>JAMPIV010015063.1:0-672500 GCA_024509875.1 Oreohelix idahoensis
GTGGTAGCTTGCTATACGCTGTCCTGTTGGCGCTGATCCCATATGACTACTGAAGGGAAGTCGCATGCCCAGTTCCAACATTTAGTCCTTTATGAGTGGGGAAGGACCAAGTGTCCGTGACCATTGGATCAGAATCAGCCTTCCGCATAAATCAGCATTGAGATATTCTATATAAAGTTTCTCCCTTAGCTTGGATGAGGGTGTTTAGAGATTTGGGCAACTTCTTGAAAACCCGGCTTTGAGTGTTTTGGTCCTCCGCCTGTGCCTTCTCATTCATTCGGATGCGTAATTTATTGTGATTATCCTCTCCTTTTAAGACTGTGATCTGTCTGCAACTAGTTGCCTAACCCGGCTCATGGGATTCCCCTAAGACCCACTCATAACACTAATCTCACTCTTTATAATAAATATCACAATCACCCATAGCATCATCTTATCCCTACAACCCTCACACTCCTAAAACCCCTCCTAAACACACCCTCTTTCCATACATTACTACCCACAATTAATCCCTACCCCCCCCCCCCCCCCCCCCCCACCCCCCCACCCCCCCCCCCCCCCCCCTCCAACCCCATATATAGTTGACAACGAAAAAACCCCCATTACATTTCATCTTCCATCCCCATTAGCTGCCCCCTCCCACAAGGACAAACCCTAATAAAACCTGTCTCATATAAACCATTCTTTTGCTGACCCCCAAACAGAAAAACATCTAACCTCCTCCACCTTATGGTATTAAATTACGATGCTTCTACGGATTGGATACATATCCGGATTTACCTGAGTATCGTACATCTTCACACAACTAGGATGTCGCGTCAGGTTTATGGGTTACCTGTTTTTGTTCTCGCTAGTGGTTTCCAGGGGATGTTATGCGCAGGATCCAGCCACTTATCTGATGGACCCTTTTTTTAATCCTTTCTACCCAATTTACTTCTTTCCGAGGTACACTTTATAGAGATCATGTTTATCTAATATCATATGTACCGCCCGATATTGGTTTAACACCTTCTACACACTCCTACCATGTTTAATAGATAAAAAGACTATCCCACAACAACTCTCTCACCGACTGCATGTATCCCCAAAGGAAATTTTTAACAAACAACCCCCCCCCATACAAAGTAATCAACCCCCCCCGTGCCCCCCAATCTAATCAACCCCCCCCCAGCGTGCGCAACCCCCCCCCCACCATCCTACCCACACACTCCCCAATCCCCACCCTCCCCCCTCCTCCCCCACCCACCCCTTGCCCCCCCTTGATACGGTTTTCCTCTCCCTCATATATTTACTTTCATTGAATTGTGGGGGGTTTATTTTTATTGTCATATCCGTGGCTATCAAATTGGTGCTTACCTTTGTTCTGATCTCTAGGATCATAATTATTAAAGTTATGTGGTGCCCTATAAATTTTTACACCTGTTTCTTTTAATTACCTTGATTCCTTGCGCTCTGAGCGGCTTGATTACTCCCCTTCCCCCACAGCCGCACACTTTAGTAAACTCTCCCAGTCTCTCTGCACTGGTTGCCATGAGAAAACTTTCTCATGGGTCTGGAGCCATGGACTCTCTTAGTGGTTCTATAAGGAGCATATCCTTAAGATCTTGGGTGGTCCAGAGAAAATCAATTTTCTTACCAAGTATATCTCTAACCCCCCCACCCCTCCCGTGCAGAGAATCTGGGGGGGCCCGTTATAGCCCCCCCCGCCCCCGTCCCTCCTCTCATCTCTGGATACCACGCGTCGTCTAAGCAGATCCCCCTATAGTCTGCTCCTACTGTCTGACGTACTAGCCCACCATAATTAAGCATTCTTTTAATAGCTTAAACAAAAGTGACTGCTTTAAGCTGTCAGTTGGTTCTTGTGTCTTCTCTGTGCTCTTTGTGGCAACCCCCTACCCCACACCCCCACTCGCACCTACTCTAAGCTGCACCCTCACGCCCCTTACGCCCCCAATCTGCCGCGGATATAACGTTTAAAAGCGCACCTTTGTCGCGCGAACCCAGACGTGGTATAGCTAACAGTGTCATATCTGTTTTAGGATAGCTGCTCGGTAGAGCATCTTCAGGGCTCAACAAAATGATCTAAATGAAAATTCATAGGCTAGTTTGAGGCTCCTAGGTCTAGCAGTGGCATCAGAAGTAAAAGGGACTGGCTACCATTTGTCTTGGAGATATTTGGCCCTGCAATCTCAAACTCCCTTAGTCGGTAACTACATGGGTTCCCTTTTGTTATCTTTTATCTTCTTCTACTCCCTTTCTGCAGCTTATTTCCTCTCATCCCTTTCTGCAGCAATAGTCTTCTGGGCTGACTCTTTCTGCAAGCCTAATTTCATCCTCTTCGTCAAGACCTGCAGCTATTTCTTGCTCTTCCTCTTATACAGCAGTCAATCTTCTTTCATCTTGCTTCCAATTTCTTAGCCTCTAGCCATTCATATCTGCAAACCTGGCTGTAGTCTCCGTAGTCCTCAAGCATGCAACCTCGTAATTAGCTTCCGCAGCCTCCTATACATATCTTTTCAGCCTCGTTTTTCTAAGATCTCTTTCTTCGACGTTCTAAATAAATATTATCACATTTCTCAGATAGTGACCATAAGCAACCCATAACGCTTGCCCATCTTTTTCCTAACCTCTTTGCAGTCCTGTACCTCAGCAGCAGCTTCGTATAACTTGGCCGGAGTCCGCCATTTTGTCTATCAGGTAACAGATTTCTCTACAATAGTTCTAACAAAAACAATTTTATTATCTCTAAATATATCATGAAGGACAAACAACAGTCACCGTGAGCTCAACCATATTTAATACCACCAAGTGATACCTTAATTCTATATTCCCTGAAGTTGAATTACCTCTCCCAATATTTTTTAAATAGGAGAAGAGATTCAAAATCCCGTAGCGCGATCCCCCCAATAATTATGTGGTTAAAGTGGCTGTTATAAATAGTGTCTAGGGAGATCTTATTGTTACTGCCTGAGATCAGCTGTTGAAGGTATTGTTTTTAATGGGGTGGTTATTAGTATTACAGATAACCTTACTTGTACCAAATTTATACCTCAGTCTGAAATTTATCCTGGAATTATTGTGATGAGGAATACGTTGAATGTCTATGGGTTATGAATAATGATGATTAGGTGTAAGTGCACAACATACAACAGACAGATGTGAAACGATATTTAATTTATTCCACTAACACTTAACAACACTGTGGACACTTCAAATTACATATAAAACACTCTATAAGAATATCTTTAAATGAGTCAAGTTAAAGTTTCAAATACATTATGTATTAATTTCTTTCAAAATATTTGATATCCTGATTCAACTACAAAGTGAAAGGAATCTCAATCACATGTAATCACAGGTTATATGCAACAATTATAAATAGAATCTTGGATTGACATTTTTATTAGTATTATCTAGTGTGTAAAGTTGTATGAAGTAGTATATGAGGTAATACTGGTTTGTTATTCAAGCTACGTTGTTGTTTGTCATCATGACCTTCAAGTGTTTGATTATCGTGGAAATAGTATTGGGAAACGTTCACAAACTCCTGTCCTTTGAAAAACAATTTATTGTCCCTCTGTGTTTAATATTATGTGTCATATTTAGAGGGGGGGGGCCACAATATTGTTGAGCTGTTCTGGCACACAGATGATTATCTTTCGTGATGGCGGCTGGAAAGACTCCTCTGCTCGATTTGATGCACTGCAGTTTCTTGGAGGACTACCATACACTGGTAGCTATTCTGAGACCATGGGAGCTTTGATTGTCAGCCTATGGATTTAAGACCAAAACTCAGACCAAGGTGACTGCTTCAATAACTTAGAAACCATCTGGGTCCTGATAACAAGATAAGGTTCGCTTCTACACTAACTTCGCTTGTTCAGAAAAATAATTTATTAAATCTATTTTCCACTCAAATGAACACCAATACATAAAAAAACCACTGAGGTTCAGAGGCGGTAGGACCAACTGCTAGACTTCTCATATGAAAACAATTATACACATGTTACTCTCTTCCCTAATGGTTACTACGCCTCTGCAAATTCCAGCGGTTAGTTCTATCTGGTACAATAAGGTTTGGTGGCAGTTGTACTATTTGGCAATATTCACAGGAAGTTTTTAGGCAGTCAAATCTTATCCGACAAGTCCTTGTTGCAGGGTGGTAGCAATATCTAGGACCTTGCCTTTACTCTATAGCTTTGCTTACTTGAACCACGAACACATTAATACAGAATACAAATTATTCAATTTAAATTCAACATTTTTCATTTTTACAAAAGATATCAAATTATGTCAATGTACTTACTAACAAATTTCATGCGAAAATAATAAACAATTTCGTTGACTGACGATTGAAATATGGCACAAATTCGGATCTGGCCTATGTCCCAGGGCTTCTTATGCTGTTGCCTCCTCCTCACTTCCACTAAACTTTAAGGTGTCTGCCTGTATGTCAGGTGTTCAGACATAAAAACAGTATCATGTGATGTTCACCAATAAGTCATTATTCAGGTTTGTTTAAATCCTTAACCCTCGTAGTTGTAGTGTTTTTTTATCTCTGTGTCTATCTGAAATAAAAAAGTTAGTGCCTCATGCCTTCGCGTTGGTGGTGGCATTAATTTTATATTGCGAGTCGGTGTTAGTGTTGCATGCGTTCCTCCGATCAGGCCTCTCTCTCCTCTTTCTATCCTAAGTCACATATCTGTCTTTTCATTACGCTGTGTAATAAAATGAAATTAATGCTAATATTAAACTTAGGTCATTAATCAGCTTGAGTATCTACAAGGTTTTCTTTTAAGATATTTACAGTTACTACGTTGTATTGTTTTTTGGTTTTTTTAAAACGCGTGTATGCTTGCTGTAAGGCTCTTTTACTATCAAAAAACGTGTAAGCGTTACAATTTTGCACAAGATCGGAGCATTAAATAAGGGGAATCTCGATGTATAAGTCATTGGAACTGAACTGGTCCTTTATAACTTTCTTCTTTCATTTGATTTGAATTTTATTCGTTATGGCTTGTTACCTATTGTCTTTTTATTATTTTATATGTGGATTTTAGAATGTTTAAACGTTTAACTTTTCTTTATATATTATTGTTATAATTTCATGTGGGCCCTAAAAACAGTAACGATAGATTTTATGGTTGTTTTTGTGAAAAACAGGTTTTTTGAGAAGTTAGGATTAACCTGATTACCCAAGCTATGGGATACGTCTTACGCTCCCCCTGAGTCACTCATATATATACCTGATTAAGTAGCAGTTTAATGGATTGAACTGTGAGGGCCCCGTAGTTAGATATTAAATGCTTAATACCTCGAAAAACAGACGATCATCCATAACTAACACCACTCAGCCCCTTGTAAGATCATATACTTTTATCCACACCCATCCCCCCATCACTTACCCCAGCCCTATTCAACTCCTCATCTGTCTCACATTATATAAACCTCTCATTTAATTATACCATCTTCCCAATGGTGTCTTTTATGAAAAGTACCCACAGCGTATTTATAGAGACACCCTCACCCCTTGTAACAGTAGCATTACAATCCCACCGGGTGTATCCACCATTTAACCCCTACCAAAAAACCATTTCACACTCCCATCCTCCCCCACAACACCCTCACACATCCTCTCTCTACGCCTACACTGATACACCTTAAAAATATTAACACATTGCAGTATAGCTTTTACACAACATTACATCCAGCATCTATGCTCCACCGCTCAACCCAATTTTCTTCTCCTGTCTTACTTTCCCATTCACCATCTTCTCTTCCTCACTGTCATCTCCCCAGTCACCCGTACCCTGACCCCATAACAAATAACACTATAACCGTCCCATACCGACACCACCCATAAGCTCACACGTCTCAATGTTCACTGCCACCGACCTACAAATTACACGCCCTAGTTCCAAGCGGTTCTTAGTTGCCCCCCCCGCATCACCCCACAACACTTAAGAGTCCAAGTACCCAGGTTTGTCCTTTGCCTTTGTTTCCCATCACGCCTACTTGCGTCTTTACCGGGCCAACGGCAATCAATCATTTATAACTATTTATAGCAATTGTTAATAATAGTTCCCCCTATTACTTAGAATTAATTGCAATGAATCTACATACCTTACAGCAAAAACTATTAAAGCCCCCCCCCATCACCATCCAGGTGACAGAAATGCCTCAAGGTCGCCGCCTACTACCCCCCTGCCCCCCCCCCCCCCTCCCCCCCCCATCTACGCCCCCTGTTTCCCGCCTCGCCCCGCCCCACCCCCGCCCACCCCCCCCCCCCTCCTCCCCCCCCCCGCCCCCCCCCCCCCCCACCCCCCCCCCCCCCCCACAACCCACCCCAACACCACCCACCAATCGAACAAAACACACCTCACTCAGGCCAACTATGCCCAGACCCATCCTCCCCCCCCACCCTACCCCACCCAAACCCCAACACCAACCATCACCCTATCCAACCCCATCCCCATACCCACCACCCACATAAACCACACCTCCAACCCCCCTCGCAAAATATAACCCTCCACCAGTCCACCAACCCCACCCCCCCCAGAAACCCCAGATACTAAAGAACACAAGTTGACAACCATTACACCACAAGTATCTTCACCGTTACAAAACAAATCCTCCACCCCCGCGCACGCACCCTACACCCACACCCCATAATTAACAGTCCACTAATCTCCCAAACGTGAATACTTGTAATACATGTCCCCACGACAGCGTCCAACTCTATGATTCCACCTGGGGACCCTTAAACCAATCCCAGGGTACTTCCCCCCATTTAACTTCCCATCAACACCCTATACCCCCACTAATACCTAAAATCTCCCCAAAACAAAAAACCTATATACCACAATCTCCTCACTTCCATCCTTAACTCCCCCTAACCTTACTTCACTCACCTTCTTACCACTTAACCCACTAACTTTCACTGCACCAACCACATTTCCACACTCACCCAGTCACCCCACGTCATAAACCCCCCACACTGCTCACTCACCGAATCACTTCCCCCACTATTTCATGTTATACTCTATTCTTATTCCCCCCCCACCTCACCTCAACCATTGCGAACACAAACCAAAATACCAACCACCCTTTAATTCAATCAATTCTAAATATCATATCCAAAAGATCCACACCCAACCACACCACATATATAACCCCCCCTGACCCAACCCAACTCAACCATACCCAGCTAAACCACCCCCCCCGCCCACGCCACCCCCCCCACACCACCACATCACAACCCCCACCACACCCCATTAAAGCACCCCCCACCCCATGAATCCCCCCCCCCACCCATCCCCCCCCCCCCGCCCCCCCTCCCTATACCTGCAAACTTCCCAATCCCCCACACCCCCCCCACCCCCCCACCACACGCAAAGCTGTCACGGCTGACTCGACTTTCCTACCATGGAACGTGTATAGTTATCGTCAATTCACAACAAGACACTATTACCCAAGGACTGTTCACTCTCGCGCAGATGCAGTCGTGCGGAGTATCCAATATACAAGTGATCGCGCAGATCGACAGACTCTTACTCGAGTGCTCTGCTACCTTTTCATCTGTCGCCCTCCCCTGACTCCGCCATGACATAGTTCACGTACAAATAATAGCGTCCGCCTAGCCCTCCATATTTTGTGTTTGATGAGCTAAAAATGTGCTACACGCACATACACTGGAATACGTTTGACTCCCCATATCGTGTAGATACGAATCCATCATGAAGAGATCGCACCGCTAAAGATTGCGCTGTGAACCACATTACACACTTCACATCGAAACACCCTCTGACTTCTAACACCAACTACCCCCAGAAGATATAGCGTACATTACTCGCTCTGGTACGCACTAGCAATGTCATCAGGCCAGTGCATCCATACAACAGCACCTGGCTGCCAACCCGAATATAGTCATAGAGTGAGGTCTAAACACAACGTTGTCTCGCGACGCCCTCCCCCCCCCCCACAATTCCAATGTTCCAACGCACTATCTCAGGGCCCTTCCCTCACTGCGTCCATTTTTCCCCACACTCCCCTATCATTATTAGTTACACGAGCACCTTCACGGTCACGTCCGCATCTCACTTCCCAGCTAGCATCTAAATCACTTTCATTTCTATACTACCACTATAGTTCTAACATACAATCGCACTCAGACTCACGTAACACGCATCATGTTTTCATTTCTGGTTTTCAGTTCGAGCAATGAGTACATTCAGTAGTGGTCTGACAGCTCAGCGTAAAGATCTACCTCATCGTAGCTGTGTGGCTATGTGTTTTGATGTTAAGGAATAATTTCAAAAACCTTTCAATAGTGCCCATAGATTACTATCCGAGAACTGCCGCCCCGCTGCCCCCCCCCCCCCTGTAAGATCCCCCCGAACAAGCGAGGCACTGCTAACTTCCCCCACCCCCCCCCCCCCCCCAGCCCTTCCCGCCCCCTCCCCCCCCCCCCCCCCCCCCCCCCCCGAACTAAGTCGCCCCCCCCCCCGCTTAGCCCCCCCCCCCAGATCCTTTCACGTCTGTGCTGAGAGAGATATAAGCGATCAAGGATGCCTCTGAGTCAGGTTCCCCCCCATTCTCGCCCCTATCCCCCCTCCCCCCCCCTAGACCTTCACCTCGTGCCCACCTCCCCCCCCGCCCCCCTATACTTCACAAAGAGAACGAGAGATCCCCATTCTCTAGCATTGCCCCTCCCCCCTCCCGCCCCCCCCGCTATGACCCTAGGCCCCGCAGCTTTCATGTGCACCCGATTCTATAACCCCCTTCCCCCCTGCTCCCGTGTCGTGACCCCCCCCCACCCCCCCCCCCCCCCCCCCACCTAGGTTGACATAGTATGCCCGCCCCCCGACCCCACTATCTCCATCCGTCTTCTACAACGTAAAAAAACCCCCCCCCCCCGCCCCCCCTCACCCTCCCCCCCCGCCACCATAGGCCCCACCCCTAGCAACTGATCCATCCTAATGGTCGCCCCCTCGTCTCGAGAGCTCTCCCCCCCCCCCCCCCCCCCCGCCCCTCCCGTGTGACATATATCCGTAGTCTTTCATAAATGTACCTAAGTCCCCCCCCTTCCACGCCCCCCCCCCTACCCCCCCTCCCCCCCCCCCCCCCCCCTCCCCCCCCCCCCCCCACCCCAACCCCAACCCACACCCTACCCCCCCCCCACCACACCACCCACCCCAAACTCCCCAGCACACCACCCCACACCTCAAGCCATGAACCTAATCAACAATACCCATCACATAATCGATCCCTCAACCCTGACCTCTAAACATCACACCTCGCCCCTATAAACTTTCCGAACTCGTCTGCACCACACCCCAACTTGTCTCAAAAATGACCAAAAAGCGATCCTTGCAAAAATCCGAACCTGACCCATTAACCTACCCCCTTCCACCCCCCCCACGCAATAACAATATAGATGCACCGGTCTCTATCAACTTGAGATCCTCGAGCAGCGCCTGTCGAAAAAAGACCAACCTCATGCTCGCAACTAAATTTCTTGTACCAAGCACAGGATCCATATAGATGTCTCTTAGCTTGCTGAAATCGCTTACCGTTTTTATCTTATTTTTCCTTCAACTCTCGTGATCACTAATAGACTTTCCTCTAAAAACAGCGTAGAAAACACACCAAACCCTGTCCCCCATAGCACTAAACTAAAAAACTGACCCATAAGTCCGCTCGACAACACCTATCACTACCATAAAGCAAAAAACAAATTTGACCACAAAACACTTATTGAGGATAAAAAAAACCTCCATAGAATGCACATACCGTGACTCAGACGACACCCTGACCCGACAACTCCGCAAATACATGATCAGTAAAGATCCTAATTAGAGACTACAGACTATACAGCGATCCACGCACCACAGCATCAACACTAAATGTCCAATCCACGCGCGCTCAAAAAAAATCAACGCAATAGACAGTGACAAGATATAACACGATGCCATCCCTCATACAATCTCTTCCCACTGATATCGAAAATATTGCAACTAATAATTACCCAACAAGCTTTCAAATGAAGATAAACAATCGCCCCACTATCTCACCCTGTGTCTTCTCCAATACCTAATGAGAAATCCGCGAACAAATAGAACTCCCATTAAAAAAGTGAAACGACTAATCGTGCCCAACTGTAGAAATGCAAAACTCCCACTCCCAACAGAATCATACAACATTATCCCCGAATTCCTCACTAAAAAAATCACATAATATAGTCACTCAGTAACATGTCAAAAAAGAACAAACTATAGTGTACAAAAAAAAAACCACTCAAACATTCAGTGCACCAATTGTAAAAAAAACCAAAAAAACAAAATATAATCAACAACTCCATAGTACAAAAACCGCGTATATAACTAAGTGACCCACCTGCCTTTCCCAGCCTTCTGCTCATCCTCGGCACTTCCCAGATAAGGACCTTACACGCCAGAAGACATAACACCCATAATCCACTATGATCCCCCGCACTTATCTTTCAAAAACACTAAAAAAACTATCGCAAAAACCCTCCCACCGAAAAAATACGGGTTTATAGTGTTCCACTTATCCGAGCGGATACCATATGTCAGAAAAAATCACAGCATCATGTAATTCATCTAATCCTCACCTACATCCAAGCAACATAACGCAATAAAAATATCCAGTTACAAAAGGTTTATTCGTACTCTCTCAACATTGAATGTCCATCCGACACCCAATATGAGGATTGATTACTGCCCCACACCTCCGTACCTTTCACTAAACTACCTGAAACTGCCGCCTACTTCACGTCCCCCCTGAACTCCAATAAAATCTACTCATACCTGCGCAACACCCCGCCTCCATCATATCTTGCTACCAGCTACTATCCCCGTCCATCTTCCACTATTCGAAGGTGGACACAAATTGTATCACTACCCTGCGAAAAAGCCCGTCCACTGCAATAACCACTGATGGTAGTCTCCGTATATTCTAGTGGTGGCACCTGGAGTAATGGACTATGGACTACAGAGTGGTTGAAACACTGCTATGCAGAGTGAAAGTAGGGACCTATCCTCCATTTTCCAACCAACAAAGTCCTCTCACCCGTAACATCGTCAAGGTATGTTTCCCCCACGGACAGTGGGGAATCTTGCTCCACGTGTTCGGCTGCTCCATCTAGAGGGGGTGGGGGGGGGGGGGATTTCCGTGGATTGGGGTATAATGACTCCAGGGGGGGGCGGGGGGGGGTGTGTGCGCTGAGCAGTGTTGCTCTCTGGAACAATGTATTGACACCCCCAATCACTGCGCCAGTCACCACTGTAGCAAGCCCCGGATTACAGCAGTTGCTGAGAACAAAAAACAACCCCCCTTTCTCCCTTCTCTAGCACTCATTCAAACCATTCTTAGACAAAAAAGGCTAACCCAGTGGCAACAGATAACATTATCAAGCTCCTTCGCCATAGAGGCCTTGAAAACTGCGGCAGAGGTCCTAATGACAGAGGAAGGCACCGAGAAGCGTTGCTTTCTTTACAGATGCGGTGACAGTAATTGCAACGCCAGTAATTGCCACAACAATGCAGATCTACAAACTGAAGCACCGATTCAAACGAGTTGTAGTACAGTAAATGAAACTAGACAACATAGAACAATTCGAACCTTTCTTGAAGAGGCTGATTCTGTACCACACTGAAATGAGGTGGTTGTTGAGGAATACAGATCCATTGTTTCATTGCTTTGAAGAAGCAGGTTCAACATTTCTACAAAGTGGATCAATACTTTTCAAGAAATAAAAGCACGGAAATGAAGATTGTTATTTTTTGGAAGTGCATTTTACAAAACACTTGAATGATAACTTCAGCAAAAAAAGATATAAAACTTATATTGCTCAAAAACGATGTCAATTTGTGTGCAGCAATCAAGGGTTTTTTAAAAAAAAAAAAAAAACAATCTGAAAACAAAAAAAAAAAGCAAGAAAAAAAAAAAAAAAATTATACCTCGAAGCCCCCAAAAAAAAAAAAAAAAAACCATAAAAACCCACCCAAAAAACCACAAAACAAACTAAAAACAAAAGTGTACAAAAAAAAAAAAAATAATCAACAAAAACAACGAAATAATACATAACATACATATATAAGATATCATCAATCGTCCAGAGCAAATAAGAAACGCAAAAAAAAAAAAAAAAAAAAAAAAAAAAAAAAAAAAAAAAAAACCACGCAGCACACCACAGATTCCACAAACCTTTTACCGCATCTAGATAGCCCCCCCTGGACCCCAGCCCCCACCCACTACAGTTGAATTATCAACACCCATTCCATTCACGACCTACCTGAGCGCTGCTGTCCCCGTAAACTAAGACACATAACCACACCCCCCCATACAAAAACGTACCTCACTCTCACAATAAAAAAAAAAAAAAAAAAAAACTATAAAACAAAAACTAAAAATAACACCCCAAAAAAAAAAAAAAAGCAAAAAAAAAAACAAAAAAAAAAAAAAAAAAAAAAAAAAAAACAAATAAAACAAAAAAAAAAAAAAAAAAAAAAAAAAAGAAAACAAACTGCTAACAAGTCATAGCCACCAACATTTCAAGAGAATCAATTACCCCAAAAAAAAAAAAAAAAAAAACAACCAAAAAAGGAAGGCTAAAAAAAAAAAGAAAAAAAAAAAAAAAAAAAAAAAAAGAAAGAAACGACCAAGAAAAGGAGGGAAAAAAAAAAAAAAAAAAAAAAAAAAAAAAAAAAAAAAAAAAAAAAAAAAAAAAAAAAACCACCCACCCTACCTAAAAACAAGGCAATCGCAAAGATCTAGCATTTATACTCTCACTTCACGCTTCGAAATCCAAACTCGCGCTACATATCAATAACATTGTCATCTGGCGTACTACATGCCCTTCGCCGAAGTCCCTGTCCAGAACCTACCGATTATACAAATTTATACAACCCGAATTATTATGTACCCCCTTCCCTAAAAATAATGAACTTTCCCTTACACCTATTAGTTTACTTGATACATTAAAAAAAAACCCAACAATTTCTCCGTTTTCCCCACATGCTGTAGACGTATAAGTGTGTTGTCATACTGCCTATAAGAAGTCCTCCAGCTTCCGCACTCTGTCATCTCACCATGTCTTATCTTCGTGTACAAATTAAGGTATGCTACATCAAGTATGATGTTACGTGTACAAATAGCGTGACACTGGTCCCCCACACCACTCTCCCGCGTTGGCGTGGAAGGTACATCTAACATCTATTAGTTGTAATATCAATGAAATAAAATTCTTCGAATCCGCCTCCCCCCCATACATATAGAACCCCTATACCATTGTGTCAGTGAATACGCTTTTGTGTTGATCACGTTTCACTTTATATTCAAGATACCTCGTTCACCGCTCCGCGTGTACAGTGGTAGACCCATAAGTTCATTAGTCTCGCAAACTGTAGCGCTCTATACGTTATCTCTTTTGATCAACCACTATCTCTATTCAAACATAATTAGAATTTATATGCATAAAATATTCTGTAGATAAACTCTAATACATAGTACTCTCCATTCATCACATAACCCTAACCTTATGTATCTCATTATATATATTCTTCAGTAAGTTTTATACCTCTCGCTGATAGTCGCAGTGTACCTATATTCCCACGTGTCATACCATGACACCAACCTCCCCCTTCCCCCCCCCCCCCCCCCCCCCCCCCCCAATCTTTAACACTCGTATATTCTCTCCTATAGACTCTGTCTCTTCCCATTTACGTCCGTTCCACCTCACTGTCTATCCTAAACGCAACGACGCTGTGTGATCCGAGTAAATAGATGATATTATTTATATAATACCGTGTTCCGCCGCACAACTGTAGTCGCTTACAGTTCTACTCACTCCGTCATAACTCAACCGTAACGGTATATAAGCTTATTATAGCATCGATCATTTCTGTAAAGTTTCACATTGCGTACTATATTTGATTGAACCTGTAATACTCCGCGTACCCATTGAAGGTAGTAAGTTTTCTAGGAATATAGATTGTATAGTCAATACCCAACGACATCATAACCGCTCTATCAAGTACAGCTATGCTCCCCAAAGATTACCCACATAGTATAAATTCCCTACAATGAGTATGAAAACATTCCTCAAAATTTGAGTCACTTGTGAATACAACAGTTGACTCCAACGCCGTACACTCTTCAATTACCGATGTGTCTGAAATAAATAATGGCCGCCCCTCCCTCCCCCCCTAATGTGTAAAGAACCCCCCCTACTACATACCTCAACACATACAGTCAATTTCATCATGACTTAAACAACTGATTGTTATCGAGTTTATGTCTCATGAATATGTTTAAAACTATAAGTAGGTCCCTCTGATGCCTTCATACCTCTTGACCTTCCATACCCGCCACACAAACCATCATCTCCAACCCTCCCCCCCCCCACCCCCCCCCAAGGGTCTTCCACCCCCTCTCAGTGAACCTCACCCCACAATTGTAACCACATCCATAGAATAACCCACCCCGTCATTACTAAACTGATGACGCGTTTTTCTCGTCGTCTATCGCTCCCCAACTCGTCTCTTGCTCAGATGACAATCCCAACTAAAATCAGCTCCTCCCCACCCTCCCTCTCCTACCATACCCCCTAACTCCAACGAGTCACTAACCAATCACCCCCTACTCTATACCGCCACTGTACATGTATATGTCCCACACCCTTAAAATATCCTTTTATAGACCTCTCAAACAACCTCTAAACAATAACTCCACAGAATTATATACTGTCCCGTCCGTTCCGCCCAACTGCGATACTAACCTACTCCTAACCTACCACTACTCTCTAACCCTACTCACTCCATACAACACCAGTCCCCCCTACGTCACACTCGCCACCCCATACTCACTCCCAAACATCCAAATATATAACTGTATATGAACACCACCTATTCTCGCCCTCACCATAGCTTTCGCAGTGTCCATCTATACAGATGTCGACCATTCAAGTGGTAAATCTTTGCGCGCACATGAGTTCCGAAGCAGCAAGGTCACTCTTAAGATACACGCCTTTATCTCTTGTCCCTGTGCTTTAGAATACATCTCCTTCTGGTTCGCCGTATTGTTGTAACAATTACACAAATGTGTCGTATTGCCTTCTTGTGGGTTTGTTGTGACCCCGTCCTCACTCCTTACATCCTTTTCCGCACACTCACATCAATTTGTGTCCTGAGTAAGGTTGTACGAATTCCCCTTATCCTAGTGTACGCTTATCTGCATACTCTACCGCCTCGCCGATCCGCCCGACACCACGCCCCCACCCAGCGCACAGCCATCCATCCCCCCCAATGCTTGTGTTGTGCACTGCGATTGATTGTTCCATGATCCGCCCCCACATTGCCAAACTATGTCCTAGTCCTCTCCCGCACCCCATCTCCAGTTTAGATATCCGATCCCTCACATGCCTACCTTATACCGTGGCGTTTCGCTCCCGCACTCCCCTCTCGTCAGTCTTCCCCTGCTCGCCCTACTATGCCTATCATATTTATCCCTCCGTCTATTCATCTTTTTGAGTTGATAATTGTCGTCGCTACACACCCTCCCTTCTCTCTGCACTGGCCCCGAGCCGAATCTAGGCCGCCCACCCTATAGACCAGCCCCAAGATGATAAAATTGCAGACCCCTACCGCACAGCTACCCTAGTACAACGAACCCATTACGAACGCAGTCGACAGCTCGAACTTCATCCTTTTACCTAAACCACAGTAAATCCTAGATGCCCCTGTCGCGTCCCTAGTAACTCTGACACACACACCAAACTTCGATCACTTTAGCCCCCCTTCACTCCCTCTGTGTCTACATCAACCTTGCAACGAGGATGCTCACCGTAGCCATAGCGCCAGCGCCCAGAGCTAAGACCCATAAAGCCCATACCTGCACACTGTTGTCAGACCAGGTGTTAGCCCCAATAGCGCACCTATTGAGTCACCTTTGTCCCCTTTCTATGGTGTGACCTCCACCAGTCACCTACCAGATTAACGCTACCAGGTCTCATGCCTCTGGCCAATATATTCTCATGATGTCGAATAGCGCTTTTAGAAGCGTAACAGGCATATGTCATATGTTATTATCGCCCGCATCTCTGTCCTGTTCTTCCTTTGCATAGAGTGTCAGAGTCTATCCCACTCCACACCCCTGTCTCTCCGCACGATGATGAGGCGTGGCAAGTAAGGTTCCGATTACACGCCCTCTCCGCTCACAACCACACGTCGGTAATGCTGTTTCCTCCCCATACCTGTGCATATCCCCCCACCCGCATTGTCCTACCACGCCCCATGATCCCACAATGTTCCATCAACTCTCGTACCCCTTCACTATCTATCTCCCACTACCTCCCACCCCTGTAATCCCCCCTCCGCATCTCCCCCCCTTTAGCGTTAAAGTGCCCATGCTTCTGTAGACGCGTATCCAAACGATAGGTCACATGTGATAGTGCCCCAGATAACAAGTGGTCCCTGTGACACCTCACCACGACGCCACCATCCTACTGACTGCTGTAATGCTATAGACTTCCCGTATGTCTGTATGTAGACAATAAACGACCCTGTTGTATCTGTCTCTCTGCGTCTACCTACATCCTGATCCCATATATCTCATCAAGTCCCATTTGACACGTATGTTTACAGCTCGTGTCTGTAGCAGTGCCTATAGTTAATATGTCCGCAGTAGAAGCCCACACTCGCTACACACGTGTGTGCAGTGTGTTATGTTGCTCGACAACGCGCTTAACATATATTCAAGCTGCCTGCACTCCTGCCATAAGGCCCTATGTGCGTTACTCTTTGCTCATGTATACTCCCCCTCACTTCATATTTCTTTGGTACTTATCGCCATCGAGTCTCTAGGCATCCCCCATCCCTTCGCCTTTCACATCTTCTCGAAAAGAACAACAGACCATCCCAATCCCTCCCCCAACGCACAACCTTTTCCCCCCCCCCCTCCCCAGTCTGTTCCCCGCCCCTCCCCCCCCCTCCCCCCCCTACCCGCCCCCCCCTCACTCCGCTGCAACCCTTCCACCACCACCCTAGAACTGCAAACACGGGTAGACTAGGGGGGGGGGGGGGGGGGGGGGGCCTTATCCCGTCAAGTGTGTAAATCAAAAACGTAAAAAAAAAAAAAAATAAAAAAAAACACCACGAAACAAACAAAAATCAATGAAAAAACCAAAAAACATATAGTCAAAAACGTTCCTGTGCAATTGAAAACTATGACAACGCTTCATCCCCAAAATAACAAACTGTTATGCAAAACAAAAATAAAAACAATGATCGCCTATCACTCGCAAACGTCCTGTATGGTGTAACACAAAAAAAAACTGTGTCACACACAATCCCCTCCTGTGCCTATCTCTCCCCAAGAAAAAAAAAAAAAAAAAACAACCGTTACAAAAAAAAAAAAAACACTAACCTACCTCAAAGAACTGTTTCAAAAACTAAAAAAAACCACTAACAAAGCTCGGAATCCACACTGTGCCTCTGGATATATGCGCTCAGCTAACTTGTGTAGTCGCATTAAGATGACTTTGGCAAAAACCTTACCAACAATACTAAGAAGAGAGATGCCTCTGTAGTTATTACAATCACTTCTGTCTCCTTTATTTTTATACAGTGTTACAATCTTGGCATCTCGCATGTCTTGAGGAATAGTTGTCTCTTCCCAGCACTGGCACAGCATCCTATGCAGGGGATGTAATAGCGTGCTCTTACAGCATTTGATTAAATCAGGAGGAATCCCATCACTGCCTGGTGCTTTGCCAGAGGCCAAGCTATCAATGGCCTTACTGAGTTCCTCTAATGTTGGTTCGGCATCCAGCTCCTCCATAGTTGGCAGACTATTGACAGCATCAAGGGCTGCAGGCGTAACGGTATTGTCTCTAGCGTAAAGCTCAGAGTAGTGCTCGACCCACCTCTCCATCTGCTTACCCTTATCGGTTAGCTTCTCTCCGCTGATGGTTTTTAGCGGTGCCGTCTTACTTTTATGGGGGCCAAGTGCTTTCTTTATACCGTCATATATTTGTCTAATGTTGCCTGTTTGCGCTGCGATCTGGATGCTCTCACTGAGCTGGAGCCAATAGTCATTTGCACAGCGTCGGGCAGTTTGTTGAACTTTGCTTCTCGTAGCCCTCAGGATCTGTAGGGTTCTGGCACTCGGTGAACGTTTGTATTCATTCATAGCACTGCGCTTAGCTTCAATAACAGGTGCCATCACATCTGATGAAGCGTCAAACCAGTCATTTGACTTTGCTGTTTTCTTACCAAAGGTGGCAAGTGCAGTACTTTGAATGGTGTTCCGTAGATGCTCCTAGTTCTCTGTAATAGTATCACCATGCTGAGGGCTACTGAGCACTTTCTTGAAGGTCGCAGTGAATTGAGCGATCATGAAAGGGTCTGACATCTTGCTGGTATCAATGCGTGGTTTCCCTTCATGTCTGACACGATAGAGTTTCCTTGGTTGTGCTCTGATTTTGCAGCAAACCAAGGAGTGATCTGTGTCACAGTCTGCACTATGGTACGAGCGCGTGGAGAGCACAGACCTGAGGAGTGGCCTTCTGACGAGAATCAGGTCAAGTTGGTGCCAGTGCTTGGATCGTGGGTGTCTCCATGACACCTTATGCTGGGGGGTTTTGTCTGAAAGTAGGTGTTGGTCACGCAGAGGTCATGGTGGACGCACAACTCTAAGAGCCGTTGTCCATTTTCATTCATCTTGCCAATACCAAACCTGCCCAGACATGAAGGCCATGAAACATTATCGGCACCCACTCTAGCGTTAAAGTCACCAAGGAGAACAACCTGTTCTTGCCTAGGTATGCTTTTGATTACTGCTGCTAGATTCTCGTAGAACTCATCTTTAGCTTCTGAGGCAGAGTACAGAGTAGGAGCATACACACTGACAAGGGTGATGGGACCTGTGCTAGTTTGCAGGCGGAGCGTTAACAGGCGTTCTGATCCATTCTCGCCTGGTTCAACCATGTTAGTTAGCGATTTTTTGACCGCAAAACCTACTCCGTGTTCTCTAGCTTTATCAAGATCTTTCCCTTGCCAATAAAATGTGTAGTCCTTCTCGCTCACCATTCCAGAGCCCGCCAGGCGCGTTTCCTGAAGTGCAGCTATATCCACCTGAAGTCGTTTAAGCTCATCATTAATTATGGCTGTCTTCCTTACATCGTTTACATCCTGTAGGTTTTCGGATAGTCCAGTCAACATAGTCCGGACGTTCCAGCATCCCAATCTGAGAGTTTGCTTATTTCTATTTTTTCGATAATTGCTTGGTGCAAAATTTTCTGTCCACAGTTCGGGTTTGACCCTAATCCCCATGCACCCAATGGGGAAAGCAGACAGTGGCGGGACAACACCTTATTGACTGGGGGCTGCCCAGCTTGAAGCGGGCGGTAGCTGTCCAGTGAGATCCTAGAACCTCTCCCACTGTCGGAAATAGCCCCTGGCGCCATGCCCTACGCCAATTGGGCAAAATGCTTATAACCGGTAACTGCTACTTCCCGTGTTTTTGCCGACACCTGTAGGGTGAAGCTGGAGTGTTTTTTCCAGGGCGCGAACTTGGGCATAGTTATATGGAGATCAAGCTGTTGCCCATGCAGCATGTTCCCCCTCTCCACACAGCCGATAGATCCAAAGGAACGGCAGTAGCCGATACAGTTTGGTACCAGCCACGTCGCAGGAGTTGCCAGAATAATGTCGAATCGACATTAGACTGCCTTAGGGACTCCGACTCCGGATTTATCCTCAGGGTTTACTCCCGAAGCCAATTCCACAAATGGATATTCCCGCAAGGCAGCGGTGGTTTGAATTCAGAGTTCCTTCTCTTAGATAAGCTACCAACCAAGGATCACGAGCCCTATCTGCCCGGAGCTGCTGGTTTTAAGGCGCCAGTCGCTCGCCTTTGCCCCTTCTCCCATCAGTGGAAACAGTTCCGCCGGGCTCAAATTGAGCCACACGTGAAGGCCGGGAGCTGGACTTGGTTGTCAGAGGCTGTTTGAGGCGCGTGCCATAGAAGTATTTTATCTGCAGTGAGAGCTTATCCTCACTACAACTCCCGGCAATAACAACCTTTGGAACTATATATATATATATATATATATATATATATATATATATATATATATATATATATATATATATATATATATATATATATATATATATTATTATAACATATACTCCAAACAAATGACATTTTTTTTTGCAAAAAAAAAATTGTAAAAATAAAACAAACAAACAAACATAGGCAGAACAAAACAGCATAGTGAAATATGCAAAATATATAAATATGCTTCACAAGCAATAAAACAGGTAATTAAGAGCCCTTTTAAAAAGAAATGGATGACATATATTTTGAAATTGATCATCACCTGAATGAGAAAAAAAAACTGGCGAAAACACACAAAAATGACAATAACAAACATATGACAACGTAATGAAACAATAAACATAACCAACAAAACAAACTAAGTGCAGGGCAAACGGGACATCGCACACTGGACACCATCTATATACAAGTAAAACACATACATACCCAAGAGAAAACAATGAATGAAGAATGAGTAACTTAATAGAAAGATGGCCAGTATACATAAACTAACTGCAGTAATGAATCAAAATTTATTACCCTAGTTGACTGTGAAGGGAGACTGATAATTTGATGCAGGGGTTATTATGATGAATGGCAAATCCGTGCGAACCTTGCAGACTGTCGTACAGATAGGTTGTGAGTTAATTTTGTCCCGTCTGAGTAGAGTGGATGTTGATAAGTACGTGAGAAAAGGTGTGAGAAAAAGATTTCACGGGTGATAGTTTAAGGAACAAAATATGTCAATGGAATTGAGTAAGTTTCTTTATTCCAGCCTATCTATACGGCTTTAATTTAGTACAAGACAACCTTAAAATATAAGTTTAACTACACACACACACAGCTATATGACAACAAGACACACAAACGTGAAAAAACTACGGTTAATTGGGTATGGGTCTGACCAACTGTAGTGAAGTGAATCTGTATGACAACACGCTCAAAATTTTCCCCGCTCATAAACTAGCTATCGTGTTTTTAAATCTATAAATAACTACAGTATTTGAAATTTGTCTGAGGGCCCAGTCAAATTTGCCGCCAACAATTTATATAGTGTATTTGAATTTGTCTAGGAAACAAGTCAAAAGTTACCGCCCACCCAAAAATTATCTAAGAGCATAGTACAAATTTAACAACCAATCAAATCGTTTCCTTTTCCTGTAGTGATAAGAAAATTTTGGTTGACGTGGAAATAATGCCTATTTTGTGTTTTTGACCGAACGAATATATTTTGTTTCCAACAACTAAAGATAGTTAAACAGTAGGAAATGTCTCAAATTATAGAGCTGATATTGCTTAACACATAAACATAAAGATTCCCTCATAATAAAATTATATTAACTTAGTAAAATGGATTTTAGTAAGATTTTCATATCAGGGTAAGGCCCAATTTAATTACTTAAAAATTACCGAGATTGAAATGCATAGGAATACCAAAGGCTTATCTATATAGAGCGATAGAGAATAATTGGCCGTTTAATTATCACTTTTGATAATTAAAATCGGTCCACTAATAACTATAATATACGAGGGGCATTCAGAAAGTAATGCACCACATCGTTTTTCTCAGCTAATAATAAAGATAGAAGCATGAAATTTTGTACACTTTAAATATGGCATGTGCCTATTATGTGCACCAAATTGCACCGCAACCGGCCAAGTAATACGGCTGCCCTAAACCGTTGAAATGGAGCATGTTAGCAACATGCGTTATAAGCAGCGAATTGTGATAGAATTTCTCGTTGCAGAGAAGGAAACTGTTGTGAACATTCACAAGCGTCTATGTGATGTGTATGGAAATTTTGCAGTCGACAGGAGTACAGTCAGTCGCTGGGTTCAGAGAATCAAAGAATCAGGAAGTGGAGATACGGCTGCTTGATCGGCCGCACTGTGGACGTCCTGCCACAGTCACCAACGCAGAAATGTTGAAATGCGCTGATGGCATTATTCTTACTGATAGGCGAATCACTACTCAACAATTGGCCTTACAGCTGTCAGTCAGCATTGGTAGTGCAAATGCAGTTATAAAAACTCTCAGATTTTCTAAGGTTTGCGCAAGATGGGTTCCTCGAAGTCTCACAAATGACCACCGATTGCAAAGGAAAGCAATTTCTTCTGGTCTTCGAGGAACCCATCTTGCGCAAACCTTAGAAAATCCGAGAGTTTTTATAACTGGATTTGCACTACCAATGCTGACTGACAGCTGTAAGGCCAATTGTTGAGTAGTTATTCGCCTATCAGTAAGAATAATGCCCTCAGCGCATTTCAACATTTCTGCGTTGGTGACTGTGGCAGGACGTCCACAGTGCGGCCGATCAAGCAGCCGTATCTCCACTTCCTGATTCTTTGCTTCTCTGAACCCAGCGACTGACTGTACTCCTGTTGACTGCAAAATTTCCATACACATCACATAGACGCTTGTGAATGTTCACAACAGTTTCCTTCTCTGCGACGAGAAATTCTATCACAATTTGCTGCTTATAACGCTTGTTGCTAACATGCTCCATTTCAACGGTTTAGGGCAGCCGTATTATTTATCCGGTTACAGTGCAATTTGGTGCACATAATTGGCACATGCCATATTTGAAGTGTGCAAAATTTCATGCTTCTATCTTTATTATTAGCTGAGAAAAATGATGTGGTGCATTACTTTCTGAATGCCCCTCGTAAAATATTAAAAATTAATCAGATTAAAAAAACAGGATAATGAAAACGTAAGTCAAGATTTTTTGGGAAGACTTTTTGACGTTACTCCTGATTGGGCGGGTGTAGTTCTATAAATAGTAACAACCTCTTGTGGTTTTCCGCCATTCAATTTTAAAACTTAGCACATAGCAGACCGAAGTAAAGACAGTATCGACCACGTCTTTTGCCTTCCTGGACTTGATAGCAGTTCTAGATCCTTATGTGGGCCAGTTTCAGCGTGTGTGTGTGTGTGCATAATTACCTGAGGGTAAGGAAGATATCTTTATTTGTATATTTTGTTAATTATTAATAACCAGCCTAAAGGTCAGTACCGATTCAAAAGTGAAACTGCAGAACGGATGTGTCACGGTCACATTGACCTAAATTGTGGCAGTGTGTAGTGTTGGAAAAATGCTCGCGATGCGAGAGAAACTGAAGAAAATGTGTGTAATGTTTGAAACTATAGCATAATTACGACCAGTAAGTTCCAGTAGGGAATTAAATTTGTATTTTCGTCTGGAGTTATTCATTGTTACAAGATACTGTATTAGGCTTACAGGAATTGTCGGCATAAAGAAATCAAGCTGTTACATATTATTTTGTACTTAACCTGATTATCGTACGGAAGCCAAACATGGGGCTGAGGATATTAACATGGAATCCATACAGGAAAAGATAATCACAGGAAACATAGTAGAAAAGAAATGATATGTCTAGTGCAACCTGTTAGCACAAGATTTGACAAAGGTAGGTTGTGACGTCCTTTATGTGTATGTGGGTTAAAGCAGATGCCTACATAGAATGTGGTTATCCTTGATTCCAGGTTCGATCTCAGTATCTTGAAGAGATCTCTGGCCATTGTAACGGGAGGCTGCTGGAGACCACAGCTCGGAATAAGTCAGGAGGTCTATCCAGCAATATTTTCCTCAAGAATATGCAGATTGTTTGGTCATGACGTGGGCAGAGAAATTCAACAGCAGCCACAGATAAGTTGCCAGCCAGTGACATAATTTCAGAAGCTCACCCAAGTTGAACATAGACAGTCTACTTAAACTTACCTTTGTATGATGACAAGGAATAGACATATAAACTATCTACATATTTAAAGCCAACATTCAAGATACAGTAAAACTTGACATTTAGTTGAATATAAAGTGAGAATAGCTTCATGTGAACAAGATGCCTCATTGTTAAAGGCTGTTTGTTCGTGTTAAAGTGTCGTAGAGTGGGCGTGTCGTTTTGTCACCTAAATATTGAGGCGCTGACAGGGTGTAACAAAAGAGACACTCAAACAATGTACAGCTTCCCAGGAGTGTAATGCTCGTAATAGGATGTTGTTGAGAGTGTAGGTGTGTATGTAGATATCAGCAGATTGTGGACACAAAGTCGTATAGGCGCTTATGTAGTTGCACACCAATCTCACTCCACCACAAGTAGAAGTCATAAATGTAGTTAGTACTGATGACTTTTCTTCAAACGTTTATTACAGGACATACGCTGATAGACGACACAGTCAATTGAACAAGGATCATGGACATTTCATGTGTGGTAAATCTTTAATATCTAGCATCATAAATCTTGGATAGCTCATGTATAAGATGCTAGTAGTGCTGGCTTGGCAATCTACGTTCTTTCATACTGTAGCTCAGGGCCCCTGACTAAACGCGTCAGGCCATCCTTTAACAAATATATACCGCACGAGGAGGGCGGTTCCAGTTGCTTAATAACAAAGTCAATGAACTTGTTTAATAGGAAGTCAAAGACTCCATCTGGCATCACACGCCAGGTACTTCTTCTAGTGAAGACTATCGGCCGTAACAATGGGCCTCTTGTGGCGACAGAATCAGGCCGCAGGTAGCGGGCCTCGATAATCAGGTAACTTTCGTTTGTTTATATCTTTCTGTGTACATATATTTCTGCCAATCATACCGCCTGCATTGCGGATTACATAAAGTTAATTCTCTGGGCTTTTATACATCCAAAAGGACATCTTAGTCTCGGTTTCTTCAACATGCACCCATATTGGGGTACTATATAATATATCACTGTGAGCTTCGCTCACTATGTCGCCGTACATTATGAAAGTACCTGTGTGATCTAAACGAACGAAAGATCAAGAAATGTATCTGTGTTACCTTTTATAGAATCCTCAAAACATAAGGAATCACAACACTGCCATCCCTGGCATAAAGAATAACTTGGGGAAGGAAGAATGACAAATCAGTCATTCACCGAACTTCCAAATCCCCATCAAAACTTGGCAGAGAGAATCTACGGACCGGCACGTCTGCTCTAGAAGCCCAAGGTACACTGCTAACCCGGAAGTCTCTCGGTCTTTGCGCCAAAAACTTGCGCATGTGCCGACAGCACCGACCTGAGCGAAACTAACCTAGACCAGGGCGTTTCCGCCAAACGAGAGGCAAAAAGCTCCGTATATGGTCATATGAATAGAGACTTAAGACCTGACAACTATTTAAGACAGGTCAACATCTATCCATAAGACAAGGGAAGATAACCACAAATCAACTTGTCACAAACTTAAATAAACAGTTCTCTTTCTTAGATCATCAAAAAAATATTAACCGAGTTGATGTCTTCAAAATTTAGACAGCAACACTCATGGACCGAGATTTTCCTGTTATTTATTTTAAAGTGTAAAAATATTTCATTTCCTTTTTTGAGTATTCCTGACCTGCAAAGATTGAGGTTCAGGACAATTAAATTGTATATAAAATTTCCAACAGTCTTTCTTACAAAGTTTACTACAGTTAAAGTTTTGTTTTGAAATTTTGTATTTGTAAAAATTTAATTCATCCCTAGACACATATTGAGTCAAATAAAACAAACAATACTATAAATTTTAATCTTTGGTGAGATCTTAAGAGGTAGCGGATAGGGACTCAGAGAACTTCATCATCATCATTCCTTACTCTGGGAACTTACATAGCTGGACCTCACCTTGATTTTCTATACACCCTTGCTCTTTTCAGAGAAGGGGGTATTACTTATAAGACCAGCCTCTCATCTGGCACTATCCTGGTATCCTCTGATACACCTATTTGCCCAGGATATTAGTAACATCTAAACCTCTTGTGACACCAACACACAAAGTTAAGTTTCTTTTGTTGTTTATTATCATTTGAACTTGACAACATCAAATATCTAAAGAAAGATCTAATAAAATCAGATTTACATACATATGAAATAGCAGAATAAATGTGCCATCCCCCTCTGGAGAAAAAAAGAACCCAAAAAGTTAAAAACCCAAAGGTCGAAGGTTTGCACTATGTTACAGAGTCGACAGTAAAGTAAACAGGTTCCTACTATAGGCTACCCAGTAAAGTTAACAAGTTTAAGCAAAATACGATGTTGATAAAGTCCCTGAAACCAAGAAAAATATTCACTCTCTCTTTCATTCAGTGGCCACTCAATCACTCTTACCTACTCTTGGTGATATCCCTTGGAAATACAATTATCCTGAATATAAAAAAGTCAGGTTTAATTCCCAAATTGGCCCCAGTCCATCCTCTGCAAATAAAGACTAGTGAGGTGAACGCCGAATTTTATGTGGGTTTTTTTCCTGGATGGACAAAATGTCACCGCCAATAGTTGATGTAGAAAAACGTGATCTTGGGATTCACAGTTAAAAGATGAAAATACTTCCAGTATTGGGAAACCACTGGTTGCTCTAAATGTTACATATGATGATGGTTGATAATATCGGATACTCTATGTTAGAGCGCCGATTCTGAAACAGCGTAAATTTCCGGATGCTTCGCTTGAATACGACTGCCAGAAGTCGGGAATAAGTGTTATTTTTTTCACACCCCAGTGGGCTGATGAAATTGAAAAAATATTGCTGGGTATGGTAAGTCCAGTTACATTTACAAGTTAAAATGTTTCTCATGTATCGGTGGCAAATGCTTGCTCACCAATGAGATTGGTGACGCACAAGCCAAGAAAGACAACATTAACCAATCAGTAAAAAGGAAAAAGACCAAAAGACTGCTGGACGCCCTTGATCAGGTCTGCTAGGAATATATAAGAAACATTTATGGAAAAATGCTACTTTTCTATATAGCTACATATATGCACACAGACGGGGACAAGATGATCTATTATCCACTCCGTCAGTCCTGATTAAATTTAAAAGGCACCCGGTGTCTTTAGCCTACCCTATCGCCCGTCGCTTAGCGAGTGTAGGTTGGATGAGTTATGCGACTCACCCCCCCCCCTCCTGCTCGCGGTTAGCGATCAGCGTACAATGTCAATTATTATTTAATGATCTATATGCGCACTTACTCAAAGTATCATTCATTATTCATAACCCTCCACTCCCAAAGGAGCATAGGCCTTCAACAAACACATGCCAAGTCCTCCTGTCCCGTGCCATCATCTCAAGTTCTTTCCATGTTCTCCTCATCATTTTCACCTCTGTTTCCAACTCTCTTCTCCATGTACTTCTTGGTCTTCCTCTGCCTCTCTTGCCCTGGGGGTTCCAGAACAAGGACTGCCTTGTAATGCTATCAACCGGTTTCCTCAGTGTGTGTCCTATCCATCGCCATCGTCTTCTTCTCATCTCTTGTTCCACTGGTACTTGTCTAGTTCTTGTCATCAGTTCCACGTTGGTAACCTTGTCATACCATTTTAATCCCTCTATTCTACGCAAGCACCCATTTATGAAAGTCTGTAGCTTTTTGGTTGTTGTCTTTGTTGTTCTCCATGTCTCCGAGCCATACAATAAGACTGACTTCACATTTGAGTTGAAGATTCTTATTTTCGTGTTGGATCCGATTTCTCTTGATCTCCATATATTTCCCAATGCAATGAAAGCTCCTCTTGCCTTTTGTATTCTTATTTTGATATCGCTGTCTGTCCCTCCAACTTTGTCTATATTACTGCCAAGATATGTGTATGATTCTACATCTTGAATTGGTGTTTCTTCAAGTTCAACCCTGTTATCATTACCTGCATTTATTCTCATTATTTTTGTCTTTTCCCTGTGTATTTTCAGACCCAATTGCTGTGACCTCTCATCGAGTGTTTTCAATTTGTCCTGCATCTGATTACGGTTATGGGACAGAAGAGCCAAGTCATCAGCAAAATCCAGATCATCCAACTGCTTAGTCAGAGTCCACTGGATTCCATTTCTGTTGTGTGTTGTCGATGATCTCATAACCCAATCTATTGCCAGCAAGAAAAGAAATGGAGACAAGAGGCATCCCTGTCGCACTCCTGTTCTTATCCCAAACGGTTCTGTAAGCTGTCCTTCGTGAAGAACTCTGCATGTCATGTCTTCATATGTTTTCTTTATTAAATTAATGATCTTCAGGGGGAACTCCATAATGCCTCATCAATTTCCAAAGTGATTCTCTGTCTACACTGTCAAATGCCTTTTCGTAGTCCACAAATCCGATGTATAGTGGTGAATTCCATTCCAGACTTTGTTCAACTATTATTCTCAAAGTGGCTATCTGGTCTGTACATGATCTGTTTTGTCGAAAACCTGCTTGTTCATCTCTCAGTTTCTTGTCTATGGACTCTTTTAATCTCTGAAGGATAATCCTGTTTAATACTTTTCCTGGCACTGATAGTACCATTATTCCTCTATAATTTGTGCAATCTTGTAAATTTCCCTTCTTGCCATCCAGTCGTATGCCAGTCTTAGAGAGTACTGCAGCTATCGATATCTCGGCGAGGCTGAGATGTGATGCCGTCGTGTCAGAATGATCACTCTTAGTATTGGAGCGACGTCGGGCACGACTATAGTAGATGATACCGTACAGCTCATCTGGAACGATAAGGTGGTCTGGATGGCTCTCCGTCTTCAGTCTGCTACAGTCTGAGAGATAATTTATCTAGCTCAGTCAGATTATCACATCACATTCTCTCTCTATCTCTCTACTTTCATGTTATTGAAGCGGTGGTCTTTCTGATGTTACTTCTCATCGCACCAGTGGATAGTATTACATCATAGTATAACATTGGGTCTGTTCATGCGGCAAGCTTCAGGAGAGCTCTCATATTTATCGCTGTATGATTGAGCTGCATGCCATCTTCGCGCACTGTCATATCGGGTTAGTCAAGCGCCTCATTTACAGGGTACGAGACCTATATCTAGTTTGTCTTCGGTTTCTCAGATACTCACGTTCTTCTGAGAACTATACTTTCGTGACATGTCTTGTTCACTTCGCTGTGTTCATCATGCTAGATCAGCGGAGTATCTGAGATAGAGAGGGGTCTCTAAGATTCTTAAGCTACTGTGTAGTGAGAGTGTAACATCATCGAGCTGTCACGTATAGCATATTGATATCTTCAGTGCGTATTATGACTCTAGTTGTGATGGTGTTGCTGTTACTATATATATCTCTTGTGGGAGGTGGGTTCTGAGGGTGGGGGGGGTCTGGATTTCGGAACGTTAGTCCTGAGGAGAGACCCAGTATCATCTTATCACGTTTCATTTTCCTGATGCCAGAGTACTCTGTTATATCTTGTTATGAATCCTGATGCAATGCACACATGAGTCTATCGTCTAGAGTTCTCTTATGGGCCGCCTGAGATGACAGCCTAGCCGATTGGTAACACGTTCTCGGAGAGAGAAGTTAGTCTTTAGATACAGACTGACTGGCTGGCGTGAGCGAGCGAGGAGATGGTATCAGGTAGCGCTCATGGGTAGGTCTAGAGTAGGGCTCTCTGTGTTGAGCGGGGGCAAGCAGAACTTGTTGTTCATCTGAGTTCTAGTTCTTAATAACTGTTTGCGAGATACGATGCCGTTGCATAGAGGCTGGACTTGCGATCTCGCATGTATATTATTTGGCTAGCAGAAGATGGTGATCGACACTCGAGGTGCTGGTCTTCTCGGCAGAGATGTGAGCTCGTGATGACAGTCACGCCTAGACAAACGATGAGACGACGGATTCTTATAGACATGGAACTATGTTATTGGTATATGCTCTCGTTGAGGTTCTGAGGATCACAGATTTGGGGCACAAGGACGGAGACACAGCTAGTACTGATACTTTGATGCTATGGTGCAGTGAGTGATATGGCCTTAGTTATGAGAGACACCTTGATGTTAGTTTGTTTGGAACGACTGTTCGAGGAAGTGGTTATGGATGTTACACACATTTGAGGACACAGTGAGCTATTACAATAGCACAATATCGTGGGCGACATTAGTGCGTCTGCATACTGGGGTCATTAGTCTGTTTAGTCTAGTGGATTATCACTGTAGGGACACTGTTTCAGTGAGAGAGTCGGATTGTATACGAGGATGTATGGGCTCACTATCTCTGTGTTGAGTGCGTTGTTCTGTGGTTGCTATCGTCTGACTCTCTGCCATATCTATAAGTTATGAGTTTCTCTATCTTTTCATCTAATCTTATGTTGTCGTCTTGTACTGTTCACGGTGTAGAGTACTGGACGTACTGAGAAATCGTCGGGTCTAGCTTTCTGAATCTATACATTGCGTCTCTAATTCCTAGTTGTAGCGATCAGTCTATGCTGGGGCGTTCTGACTCACGTGTATGGTGTGACACACGTGTAAAGAGATAGTTTTCAGTCAAGGATTAGTCTGTTATTGAGAAAGGGAGACAGAGGATATTATGGATGCGATTGACAACAGGCTTCTCGGCAGGCATTGTATGATCTTTTGAATTTGCTTTGATTTGTCGTTTCTATTTAGTTTCTAAGTTGGAGAGATGGGTGTGCTTCACAAACATCTATCTGGATTGGATTAAGGGTGTACACTGTGTGCGATTGTCTTTCTCACTTGTCTCACGGAGAGGGTCACGAGGTCATACAAACATGTGAGACGTAGGCCGTGTCTGGATTGAGATCTCTGATCTTAATGCACTCTTGTTGCGTCTATCGGCTGTCTGCAATGCCTGAGTTGTTAAAAGGGCTTCAATTTATGAGATTTCTCACTGTCTATTCCGCAGAACTGTTCTTGCAGAGATGAGTCTGGAAACGGGTTACCGATAGGCATTCTGCGTGCTTAGGGGCTTGGTGACGAGTGCATCGGCATAACATTGCGCGCGTCGGAGGGCTGATGGGTTTTGAGGTTCGCGAAACGCATGTATATGGCGCACTGTGACATCGGAGAAACTCTCGGTAAGAGTCAATCTCTTTTTATATGAGTAGTGGGATAACACTGATCTGCGTAAATTTGCTGTCGTCTTATAATATATGGGGGGGGGGGGTGATATGTGATAGTACAAGACGCGGGAGCATATGCATTTCACGACGTACGTCGGAAGACGTCCGGTTCTGAGAGCTACTTCTCTGTGAGTTGTCAATCATGGTGCGACCGCTTTCAAATTTTAGCCAGGACTCCTGCGCTTCGAGACAGGACTACTATCAGTGCATGCCAGCACTGCTTCTGTTGGTGCGTGCTGTTTATATTGTCTACTTGTTATTAGCCTGTCTTCTGTGACTATCATGTTGCTTTCTTATCAATAGTTGTTGGTGTTATAGAGTGTTTAAATTTCATTATCTTAATGTTATCTCTTAACAGGAGATCTAAGGGTAGCATTTTGGTCTTGGTAGGAAGGGTAGCGGTGAGTGGTGGGTCTCGGGGGGCACTTCTGCCATGCCGCAGTCGCGCTCTGCCTTGTAGCATCCAAGCATCTCTATTATGTAGAATGTATCTAGCGAGGCTAGCCCGCATAGAGAGAGTCATGGAGAGTGGTGCATGTGAACTGGGAGGAGTTGGGTGGAAGATCTAGAGTTACTAATACCATTTGCTCCCCTAGTTGCTAGCCGCGCTATGTGGTGACGTGATATCCACATGGGCGTAGCGGCACGTGACTGATCTTTCATCATGATATCGTAGCTGCCCTGATCCTCACAGACTTACTCAGCTATTAAAATGTGGAGCGAGGCGTAACTTGACCCTGAACTTAATGAGGTTTAGTCTCTGTTGAGCATTACATATGTAATGGTACTCACTGTCTATAATGCTATTCAGCGTCGAAAATAACATCGCTCAAGAGACAGTTTACCTCGTTGATTTCTACTTCAACTGTCAATCATCATCATCGCGGCCTAGCATTTTTAAACCAGTCATCTAACCGTCTCTTCTTGTTGTGAGAAAGCGTGTGGTGGAAAATTAACATTATAACTGAACCACTGGTATGAGAAATAGCTAACGCCGTTATTTTATTTCACTAGTTTTAACGCTAGAAATCTAAGTGAATTATAATGGTAAAAGCTTAACACTTTTAAACACGTAAGCACTAATTTCTATTACCAGAATAATCAGAATGAAAATCCCCACGAATGCTATTAACACATTTTCCACAATGGTTCTAGAACTACGTGCTTAGACTATCCAAAAATTCTGAGTGACAACTGATAGCAGGTTTAAGAAAACACAGTTTATATATCATTATGTTTCTCTGATCTACAGATGATGTTATTTTTCGCACTATTGTGTGAATAACGGAGAATCAGAACAGAGTTCCCCAGATAAAAGTTTACGGTCGGCCTTTCTCGGGCGTTCGAACGCCATCAAAAGACTTATATCCTTAACGGGGTTCTCTAAGATTTTCTCTGTACGAATGCCCGCTTCTGAGATCAAAGAACCCAGGGGGTTTCTGACTTCCCTTCAAAAGATTCTATTTTATTCACGTGCGGTTTGTCAGGTATCGTATGATTGACAGATAAGCTCGCGTGAGAAGACTTAGGTAAACAAACCTGATTCGCTGTTATGACTGGCAGGTCACGAAAGTTTGTAAACATTGCGTTAGCTCGAGTTCACAGAAAAAGAGGTGGGACGAAAAGTACGCTTGTGTAAATAAACGCAGGTAGAACAAAATGCATGGTTTTGTTAGCAAATCATAGAACGCTACGAGATTACAAAAGACTGTCAGATTACTGTAGGCTCTCTTTTCATTATACGTCACACAGACGAAGGTAAGTTTTGTATGTGAAACGAGCTCACTTTATACGATTGGAAACAACCCCATATCAATAAACGAAGCGGAACTTTAGGCGATAATGACTATAGGCGATAATGGAGATTCTATAACATGTATGTCCACGTAGATCACCAGAAAGAGGGTAATAGGGATTTCACGGCTAATATTCCGAACAATAGAGTGGGAAAACTTCATTATGAATTTAAGCCGGCTGTACTTAAAACAAACCTTACTATCAGTGCCGGATTAAAGCAACTGGAGGTTCTGGGCTAGAAGACTTGGGAGGTCCAAACGTAATTGCATCTGATTATGAGAAAAAACCTCGTTCTCTTCTTTATCTACACAATGAAAGTAGAACATTTTTGAAATTTTATCATTAATGAAAAGATTGTTTATAAATTTACAACCTTTAATAAGTTTACAAAAGTATGGAACTAATATAGACGTTCACACACAACATTCATAGCTATGTTTAAACATTACACTATATACAAACTCAAAACAGTTTCTTTCTAGTTTATTTTTAATGCAAATTTATCAATTATGTCATTAAAATCAGTAAGTCGCAGTTTATCATTTTCTATGCAGAGAATGCTAAGATCAGACAACCGATCTTGGGACATTGTTGACCAAGAAAGTTGCCATTGTTGGGAGAACCAAGTGTTTCATCATCTGCTCTAAATGCCAAGCCATTTTCTGCCAAAAGGGAGATCACTGCAATAACTCTCTGAAGTACGTGCCGTCAGTAATCCTGCTCTGCTTTGATTCGCACTTCGAGTTTTGGTCACACGTTTGACCACACTTTCTTGTTAAGTATGTTAGCATGGTTCATATGATTTTTAGTTTTCATGGGTTTGAACAAGATAAGCGTGATGCCAATCATCGAATCCAGTAGAGGCTAAAGCTGTAGTTGAGGTAATTCGGTTAGAGAAAAGTTTGCACACAAAACAGTAGACTTTTGTGGGAGACTGCACTAACCATTCTCGATGGTACATTTCTCCGTTTACTTTAGTGGAATGGAATAAACTCTTTAAACAGAACCGAGTTTGGTTTTTGTATGTTCGCTTCGAATTGATAAAAGGCTGATTTCAGTGCTTGACATTCCGATGGGCCTTTTGCAATCCAGAATGATATTTCCTCATTTGAATAACGCCCATAAACCTATGTCATTATTATCTCTGAAATCACTAGTAGCATGAACAGTTGGTATTTTTGTGTCTGCTATTCTAGGGTTTTTGCTGAGCTTATTTGCTTGTTCATAGTCTTTAAGATGGTAATGAGCTTGGACTGCTTTTAATGTAACTATCTCGTGGGATGTTCCTTCAGCGCATTGTATTATAAAAGCACGTTTCACTAGCTTTGCCCTCAAACAAATGTAATTATCTGATTAACCGTCTAACGTATTAATGCCATTTTTTGCATACGATGTTATATTGGGTTAGACCCAACAAATATATACTTTATATCTGTGCATCTTGTCCAGTTCCCATAAACGGATGAAATCCTTTGATCTTTGTCGGCATACTAATTATTGTGTATCGAGAAAAGAAATTTTACCACTTCATGCACAGATTCTGTGAATTGATTAGGCATAGGCGTGTCTACTATTACAATAATGTGGCCATCACGTTTGCAATTGAATACGTGTTGAAGATGATTTCTTAAATGATCTGCATGCGAAATACTCGTGACATTGTTTGTCATTGACATTTAATGCGCTACCAAACTGGACCTTCCTTGATCTAATTATTTCAATGGGTATCATCTCTTTGCGGTTCATAAATATCATAATGGAACGTTGCTCCTCTAATGTGCTTGTAAATAACGGTAAGGTCATCTTTAAAGAAATTAAACTTCATCCGAATCATAATCAGATGTCTCTGAGAAATTGAAAATCAATCTCGGCTGAATGAAGGACAAACCATCATTCTTCCAATATTCCTCTTCCTCTTGTAACACATGGTTCTCACTTTTCTTCCAATAATCCCTGGCTATATTGGAGATGGCGGCTTTTATAAGTATTTCAACATCTTTTAATTTGAACGTTCTATTTTCTGTTGCTACCTGTTCCTTAATTTTAGCCCATACTAATTCTATTGGGTTTAAGTGAGAATGGTAAGGAGGTAATCTTAAACATCTGTGACCATGTTCATGGATTGCCTTGTCTATGTGAAATATCTTTGTATGCTGTGTCTTTTTTTTACAATTCCAAGTAATTCAGGTTCATGGACATTTCGTTGAATGGAATGTTGTTTATGGTCAGCCAAATCTTTATTACATCTTTAATACTTGGTGAATTAGAAACTTTATCTTCTGGTGCCACAACGTTGTGATATGAGGCATTGTCCATTATCAAACACCACGGTCTATCAGAGGAAGGAAGTACATGATTCACAATCCAATCTTGAAATATCTTGCCATTCATCTCTGCATGGTAATCCCTATTATCTGTGGATTTTGAAACAAATATGAGTTCAGTATTATTTAGAAGCCCATGATGGCTGCTTCCTGGATGTGCAATTATTAGGCGCTGTCCTTTGCTGCATGGTACTAGTCTCTTAGTTGTTCCATCAGATGATTGCCATTCTCGTTCATTACTGTGGTGCGCATTAATCCAAGTTTCATCTAAATACACAAAATCATAACAATCTCCTCTCATTTCTCTGACCTCGCGTAAATATTTGCTTCTCATTGCAACTATATGAGGCTTCTCACAAATAAGGTTTCTACCACCAACATATTTTCTAAAAGTGAATCCCAAACTCCTAATAGTCCTCCATTCCGTAGATTTGGAAATATCAATGTCATTATTCTTTCTTAACCACATTTTCAATTTCCTTAAAGTCACTGCCTCATTATTGTGAAACATATTGCAAATTTCTCTGCGGATCAATTCTCTGTCAAAATTATCCACCACTCTTGGCCTAATTTTCGTGTGTAAAACACTGGAATTAGACATTTCAGATGTCGCTATCCAGCGGTGCAATGATCGTTTGCTTATCCCCAAGGCGTGAATAGTCCTCTTTTGTGGGTTTGAAATAGAGTGATATAGTTTTCCTCGAGTAGCTTCATTGCAGAAATACTTAAAAATCCTATTTGTGATTTGCTGTAATGTCATAAAATGTACTCGCAGACTCATTTTTCCTTCTTAACCACACAATAATTTTTGTAGACACACCTCTGATTGACAATGTGTGCGTTGCACCGGATATAAACTGTTTTATGTTCAAGAAGTGCGATTTCACGCAGTTTCACTCAAAAATCATGCCAATTGCTTGATAAACCAAAAATGTGCAAATGAGGTCGTATAATTTACTGTAGACATTTCAATATGTGTGCGTGTGATGTGTGTTGGCAAGTAGGATTTTATATTATATCGCAAAGAAACGAAAATTGAAACCAATGGCCGCATTTTAATGAAAAATTTAATTCATAGGGTCTATACCATTTCAAATTCACACACAAAATTTCACTTATATGCGTTATATATTCGCTGAGATATAGCATTTTGAAGTTGGGCAAAGCTAGTGAAACGTGTTATAATTCTTTGGTTATAAATCTTCTCACTTCATTGTCACTTTCTCCAGAAGTTTCGGTATTTGTAGTGGGAGTTACTGACAACAGTTCTCCTTGAAGTTCTTGAGAGGCTGTGTTCTGTATGTTGTTCATCAGTCTGACTGCTCAGTGTAGTCTACTTTATTTGCTTCTGTTTGTAAACATGAATGTTCTGTATCTGAGAGGTTATGCAGGACGGTTTCTGCCTGCTGAACAAAGCCATATGACGTGATTGGCATTAAATGCTTCAGTATTTCCTTCTGTTCTTTTGTCGCTTTCGTTTATTTTTAACACTAAAAGTCAAAATTAAATATTATTGTGATTCACAATGTATAAAAGAATCCTCACTTGATTGCAAAATACACGGAACATTACTCTAGGCTCTGCTAATGTTCATAATGTTTTTATTTCGGAATTTAACTGGTCTATAATAGATTCGCATTTTGGCGAAGCTGGCAAGAAATGGCCGCAATTTCTCCTTTTGGCTAAATTGAAAAGCAAAGGGTTAAAGCCTCCACAAACTTTACTAAACAGTAAGTGCGTATTTGTGACGTTATCCACTCATACGTGTTTAATGTTACTAGCAACTATGCCTATATAGTAGAATCAAGAATGTGTGCTTTGGTCACTTCCATCAATGTATTCATGAATTTTGGATTTGTGCTTACACATTTTTGGCTTAGGCACGCCCTTGATTTTTATCATTACAAATGGTATAAAATTAATGGTGAATTTTTGTTGTTGTTGCAGGAGACAGTCGTAAAAGCCCCCTCCCCCCCCCCCCCCCCCCCTAGAATATGAGGCCCTGGGCTGCAGCCCGCTTAGTCCAGATGTAAATCTGGCGCATTGCTTACTATCTTGAATGGTGGACGCCCAACAAGATTGACAAATAACGAGCGGATACTGATGGTCTCACATAAATATAACATTCAGCTCAGTGCTGCCGCCACCTATGCACGATGGGATGTATTAGGAGCAAAGGTAGGCGATTACATTCTTTGTGTAGTCCTCCTTTCAATGGGGAGGATAACCAGTCACAAAAGTCCTAAACAGTCCTTCAAGTATCCTATAGAAGCGTACAATGACTTACAATGCTGTACAACATAATTTTCTTTTTTATTCCTTGTAGAGATCATTGACCCACTACTTTGAAACTAAACTTTTATTCATTCAAAAATTCCGAAACAATTCGGTATTTTTGAAACTTAAAATGTATACAGTCCTTGTTCTGGAATCCCCAGGATAGAAGGAGACCAAAGAACACATGGCAGAAAGAACTGGAAACAGACTTCAAAGGAATGAAGAAGACATGAAAAGACCTTAAGATAGTGGCACAGGACAATACAATTTGGCATAAGTTTGTTGAAGTCCTATGCTCTTTGGGGAGCTGATGATAAATGTAAATGTTTTTTTAAACTAAAACCAATATTTTTAAATTCATAGTTGGGGGGAAGGAACCTGTTTTCCTACCAGGGGCGTCAACCGGGTAGCGGATAGTTGAACCTCTAGATATAGGGGTTAGCGGTGGATACTGTGGATAACAGCCGTGAGCAAGAACAGGTATTTCAGTCGGATAGAGCTCGTGGGCTGCCTTGCGTGAATATCCGTTTACGGGAAAGGCTTCGGGTATAAACCCTGACGATAAATTAGGTCGCGGTCAATTCAGTAACGTTGATTCAACATTATTGTGCCAACTCCTGCGACGTGGCTGGTACCAAACTGTAAACTGCCGTTTCTTTGGACCAACCAGCTTTGTAGAGAGAAGGAACATGCTGCATTGGCAACAGCTTGATCTCAATACAACTGTACCCAAGCTCGCGCCCCATAGAGGACACTCCAGCTTCACCTATGGTGTCGGCACAACACGCGAAGTAGCAGTTACCGGCTTATTGCTCAGTTGTCGTAGGGTATGACGCCAGGGGCAGCCGATAGTGGTATACGTTCTGTACAGCTACAGCGAGTTGCAAGCTGGTCAGCCCCAGCCATTTAGGTGCTGTCTCGCCTTCCCAATGGGGTGCATGGGGATTAGGGTCAAACCCGAACGGTTTTTAATAGAAAATTTTGCACCAAGCAAAACGCCTGGCACGTAAGAAGGTCTACATATTTTTTTGACAAGGGAAAGATCTTAATAAAACTAGGATGTGCTGTAAAATAAATCGTTGACTAAAATGGTTGAACCATTTGAGAATAAATCAGAACGCCCGTTAACACTCTGCCTGTAAGCTAGTGAACGTCCCATCACCTTTGTCAGTGTGTACGCTCCTACTCTGTACTCCGCCTCGGTAGCTAAAGACGAGTTCTAGCAGCAGTCTCCAAAAGCACATCTAGGTGAGAGCAATTTGTCCTCCCTGGTGACTAACTCTCAAGTGGGTGCCGATAATAATTCATGTCCTTCTTGTCTGGGCAGGTTTGGTGTAGGCAAGATGCATTAAAATGGACACCGGCTGTGTCCGTGATGATCTGTATGTGATCAACACCTACTTTCAGACAAAATCATATCATAAGTTGTCATTTTAGACACCCACGATCCAACTGGATCTTGTCAGAGAGCCACTTCCATGCTCTCCACGCGCTCGTACCATAGTGGAGACTGTGATAGTTCACTCCTTTGTTTGCTGCAAAAGTGGTTTGAACAACCAAGAAAACTCCATCATGTCAGACATGAAGGGAAACAACCAGCAAAGTATCAGACCATGTCATGATCGCTTAATTTACCACGACATTAAAGACAACACTCAGTGTTGAGGATTGTTGCATGGTTTGCAAGCATCTGGGTTTGAACTCGATTCGGATGGTTGCACCATGAAACACCTCGGCTGAATAAATAAATGAAATATACCACGTATATCGATGCATGACGCGTTAGATATAGTAACGAGAGTCGTTGTGTGGCCTTCAAGGCAAATGGCAGTGTTTCAAAATATGTGGCATGGCCACTTAGCCAAAGTGTTTTAAAGATGTGGTATAACCACTCAAGTGTGATAGTGCATAACTAGGAAGTTATATTTAAAGCAGAAATAAAGAATGTATAAGGACCCTTGAGTCTGAAAATATAAGAAGGCAATATTAGCCGCAATAATTTATGATTAACGTAAGTCGTAAAATATGAAACGCAGTTAGAATATGTAGGGCTGATTAAGCCTGGCTTTGAATGCCAAAGTAAATTTATATATTACACAGTGTATCTAATAGAACTAGCAGAATGTTTAATTCTGTATAAATACAAGAATTATGCTGTAGCGAAAGGCTTTTCTGGTGTGATGATAGTGGTAGAGAAGAAGTATAATCTCTCTCCAGAAAGTATGAAATTCCAGTGCCCGAGAAGTACACTGGTATCACAATTCAGTTGCGGCTGTGAATACTCTGAGCTGGACAATGGATTTAGGCTTCAGAAGTATACGGTGCCACTTTCGCTATAGTAACCCTAAGTGATAATATAATTAAATTAGAAAAAGTAACTCAAAATTTAACAGTTAAAAATTTACCAAGTCAAATGAGTACAGTTTCGTAATTTATTATGTACATCTATATATTCTTGTAATGAGAAATGGGTGATGGAACATGGTAAAATGTATGATTATTTATAGTTACAAATTAAAATAAATAACAGTAAAAAAATCTTGGATGAATCTTCCAATCAAATTATAAAAGTCTGTCACAGTATAGGTTTTTTTATATATCTTGCTATCTAGTCTATAGCTGTTATCATCATCGACCATCGCTTTGGAAACTGCTCACAGGATTTGTTGGATTGAATAACACATAAACTCATCTGGTATTTGTTCGAGGTTCCTGAGACACACTGATAATCTGGAAGAATTTCGTTCAGCCCGCCCTGTAACTACGGGGGACTAAGGTGTTGAAGATTTTCTGACCTCTAGGCTTCAGTTAGCAGGATCAACGGTCCTCAAGTCTTTAGTTAAACTCGAACATGAGCTTGATCAGGAATGATCATAAAACTCGATCATAAAAACCTTGAACAACAATCTCACTACTCACTGCTGTTCATGAGGCGACCATGTCTTCAGTGTGTGTATATAAATGAATGAATCATGGTAGTATGTTACAGAGATAGCATGATACGATAATGTCTACTGTACAGAAAATAAAAAATACATGAATAAATCACATGTTATGTTACATGGGTAAGATATAACCTTTGCTTATAGATGCCAAGTCAGTTATGTACTTGCTGGTATGTCGTAAGCTTCCAGGCAAGAACTAGCCATGATATATTTGGCTAACCAATTAATGGTTATGCTTCCTGACAATGCCGGTGGAGGTTATCTCTGGTTAGCGTCATTCCCTTTTTCTTATATCTGATACAATCAAATCGTAAATAAAATCTGAAATAAAATGATATTAGTCATACCTATATCTTTAATAAACTTACATACTCTCTTAGGATTAATAAGCTCACGGTGAGGCTGTATTGGTTGACGTTAAATCTGCCCTGCATGCAGCGTGAAAAAAGAACTTTTCTTGCAGATGCTGTCTTCCAGTTTCTCACTCTGGCTTCTGGATTTGGTGTGTGTGATTTTCAACGCGCCGCTCTGTCCTTATATTTGGGCTACTCTCCCGTACGAGAAAGCACCTCTTGAAGTCCCAACAGATTTTCGTTTAATCTCTCGGTTCGAGGCGATCTGTGCTTTTTCTGCACTTGTTTTCTCTTCTTTTCACTACACTTATATCCTTCCTTCTTTCCTAGGTATCCTTTCATTTTCCCCATATGAGGCTTTCATTCTATCTAAGTTTTAGCAAAATCCGTTTAGGCATGTAGTTATAATACATTTTTAAAGATTATTAGCTAACTTTTAGCATATGTGATGACGATGAAAAAAGTTAATTATTTTTAAAACTATATTTGAATAATATCCTTTTGGATATCAGTTATACTCTATTGTCTTTGGTGAATTATTATTATTTAAATGTATTCCAACCAGGCGTTCTCTTGTAGCTTTAAATTTTCTTTTCTGTAAATGCAAACTTTTAAAGTCGGCCATTGCTTTTTTCGCTATTTCCTACCTTCTTCAATACCGTCCGGCTAAACGTAATTCACATTTTTCCGCATTCTTCAAACTTCAAAGCAAGACCGCCGTGTTGTCCTTGCGCTGTGTGTGTGTGTGTGTGTGTGTGTGCGTGTCGCGCTACACATTTTTTTCACCAACAAAGCAAGTGGTACCAAATCTCGCAAAATGTTTCGAATCTATCGATGACATTGCTACTGCCTCTCCCCACATAGAGCAAGTATCGACCAAGGTTAAGATATATGCATTTCTCTTCTTGGTCCTACTGAGGGGTCCAACAATATCCACGGCAACACGTTCAAAGGGCGTTCCCATAATGGGCATTTCTCCCAGTGTTGCTGGTTCAGTCCTATGTTTAGGAGCTAATCTTTGGCATTCTGGACAGTATCTCACATACCTCTTTATGTCCTCAGTTATCCCTGGCCAAAAGTAGTGACAGTGTCCAGTGGCCCCTATTTCCATATGTCCACTGAAGGGTATAGTATGTCCTAGCTTCATAACCTGTTCCCTGTATGATTTTGGCACTACAAGCTGTCCATGTCCTTTAGGTCCTGTTCCAGCTTTTGTATATAGTAGGCCATTTTTCATATATAAGTCTCCTTTCTCTAGAGGTTTATGGCTTTTAGGTAATTTGCAAAAGCAAGGCTTCAATGTACTGTCAGCAGTTTGAGCCTTTCTCATCTCTTCTGGATGATTATTGATGATAGTGTCCTCCTCTTTCCTAGAGCTTGCCCTGGTCTTGACTGTTGCCATCACTATGCATCTTATAGGTTCTCCTAGAAATCCATATTTACATCCCAGTACTAATGGGTAGATAGGGTTGTCCATCACTGCTGCTTTGATCTCTCCTTCCACATAGCGAGATCTTATGTTGATTCGGGCTATGGGCAGTGTCATGGTTCCTGCTCCCTTGACTGGTCCTCTGATTTCCACTGTTTCTGTTGTTATCAGTTCAGGACTCACCAGAGAAGAGCACACTACTGAGTCAAAGTCCAAGCCTGTATCATATAAGCACAGTACTTGGGTGCCATTCAAGGTCACTTCCTCACAGACAGGGGGATGATGGAGGTCTTTCTGACTATCTGCCAGGTCCTTCCTTCCATTGTTCCCTGTTCGACTTCAGCACAGCATTTTTGGGACCAGGTAAGCCTTCCCTCTTCGATCCCTACTTACTCAGCCAGACTGCAGTGATGCAGCCTGTTTCCAGGACCACCACTTGGAGGTGGAGTAGGGTCTTGGTCAGCTCTGGTTCGCTGACCCTGACACAAGCAGTCTAGCTATGGGTCGCTAACTGTATTTCTCACTTTTGACGCGTCTTATGTCCCATGCTGTGGGATCAAGTATTACAGCGTTTTAAAATGACCAGTGCTTCTTTGCAATCTTCTGACCAAGATTTGAATACAGCTTGTGCACTCTATGAATCCCTGCGGGGGTATATTCAAGCTATGCGGTCTGCTTTTGCAGACATAGAGCAAAAGGCCAAGGATCTGACTGAGTGTGAACATTATCAAGAACAAACTCGAAGAAAACACAAACGAAATCGAGAGTATGATGATTTCAGTGGTACCAGCACACTTGATCCACTTCTTGAATCTCAAACGCCTTCTCAGCAGTTTAAAAGCCGAACATTTCTTGTCCTTATTGATAGCTTGCTTTCTGCCTTGTCAAAACGCCAGAAAGCTTATCAAAAGTTGAATGATGTATTTGGATTCCTTCGTCAGTTACAGTCGTTTACACCTGAAGAGGTGGTAACGAGATCATCAAATCTTATTAAATCATATCCGGAAGATCTGGAAGAAAGTCTTTGTGAAGAACTTGTGCAGTTTACAGAACTGTTGAAAACTGATCTTGCTTCTCATATTCGCACTACTCTAGACGTTGTAGAGTTACAGTTTTACCGTTTGATAATTGACAATTCTTTGGAGTCTTGTTTTCCAAATGTAGAAATCGCCTTGCGCATCTATTTGTCACTAAGGGTAACCAACTGCAGTGGATAACGATCATTTTCAAAACTGAAACTTATTAAACATGAACTAAGGAGCACCATGGGTCAAAAGAGATTGTTACTTTTGATAATGATATGCAAATTAAAAATGTATGTTTTCAAATATATTTGTGTTGTTTTATTGCCTTTTTTAAGTATAGGGCCCCTTTCTTAACATATGCTACAGGCCCCGTACTAGCTTAATCCGGCCCTGTTTGCAAACCGTTTCTGTCTTTTGTTTTTATAGCACTAAAAATGTAGGGAGGATCAGAGCAAAATCAAAGCACTTAATACCAAATCGATAACGCTGCTGCGAACCAGCACCTTACTGAAGACCATAATAGAAGGCGGAGTTAAAGGCAAACGTGCAAGGGGAAGACAGCGCTATTAGTGGTAATGTAACATCAAGAGATGGACAAGAAAGAGTCCATCACAATATCAAGAGAAAAGGCAGAAGACGCCGGAGATCCATTGCAGCCGATCTAAGATATTGATATGTCTGATGATGATGAATAGTCTTGTTGCCCCCCCCCCCCCCCCCCCACCCCCCCCCCCCCCCCCCCCCCCCCCCCCCCCCCCCCCCACCCCCCCTCCAAAAAAAAAAATAATTTAATTGACAATTAAAATGACAATTTCGAGAGCTACACGTGCCCTTGTAAAATCGTTGAAAGTATTCAGATAGAGACATGAAAAGAGGTCGCATATCATCACTGCCCTACAGATCGCAAAGGAGCATAGACCTTCAAAAACGCATGCAAAGTCCACCTGTACCGCTCTTTACATTTCTTTCACATCTCTTTCACTTCAGTCTCCAGTTGACCTCTCCATAACACCATATTCCCAATGTGCCTCAATGGTAGTGTAGCAGGATCCTTTTTACAGGACATACATAATATTTTCTTTATGCTTAATACATTTGTATTAAAATGTGCCATGCTGCCACCCCTACTTGCGAAATGCATAATAGACTAACCCAGCGCATACACCATTTTCTTCCTGCCACCCCTACTTGCGAATTGCAAAATAGACTAACCCCGCGCAGGCAAATGTACGGAAGCCGGTGTGGTCATTGAATTTCAGAATGGGTGAATAGTGACACAAGAACCAGATGTTCTCTTGCAGTGAGGGTACATACCTCAGCGGGAACGAGTTCTTTAATTCAGGAGCTCTTAGCACATTGAATGGTGCTTATAATACTGCCACAATAACGCAGTGGTCCTAAACACGAACCGGGTTGACTCAGCAGGTTGAAGAATTGTCATCAGCAGTGAAAACATCTACATCACTTGGCAATTACCTCGCTATCTTATTAACAAGCCCAAATCATCAGTATTCAGGAAAGGAGAGAGGGAAAACATTCCTTTCCAAAATGCAAACTAGAAGATGGAAGTCACGGAGAAGCAACCCATCAGATCATCAGACGAAGACGGTTGTGTCAAAGAGGCACTGAACCGAGACAGAGGCGAAAGGATGGAGTTTAGAGAGTAACAGTAGATTAATATAGAAATACTCAGAGGACAGCCCTCTATGTTAGCGCTGAAAAGTCAATTAGTGATTCAGTGCTTATATTAGTCAATTGTGTATGACAGCCTAAGAGCGCTTTGAGACATTAGTTATTTAGTTAGACATCTTTAGTGGGATAGAGAGTTAGTTAGTAACTATAGTGTAGACAGGAGTGGTGGCTATTAGTTAAAGACCAAGTAGATTTCTTTAATCCTTATTTTTTCCATGCAGGTGTGAAAAAGAGGATGGAATGGTTTGTTTATATTGTCTTTAAATTGTTATTTTTTCAGGTTGTGCGAATTTGCACTTTACTTTGTTTACTGTGGATTTGATTTGTTGTTTAATAAACTATAAAATGTACACTGGATCAGTTTATCTTTAACTATACTGTACTTAAATGCTTTGTCTGTATAGTGTGTCTGTGGAAATTTAATGAAACCTTATCTCCTTTCTGGTAGTCAGAGGTGGTGAGACAGTAGCTATTACATAAGTCACAAGTGGCGAGGGAGAGTCAATCTCGGTTCTCACCCTCGAAGCTATGTCTCATCCTTCCACATTCACTGTCATTCTCATCTAAATCTATCTTCTTAGACTTTCTCATAACTAGTGTCTTGTCTCTGTACTCAGACAGACTCTAATTAAATAGTCTTCGTGGCTAGTGGGTGGCATCGTTCTCGGATCATTTCTGGGATCTTGTCTAGATTCATAGATTGTTTCTATAGGAAGTTCGCTGAGAATAGATTTTCTTTAATTTACTCTTAGACTGAGCTGTTAAAACTGATCCAGTCATAAGTTTTTTTCCACAGGGTACATTCATTATAGACTACAATAGTTGTATTAAGGCTTTAGATGACATAGAGGTAATTGATGGCTAACAGGAAGGTAATTCCAGGTTTTAGGGTAGCTTCATAACCAGTTTTTTTTCAGGTTCCTAGTGGGTAAAGGAGTTAGAGGTGGCAGTTATTACTCAGATTTGGCGCTAGTCTGAGTTAGGTTGTGTTAGAGACAGCGGATATAGAGTGAGTTTTTCCTAGTAGGTAACGGGAAGTTTTGTTTTTTTTCCTTTCTGACCTTCTCTTTATTTGTGAGCTTACTGCAGAGTTTACAGGTACGATGGCGGAAGCGGCCAGTTACGAACTGCCTGGCGTGAGGCCGCTCAAGATATGGGAATGGATTTAGGCCGAGGCAGTGGCCTACATGATAAAGGAGAAGGATAAATACGATCAGAGTGAGGCCGAGAGAAAGAAAGAGGAAAAGGACCGGCAGGCCGAGATGGAATTGCGGAACATGGAAGCAACACACATTATTTTTACCTTGTCAATTAAATCACAGCAAGCAAAGCTACAACTAAATGGGCAGGCAGTACGAGAAGATGAAACACCAACATACTTAGGAATCACACTAGACCGCCGAATGACGTGGAAATCACAGATAAACAAAATACAGCTAAGGGCTAAACTTTGCATGGCCATCATGAAAAAGTTAGCTGGTACCACATGGGGTGCTGATGAGAATATACTGAAAAAGCTGTACACAGGCAGAGCCAGACCTGCTATGGAATAAGGCATCACAGCTTGGTCGACGGCAGCAAAGTCAAATTTTGACAGAGTAAACAGACTCCAAAACCAAGCAGCACGTATTATAACAGGGGCCCTAAAGTCCACAAAAACCAACCATATGGAAAACATTATAGGGCTACAGTCAATGGAGGATAGACGTGACAGCAGAGTCCTACAACAAGCCGAACAATTTAAGAGACTCGAAGGACACCCCATGTTCCAAAGAATGAATAGGCTAGGAAGAGGCAGGCTCATGCGAACTAACTTTGTGGCCCAAGCAACAGAAAAAATTAGCAAAAGTACCATGCTAGCAAGCTCAGTTGCAAAGAAAATACCAACAAGCACAACTATCCCACTGTGGAAAATAAGATGCTTTCCTGAGTTAGAATCTGATATTCCAGGCATTGAATACAGACAGAAACACACAGTAAGTGTATAGCAACCAAGTATATTGACCAAAAATTCTGAGCAAAGCTTTGGACACATGCATATACTGATGGTTTAGCAAAAAATGCAGTTGAAAATGGGGGTGCCGGCATCCTCATAAAATTAAAGAATAGAATCCACTCTATGGCAATTGCCAATGGCAAATACTGCAATAACTTGTGCTGAAGCAGAAGCCCTGAAACAGTCAGCGGAAACTCTTAGTGAATGCAAAGCACAGGCAGAAAAGCAGATAGTAATCTTTACAGATGCCCTCTCAGTGATATCAGCGCTGAAGAGCCACCAAGCTAAAGGATTGAAAGATCTGATAATCTCCCTTGAAAGATTGGCCAAATGCTTCAACAAGTGCACTATCCAGTGGATACCAGCCCATTGCAACATATAAGGAAATGAGGAGGCAGACAAACTTGCTAAGGAAGGAGGTGCCTTACAACAAAATGATATAGAGACACATTACGCAACGGCAAAGACTACTATAAAGGCTACTTTCAAGTCCAAATGGGAAAGAGAGCACCCGGGCCATTTGAAAAATGATGTATATCATCAACTATCCAGGAAAGAACAGGTCATCATTTTTCGGCTACGCACTGGACACAACAGATTGAGATACCATCTATACTACAAATACAAAATTGGTGCAACAGATCTCTGCACCTGCGGTACCAGCCCGATGACAGTCGAACACCTGCTGCAGTACTGCCAAACCTACAGAAATGAACGGAGTAGCATATGGCAACAGCCCACTTCTGTCAACGAAAAACTGTTTGGAGATGTCCGGAACCTTGAGTTGACTACTGCCTTTATTAGAGTCATAAATGTGGAGGTCTGAAGGCGAACGAGGAAGAAGAAGAAGAAGCAGAGAAAGAGGAAAGGCAGAGGGTAGCAGAGAGACAACATGAACTTGCCATGCGTTCTCTGGAACTACAAAGTAGAGCCTCTGAGGGCAACTCAGCGAATGGAGACTCCCACAGAGCAGTGGCTGCAGACCCCTCAGGACATGGAGGCCCCCGGATGTCAGCTATGAATTTCCCGTTTGACTCTTTCCCTAGTGAGAACGAGAAAATCGACGTTTTTCTGGAGAAATTCGAACGGATGGCGACGGCATATGAATTAGATGGTAGTCTTTGGTGTTTAAAGTTATCTCAGTCCCTAAAAAGGCCTGCGTATGATGTCTACAGCAAGTTGATCACCGAAGACCAGAATAACTTTGAAGCACTACGTAACGCTTTGTTACAAAGGTTCCAGTGGACCCCACGAAAGTGCCAAACAATGTTCCGGAGAGCCGGCCGGAAAAGGGAGAGAGTTTCACCCAATTCGCGGAAAAGTTGAGGACATCTTGCTCGTTGGAGGGAGTTGACAGGACTGGCAAAAACGTACGAAGGGATGGAAGAGTTGGTAATGACGGAACAACTGAAGGTAACCATATCTCCAGACTTGAGACGGTATCTGGCAGAGCATGGCGCCCTGCAACTTGACCAGATTATTGTCTTTGCTGAAAGGTTTCAGACGGCACAGGCCGAAACACCAGTGCACAATCGTAGTGCACGGGACTTGCCATTCCCAGAAAAAAGAGCTACATCGTCTCAGTCGTCTTCTTCTCCTGCTCAACAGCAGCAGGGGTCTTCGCGCAACGAGCCCCATTCCTTTAATAACATGAGACCCCAGCCTCCTAACAGATCGCAGGGAGCGACCGCTCATGAACCCGCCAGAAACAGGGGAGAGAATGACAGGTATTGTTGGTTTTGTCGGGTTACTTCCCATAGGACGTCCAGGTGTCTGAATAAACCACCCTCTCAGCATGTAGCTTGTTTAAGGCCCGTGAAAGTGAAAAAAGGTAATACCTGGAACCTATCAGGTCAGAGGAGTTGTTCTCTAACAGTGGATCAGCCGAAGTGAATGGAACTATCACTACTTGTTTATTTGACAGCAGGCTTACTTACCCCAGTATAGTCGCCCGACATTTGGTGAAGCCCGGGCAGATGACAGGGGAAAAGGTCGACATTTGTGGAGTTTTGAAGAGAGGTACCTCGTGGCGCCTTCCCATAGCGAACATTGAGACAAAGAGTAAATCTGTGTGTGGCACAATCAAGGCTGCCGTAATGTCGCGGCCCGCCTATAATTTCATTCTTGGGAGCCCTTACTTAGTTCTGGAAACCCCACCCACGCCGATCCTTGCTAACGCAAGGGGGCCCACCTTAGGCCCGGTATTTGAAAAAAGGAGAGTACCCAATTCACGGAGCGAGCGGGAGCACAAACATACCTGTCTTGCGAAGGAGAGGGTGGAGACCTCTAAAGACAGTGGAATTTTTTTCGCAGAGGCGTATCCTTTTGACAGCCCTGTTCAGCCGGATGGCCAAGCAGTGGCGACGCCTTTTACTTTGGAAGTACCTTCTTTGTTGTCGGGAATTAGGCACCCGATGGTTTTAACCCCCTCAGGTGAGGGAAATACTGACAAGAGCGGTATTACGTATGTACCCGACCAGCGCACTCTTCATAGGGCAGAAGACCGTGGACTGAGCGACCATATGTTTCCAACCAGCCCTGGAGCCCCATACGACTGGCACTTTACTAACAAGGAAGAGGACATTGGTCTGAGCGACCGTATGCCTATGAACGGAGATGGGCCCCACCACACTACTATCTCGCTTACAGAAAGTGACTCTTGCAAATAGGCGAGAAGCGAGACAGTACAACCAGATGCACCCTGCCTAGTATTGGAAATGGAGGTCACTGAGGTCAGGCGCATCTCAGTGAGAACCCCTGGAGAGATGGGAGAGAAAGTAGAAGTCTCTAGGCATCCTTTAAGTGTACCGGAGGGCAGTGAATTGCTGGCTACCAGCAAATTTATCCAAAGGAGTTTGAACGCTCCTATTACCCCAACCAAATTGGGTAGAGGTAAGGAAAGAGAGGAGATAGACCCACCATGGGATGGCACGGGCCGGAGCTTAGACGATAAGCTTATCTCCAGTGTAAGAATAGACCACGTAGGCGCCGAAAGTTTAGTAACGGCCTCTTATGGTAACTCTTCCTCTTATCGGTCTGTAACATTATTTGATTCAGGACCCGATATCTCGGGGCCCCAGAAGGGTGACGAGGGAAGATTCCCACCTTCTTGCTTTCTATCAGTAGGTAGCCAATCGGGCCAATTGGGGCCTAAAACCAACATTGGAGAAATATCTCCGAAAAACCACTCTTCCATGTTATTACTGGAAGATACGCCTATGTTTATGGCAGCAGAACACAACAATCGCACACCCGCCCCGGCAGCAAAAGCCAGCGGTGAACGATTACGCACTGTTACGGCGATTTCTGGCCAAGTCAGTCAGCATGATTCAGGTCACTTTGGGGCCAAAACACTCGGTGATCATAGGTTACCGCTCACTGTTAGGAAAATTCGTGAGCGAAGGAAACGCCGGAAAGGAAAGATAAAGAGCGACCATCTGTGGTGCGGTCGCCACGTGGTAACCACAAGTTGTGACCCTAAAACTTTAGTGCTCACAGAGATATCTACGGACATAAATAGAGGCCAGTATAAAAAGGAAAATTACAGTAGTTAGACTGGGATGCCCAACCTTAGAAGGGGGAATATTGTTATGGGTTACTGTTATTTTTATTTTCAACTCGTCCCGTTTTTCTTTTCCACGTAATTTATTTGTTCTTTAATTGTTATTAGGCGTTCGAGTTCATTAGTATTAGTTCTGGGTTATATTTTTTTTGGTTGTTAGGAAAATCCGACGACCTGCACCTACCCTGTTTAATTGTAGGGATGGGGGAGCTCGACCCAGATTATCGTGGAACTAATAAAATGTATTGTGGTAGCTAGGTCAGTAGGTTTCTTAATATTACGTATTATTTCAGCGCGTGAGCAAAATAAATTTGCGATTTGCTTGGTAAACACTGAGTCATCTGTTAAGCTTAGTATATGTGTGATAGGGCCGGAAAGACACCCGGCTTACCCCTTCACGGGAAGACACCCCAGCTTCCCCCTTCATTGTGAGTGGCACATTTATCGCCCATATTTTCGATGTGCGCGAAGCATGCTGGGATATAAATTCTTCAAGATTGATGAAAAGGCCATAATAACGCCTAAAAATTAGTTTTGGTGCATAGTTGTGTGTTATATTTGATAGTGGTGTTTTTGCTCTAGAAATAGTTGTGTATATCTGTGTTTTCATGCCTGGTAGAGCAAATAATTGCGAGCGTTGTTTATGAGGCTAAATTAATACGCCTAGCGCGCAGTAAGTTGAGTGATTCGCCAAGGGTCTATATAAAGCGTGTGAGAGCCAGCAGCGACCTTTCCTAGTATCAGCCCAGACGAGAGAACAAACAAGACGAGGTGACCGGTGTAGGTAGCAGATAGACCAGAGCACGTGAGCTGTAATTCTTAGCGCATTTTGTATTTAGCATTCGTGTTCTATAAGTTTGAAATTATATTCAGCACGAGTCTGTTTTAATGTTTAGTGAATTAGGTCTAAATAAATAGATAGATGTGTTCCCAAAAGAAATGTCTTTTTAGGGCATTATGATTTAGTCTCGAAATGATAGATGAGTGGAAAATAATGTTTGATAGGTTTTATTAGGCATGCTAAGTCCAGATTGCGGCTGTAAGAGCGATTATTTCATTCATCAGAAAGGCAGATATAGTATGAAGCTATTTCACTGGAATTTAGATAAGAGTAACAATAGAAAGATGGCAGCATGGTGGCTTCGACTGTATAAAAAGCGGCGAATAACACGCCCCGCGTGGTAAACCTATAATGTTACGCCATGTGACACGTTATGTATTTAATTCCAGTTTTGTTAAAGTTAAGAATAATTATATTGTATTCCTTAATGTAAGAGTAATTAAGTGTATTTCACGATTATTGATATTTCTACTGTATATCTTTGGTGGGATACTTTGAGGTGAGAATATATATTTAGATTTCTGGAGAGCGTGCGTAAAGCGTAAGGCACGTTGAGACAGGTGTTTCTCTGTTTGCTCCCGGCGGAGCATGGAAACACCAATGCAGCTGGTGTCCATTACAGGCCCACAATAAGCATTTTTCGGTGACGGTAACGATGTGTTTCGTGTGATGAGTTCCCAATCTCATCAGGGGTCGTATACGACACGCTTGTTACCAGGCGCAATAGTCGTCACTTACGACATGTTCAGAATGCAGTAATGAATATTGAGATGGATCAGTTCGAGGTTGTGGTTTACTATTATTATTGAGAGTATTTGATGTACATGTAGTTGAAGAATATTATTTTATGTCCAGTTGATTATTATTTAATTATTGTAATGTGAAGAATGGTTTGTGAGAGCACGTGGGCTCACTTGGAGATATATATTTCTCTTCTCCGCTCCTGTGGGAGCATGGGGCCACCAGTGTGGTTTGCCTCTGCATGAAGTATTCATATGGTCTTGCAGTAGTGGTTTTGGTAGCAACCGATGTTACACGGTGAGATTGCCAGCCTCATGCACAACACCTTAGTAGTCGCATTGGACGACGCGCATGAGTGTGTGCGTGTGTGATAGTTGAGGGTGGCGTGGAAGGACTGTTTGGCAGGTGAGAGCATCATTATTTAACTACTATGATGTTAACTATTCGTTGCTTTGTTTGTTTCTTCATACTAGCAATCGGGCACATGCTGGGTGTTTTGTTTTGTTATGTTCGCTAGTTTATTTGTTTAATGTTTGCTTAGTCCCTGAATGGGTTGTAAAAATAAATACAGCCCCTGCCTCTAGAATCAAGAGTTTTATTGTTGTTCGGGTCGGTGCGAGTGTGAAAAGAGAGTGATCAAACATATCACAATATAATCATCCTCATCATCTCGCCCACCCTATCACAATTGGCGTCGTCGGCAGGATCAGGCAGACAGTGACACCGATCAAACAGCAAACGAACAAATAGTGTAAACACCCAGCAGTGCAGTCTGGCAGAAAGATGGCCACGAGGAGCACACGTGCTACGAGCAGAGGGGAGCACGAGGATGTAGATCCAACACAAGTGGTCGGTGCATCAATGGTGCAAAGTGAGGGATCAGTAGCAGGTCCACTGCCCCAGCCAGAACACATGCGGTGCATAATGGTGCCCACCCACAAGAAAGTGAGAACTTTTGGAGAACGCACAGGGCCAAATGCGGAGGACTATGCAAGGGAGGTTAGAGCTGCATGGAGGTCCGGCTACATGAGTAAGGAGGACCAAGCCGATGTGATCCTCGACAGTGCAACCCCAGTTGTCCGCAGGGAGCTACGGATACAAGTAAGAGACAATGTCCCGGAGGCAATGCTTCAAGCCATACTCAGGGTGTATGGGGAATCGAGGAGCACCCAAGAACTAATGGCGCTACTTTATTCAGCGTACCAAGTGCTAAGGGAATCAGTGCGTGAGTTTGCCCATAGGCTTCATGAGATACTTGAGCAGGCAGCAGGGGCGCCGGAGAAATTCAATGGTGTCAAGCTTGACGAAACGGTGCTAAGGGACCAGTTTGTTGCCAGTCTAAGAGATGACTTGACGCGGAGAATGATGGAGAACAGGGTCCGGCACCAGCCTGCAGTGTCATTTATATCCATAAGAGATGAGGCTCTGAGATGGACTGGGAGTGGTCAAACAGCAAGAGCTGGGTTAGCCACAGTCACCGCATCCGACGAAGAAATGGCACCCAGGTCACATGAAGGAAATGCCGAAGTGGAGCAACTCAGAGCAGAGATCGCACAGCTGAAGCGCCAGATGGCTGAAATGCAAGATAGGCATAGAAGGCCGGCGAGGGCCATCCGATGCTTTCGGTGCAAAAATTTAGGGCACGTCCAGAGGGCATGCCCACAACAGGCACTAAACTAGACCCCTCTGTGGCTGGGAGTCAGACTGTAGAAGGGGAGCTTTGTGACTCAAATAGAAAGAGTACAGGTAGAGGGGGCAGACAATTACAGGTTGGCATGAGGAAGAATGCAAATGGAAGGAAAGGGCCTGTTTCTCCAAATAATAGGGAGACTGAGATGTTGGTGCGGCAAGTAGGGGTCATTAACAGGAGGACCATCTCTAGACGCCACGGGGACAGCCGCAGGTACAGAAGTAGAAAGAAACGTCATTTATGGAATGGCAGCCAGAGAATCAGGTGCTATAACTGTGCTGATTTTGGGAATCATATAGCTGCCAGGTGTCCATGTCGTCCTCTACCTAGAAGATGTTTCCAATGCAAGTCAGCACAACATTTAGTGGCGAGCTGTCCGTTTGGTAACTCTGCGGCTAGGGCATCACACAAAGTGGAGCGCAGGCAGAAGGACCACCACTCACAAGGAAGGTTAGAGATTCAACCATCACAGGAAATGTCGACCAGCAGCAGACCAAATCCCCAGGAGCTTGAAGAAAGAAACGTGAAGGGAGAGCACCAAGACAACCGGATCAAGATGGTAGGAGGTCGGCCTGAAGGAGTAGTGCTGATGGAAGGGAAAGAGGTAAATTGTGTGTTTGACACAGGTTCACAGGTGTCTACCATCACAGAGCAATGTTTCAGGGAGATGTTTGGAGGGCTCCCCTTGGATGAGGGTAGATGGGTGCGCCTGACAGCAGCAAATGGTGAGTTCACTAACCATTTGAGCTGACTGGAGAAAGTATTCTCTAAGCTACGCCAGCTAGGGCTGAAGTTGAATGGAGGGAAGTGTAAGCTGTTTAGGACGACGATTGAATTCTTGGGGCATACTGTATCAGCAGATGGAATAGGAGCTATGGAAGACAAGGTGAAGGTTGTTCAAGACGCACCTGTACCACGTTCCCAGACTGAGTTGCGGTCATTCCTGGGATTGGCCAGTTACTACCGCAGATTTGTGCCGGGCTTTGCAAAGATAGCCAAGCCGCTACACGATTTAGTAGCTGCGCTCAATCAAGGCATGAAGGCTAAAAGACGAAGTAAGTCACCCATAGGAGAGTTGTGGACAGAAGAGTGTGCTGTAGCCTTTGAGACACTGAAAAAGGCACTAACCTCTACACCGCTACTGGGGTTCCCTAATTTCTCGCTACCATTTATCCTCGAGGTAGATGCATCATTTGAAGGATTGGGAGCAATTCTTTCGCAAGTGCAAGATGGAACAAGGAAAGTCTTGGCATATGCAAGTCGCACACTTCGACCCTCTGAAAGGAACTCAAAAAGCAGTATGAGGCTGGAACTGCTAGGTCTTAAATGGGCTATGACTGAGAAGTTCAGAGGTTACCTGCTAGGATGACAAGTAGAGGTATTTACAGACAATAGGGGTCTGGCCTTCTGGGAGAAAGCTAAACTGGGAGCTATAAAGCAGAGATGGATGGCCCAGATGGCGATGTTTAACTACACAATCCGACATCGGGCAGCAAGAGCCAATGGAAATGCAGATTATTTGTCCCCTTTTCCTATTGAAACCGCAGGCGAGGAACTGGAGGATGATGCAGATGTTGCAATAAGTGGCATAACAGCTGAGGTTATCAGAGAGTTTACCCAGATACCATATGAGATAGGGTTGATGACAGCAACAAGCCAGAAAGATATCAGTGAAAGGGTACCGGCCGAATCAACCACAGCACCAGCAACCACTCAAGCATTTCCCACCTATTCGCGCGAGGAATTGATAAATCTCCAGGGAGCTGATGATGTGGTAGCGATGGTTAGGAAGATGGTAAAGTATGGCACCAGACCTGCAGGAAAAGATGCTCGAAAGATCCCCTTGGCTGCAAGGAAACTACTTAATCAGAGTAACCGGCTCGAAGTGACAGATGGGTTGTTATACCGGACAGTGAAGGGATCAGATGGATCCAGCTTGAAACAACTGGTAATACCTGAGTCCATGAAACCACGGATACTAGACTCTGCTCACAGGGTGGGCCATCAGGGAAGAGAGCGCATGCTGCAGTTGCTGAGAAGTAGGTGCTTCTGGGTAGGCATCACAGCTGATGTTGACGTCTTTTGTCGCAGATGCAACCGATGTAACGTCGCCAAGGCACCTCAACTGAAGTTTCATGGGCCATCGGGAAACTTGATTGCCTCCAGACCACTTGAGGTGGTAGCAATGGATTTCACACTGCTAGAGCGGGATTCCAAAGGGTTTGAGAATGTATTAGTGCTGACAGATGTGTTCAGCAAGTACACCATTGCTATACCAACAAGAGACCAAAAAGCAACAACAGTCACCAAGGCCCTGGTTGAAAAGTGGTTCCAGTATCTCGGAGCTCCTCAGAGGATACACTCTGATCAAGGCCGGAACTTCGAGTCAGCGATAGTCGCAGAGCTGTGCAAGGTATATGGAGTCCACAAGAGCCGCACTACAGCTTACAATCCTAAAGGCAACGGGCAGTGCGAGCGCTTCAACAAGCCGTTGCATGATTTGCTGAGACCCATGACAGCCGACCAGAAGCGAAGGTTGTCTGAGCATCTAGCGGAGGTGGTTATGGTCTACAACTCTACCCCCCACTCTTCGACAGGGTACTCACCATACTACCTCCTCTTCGGCAGAGAACCGAGGCTTCCTCTAGACTTCATGATAGGCACGCGCCCAGATGAAGAGCCGGAGACAACTGGTGAGTGGCTGCAAGGTCACCTAGAGAGGTTGCACATAGCCCACCAAAAAGCTGCAGAGAGAATGCAGAAAATGGCCGCTGACAGGAGGGAGAGAAGTAATCAGCTTCCAGGCCCCACACAATTGCGAGTGGGTGAAAGAGTGCGGAAAAGAGTGCACTACACTGACAGGGCCAAAATACAAGACGTGTGGTCCAACGGCGAACTCATTGTATCGTCAATTCCAGAAGCAAGCGGTGGTCCTTATGTGATAAGGCCAGTAGGCAACGAAGATCTGAAGATGAGGGTTGCGGCGCACGAACTGAGACGAAGTGAGGACAAAGATGATTCTCCGAATCTGGTAGATGCTACACTAGGCCTACCTGAGGCACCAGCTTCGCCAGATGAGACAGACCCTGGGGAGGACGTGCATGGTCTAATGTCCGAACCAGGCTGGTATGCCCTGCAGCCGATAGAGGGTCCTGCCCCGAGACGATCTGAGAGGTTACAACTGGAGCGCCAGGAGGAGTGATGTTGTCGGGACGACAACAAAATCAGGAGGGAGATATGTGATAGGGCCGGAAAGACACCCGGCTTACCCATTTACGGGAAGACACCCCAGCTTCCCCTTCATTGTGAGTGGCACATTTATCGCCCATATGTTCGATGTGCGCGAAGCATGCTGGGATGTAAATTCTTCAAGATTGATGAAAAGGCCATAATAACGCCTAAAAATTAGTTTTGGTGCATAGTTGTGTGTTATATTTGATAGTGGTGTTTTTGCTCTAGAAATAGTTGTGTATATCTGTGTTTTCATGCTTGGTAGAGCAAATAATCGCGAGCGTTGTTTATGCGGCTAAATTAATACGCCTAGCGCGCAGTAAGTTGAGTGATTCGCCAAGGGTCTATATAAAGCGTGTGAGAGCCAGCAGCGACCTTTCCTAGTATCAGCCCAGACGAGAGAACAAACAAGACGAGGTGACCGGTGTAGGTAGCAGATGGACCAGAGCACGTGAGCTGTAATTCTTAGCGCATTTTGTATTTAGCATTCGTGTTCTATAAGTCTGAAATTATATTCAGCACGAGTCTGTTTTAATGTTTAGTGAATTAGGTCTAAATAAATAGATAGATGTGTTCTCAAAGGAAATGTCTTTTTAGGGCATTATAATTTAGTCTCAAAATGATAGATGAGTGGAAAATAATGTTTGATAGGTTTTATTAGGCATGCTAAGTCCAGATTTCGGCTGTAAGAGCGATTATTTCATTCATCAGAAAGGCAGATATAGTATGAAGCTATTTCACTGGAATTTAGATAAGAGTAACAATAGAAAGATGGCAGCATGGTGGCTTCGACTGTATAAAAAGCGGCGAATAACACGCCCCGCGTGGTAAACCTATAATGTTACGCCATGTGACACGTTATGTATTTAATTCCAGTTTTGTTAAAGTTAAGAATAATTATATTGTATTCCTTAATGTAAGAGTAATTAAGTGTATTTCACGATTATTGATATTTCTACTGTATATCTTTGGTGGGTTACTTTGAGGTGAGAATATATATTTAGATTTCTGGAGAGCGTGCGTAAAGCGTAAGGCACGTTGAGACAGGTGTTTCTCTGTTTGCTCCCGGTGGAGCATGGAAACACCAATGCAGCTGGTGTCCATTACAGGCCCACAATAAGCATTTTTCGGTGACGGTAACGATGTGTTTCGTGTGATGAGTTCCCAATCTCATCAGGGGTCGTATACGACACGCTTGTTACCAGGCGCACCAGTCGTCACTTACGACATGTTCAGAATGCAGTAATGAATATTGAGATGGATCAGTTCGAGGTTGTGGTTTACTCTTATTATTGAGAGTATTTGATGTACATGTAGTTGAAGAATATTATTTTATGTCCAGTTGATTATTATTTAATTATTGTAATGTGAAGAATGGTTTGTGAGAGCACGTGGGCTCACTTGGAGATATATTTCTCTTCTCCGCTCCTGTGGGAGCATGGGGCCACCAGTGTGGTTTGCCTCTGCATGAAGTATTCATATGCTCGTGCAGTAGTGGTTTGAGTAGCAATCTGTGTTTCATGGTGAGATTGCCAGCCTCATGCACAACACCATACTAGTCTCATTGACGACATGCATGAGTATGTGTGTGTGATAGCTGAGTGTGTGCTCTTGCAGTAGTGGTTTTGGTAGCAACCGATGTTACACGGTGAAATTGCCAGCCTCATGCACAACACCTTACTAGTCGCATTGGACGACACGCATGAGTGTGTGCGTGTGTGATAGTTGAGGGTTGCGTGGAAGGACTGTTTGGCAGGTGAGAGCATCATTATTTACTTACTATGATTTTAACTATTCGTTGCTTTGTTTGTTTCTTCAGACTAGCAATCGGGCACATGCTGGGTGTTTTGTTTTGTTATGTTCGCTAGTTTATTTGCTTAATGTTTGCTTAGTCCCTGAATGGGTTGTAAAAATAAATACAGCCCCTGCCTCTAGAATCAAGAGTTTTATTGTTGTTCGGGTTGGTGCGAGTGTGAAAAGAGAGTGATCAAACATATCACAATATAATCATCCTCATCATCTCGCCCTCATCACATATGAATGGCAGGGTCCGATTTAATTTATGTGCAGATATGAAAATAGGTCATAGGTTGGTGGAAAGCGGTTCCAGATAAACAGACGCGAACGCGATGACTCACCGCGTCGGGCATTGCATCAGAATAATTCATATTATAAATAGTGAGTTCCAATAGTCTTTATCGCTCAATAGTCCCAAGAAATTCTGCCGTGAAAAAGTGCCATTATATAGTCTGCTCAGTCGAGAAATTCTATATTACATGGGTATGTCCATAACTTAGTTAGCGTTGTAGCAAGTTTTTAATAAGAGCTCTTGATCATTCGCTTTCAATGACAAAGAATTGTGCTGGGTCAGGATGTGGATGCACTATCGATAATGTTTAATTGGCAGTGGTGTATCACTTCACATACCTGGGGTCTACCATCAACGTAAAAAACACACTTCTACATGGCATCGAGACTTGGAAAATCTATGAAGACTCAATACGCTCCATCTTCTGTGTTACGACACTTCATGGAAAATCAATTGACAAATGTCGAGGTGCTTTCAAAGCCTAGACAGCGCTGTCCGCCGCATTAAAGATGGTGGTTCTTAATATTTTCAAAATGATTACTGAGGCTCAGCTGTCGATCAAGGATGACTCAAAAGTGGGATGTCTTCTGTTGTCAGTTTAAGTGTCTAGCCTCAGTTTTATATTCTTCTTGGCTATTTGTATAGTTGACACTTTCCATGTTTGGAATGAGATACTTTAGGCAGTTTCTAAATGGTCCTACGAAACCAGCTCCAATGTCAATCACAGAACAACTCCATATTGAAAGCAGATCTTCCAGACATTACTCTCATTGGACAGAAAATTGAAAGGCAGAACAAGCTGAAATACCTTGGACTAACATTCGGTTGTAGGCTATCATATAAGCACTATGATCACATCATACAGCACAAGAGGTCTGATAGCCCTAAACACAATGGCTGCAGCGTACCTGGAGCAGAGTACTGTCTCCTGTATCATCAGCTGCTCTAATCGAGTATAGCCTGGGAATAGTTACAATATGAACGAGGAGACTAGTGGAGTAAGTCAGATAAGATCTGAACTACCAGCAAAGTCATCATCAGCCTTCGTAGAGAGTGCAGAACGGGCCAATGGGAGAGCAGAGATGGAAATTGATCAGCTTATAAATGTTTATGCTGGGGATGATGGTGCCATTGTGTATACTGATGGGTGTGTAATCCTTGGTAACAAGTCAGGGGATGCTTCTCTGCTACTGCTACAGTAAAGGGCAGAACCGTCGCTAAAAATAGGGTGGCATGTTATCATTAACAACCTCCAGCATGAGAATGGATGTAGAGGCAGTTACTGCTGCCTTAAGATGGCTGAGACTATTTACAAAGGCATTGTAAGATATAACTTATTATATGAATACGCACACAGTATCAGAGATATGATTATTAACACTCACAATATTATACATACAAACACGCTGTATAATATCTGCCCTGGTCCTAAAATCTCTTTCACTTGTCATTCACGCTGTAGTTTTTATCTGAGGGGAGTTTGTACATTGACAGATGAAGAAATTCGTAGCACATGCGTTTCCATTATAAATTTCAACTGTGAACTTACGTTTTCATTACCGCATGCTTGTCTTTCAATCTTAGATACTGTTGAATGTATAAATTCTCCACCTTGTTCTCCATGCATGCCCATTCTATAGCCATGAGTTCTGATCCAGTTTGAACATAGTTTTTCTGATATACGCTGTTTATGAATTGTCCTATTGGGGAAGAGCTTTCTGAACAAAATCATGTATGTCTGAATTGATGTTTTTAATAATGAGGTTGATTCGTGACATAGATTTGCTGTGAGAAATGTTGTGTAATTTCTCAAAAGCTTAACTGAGCGTTAAACGGTTCTCTAGCAATAATATAAAGTTATGTCCGTGAAAACGTTATTCTTTATAAGCATCAGTGTTCTGTAATGTTTGCTTTTATGAGAACTTTCGATGTTAGATATTTGTGACAATTATTTTTTGTGTGAAAGTTTTGTGTTTTTAATCATCATATTTGGCTGGATGCACCAAAGACATATGTATGTTTCTTGAGCTCCGGCCAAAACATAAATTTTCATTAAAAAGTTATAATCCTTGAATTTAAAAAAATAGTTAATTTTTTCCCCTTCCCACTCTAACTCTAAATCATTGTCACAAAGGGATAATCACGCGTACAGTCCAAAACTAGTCGCATCTCTTCAGTTCCAGTCGTTCACATTGTGACACTGACAGCGTGAGTAGTCCTAGCCCGTATTCGATTACTGAAATCACGAGCTGATGATACAGGAGACACAAACGTGCAGCAGCCATTGCTTTTAAAGCTGCCAGTTCTCCCTTGCACTTTAAGATCAGTTCGATATGATACTTGAACGATAGCCGACGATCGAACGTTTCTCCTAAATACTTGTTGTCACAGAGAGTTTATTGATCATAAATTGCCTATATCCTCTTCTTTTTCTTTCACCCGTATCCTCTATTTTATTATCACTCTTTACCTTTTTCCTGTATTTTTCGCATCCATTCGTTTGCGAAAAATATTTTCTTCCCCATTCTCAACTTTACCGTTTTCTTTCTCATACTGGTAAACGCATTTATGACATAACGTGTCAGAAAGAGAGCGTTAAATGCATTCTATGGCATTAGGTGTCAGTGGACCAAACTGCGAACATATTCGTCTGGCCAGACATAGGAGCAGACATATGTCTACAGCCTTCCCTGCACCAGACGAAATACACCGTGAATATTCGCTTTCGCCAGACCTATAGGCGACACATTTGTCTGCATTTTCACCTGCCACAACGAGTTGCATCGGATGAACGCTCAGTGAAGCACGATAGCCGACATCTCCTCGGTGCAGTTGGAGACATTTGTCTGGAAATCCCAGCTGACAAGGCACTCACGGTTGGCCTGGTCTGCGCGAGGTGTGAAAACGCACGAGTGTCAGTTCATGGTAGTCTTCTAGTTACGTAAGTGTTATAGACGGAAAGGGGTGATTATTTCGTTTTGCGAAATAAACGTTCACCTCTTTGTCTGTTTGAGAGATATTATTAACCAGAGTTTGAAACTAGATTTTCATTCTTGCTCCTAAATTTTGCAGTAGACAGATCGCTGTGCTAGATCAAAATATATCGGTGTTTTGGCGAAGTCTGAGTTTCTTGGCCATTTGCCGAGCTCTAGACTACCATTAGATTGCAGTATTCTAGTTCATGGTTTAGTCTGTAGTTCTGTATGGAAGTAAATATATTATATTAAATATCTAGTATTTTGTGAAGTGTTTAAAGTGATAATCGCTTATTTCATATTTCACTAGTTAGATTTGGTGCAGAGTGCTTAATTTATATAGTATGTATTATTTTATAGTGACGTGTTTCAGTGGAAAGCAGAAAAAATTATAATTTCTAGCTTAAACAACAATGTAGCTATAATGAATTTAATTTCACTGCTAAATAATCAGACGAGAACAATTTTTTCTAAACTAACTTATAAATGCTAGAAGCCTCATGAGTGTTGACGGAATAACGCATATATTCCTAATTCATGAGGATTGATGATTTTTAAATATAACTTATTGCACGGGAAGTTTTAAATGATAAGTCAAGCTGTACGCTTGCATTTAAAAAAAACAAAAAACAAAACGTAAGTTATATTGAGTACATAATGTGTAACATATTTCATATGTGGTTTTTCTTTATTCGGTGAATACTGGGGTGACCCAAACTTTGCCGGCGTTAGTACAGAGTAAATACATGTGAAGAACTAACCCATTTTCCTTAGAGTGACTTGGTGCAAAATTTTTTTTACGGGCACTTTAAAGGATAAATGAAGAAACAGGCCAAGCGCCATATTAAATTCTTCCTGAGAAAAACTCTAGTACATTTTTAGCCTGTGTGGCAAGTAACTTATTAACGTCAGTAACATTCCGACGGAGTTTGACAAGTGATGTGGTGACCGATTATAGTCCTATCCTGAAAGAACCCACCGACCTGACATTCCTTATTTCTAGAAACTAAGCTAGTGACACTGTGCTTGCTATTAACGTTCGTACCTGGACAATTTTATGTGACTTAAACAGACATTCGACAAATAAGCACCCCCAAGGAATCGTTCCCGAAAGCAGAGAATTCAACCCGTCTTTTTTGGAACTGGGGATTTCTTGGTCAAGGCTGCCATTGACGATTCTGTAGGTAACTGTCCTGAAACATTGTATTTTCCAGAAGTGGCTACCAAAGCTGTGAGTATGAGCAAATGCACGTGATCACTGCTGAATGAATAGAGTGAATGCAGGACTGAGTGATTTCTTAATTGTTGTAACTTCCTTTATGAAATTTATTGCTAACAATATTTACCCTTAGAAAAGCAGAGTATCAAGTCTGTCCATACCTTAAAAGGGGGAAAACCATAGACTCAATCAAATGTATCTGTAACTCTTTGGGGTTATCACTTTCTTCTAACGGGACTGTGAGCTATATATCCAGGGGAGGACCATACTAACGGGTCTATCACTATTGTAGCATTCCTTGATTTTCTGACTATGTGTATACTTTTGATGTATTTTTTATGTTGTGATGTAAGTTTACTATGATAATTAAACTATACCTACATTTATTTCAGTGTGGTGGTCAGTTCGTTCCTATAATATCTATATAATCATTGTTATAGTTTTCCCACGTCTGTGTGTCTAACTGTCGTCACTTGTATGTGCGTGCACGTGAGTGGATAGAGATATATTAATATATAGAATTTTTTATAGACTGTCTGACTCCTTTGGATCTGTTGTAAAAGATAGGCGGAAAGAGAGAGAGATTCTCGATTTTCCGGGACAGCCTCTATAAATTTCTACCTTCTCACTCGTGGAACTCTATTTCTAATACCACATCTCACTGTGGCTATCACTCGTTCTAATCTATTCAGAAGGGACCAATCCAAGTCTTAATTTCCCTATAAAAAATCTACGACACTTGTCTGTCTTGCCTTTCAATGTTCTGCCCATTGAATGTGATGTATGGAAGGTCTGCTTTAACTATGTTCACAGAGCACCACATCACACAGGCATTGTTGGGATTGATCCGCTTTCCTCACACCATTTAGAAATCGCCTGTTGCGTGCATATTTTGACGCACATATTACAAAAATCGATATGGCTATTTAATATGGAAAAGATATAGACATTCATTCATTTGTGTATAAAAATGCTGTCTATGGGGAAGGCTAGATAATCCTTAATTGTTTTACCCTGTTGATTATAGGAGTAATCGTTCTTGATATTAATTCGGCGCATGGATATGACACTGTTGCTGTCATTTTCGACGGAGTCATCTGTCAAGTTATTTGCTTATGTTTGTATCATAAGTATAATTGTGTCTTTACCTGCGATGTCAGGTTGATTAGGGGTTGTCTTCCCTTGTTTATTCATTCATTGTGTTTGACCTTTAGGGTCAGAGGTTGTCAGTTCGGGCGTAGGCCTATGGGAAGGTTTTTTAAGCGGGAGTGAGATATACTTCCGGCAAGCCGGGAAGGTCCTGTTTTTCTGAAGGGACCAAGAGTCCATTGTTTTTCGGGGAGAATCTTCGAAGTAACTGCTATGGCAGTTTTCCCCAGTGAATCTCTGTGCGTCGGGATGACGACAGAATTCCTTGTTTAGTTCTGAGGATTCATTTTCCAGGTAATACCGACCTTTATGCATTATTACGCTTTTCGGTGGCAGAACATGTAAAGGATTACCTAGGGTGAACAGCAGCTCACTGATCCGCCATTTCAGAACTTATATATTTGTGCTCGAGGTAGCCATCCAAGACTGTTAGTCTTATATTGTCCAGAAATCAGTGACGAAGATATATTGTGGGAGCCGCAGATTGGCGGAATTCATATCTACAATAAGTATTACTGCAGGGTTGATGATAACCTATTTAACAGAAGTACACGGCCGACGTCAGAACGAGGCCTGTGCTTTCGGCTATTATACTACAGCCTGATATGTGCAATTGGCGGGGAGTGCCAAGTTGCACCTGTGTGTCAAAGTAACTAAGGCATCTGACGCGTTTAGTCAGAGACGCCAAGGGCGACGCTACGAACTGTCATTATTGAAGAACTTTGCTATTGACCATGCACGTCTATTCCGATGTTTACCTTTTTGAATGCCAAATGTATACCTATCGATTTCAGGTCAGCATGACCTTGTTACACTGACTGTTCCTGTTGATACTATGTGTGTTCTCGTCAATAAATGTCTTGAAACATGCCTGCAGTGTCAAAGCATCCTTGATTACTGCATGTGAGAGTATGGGTTGCAGGATCTACATCTATACGAGCCTAAACACATTCGCGCCTTCATTCGCACCCACACTCAATTCATCATACGCTCGCACTACACATCTAACAACATGTATACTGTCTTGGGCCAGTGATCACCTCAACAAGAAAAAAAGACAGTTACATTTCTGGTGGACCAGTTACGTGGGCTCTTATGATACATTTCTTGTCGCCAATGTGGCCTAGAAACTTACATTTCTGATGGACCAGATCTGTGGGTTTAAAAAGAACAGAGCGAGCATTTGACATTATTGTTGACATTTATGGATCCAGAAATTTACATTCCTGGTTGGCTGTTACATGTATGATGTCTCCAGTTTTGTCGAGAAAGTTACAAGAAGGACAAGTACACATTACACTTCTGATCTGTGGGTCTAAGCTACACACGGGACAGCCGTAACACACAGCGCTAATTCTACACTTGCAAGTTTTGGCTACAACAGGACAGAAATAGGTCATCAACGGTTGACCCAGATAAACAGTACGAGCATTTATATTATAATGCTATATAAACCATAACAAGACAAGTACTGAAGTTAACATCTAGGCATTTGCTACGTGGACCATAACTGCATAGAAGGCGGGTTCCTATTGTAAACAGTACTGCTGGTTGTTACACGTTTCATTCAACAACGGACTTTTCTAGGTCAGAGCATTCAAGCTACATTGTTGGAGGTCAAGTGTTTGTAAACAGTACGTGGAAATAGTAAACATTCAATGTGCAAGTCCTAATTTGAGAAGGTCATAGTAACTTTGGTTCGTGAATACCACTTTATGTTACAGTGGATTTGACGTTCAGTGTGCGTTTGACATTTCGTTTCTGTGTTCGCAAGGAGCAAGGAATTTATTTTAGTTTCAGCTGTGACTGAACTTGTTCTGCAACACATTGAAATTGATTGCTATATGTTTATGTTACTTCTACTGTTTTTGTGTATTTTTCTGCGGATTTTCGGTTGGTGGGTCTTACGGTAAATATGCCACTTGATCGAGGCTTACTGTAAGCGTTCTGTAGGTGCAAATTTTCTTAATTTGGAAATTTGCTAGTGACAATTGGTCGCTATTGATGTTAGCTGTGATGTAATTGTACTTAACGTTGTTTTTGTAATATTTTGTCTGTTTTTCAGTTTTGATTTTCGATTTGTTTTGTTTGTATTCTGTAGGTCTCTCCTTTCTTTTGTGTATTTCTCTACACATTTTTGGTTAAAACAGTGTTGCCATTTGTATTGTTTTGTATCTTTGTCTTTGTATTTTTGTTTGTTTGTACTACATTACTGTCATACACAGTCTACATACATATACTTGGTCATGTTTTGATAATATTGATAAGGTAGACAGAGAAGCTGATATGGCTGCTGAACAAAAGAAATTGCAGATGCAGGTGGAGGAAAGGAGATTTGAAGCTGAACAAAAGAGATTAGACAAAGAGGCTGCTGCAGAGGAGAGGAAAGCTCAAGCTGCTGCAGAGGAGAGGAAAGCTCAAGCTGCTGCAGAGGAGAGGAAAGCTCAAGCTGCTGCAGAGGAGAGGAAAGCTCAAGCTGCTACAGAGGAGAGGAAAGCTCAAGCCGAGGCTGAAATTAGGAAAATGGAACACGAGGAAAGACTCGCAACTTTGGAGTTAGAGAAATTGAAATTGGCGAGTACGGGTGCTCAGCAAACAACTTCGAGTACGACAAAGGAGTTTGTTAGTAGGATTAAATTGCCTCATTTCAATCCTTTAAAGGATGACGTAGCAGATTATCTAGATAGATTCCAATTTTTGTGCGATACGCATAACATAAAAAAGGAAAAATATGTTGAACAACTGATGCCATTTTTTACAGGTGACACAGTGACTACTCTTATGACAATAGACGAACATGAGAGGACTAATTATGATGTTGTCAGGGCAGCATTGCTAAAAAAATATCAACTAAAACAAGAAGACTATCGTCTTCGTTTTAGGACAATGTTGCCAGAAAATGGAGTAGATTTCTCTGATTTTGTTACAAAGATACGTCGTACATTTACACGATGGGTTGAGTTGTCTCAGATTGAGAAAACATATGAAGGTCTAATGGACTTATTATTGCGAGATAAGGTTTTGTCATCTGTTAATGATTCTTTTCTTGCATTCCTTCATGAGCGTAAGCCTAAAAACTTAAAAGAAATGGAGGAATACTGTTGTCAGTATGCCACAGCACATCCCCATGCTACAGTTAGCAATTCTAAAGTGAAAGAAGGGTTGCCAGCTGCTTCGGCAACACCATATGGCCCTAATTTCAAAAAAAAATTTCAGGGTGCTCAACAAAATTGGAATAGGGGAAGTAATCAAAATTACACTCAGAAGCGGAGTAATCCAACACATGATGGTTCTTCGTCTATGCAGTGGAGACAAGATGGTAGTTCTCGTAATTTTAGTGGTAATAATTTGAGACACTTTCGCAAAGGCTATCCAAATAATAACTATTCAAATTTTCGAGGTAATCATTCTCGACGTCAAGATTATGACGATGGTGAATTTAGAAACCGGGATTCAAACCGGAATGATGATTACAATAGGCAATATGATAACAATTACAGGGGAAATGATACTCGAAATAATTACAGGGGAAATGATAATCGAGGCAGACCTAGGTTTAACAAGAAAAGACCTTACCAACAGGCAAACTCTGCACAACAAGAGTTTGATGGAGCCTGTAATACAGCAAATGATAGTGGTAACTCTAGGGCTATCACTGGTTGTGCTTTCGATTTTGGGAGAGCAACTGAATGCCCCCAATGCTTAACATTGTTCGATTCATCGACTGTATCTACGCTAAGTTGTGGTCACCCTCTTCCTGCTCTACCTGCTACAGTTGCGCATGATGGGAGAGGATCTCTCATCTTAGATAAAGGTCTAATAAATGATAGGCTAGTCTCAGTACTTTTCGATTCGGGATGTACTACCGTCGGGGTTAAGGAGTCTCTGATAGATCCTTGCTGTGCCACTGGAAAAACAATCAAATGTGTTACATTTGGTGGTACTATGGAAAGCTATCCTACTGCTATTATTAGGATTGACACTCCTTTCTTCACAGGAGATGTCCATGCATGTCTTCTTCCTAATCCTATTGCGGACCTTATAATCGGTCGTATTCATGGGGTTAAGGAATGCACCCCGCAACAAATTTCTAGTTGGGAAGAAAAAAACATTCAAACGGTCAATGCAGTGGTGACAAGAGCTCAAGCTCTTAATCCCCCAACTTCATCTGATAATAGTAATGAAGTTGATAGCCAAGACGAGCACTTGGTGATTTCCCATGACTCGTTTGTTAAACGTCAAGAAGAGGATCCTTCTTTGAAGAAATACTTCCTTCTTGCAAAGAAAGGGGATCCCAATCAAAATACGAATCACAAATCGTATATCACTATGAAGAATGGTATATTGGTACGAATGGTACAACACTCGGACAAGTCTATGCACTCGCAAATTCTGGTGCCTAAGTGTATGAGAGCCTTAATTCTTCGGCATGCACACGATTCTCAGTGTGCGGGACACATGGGTTTTTCCAGAACTAAAACTAGAGTCCTTGCGTCCTTCTTTTGGCCATTCGTGAATAAAGACATCCGAATTTATTGCCGATCTTGCAAAATTTGTCAAGAGGTCAAGTCTAGGGGTCCGAGACATGCTGCTCCTATTCAGGCTGCAGATATTCCGATTCGGCCGTTTCAGAAAATGGCTATAGACATCATTGGTCCGTTCAAAATTAAGTCAGCCAGAGGACACCAATTTATCCTCACTTGCGTGGACATGTGCACGCGTTGGCCAGAGGCTATTCCTCTGAAGAGCATATCAACTGTCGATATCGCTGATGCTCTTTGGCTCGTATTTTCTCGTCTGGGATTCCCCGGAGAAATACTGTCGGATCACGGCACTCAGTTAATTTCGGACGTTATGTCTCAGGTAATGGCTACGCTAGACATTAAAAGGTCTCTCAGTAGTATTTATCATCCAATGTCCAATGGATTGGTAGAACGTCTTAACAGGACACTAAAGAACTTACTTGGCAAGATAACGGAGGATCATCCTGAAGATTGGGACAGGGTTTTACCTGCAGTCCTCTTTGCCTATAGAGAGGTTCCCAACGAGCATACAGGGTTTTCTCCTTTCGAACTTGTCTTTGGCGCGCAACCGCGCGGGCCAATGTCCTTGTTACACGATTTGATAACTTCCGATAATATTGACGATGATACACAATCGTCATATGAATATGTCATAGCTCTTAGAGAAAAGATTATCGAATCGTGCAGGTTAGCAACTTCATCTTCCGAATTTGCGAAAGAAAAAGCTAGGCGATTTGCTAATAAGAAAAGACGCCTACGTCAACTTTGTCCTGGAGACAAAGCATATGTCTTACTGCCCTCAAGAGAGAATAGACTTCTCATTTCTTGGAAGGGTCCATACACTATAGTCTCGAAAATTTCTGATGTCGACTATATTGTCGATGTGGATGGAAGGCATAAAACCTTCCATATAAATATGCTAACAGAGTTTATTGAACGTCCAGACTATTTACAGCCTATTTTCCAGGCGACGGACGACTCTCCAGTCCAACATGGTCACATCTCATCCCTGTCCGTTATACAGGATGAGGAAACTATTTTTTCTGACGTGAACTTACCTCTTCCTGCGATTCCACTTACTTCAACGGAATCGTGGAGAGACGTTACAGTCTCTTCCAACTTGTCTTTTGAGGAACAGCGTCAAGTATCCTCTACGTTACAATCATATCAGGATGTCCTTACCGACATTCCTGGACACACAGATGTCATAGAACATGACATCATACTTACTGATCGTAATCCGATCAGAGTAAGACCATACCCAATACCTATTCATTTTCAAGCACAAGTCGAGAAAGAATTGGATGAAATGATTCAACTACAAATAATTGAACCATCCACTTCAGCTTATTCTTCGTCGATAGTTATTGTTCGAAAGAAAGACAATAACATACGTCTTTGCGTTGATTATCGCAAATTAAATCAAGTTACGAAGTTCGATGCTGAACCTATGCCGTTATTAGATGATCTACTTATTAGACTTTCTAAAGCTAAATTCTTTACTAAACTAGACTTGTCGAAAGGTTATTGGCAAGTCCCACTGACGGAACACGCCAAACCTCTCACTGCTTTTTCGACACCTAGGGGTCTGTTTCAATGGAATTTTATGCCTTTCGGGCTTATGAACGCCCCAGCGACTTTCGTACGCATGATGCGACGAATTCTATCAGATCGTGCAGATGTCATTGCATATTTAGACGACATCTGTCTTTTCAGCGATACTTGGGAAGAACACTATTTGGGTCTAAAGGAATTGCTATCTACTCTACGTGAGCATAGTTTGACTGCTAAACCCTCTAAAGCTTTTGTTGGGTTTAGTGAAATTTCCTTCCTAGGTCATCGAGTTGGTCATGGTCTGTTGAAGACAGAGGACCAAAACATTTCAAAGATATTAAATATCTCGGTTCCGAAGACAAAAAAGCAAGTGCGTAGTCTCTTGGGATTGATACAATTCTATGGAAGATTCATTGAGAATCTGTCCTCCATTATGGCACCACTTTCAACGTTATTGAAAAAAGGTTCTCCTAATATGGTGCGTTGGTCCCAAGAATGCCAATCTTCATTGGATCAGGTTAAGAATTTGTTCTCATCTCATCCTATCTTAAGACTACCGACGATTGATAAGACTTTTGTCCTTCGTAGTGATGCCTCTTCCACTGGGATTGGAGCGGCACTAATGCAGGAATATTCAGGAACTCTGCATCCTGTAATGTATATTTCTAGGAAGCTGAATGCGGCAGAAAGGAATTACTCGGTTTTGGACCGTGAATTGTTGGCTATGGTTTGGTCCATTCTTAAGCTACAAAGGTTCCTTCTGGGCGCGCATTTCTTTATGGAAACCGACCCAAAAAGCTCTTACGGCTATGCAAAGTAAGGATTTGAAGAGCTCGAGATCTACTCGTTATGCTATTGCTCTTCAGCCTTTCCATTTTCACGGTGCGAGCTATCCGTGGTTCGGATAATGTGATGGCGGACATATTGTCTAGATGCCCACATGATTCCAGTTAAATCTTGTGTCCTAGTTTTTCCTGATATACTTTCAGACTTAGGTCTGTCCTTCATATCATAATATGTTGTAATACAAATGTATTTGGATGATGTTTAGATAATTTAACAAATTTCATTTTGTCCATCCATCAGTGATATGTTGCTAAAATAGCATTGACATTTGTATATTGCTATGATTATATTATTTAGTAATGTTTGATATATGATTGGTATTGCCAGCAACTTAGGTTTCTTGAATGGTATCCCTTAGTTTGTTTGGCTTAAAGGAAATATTTTCTCCTATGTTGAGAGATGATTTGTACCCTCTTCTATTGTACCTGATATTAGGTTCATTGTTTGCATGAGCACAGAAGTGATACTGGTGCTATCTTGCTCATGGACATATTAAAAAAAAAAAAATTTCATTTTTTTTTTTACAGGGGGTGGTAGTAATGTTGCTGTCATTTTCGACGGAGTCATCTGTCAAGTTATTTGCTTATGTTTGTATCATAAGTATAATTGTGTCTTTACCTGCGATGTCAGGTTGATTAGGGGTTGTCTTCCCTTGTTTATTCATTCATTGTGTTTGACCTTTAGGGTCAGAGGTTGTCAGTTCGGGCGTAGGCCTATGGGAAGGTTTTTTAAGCGGGAGTGAGATATACTTCCGGCAAGCCGGGAAGGTCCTGTTTTTCTGAAGGGACCAAGAGTCCATTGTTTTTCGGGGAGAATCTTCGAAGTAACTGCTATGGCAGTTTTCCCCAGTGAATCTCTGTGCGTCGGGATGACGACAGAATTCCTTGTTTAGTTCTGAGGATTCATTTTCCAGGTAATACCGACCTTTATGCATTATTACGCTTTTCGGTGGCAGAACATGTAAAGGATTACCTAGGGTGAACAGCAGCTCACTGATCCGCCATTTCAGAACTTATATATTTGTGCTCGAGGTAGCCATCCAAGACTGTTAGTCTTATATTGTCCAGAAATCCAGTGACGAAGATATATTGTGGGAGCCGCAGATTGGCGGAATTCATATCTACAATAAGTATTACTGCAGGGTTGATGATAACCTATTTAACAGAAGTACACGGCCGACGTCAGAACGAGGCCTGTGCTTTCGGCTATTATACTACAGCCTGATATGTGCAATTGGCGGGGAGTGCCAAGTTGCACCTGTGTGTCAAAGTAACTAAGGCATCTGACGCGTTTAGTCAGAGACGCCAAGGGCGACGCTACGAACTGTCATTATTGAAGAACTTTGCTATTGACCATGCACGTCTATTCCAATGTTTACCTTTTTGAATGCCAAATGTATACCTATCGATTTCAGGTCAGCATGACCTTGTTACACTGACTGTTCCTGTTGATACTATGTGTGTTCTCGTCAATAAATGTCTTGAAACATGCCTGCAGTGTCAAAGCATCCTTGATTACTGCATGTGAGAGTATGGGTTGCAGGATCTACATCTATACGAGCCTAAACACATTCGCGCCTTCATTCGCACCCACACTCAATTCATCATACGCTCGCACTACACATCTAACAACATGTATACTGTCTTGGGCCAGTGATCACCTCAACAAGAAAAAAAGACAGTTACAGACACCCTTGTCTGTACCTATTTCTTAGGGCCAGAAAATAGATTAATTTGCTTATTATGTTTATGGCCTGAATTCATATGTATTACATATTATTAGTACAAGTAGAATCAGTCCTATATTGTATATTTTGGATGGGTAGGCAGGACTATATTCTTGTTACACCGCTCTAGCGGAAGTAGGAGTTGTCTTGTCTAGTCGTGATGAGTTCCGATGTACCGTGACAATGGCGGGTACGTATTTTTCCAGGGCTGGTATATTCTTCAGTAAAAATGATTTGCGAAGTAGTTTTTCTTCTATAGGAGATGGTGTCTCTACTAGAGTTGTGTTAGAGACTTTCCTAATGTACGGTACCATGTATGATTCGGACTCCAGGTAATTCCCGTCCCTGTTTTGATGATCTCAGGTCGGTTAGGCCTAGCGGGAATTTTGTGCTTCGCAACGCTAGGGTCAAATTTGTATCGACGGAGATGACAGGCTCCATACTGTAATTATGTCTACGTGAGGTAACTGGATTACGGTAGATCTGTATGGAGGAACTTTATGAAATTATGCTTATGTATTGCAAATTAACTTTGGCTTATATATATATCCTCCTGTGAGCGAGTGAGCGACAACTCAGGGAGGCGGCCATGTTACATTCCTGTCATCGCATTGTTTGGATCACTGTCTAAAGAACGGGGCATGTATCTTATTATTCGGACAGTGGCAAGGAGATCTCAATTTGGATAGAAACCCCTTATCGTGGTTTCACAATATGATAAACTGTGAATATAAAGCAACTTTAGTTACTTACCGATTGTAGCGGGAGGTTATTTAAAATTATTTATTATGTAAGAGTATGCCAGTAAAGAGTTCTGACCTTACAAGTAATACCCCAGTCTTAGAAATAAGCACTGGTGTATTGTTATCATAAAAATAGTCAGACTGTGAAAACCCTGGCCCAGTTGGTAAGAAGTAGTACCAGGATTTAAGGTGTCTCCTCCCTGTGACTATCTTATGATTACTTATATGCTAGGGGATAAGTAAAATGTACCTTCACTGAACCCACAAAATGGAAGAAGTGAATAAATCCTCAGGTACAGTAAAATAGTTTAATAATTGCACTATTATTCTATTTCTACTAGTTGGAAAAGAGTATACACATATATATATAAATATTCACACAATTACTATTATTGTCTGTTTAGACTTCAAGATCTTAAATAATAAAGTTACTGAAATCACTGTTATTAGTCCTTTGAATTTAAGGATAACTGTCATCAGTTGACTGAGTTTCTGTATGGTTAATTATTGTTTTGAACTATTGGCTGTTTCACATGTATAGGTGGTCAGTGTCAAACAGGACACTTATCTTTCCAACTTGGTTCTGCTGAAACTGTCCTTTGCTGATATCAGACTTGGTAGGCCCAACAGTAGGGATGCCAATGACCAGTTGAAGTTCACTCTTTGGGGTCCTGCACTTTTGTGGGATTGCCTCGGATGAACTGCACCGGCTTCTGATACTGGACAGTCTGGTTTGAGTTATTTCATGGAACCTGCAACATATCAGCCTTGGCTAGTATCTGGCTAGACTTGTAGCTGACTAGCACAGATGTCAGACCAGTCAGTCATCAGATGTCACCGTTATACAATCATAGTAAGCAAGGACATCATTTCAGTGATATAGCATTAATATTAACATGTCAATTAAGTGTAACTGACTAGCACATAAGTCAGACAAGTCAGTCATCAGGTGTCAAAGTTATACAGTCATAGCAAGTAACATCATTTCAATGATACAGAATTAATATTAACATATCAGTAATAAACATCATCTGGTTTATTCCGCTCCTATACATCCCTTCATATGCTATAACTTGATCCTTCCAAATCATATCAAGTACAAATTCAAATACTGATGCTATCCTTAGCATCTACACAAAAGTAATACATAAATAAAGAAAGTGAGTGACCACGTGATCAGGTTGCTTTCTACTGAAACTGGCTATAGAACACTCCAGTTTACCAGCTGTAAATGGGTACAAAGTTGTGCGCTCGAACTAGGGAAGGCAAAGGCAGCGAGGAAGGGGACTAGTCACCTTAGCCTCGTAACTGGGATCTTCCATGCTGAAGTTTCTAACACTTCATTTCCCTATGACAATCTCTGCCATGGGACTGCCTTTATCTTCGTAATCGATAAAGCAATATGATAAATATATCTTCATTTGGCTGTGGGGCTATTTGTGATTAATTTTCCACAATGTACATGTTAGATCATATTAAAAATACAATACATTATATCAATGACTATTATACAGGCATATTTTGTGAATTCTATATGAACCTGAAATAACAAATATTATACACGGTAGTTATCATAATTTCGCTTACCCTCAGACTTCCGATACTGGACTTAAAAATGTTTCTGGCGATCCGCTCACAATTCATGGATAGTGGCGAAACTCTGCCTCCAGTCTGGCTCAAACCTCTTTCGTTGTGTATCTCTCTCAGTTTACCGATCCGCTACTTATACGCAAAGCGCGGACGTATAGGAGAGTACCGACGTCACAGCCTAAACCTAACCTGAAAAATCCTTCCCGAACAGTGATTTCGGCCGATCTGTGCGTCGACTGAAATTTTGCCTTTATCATTCTCGGCATATATAATATCCATATTGTTCCATCTTATCTAGTTTTATACAGCTGATAAAACTCTATCTTCCTATCCATGTAAATTCCCAAACTGTTATTTGTTGATTTTAATATTTAGAACAGAAGTGGGTTTACATGCTTTTAGCGTAACTGTGGGCAGCCGAAATACGCATATATCTCCGTAAATGAGAACTTCCTACCGTTCCATCTTATATGCAGTTATACACCATCCTTCCCTGTACTGAAATGTAAAATCCTTTTCATACGGATTCCCTTCGTTTTTATTTATCGTTGGCGATTTCCTCTGTCCGATACACATTTCGCTGATACGCCGCCATTTTGAAAGCGGTCACTCGATCGTAGATGGGTTTATAAATCTAACTGAACTCATTTGCAATGACTTGAAAAAAATTTCGCGACATAGCTCCCCCATATTTTAAGCTGGATGATATCTAGCTTAACTATTGGGTACAAGACAATTGCAAAACGACCATTCCGAGGTTAGTTTTCCTTCCTTCTATCCTCCTCAAGCTCTGTGGGATGACGACTAAGAAAATCTGCGCCCACATTCTGTTTTCCAAGAATATATTCATCCTTTACTATCTCTCTCCTTCCTGTTCGGCTTTTTATCCAGGCTCTTACTGCTGGTGAAACGGGGTCGGTAGGTTTCCCATGAAGTTTACCGCCCTCTTTTCGTTGATAGTTGGATGTGGTTTTCCCTCGCAAATCCGTAGGTGTTTGATTTTCGCTACGTGGTTTGTTCCTTTTTTCCAGCGCATGGGGTTCAGACTGCCATTGAACCTGTGTGGGATGTTTCCTTTCCCCTCCCGTGCAAATCTCGGGAGTACCCCTAATTGCTGGTTTGCTTGTAGATTTTTGATGAAGACTCTTCCGTCGACTTTCTGAATCTACATAGGTGCACTCTGGACAGGAATGTACATACTGATTTATGTCTTCCGTAATACCTGGCCAGTAGAACTGGGTGGCTATTCTTTGTTTTGTGGCACCATTACCCAGGTGTTCACTCAAAGTTGATATGTGTCCCCAGCCTATAACCTTATTCCTATAGGTGGATGGTACAACAATTTGACCATGACTTTTCGTCCCTCTGCCAGCTTTCCTGTACAAGAGTCCATGTTCCCTATAGAAGTGTCCTTTCCTTGGTGTGTTATGTGTCTTTGACAATTTGCCAAAACAAGGCTTCAATGTGCTGTCTGCTTCTTGAGCCCGTTTCATTTCAGTCGAATGAAATTTTAAGTTGGTGTCCCTCTCTATGTTCCTGGAGTCAGACCTGGTCTGGGTTTCTGCCATAACCATAGGTTTTACAGGGTCTCCCAAGAAAACATATCTACGCCATAACATTAGGGGGTAAAAGGGATCATCTATCACAGCTGCATTTATCTCCCCTTCCACATAGCGACAACTGACATGAATCTTTGCTATGGGTAATATAAGGGGTGATGTTCCTTTTAGTGGCCCTTGAATCTCTACTGTTTCTGTGGTGATTTGTTCAGGGCACACCAGAGATGCACACACGACTGCGTCATAGGACAAACCTGTGTCATACATTCCTGTGACTTGTTTGCCATTCACAGTCACTATCTCCTGGGTAGGTGGGTGATGGAGGCTATTCTGACCCACAGTCAGTTCCTTCCTAACAGAAGTCCTCACCTGTAGACATGCAGCATGATGAAGGGGTTTTTTCCTCCCACATTCATCCGTGTTGTGGTTGCTCATCTTACAAAATTTGCACCACTTAGCTCCCTGTTTGTAGGGTTTATTTTCCTGAGTCTGAGGGTTCTTGTCCTTATTATCAAATCTTGGCTTAATTCTGTATGGATGATCCTTCTGGTCAAACTGGGTATTCTGCGGTGGTGGCTTATATCCTTCTACCTGCTTCCTTTTTGTTCCTACCAATTCAGCTTGAGCTGCTTGGTATCTCTCTGCACATTTCAAAATGTCTTCCAGCCTCTCTGCTCCTTGTTCCATAAGGAATTTCCTCATTTCTTGAGACATGGAATCTTTCACTTGCTCTAACATAACCATTTCTTTCAGATCCTCGTATGTTTTCTGATACTTACCTAAACTACTCCATTTCAACAAATACGTTTCTAGCCTAGCTGAGAACTGGTTATATGTTTCTCCAGGTAGAGGTTTAGAAGTTCTAAATTTCTTCCTATATGCCTCAGAGTTCTTTTCATACCGGATCAGTAAGGCTTGCTTTAGTATTTCATAATTTTCCTGATCTTCTTTGGGGAGTTTCAGAAACACATCATATGCAATACCTCTCAATCCCTGGGATAACTTTAGACTCCATTTTTCCTTTTCCAGTCCATATGTAGAGGCTAGCCTTTCATACCTATCCAGGTACGACTCAATTGCGTCCTCCTTTTCAACAAATGGATCTAGGTGGAAGTTCATGGCCCCATTTGCTGTGTTCTGAAAAGAGCTATTCGCAGAATGAGGTGAGCTATTACCATGGGTGATAGTCCCAGCCTGAAGTTCAAGATCAAGCTGTCTCATTTTCAGCTCATGGTCTCTCTCTGCTTGTAACCTCCTTTCTTCTCTTTCAGCTTCTAATTTCTTGGCTTCTCTTTCTGCATCCAATTTCTTGGCTTCTCTTTCTGCTTCCAATTTCTTGGCTTCTCTTTCTGCTTCCAATTTCTTGGCTTCTCTTTCTGCTTCCAATTTCTTGGCTTCTCTTTCTGCTTCCAATTTCTTGGCTTCTCTTTCTGCTTCCAATTGCTTTGCTTCTCTCTCGGTGTACTTTTCACATTCCGTCGTGACATACCGGATCAGAACGTCACCATCCATGCCAAGCTCTTTTCCCACCTGCAGTGTAGCAGACCTAAATTTGACCAAGTCAGCCATGATGTATCTGTAGTCTAGTAGGGCAAGCGATCTTACTCAAACTAATTTACTACAATATAATTAACTTATTTAAAATTAAAGTTAATTAAACTGACTTCACCATATATGAAACAGCTGTCTTATCTGTACTCAATGGTACTCCTACAAAAAATATAATTATTTCCTATTATGTTTACTCTTTCCCCAAAAAAAATTTGTTCAAAAAAGAAAATTTCCTACACAGCAGAAATAGAAAGATGGCTCAGGAATATCAAAGATATATCCCGCAGACGAGCCCCCACTGTAGCGGGAGGTTATTTAAAATTATTTATTATGTAAGAGTATGCCAGTAAAGAGTTCTGACCTTACAAGTAATACCCCAGTCTTAGAAATAAGCACTGGTGTATTGTTATCATAAAAATAGTCAGACTGTGAAAACCCTGGCCCAGTTGGTAAGAAGTAGTACCAGGATTTAAGGTGTCTCCTCCCTGTGACTATCTTATGATTACTTATATGCTAGGGGATAAGTAAAATGTACATTCACTGAACCCACAAAATGGAAGAAGTGAATAAATCCTCAGGTACAGTAAAATAGTTTAATAATTGCACTATTATTCTATTTCTACTAGTTGGAAAAGAGTATACACATATATATATAAAAATATTCACACAATTACTATTATTGTCTGTTTAGACTTCAAGATCTTAAATAATAAAGTTACTGAAATCACTGTTATTAGTCCTTTGAATTTAAGGATAACTGTCATCAGTTGACTGAGTTTCTGTATGGTTAATTATTGTTTTGAACTATTGGCTGTTTCACATGTATAGGTGGTCAGTGTCAAACAGGACACTTATCTTTCCAACTTGGTTCTGCTGAAACTGCCCTTTGCTGATATCAGACTTGGTAGGCCCAACAGTAGGGATGCCAATGACCAGTTGAAGTTCACTCTTTGGGGTCCTGCACTTTTGTGGGATTGCCTCGGATGAACTGCACCGGCTTCTGATACTGGACAGTCTGGTTTGAGTTATTTCATGGAACCTGCAACATATCAGCCTTGGCTAGTATCTGGCTAGACTTGTAGCTGACTAGCACAGATGTCAGACCAGTCAGTCATCAGATGTCACCGTTATACAATCATAGTAAGCAAGGACATCATTTCAGTGATATAGCATTAATATTAACATGTCAATTAAGTGTAACTGACTAGCACATAAGTCAGACAAGTCAGTCATCAGGTGTCAAAGTTATACAGTCATAGCAAGTAACATCATTTCAATGATACAGAATTAATATTAACATATCAGTAATAAACATCATCTGGTTTATTCCGCTCCTATACATCCCTTCATATGCTATAACTTGATCCTTCCAAATCATATCAAGTACAAATTCAAATACTGATGCTATCCTTAGCATCTACACAAAAGTAATACATAAATAAAGAAAGTGAGTGACCACGTGATCAGGTTGCTTTCTACTGAAACTGGCTATAGAACACTCCAGTTTACCAGCTGTAAATGGGTACAAAGTTGTGCGCTCGAACTAGGGAAGGCAAAGGCAGCGAGGAAGGGGACTAGTCACCTTAGCCTCGTAACTGGGATCTTCCATGCTGAAGTTTCTAACACTTCATTTCCCTATGACAATCTCTGCCATGGGACTGCCTTTATCTTCGTAATCGATAAAGCAATATGATAAATATATCTTCATTTGGCTGTGGGGCTATTTGTGATTAATTTTCCACAATGTACATGTTAGATCATATTAAAAATACAATATATTATATCAATGACTATTATACAGGCATATTTTGTGAATTCTATATGAACCTGAAATAACAAATATTATACACGGTAGTTATCATAATTTCGCTTACCCTCAGACTTCAGATACTGGACTTAAAAATGTTTCTGGCGATCCGCTCACAATTCATGGATAGTGGCGAAACTCTGCCTCCAGTCTGGCTCAAACCTCTTTCGTTGTGTATCTCTCTCAGTTTACCGATCCGCTACTTATACGCAAAGCGCGGACGTATCGGAGAGTACCGACGTCACAGCCTAAACCTAACCTGAAAAAATCCTTCCCGAACAGTGATTTCGGCCGATCTGTGCGTCGACTGAAATTTTGCCTTTATCATTCTCGGCATATATAATATCCATATTGTTCCATCTTATCTAGTTTTATACAGCTGATAAAACTCTATCTTCCTATCCATGTAAATTCCCAAACTGTTATTTGTTGATTTTAATATTTAGAACAGAAGTGGGTTTACATGCTTTTAGCGTAACTGTGGGCAGCCGAAATACGCATATATCTCCGTAAATGAGAACTTCCTACCGTTCCATCTTATATGCAGTTATACACCATCCTTCCCTGTACTGAAATGTAAAATCCTTTTCATACGGATTCCCTTCGTTTTTATTTATCGTTGGCGATTTCCTCTGTCCGATACACATTTCGCTGATACGCCGCCATTTTGAAAGCGGTCACTCGATCGTAGATGGGTTTATAAATCTAACTGAACTCATTTGCAATGACTTGAAACCAATTTCGCGACACCGATCCGCCTTCACTGACGCGCTTAGTCAGATAGGGGATGCGGCCATTGATGTACTACCTATTATTTATGAATGTGCCATGACATAGGATCTACTATGTATGCCTGCAAATTGATATGTCAACATACCCATGATTTACTCGTTATGTCCCAGTGTGAGCGTCCAAATAAACTGTGTAAACAAAGATTCCAGCAGTCTGCATTGGTGCCTTGTAGACTCAAGTGAATGAGTGTTTAGATTGGTCAGAACACGAACAGTACACCATTCGCGGTAAGCACACTCTACACTTCTACCCATATATACACCATCCTGCGTCGGTTGAAGTGACCAAGTTTAGGGCCTGCTTCCCCTGGAGCCTTAGAGGGAAACTACTGTTTACAGCTGCCTTTGTCTTCCCTAACTTAGGACTAGGGTGAGTTACCCATTTACAGCTGGGTAGACTGGAGCATGCCTGATCTCAACAACTCTGTACACTACAATGGACATATACAGTAGTGGCACCACCAACAACATGTTACAGTGATTGATAGTGGAGCGTTACAGAAGAAAGAGAACACACCACACTTTACAGAAGGTTTACAGTATACAACTGATACTTCTTTACAGACTGACATTTTACAGTGTGTGTGTGAAACCAAACTTTACAGTGGTGAGCCAGATCCCTGGGTCCAGCCTACGCAGTCTTGTGTTGAGAATCACATTTTACAGTTACAAGAACATTTGTTTGACCACATCAATACCAATAGGACAGCTATACAATCAATGTCAGCTTGACCTGTTCTGACAAGTGTAGCAATATCTGGGACAGCACTTGTTGACATTTGGCACAATACAGTCAGTGTTCTAAACCAGTGATTGTTTATCCTGCTGTAATACAAGAGCATTGTTGAACATAAAGTGCAAATTTCATCGGTGGATCTTCTAATGTGCTCAAAAAAATTGGACAGTGTAATAGTTAGAAAGCAAATCTATTACTCAATAAAGTGGTAGTCTAATTTATTAAATCTGAGCATACTTTGCAACACATTCTATCCACAACACATATATTATATTATATATGCATTTATGTTATTTGTTATGTATTAAATTAGTTTATGTTCTGTGTGACTAGTACAAGGTATGCCGAGTGACATTGGTCTGGTACTAGTATTCTATAGGTACACATTTTCTTAATTGGAAATTTGTTAGCAACAATTTGCTGCTATTTCTGTTAGTTGTGATGAGGTGTTCTTTTCTTCGTTGTTTTTGTTAATAATTTTGTGTTCCTTAGTTTTGTTTGATTTGTTTGTATAATTGTAGGTCTCATCTTGCCTTTCATTTCAGTTCTTTACACCCTTATGTTTATACACTGTGGCGTTATTTGTCTTGTTATCTTATTGCAGTTATCATCACGGATTCTGTGATCATTTTTTTCATTTCTCCTATTTAATTTAATTTGATCTCTGCAAATGTTTTCAGATTGTCTTTTCTTGTTTGTCCTTTGTAATGTCTTTAGTTGACATATGACATATGAGGTATAGTGGAATACACTTATATTATAGTACAGATCAGTACTTTATGATTGTTATTGTTATAAAACAAAATGTACAAGACCTTTATAAGGCTTGTCTCCCAAAGTGATTGGTAAAGGGAAATATTATTTTCCACAGGTACTCAAGTGATCATTGATTACATTAGGGTATACAAGACCTTTGTAAGGCTTGTCTCCCACAGTATTTGAGATACAGTTATTGTTGTCCACAGGTACTCAAGTTATCATTGGGTATTATAAACCATACAAGTTTTCACTAAGACTAAGTCTATGGTATAGACTTGTCTCCCATTAAAGTGAAATAAGGTAATTTATTTACTTTTTCAGGTTTCTGATTTAAGAAGACAAAATGTCTACATTAGATTACTTTATAGCACAAGGAAAATCCCTTGATAAGACTGGGAAAGACTTAGAACAATGGGCTGTTGCTCAGTATGACAAAGCATTAGCTGCAGAAGAGAAAAAAGCTGCTGCTGCTGCTGCTGCTGAAGAGAGGAAAGCTCTAGCTGAAGAAAAAAGATTAGAAAAAGAAGCTGATACTGCTGCTGAACTAAAGAAATTGCAGATGCAAGTGGAGGAAAGGAGATTTGATGCAGAACAGAAGAAATTAGAAGCTGCTGCTGCAGCTGAACAAAAAAATTAGAAGTTGCTGCAGAACAGAAGAAATTAGAAGTTGCTGCAGAACAGAAGAAATTAGAAGCTGCTGCAGAACAGAGAAGATTAGATAGAGAAGCTGAAGAGAGAAAAGCAATAAGAGAACATGAATTTGAGTTAGAGAAATTAAAATTGACAAGTATGAGTAATGTTAATCAGGCATCTAGTGGTAATGGTAAACCCTTTGTGTACAAGGTCAAGGTACCAGCGTTCAACTCTGCCAGTGATGATATAGCATTCTGGCTTGATAGATTTGAACGGGCTTGTCGAGCTCATAATGTTGACAAATCACAGTATGTGAATCAGTTGTCTGAAAATCTAAAAGGGGAGTCTCTGAGTAAGTTATATTTCGTCGAAGAGGCCGACAAGGATAATTATGATGCTGTTAGGGCAGCTTTGATAAAGAGATATCAGCTGTCTGAGGAAGGTTATCGTCTTTTGTTTAAAACAATGAGACCTGAGGTAGGTGTAGAATTCTCAGAATTCATCTCAAAAGCACGAATTACACTTTCACGATGGATTGAATTATCCAAAACAGAGAAAACATTTGATGGTCTTACGGATTTATTGCTAAGAGACAAGGTCATGTCTTCGGTAAATAAATCATTCCTAGAGTTCTTACATGAGCGTAAACCTAGTACATTAAAGCAAATGGAAGAATATTGTGACCAGTATGCCACGGCACACCCTGACATGATTCTTAGTAACTCTAACATTAAGGAGAGTATGCCAGTTGCTTCGGCAACAGAATATAATCAGAATTACTCACACAAATTCCAAGGAGCTAAAAATAAATTTGATAAAAAGGTTAATTGGAATAAGTATCAAAACCAAGATAACCACTCAAATCAGGGTTCTTCTTCAAAGAACTGGAATCGGGCTGATAGTCCTCGACACGCGAGGGGTATCCATAATTTTAGAAATTCTCGGAAAGGGAGTAGCTATAGGAACTACCCAAGTGCTTCATGGAGACAAAAAAACCAATATTACAGGGATACTCAATATAATGAGCATGATGATTATGATCATGAATATTATGATTCAAACCCAAATAGGGGTTATAACAGAGGCAATAATAATTATAGAGACAATTATAACCGAGGTAGATCACAACACAAAAGACATGGTAAATCTTATTACCAGGCTAACTCTGCACAACAGGAGTTCCACGACGCCGGTAATCAGAATAATGATAAAAAAGACTCCAATAGTGTAGCAAATTCCGCTTTCGATTTTGCTAGAGCATCTGAGTGTTCGCAATGCAAAACATTATTCGATCCAACCACAGTTTCTACTTTAATCTGCGGTCACCCGCTTCCCGCGCTCCATGCGTCAATCGCGCAAAATGGAAGGGGTGCTCTTGTCTTTAATAGGGGCCTAATAGATGGTACTCCGGTATCAATTCTTTTCGATTCGGGGTGCACTACCATCGGAGTGAGGCAATCACTCGTAAATCCTTCTCGAGCTACAGGCAATATAGTCAAATGTGTAACATTTGGTGGCACATTGGAGAAGTACTCCACTGCCATTATCAATATTGCTACGCCTTTCTTTACAGGAGAGGTGCAAGCATGTCTCTTGCCGAATCCGATCGCTGATCTTATCATCGGTCGCATTCATGGAGTGAAAGAATGCACTCCACAGCAAATTTCTAATTGGGAAAATGTTAATATGCAATCTGCTAATGCAGTAATCACTAGGGCTCAAGCTCTTAATATGCCGCAATCTTCACATTCTGAAGATAATGATGCGCAGATCCAAGATGATCCCTTGGAGATTTCCCATGATTCCTTTATAAAACAGCAGAAAGATGATCCTACTCTAAAGAAATTCTTTACTCTGGCAACAAAAAGTGATCCGAATAAGGATACAAATCGTAAATCATGGATTACGATGAAGAATGGCGTACTTGTACGTATGGTACAAGACTCCGCTAAGTCCATTCATTCTCAAATCCTTGTGCCTAAAAATATGAGAGTTAAAATCTTACAGCACGCTCATGATTCGCAGTGTGCTGGACATATGGGTTTTTCCCGTACTAAAGCTAGAGTTCTTCAATCTTTCTTTTGGCCTGCGGTGAATAAGGACATACGAATCTATTGTCGATCTTGTAAAGTATGTCAAGAGATTAAATCCAGAGGTCCACGCCATGATGCACCTATTCAGGCTGCAGACATTCCAATTCGACCATTTCAAAAAATGGCGATAGACATCATTGGTCCATTTAAGATAAAGTCTGCTAGAGGACACCAATTTATTTTGACGTGTGTTGATATGTGCACACGTTGGCCGGAGGCTGTTCCTCTAAAGAGCATAACTACTGCTGATGTCGCAGATGCTCTTTGGTTAATATTTTCTCGTCTGGGATTTCCAGCAGAAATATTATCCGACCATGGTACCCAACTCATATCGGATACCATGTCTCAAGTAATGTCGACTCTTAAGATAGAGAGATCGCTGAGTAGTATTTATCATCCTATGTCCAATGGGATGGTGGAACGTCTGAATAGAACTCTGAAAAACCTACTAGGTAAGATAACAGAAGATCATCCTCAGGATTGGGATAGGGTTTTACCCGCGGCTCTCTTTGCATATAGAGAGGTCGCCAACGAACATACAGGATTTTCTCCCTTTGAACTTGTCTTTGGCGCGAAACCGCGAGGTCCTATGTCCTTACTTCATGATCTTATAACTGCTGATAATATTGTCGATGACACAAAATCCTCTTATGAATATGTCATCGCACTTAGACACAAGATTATTGAAGCATGCAAATTGGCAACTGCTTCTTCTGAATTTGCGAAACAGAAGGCAAGGGAATTTGCCAATAAAAAGAGATGCTTGCGACAACTTTGTCCAGGTGACAAAGCATTCGTCTTGCTACCTTGTAGGGAAAATAGACTTCTTATTTCTTGGAAAGGTCCGTACGATATAATATCAAAAGTTTCCGACGTTGACTATATCGTCGATATTGATGGGAAGCGTAAAACCTTCCACATCAACATGCTCACGGAATTCCATGAACGTCCTGATTATTTACAACCTGTTTTCCAGGCAACGGACGATTTTCCAGTCCAACATGGACAGTACTCATCTCTGTCAGTAATACAGGATGAGGAAACGAGTTTCTCGGATGTAAATTTACCTTTTCCAATGATTCCTCTTCACTCTAATGAATCATGGAAAGATGTTGCAATTTCTCCAGAATTATCTCCAGGAGAGCAGAAACAAGTTTCTACTATGTTAGAACAATTTCAGGATGTCCTTACTGACATTCCTGGTCAAACTGATGTCATTCAACATGACATTATTCTTACTGACCATAGTCCTATAAGAGTCAGACCGTATCCTATCCCGATACATTTTCAAGCACAGGTAGAGAAAGAGTTGGATGAGATGATAGAGTTAAAAATTATTGAACCATCCACATCAGCATATTCTTCGCCGATGGTTATTGTACGAAAAAAAGACAATAACATACGTCTTTGCGTGGATTATCGCAAATTGAATCAAGTGACGAAATTTAATGCTGAACCTATGCCTTTACTAGAAGAGCTACTTACGAGACTATCGAATTCTCATTTCTTTACTAAACTCGATTTGTCTAAGGGATATTGGCAAGTTCCATTATCCGAACACGCCAAACCGTTTACTGCTTTTTCGACGCCTAGGGGTCTATTCCAATGGAATTTCATGCCTTTCGGTCTTATGAACGCCCCTGCAACCTTCGTACGCATGATGCGTCGAATCCTATCTCATCGCTCAGATGTCATTGCGTATCTTGATGACATCAGTCTTTTCAGTGATACTTGGAACGATCACTATAACGGGATAAATGAACTATTGTCTATCTTACGCGAGCATAACCTGACAGCGAAACCATCGAAAGTATGTATTGGTTTTAGCGAAATATCTTTCTTAGGACACCGTGTCGGTCATGGGTTCCTAAAAACAGAAGACCATAATACAAGTAAGATACTTAACATTTCTATTCCTAAGACTAAAAAGCAAGTACGAAGTCTCTTAGGTCTAATACAATTTTATGGACGATTCATTCCGAATCTGTCCTCCATTATGTCACCTCTTTCTTCCTTGCTAAAGAAAGGGTCTCCTAATGTAGTCCACTGGACTCAAGAATGTCAATCCTCTTTGGATAAGGTTAAAACTATGTTTTCTACTTCACCTATCCTGTATTGCCTTCTAAGGATAAGACATTTATTCTTCGTAGTGACGCTTCATCCACCGGGATTGGAGCAGCACTAATGCAAGAGTACTCTGGAACTCTGCATCCTGTGATGTATATTTCTCGGAAATTAAATGCCGCAGAGAAGAATTACTCGGTCCTAGACCGTGAATTATTGGCTATGGTTTGGTCAATCCTTAAACTGCAAAGATTTCTTCTTGGCGCGCATTTCATTGTGGAAACTGACCAGAAAGCTCTTACGGCTATTCAGAGTAAAAATCTGAAGAGCGCGAGATCAACGCGTTACGCGATTGCTCTGCAGCCATTTCATTTTTCGGTGCGAGCTATCCGTGGGTCAGAAAATGTGATGGCAGATATTTTGTCTAGATGCCCACATGATTCATAACTGTTATACAACTTTGATACAGTTGTTCCTATGTTGAAATGTGTACACATATGTAATATCATATATTGATTGTAACACTACTTAGCGGTTCATTGATATTTATTCACCGCTGATTTTTCAATGTTTTTTTCGTCTTTGATGATCATGATGTTAAGATATCTTAGATGAAATTTATGTATAAACTAATGTACAAATTGTGTCATTGCTAATATTGTAGTATGCGTTGGTGACACCTCTCTGGAAATATTTATACTTAGAGAAATACTTTCTCTAAGGTCAGAAAACGTATGCTTATCATCTGCGCATTGTTATGGGTGCGTTGTGAGCCTATTGTATGTTGCTCCTAGATGTATTTCAACAAAAAAAAAGAACCATTTTTTTTCCCCGAGGGGTGTGGTAATCTGTTGCGTGCATATTTTGACGCACATATTACAAAAATCGATATGGCTATTTAATATGGAAAAGATATAGACATTCATTCATTTGTGTATGAAAATGCTGTCTATGGGGAAGGCTAGATAATCCATAATTGTTTTACCCTGTTGATTATAGGAGTAATCGTTCTTGATATTAATTCGGCGCATGGATATGACACCCTTGTCTGTACCTATTTCTTAGGGCCAGAAAATAGATTAATTTGCTTATTATGTTTATGGCCTGAATTCATATGTATTACATATTATTAGTACAAGTAGAATCAGTCCTATATTGTATATTTTGGATGGGTAGGCAGGACTATATTCTTGTTACACCGCTCTAGCGGAAGTAGGAGTTGTCTTGTCTAGTCGTGATGAGTTCCGATGTACCGTGACAATGGCGGGTACGCATTTTTCCAGGGCTGGTATATTCTTCAGTAAAAATGATTTACGAAGTAGTTTTTCTTCTATAGGAGCCTGTCATCTCCGTCGATACAAATTTGACCCTAGCGTTGCGAAGCACAAAATTCCCGCTAGGCCTAACCGACCTGAGATCATCAAAACAGGGACTGGAATTACCTGGAGTCCGAATCATACATGGTACCGTACATTAGGAAAGTCTCTAACACAACTCTAGTAGAGACACAATCTGACCTTAGAGAAAGTATTTCTCTAAGTATAAATATTTCCAGAGAGGTGTCACCAACGCATACTACAATATTAGCAATGACACAATTTGTACATTAGTTTATACATAAATTTCATCTAAGATATCTTAACATCATGATCATCAAAGACGAAAAAACATTGAAAAATCAGCGGTGAATAAATATCAATGAACCGCTAAGTAGTGTTACAATCAATATATGATATTACATATGTGTACACATTTCAACATAGGAACAACTGTATCAAAGTTGTATAACAGTTATGAATCATGTGGGCATCTAGACAAAATATCTGCCATCACATTTTCTGACCCACGGATAGCTCGCACCAAAAAATGAAAAGGCTGCAGAGCAATCGCGTAACGCGTTGATCTCGCGCTCTTCAGATTTTTACTCTGAATAGCCGTAAGAGCTTTCTGGTCAGTTTCCACAATGAAATGCGCGCCAAGAAGAAATCTTTGCAGTTTAAGGATTGACCAAACCATAGCCAATAATTCACGGTCTAGGACCGAGTAATTCTTCTCTGCGGCATTTAATTTCCGAGAAATATACATCACAGGATGCAGAGTTCCGGAGTACTCTTGCATTAGTGCAGCTCCAATCCCGGTGGATGAAGCGTCACTACGAAGAATAAATGTCTTATCCTTAGAAGGCAATACTAGGATAGGTGAAGTAGAAAACATAGTTTTAACCTTATCCAAAGAGGATTGACATTCTTGAGTCCAGTGGACTACATTAGGAGACCCTTTCTTTAGCAAGGAAGAAAGAGGTGACATAATGGAGGACAGATTCGGAATGAATCGTCCATAAAATTGTATTAGACCTAAGAGACTTCGTACTTGCTTTTTAGTCTTAGGAATAGAAATGTTAAGTATCTTACTTGTATTATGGTCTTCTGTTTAGGAACCCATGACCAACACGGTGTCCTAAGAAAGATATTTCGCTAAAACCAATACATACTTTCGATGGTTTCGCTGTCAGGTTATGCTCGCGTAAGATAGACAATAGTTCATTTATCCCATTATAGTGATCGTTCCAAGTATCACTGAAAAGACAGATGTCATCAAGATACGCAATGACATCTGAGCGATGAGATAGGATTCGACGCATCATGCGTACGAATGTTGCAGGGGCGTTCATAAGACCGAAAGGCATGAAATTCCATTGGAATAGACCCCTAGGCGTCGAAAAAGCAGTAAACGGTTTGGCGTGTTCGGATAATGGAACTTGCCAATATCCCTTAGACAAATCGAGTTTAGTAAAGAAATGAGAATTCGATAGTCTCGTAAGTAGCTCTTCTAGTAAAGGCATAGGTTCAGCATCAAATTTCGTCACTTGGTTCAATTTGCGATAATCCACGCAAAGACGTATGTTATTGTCTTTTTTTCGTACAATAACCATCGGCGAAGAATATGCTGATGTGGATGGTTCAATAATTTTTAACTCTATCATCTCATCCAACTCTTTCTCTACCTGTGCTTGAAAATGTATCGGAATAGGATACGGTCTGACTCTTATAGGACTATGGTCAGTAAGAATAATGTCATGTTGAATGACATCAGTTTGACCAGGAATGTCAGTAAGGACATCCTGAAATTGTTCTAACATAGTAGAAACTTGTTTCTGCTCTCCTGGAGATAATTCGGGAGAAATTGCAACATCTTTCCATGATTCATTAGAGTGAAGAGGAATCATTGGAAAAGGTAAATTTACATCCGAGAAACTCGTTTCCTCATCCTGTATTACTGACAGAGATGAGTACTGTCCATGTTGGACTGGAAAATCGTCCGTTGCCTGGAAAACAGGTTGTAAATAATTAGGACGTTCATGGAATTCCGTGAGCATGTTGATGTGGAAGGTTTTACGCTTCCCATCAATATCGACGATATAGTCAACGTCGGAAACTTTTGATATTATATCGTACGGACCTTTCCAAGAAATAAGAAGTCTATTTTCCCTACAAGGTAGCAAGACGAATGCTTTGTCACCTGGACAAAGTTGTCGCAAGCATCTCTTTTTATTGGCAAATTCCCTTGCCTTCTGTTTCGCAAATTCAGAAGAAGCAGTTGCCAATTTGCATGCTTCAATAATCTTGTGTCTAAGTGCGATGACATATTCATAAGAGGATTTTGTGTCATCGACAATATTATCAGCAGTTATAAGATTATGAAGTAAGGACATAGGACCTCGCGGTTTCGCGCCAAAGACAAGTTCAAAGGGAGAAAATCCTGTATGTTCGTTGGCGACCTCTCTATATGCAAAGAGAGCCGCGGGTAAAACCCTATCCCAATCCTGAGGATGATCTTCTGTTATCTTACCTAGTAGGTTTTTCAGAGTTCTATTCAGACGTTCCACCATCCCATTGGACATAGGATGATAAATACTACTCAGCGATCTCTCTATCTTAAGAGTCGACATTACTTGAGACATGGTAACCGATATGAGTTGGGTACCATGGTCGGATAATATTTCTGCTGGAAATCCCAGACGAGAAAATATTAACCAAAGAGCATCTGCGACATCAGCAGTAGTTATGCTCTTTAGAGGAACAGCCTCCGGCCAACGTGTGCACATATCAACACACGTCAAAATAAATTGGTGTCCTCTAGCAGACTTTATCTTAAATGGACCAATGATGTCTATCGCCATTTTTTGAAATGGTCGAAGGGGAATGTCTGCAGCCTGAATAGGTGCATCATGGCGTGGACCTCTGGATTTAATCTCTTGACATACTTTACAAGATCGACAATAGATTCGTATGTCCTTATTCACCGCAGGCCAAAAGAAAGATTGAAGAACTCTAGCTTTAGTACGGGAAAAACCCATATGTCCAGCACACTGCGAATCATGAGCGTGCTGTAAGATTTTAACTCTCATATTTTTAGGCACAAGGATTTGAGAATGAATGGACTTAGCGGAGTCTTGTACCACACGTACAAGTACGCCATTCTTCATCGTAATCCATGATTTACGATTTGTATCCTTATTCGGATCACCTTTTGTTGCCAGAGTAAAGAATTTCTTTAGAGTAGGATCATCTTCCTGCTGTTTTATAAAGGAATCATGGGAAATCTCCAAGGGATCATCTTGGATCTGCGCATCATTATCTTCAGAATGTGAAGATTGCGGCATATTAAGAGCTTGAGCCCTAGTGATTACTGCATTAGCAGATTGCATATTAACATTTTCCCAATTAGAAATTTGCTGTGGAGTGCATTCTTTCACTCCATGAATGCGACCGATGATAAGATCAGCGATCGGATTCGGCAAGAGACATGCTTGCACCTCTCCTGTAAAGAAAGGCGTAGCAATATTGATAATGGCAGTGGAGTACTTCTCCAATGTGCCACCAAATGTTACACATTTGACTATATTGCCTGTAGCTCGAGAAGGATTTACGAGTGATTGCCTCACTCCGATGGTAGTGCACCCCGAATCGAAAAGAATTGATACCAGAGTACCATCTATTAGGCCCCTATTAAAGACAAGAGCACCCCTTCCATTATGCGCGATTGACGCATGGAGCGCGGGAAGCGGGTGACCGCAGCTTAAAGTAGAAACTGTGGTTGGATCGAATAATGTTTTGCATTGCGAACACTCAGATGCTCTAGCAAAATCGAAAGCGGAATTTGCCACACTGTTGGAGTCTTTTTTATCATTATTCTGATTATCGGTGTCGTGGAACTCCTGTTGTGCAGAGTTAGCCTGGTAATAAGATTTACCATGTCTTTTGTGTTGTGATCTACCTCGGTTATAATTGTCTCTATAATTATTATTGCCTCTGTTATAACCCCTATTTGGGTTTGAATCATAATATTCATGATCATAATCATCATGCTCATTATATTGAGTATCCCTGTAATATTGGTTTTTTTGTCTCCATAAAGCACTTGGGTAGTTCCTATAGCTACTCCCTTTACGAGAATTTCTAAAATTATGGGTACCCCTCGCTTGTCGAGGACTATCAGCCCGATTCCAGTTCTTCGAAGAAGAACCCTGATTTGAGTGGTTATCTTGGTTTTGATACTTATTCCAATTAACCTTTTTATCAAATTTATTTTTAGCTCCTTGGAATTTGTGTGAGTAATTCTGATTATATTCTGTTGCCGAAGCAACTGGCATACTCTCTTTAATGTTAGAGTTACTAAGAATCATGTCAGGGTGTGCCGTGGCATACTGGTCACAATATTCTTCCATTTGCTTTAATGTACTAGGTTTACGCTCATGTAAGAACTCTAGGAATGATTTATTTACCGAAGACATGACCTTGTCTCTTAGCAATAAATCCGTAAGACCATCAAATGTTTTCTCTGTTTTGGATAATTCAATCCATCGTGAAAGTGTAATTCGTGCTTTTGAGATGAATTCTGAGAATTCTACACCTACCTCAGGTCTCATTGTTTTAAACAAAAGACGATAACCTTCCTCAGACAGCTGATATCTCTTTATCAAAGCTGCCCTAACAGCATCATAATTATCCTTGTCGGCCTCTTCGACGAAATATAACTTACTCAGAGACTCCCCTTTTAGATTTTCAGACAACTGATTCACATACTGTGATTTGTCAACATTATGAGCTCGACAAGCCCGTTCAAATCTATCAAGCCAGAATGCTATATCATCACTGGCAGAGTTGAACGCTGGTACCTTGACCTTGTACACAAAGGGTTTACCATTACCACTAGATGCCTGATTAACATTACTCATACTTGTCAATTCACTTGTCAATTTTAATTTCTCTAACTCAAATTCATGTTCTCTTATTGCTTTTCTCTCTTCAGCTTCTCTATCTAATCTTCTCTGTTCTGCAGCAGCTTCTAATTTCTTCTGTTCTGCAGCAACTTCTAATTTTTTTTTGTTCAGCTGCAGCAGCAGCTTCTAATTTCTTCTGTTCTGCATCAAATCTCCTTTCCTCCACTTGCATCTGCAATTTCTTTAGTTCAGCAGCAGTATCAGCTTCTTTTTCTAATCTTTTTTCTTCAGCTAGAGCTTTCCTCTCTTCAGCAGCAGCAGCAGCAGCAGCTTTTTTCTCTTCTGCAGCTAATGCTTTGTCATATTGAGCAACAGCCCATTGTTCTAAGTCTTTCCCAGTCTTATCAAGGGATTTTCCTTGTGCTATAAAGTAATCTAATGTAGACATTTTGTCTTCTTAAATCAGAAACCTGAAAAAGTAAATAAATTACCTTATTTCACTTTAATGGGAGACAAGTCTATACCATAGACTTAGTCTTAGTGAAAACTTGTATGGTTTAATTTTTTTTTTTTTTATTTTGTACGCCCGCTAATACTCGAGGCGAAATCTCAGGTTACTCTAACCTGACATTGATTTTACGTGAGTATCCCTTTTTACTTGTACAGAGACAGGTGTCCCTCGCCATTCAGGCAAATACTCTCCGATTTCGGAGGTACCCATTACAGCTGAGTCGGCTCAGGAGCCGCCAATCCCTGGTCGACGACACTCCTTCAAATGTCCTCGCCAGGTCTCGAGTTAATCCAGTACAAATCCCGGTCGACGAAAAATCCTCAAATGCCGTCACCCGGGTTTGATCCTGAATCACCCGGTCGCCAGAGCGGTGTGGTAACCACTACGCTAGCACGGCTCCCAATATGGTTTATAATACCCAATGATAACTTGAGTACCTGTGGACAACAATAACTGTATCTCAAATACTGTGGGAGACAAGCCTTACAAAGGTCTTGTATACCCTAATGTAATCAATGATCACTTGAGTACCTGTGGAAAATAATATTTCCCTTTACCAATCACTTTGGGAGACAAGCCTTATAAAGGTCTTGTACATTTTGTTTTATAACAATAACAATCATAAAGTACTGATCTGTACTATAATATAAGTGTATTCCACTATACCTCATGTGTCATATGTCAACTAAAGACATTACAAAGGACAAACAAGAAAAGACAATCTGAAAAGATTTGCAGAGATCAAATTAAATTAAATAGGAGAAATGAAAAAAATGATCACAGAATCCGTGATGATAACTGCAATAAGATAACAAGACAAATAACGCCACAGTGTATAAACATAAGGGTGTAAAGAAATCAAAAATAGAAAAGATTGGACCAACAAATGCAAACAAACCAAACAAAACTAAGGAACACAAAATTATTAACAAAAACAACGAAGAAAAGAACACCTCATCACAACTAACAGAAATAGCAGCAAATTGTTGCTAACAAATTTCCAATTAAGAAAATGTGTACCTATAGAATACTAGTACCAGACCAATGTCACTCGGCATACCTTGTACTAGTCACACAGAACATAAACTAATTTAATACATAACAAATAACATAAATGCATATATAATATAATATATGTGTTGTGGATAGAATGTGTTGCAAAGTATGCTCAGATTTAATAAATTAGACTACCACTTTATTGAGTAATAGATTTGCTTTCTAACTATTACACTGTCCAATTTTTTTGAGCACATTAGAAGATCCACCGATGAAATTTGCACTTTATGTTCAACAATGCTCTTCTATTACAGCAGGATAAACAATCACTGGTTTAGAACACTGACTGTACTGTGCCAAATGTCAACAAGTGCTGTCCCAGATATTGCTACACTTGTCAGAACAGGTCAAGCTGACATTGATTGTATAGCTGTCCTATTGGTATTGATGTGGTCAAACAAATGTTCTTGTAACTGTAAAATGTGATTCTCAACACAAGACTGCGTAGGCTGGACCCAGGGATCTGGCTCACCACTGTAAAGTTTGCTTGCAGACACTGTTACTGTAAAATGTCAGTCTGTAAAGAAGTATCAGTTGTATACTGTAAACCTTCTGTAAAGTGTGGTGTGTTCTCTTTCTTCTGTAAAGCTCCACTATCAATCACTGTAGCATGTTGTTTGTGGTGCCACTACTGTATGTGTCCATGGTAGTGTACAGAGTTGTCGAGATCAGGCATGCTCCAGTCTACCCAGCTGTAAATGGGTAACTCACCCTAGTCCTAAGTTAGGGAAGGCAAAGGCAGCTGTAAACAGTAGTTTCCCTCTAAGGCTCCAGGGGAAGCAGGCCCTAAACTTGGTCACTTCAACCGACGCAGGATAAAAAACGCGAATGGTGTACTGTTCGTGTTCTGACCAATCTAAACACTCATTCACTTGTGTCTACAAGGCACCAATGCAGACTGCTGGAATCTTTGTTTACACAGTTTATTTGGACGCTCACACTGGGACATAACGAGTAAATCATGGGTATGTTGACATATCAATTTGCAGGCATACATAGTAGATCCTATGTCATGGCACATTCATAAATAATAGGTAGTACATCAATGGCCGCATCCCCTATCTGACTAAGCGCGTCAGTGAAGGCGGATCGGTAAGTAACTAAAGTTGCTTTATATTCACAGTTTATCATATTGTGAAACCACGATAAGGGGTTTCTATCCAAATTGAGATCTCCTTGCCACTGTCCGAATAATAAGATACATGCCCCGTTCTTTAGACAGTGATCCAAAAAATGCGATGACAGGAATGTAACATGGCCGCCTCCCTGAGTTGTCGCTCACTCGCTCACAGGAGGATATATATATATAAGCCAAAGTTAATTTGCAATACATAAGCATAATTTCATAAAGTTCCTCCATACAGATCTACCGTAATCCAGTTACCTCACGTAGACATAATTACAGTATGGAGCCTGTCATCTCAGTCGATACAAATTTGACCCTAGCGTTGCGAAGCACAAAATTCCCGCTAGGCCTAACCGACCTGAGATCATCAAAACAGGGACTGGAATTACCTGGAGTCCGAATCATACATGGTACCGTACATTAGGAAAGTCTCTAACACAACTCTAGTAGAGACACAATCTCCTATAGAAGAAAAACTACTTCGTAAATCCTTTTTACTGAAGAATATACCAGCCCTGGAAAAATGCGTACCCGCCATTGTCACGGTACATCGGAACTCATCACGACTAGACAAGACAACTCCTACTTCCGCTAGAGCGGTGTAACAAGAATATAGTCCTGCCTACCCATCCAAAATATACAATATAGGACTGATTCTACTTGTACTAATAATATGTAATACATATGAATTCAGGCCATAAACATAATAAGCAAATTAATCTATTTTCTGGCCCTAAGAAATAGGTACAGACAAGGGTGTCATATCCATGCGCCGAATTAATATCAAGAACGATTACTCCTATAATCAACAGGGTAAAACAATTATGGATTATCTAGCCTTCCCCATAGACAGCATTTTCATACACAAATGAATGAATGTCTATATCTTTTCCATATTAAATAGCCATATCGATTTTTGTAATATGTGCGTCAAAATATGCACGCAACAGTCGCTTACTGCATTCCTCACTTTTGATGCATCTTCGGTCCAAGGCATACAAGTAATTTACTATAAACATTCTGTAAGTGTGATAATTCGATAATTGTTGAGCAGTGTGCGGTATTTTCCAGGGTGGCCGAAAATGTGTAGCCAGTCATCCGGTACTTCAGCTTTATGCTGGTATTGAAATTGATGGCTGTGTCGTCGAGCTGTTTAATGTGATGGTATTGTACACCATCAGGACCCGAAGCAGTGTTTCTGCTGGTTTTCAATGTATACACTATGTCCTCTTCAGAAATGAGATCGAAGTCTATCTGGTCTCTTAGGGAAATTTACAGCACACTGTATTTTCAGGCGGGCACTTTTGTCACCTTTATGCGTTTGCACATATCGATTGATTAATGCTCTTCTCTTCGTCCGTCTTCAGGCTTAGTTCTGTAGAGGTTTTGACATTGAGGATGGGCTGGCTTGCATTTTTCCTATTCAATAAGTAATTATCACAAAACAAGAATAGAAATAAACAAACAATCTGACTGGGATGCTGGAACGTGTCTTGAAACTTTCTAAATCCACATATATAAATTAAAAGGTAAATGTAAAGCCTAACACATAAATCCAATAAAAGGAAAGAAGAATGGTAAAGAACAGTGCTGTCACAATGACTGTACTCGAGATCCCCCTTTTTCTACTTCGTCTGCATATTGTAACGCTTTCACGTTGATAGTAAAGCCTACTGCATCAATACACGCTTTCTACAATAAAACGTGTACTGCATTTCTAAGAAAACCTTGAGATACGCAAGCTGATTAATGACCTAAATTAATACTAGCATTAATTTCACTGCGTAATGAAAAGACAGATGGAATTAGCATAGAGAGAGGGAGGGCTGAAAGCCGGAACGCATGCAACACTAACACGCGTTTCGCGATACAAAATTAATGCCATCACGCGCGTAAGGCCAGAAGCACTAACTTTTTTCAAATAGACAGTGATAAAAAACACTACCCATACGAGAGTTAGGTTTAAAAACCTGAAAAACGCTTATTAGGAAACATGACACAATACTGGTTTACGTCTGAAATCCTGACAGAACAGTTAAAAAGGATGCGGACAGTGGAAGTTAAAAATAAACAACTGAGATCGATAAAAGACAGGAATTTTTAATGGGCCATTTGTTCTCATGATAATCATATAATTGGGTACCTTAAGACTAGTGGACTTGGAATATATAATAAATTATCACAATGGTCCATTAGATACTAAAATATTGGTATAAAACATATGGAAACTGGCATGGTCTGGTCATATCTGTTAGATAAAATGGCATGATGTTTTTGAAAACACGTAGAGGAACGAAAGCTGAAATAGTACGGAGTAAAAGATTGGCTAGAATTTAAAGCAAGCCGAGGTGTGATTGGCTAAACTATATATACGAATCTAGTTGTTGATAGTAACGCGTAGTAAATGGGATAATTTTTTTTTTAACATTCATTCAAAAGATAGTTAGGCTTTGAGCGATTGGTCGAAGCATTTGAATTGAACGAAATAGTACGCTGCTCGTTGCCAGTTTCAAAAGATTTTCATAAGAGCAGGAGCGATGTCAGACTTGTGCTGTGGTTTATAAATTATATCGACCGAAAGCAGTCTGAAAGAGTGGGAAAATCTAGATATGTGCCATTCTCTAGTGCCTTATTCGTCGTAACCTGTGTTATTTCCTTTCTATGTGGTAAGATTGATTTTATTGACTTTTTTAATTTGAAAAATTGGTTGTGTATAAGAAAAGGCCACGACAAAAGGTTGTAACTAAATGGTTCCATGGCAGGCTTGGGCATGGCCTAGTTGTTGATATATTATACCATGGACCATTTGAGAAAGTGAGAACTATCAATATATATATGATGATCATGCTGAAACATTACACCTATCTTATTGCATGGTGAAGTATGGCTGGAATGACAGAGGTGTTGTCTCCATAAGGGAAAAATGAAAAAGAAAACTGGTACTATTGGTTCCATCACAAGAAAGTGGAGAAGCTTGGTTGTCAGAAAGAGCTGACCATTTTCTTTTTATTACATGCATGTTTACAGGTAAAATTGGAGGAATTAGTTTGATATTAAGACAGGATCATATTTGCTTTGACAGGGGTTTCCTGCTGGTACTTGGCTGATGCTGTCAGAAATATTCAGCACTAGATCAAGTCATCTCTGACAACAGCTGTTAAGAGAGAGATTGTAGACCAGAGGGCCTGAAGCGTGTGGCCAAATAGACTGCAATCATTATGAATCCCAGGCACAGATAAGTGATATATCTGGCCTGGAGCAACTTATCATACTGCATATTTTCTAGGACAATCTCCTCAAGTGAATAAACTTTTCCTCCAAAACTAAAAACAGTACAACAGAGTCCATAAGAGTGATAAAAAGAACAATTGGGATGATGTATATCCCTTACCAGCTTCAAGGAACAAGTAATTAGATAGAGAAAAAAATACCCAGTTGAAGATTGATTTCATGCATTATGGACACATGGTCTATTGCTTGTAAATAATTGCATATACATATTTGTAAATATATAAGATTCCATCAAATTGATTATCAATGACTAAAGTCCTGGCCAAAAGAACATTTAGGCTCAGGACCAATAAAGTTTAACAGAAAATTTTTCATTATAAAACTTAACCGCTGGAGTTAGTTGATTTTATCTTAAAAGTTAATATTTGTTGGTATATGTTTTGTATTGAGGTTATTCCACACACTCACTTTTGCATTACCCTAGACACTTAACGAAGCCAACATTCATATTGATTAAGAATTAGTCTGATTGGGATATAAATGTGGCAGCCAGTAAGGTCATCTGAATTACACACCAAACCTATTAACTTCAGATACCTTCACAGCTGATATCAGTCAGTACACTAAGTACTTTATACTATATTTAAGTCCCAACTCACCACAGAACGTCAGGACTATGTTGGCTGAGTTATCTGTAAACCTACAGGACAATTATCGAATTATCACACTTACAGAATGTATATGGTAAATTAGTTGAAAAGATAGTTGCAAGACAAGTAATGAGCCGCCTCGAAAACGCACACCCTTTTGTTACCCTGATTTAACTTTAGGCTTTTGAAAACCACATGGGGGTAACGCTGGAACGTTTGCGTACGATATGTACGAAGGATGCAGGATAAAAGAGAAACGGTGGCTGTATCAATTGACCTAGAGGATGCTTATAAGTGTGGACTGCTACCCTAATAGACTGTATAATGGCATGTGGTGGAACCTTGGATTGTTATCTGTAGGTGGAAAGCAGCTGCCTTAATGGAGATTAGTTGCATTTTGCTTGGGAACTTGGACATCAGAACCAATGCGCATTTTCGCGGGACTACCCCAGGGTTCTCGATTATCACCAGTGCTGTATAAATACAAAGTAGCAACCTTTCAACCAAGACTTGGACGAACATTAACTTTCGCAGATGACATACATGTACAAAACTGGCTCAGACAGACAGGAAATTTTCCAAGGCATACTTCTTCTTCTGCGTTCATCCTAAAAAGGACGTTTGTTACGTCGTGTCGCCGTTTACAGCAAAGCTGCGATATCTGCGCCTTTCGGCCCGCCAAATCCGTTTTCGGCACTGCATTTTTGGGACCGGGTTAAGCCTTCCTTCTATCCCTACTCTCTCAGCCAGACTGCAGTGATGCAGCCTGTTTCCAGGACCACCACTTGGAGGTGGAGTAGGGTCTTAGTCAGTGGCGTATTCTCTATGCTGCGCACATCTATGCCCGACGGAAAATAAAAATTTAATTTATTATTCTATAAGATATCTCTTCTAATGTTCTGCTTTCGGACCGCACGCATCAGGATAACGGATTTTCCCGCATATAATCTACGAGTATATCTTGTTTCAGTTTCCCAGACGCGTTTTATAGTGCAGTTTTTATTGGTTGGTAGCAATCGCGCGAAGTTTCTCGGGTAATTCCGTCACAATGCGTGCTGTACCTTTCGGTTTCACGTTTGAAGACCGGTTTGTGCGGATCGGGGTCATGGCCAGATACGTCAATACAATACGAACATTTGTGCAGTCGTCTTGCAGCTCTCGAGTTGTAAAAAGCGGCTGTGTCCAAGTCCAGTGTTTTTTGTGAATAATTTTTGTTAGTTGCCGGGAGTGACAGTGAGTTTCAAGTTGTAAGTTAATTAGTATTTCGGAGATAATTGACATATACCCAAAATGCAAGTGTTGGACGACATCGCTATAAAAAAGTTTTGTTCACTAAGTTTTTGTGAAAAACTATCAATTCTGAGTAACGGTAAACCATGTCCTGAGCTACCACTCTTAAAAACAGTCCGAATCCAATATTACTGCAGAAACCCACAGTTACGGCAATATACTAACTTTACTGCAGTAAAACGACAGTCCAGTCAGAGGAGAAATTCAAGGCAATATGCCCACATAAGAAAACAAAGCTCGTAACAGAGGTGGTGTCAGAAGTGGGATCTCTTCTGACAGTCGGTACAGTTGATTTCTGATCATATCAACGTACTCTGGAGATTCGACAATTGACAACAGTGAGATTCATTTGTTCCACAGGACAAACTGGCACATCCATTTTTACGTCAATCGTATTGAATGCGCATGTCACCGTCTTTCGTCACGCACGGGCAGGTCATTCGTTCGATCTGTCAACTGATGCCATTTCCCGGCTTTGTGTGGAAACCATTCATCTACGAATTCAAAAGTCATTTCCAGAACTGATGTCAGGGCGAATTGGCACCTGTGGCAGGTGGTGCAGATTTCCCTTGAAGACGTTTGAAACGGGAAAACTTCCTCGACTCTGTGGTGTGGATTTAACGGTCGTCAGATGTCTGCAATAGACAAGGTTCAACAATTAAGACTTTGTATGAACTGCACATCGTGTGGCATCACATTCAGGTCTGTGATTGACTCGCATAAGATAAGTCCTGTTTGTTTTGATCAGTGTGTGAATCCTGTCCCTCCAAAGGGTTAGCTTTGGTTCTTCAGTCAAGCCGTTGTCATATTGTCTACTTGCCTCTATCATTATGTGTTACAATTTTCATTTTGGTTGGGTCTGAAATGTTCTGTCTACGGAAAGATTTAGAAAATCTCAGCGTCTTTTAGGGTTTTTGCCCCTGTAGAATTTATAGGTCTCCGTTTGCAAAAGAAACACCATTCATTTTTGATTATAACGTCGTCCGGAGTCATGGTTATTTTTAGATAGCCTAGTTTCTGTGCTTGTGAGCTCGTTTATACGTTAGTCTTGCAATCCAATCTTCTCTCTGTGTCATTTTCGACTAGTTTAGTGGTTTTTTCGTAAGTGTTATTTTGATGTTTTCTTTTCACTCAGTATTACTTCTACGTTACTTTTATTCGTGGTATAAAGTTGTATGATTGAAGGTATCGCATCATTGTTTTTCATTTACTTGTGCTTTTCACTGTCACCGGTTCTCGTCCTGTGTTTCACGTTGCAAGGTAAATTTGAGAGCGCGCATTGGTTTTACACTACTTTGGTGAATATATAAATATATATCATTTATATGCTTCTGTGATTCATTGCATATTGTGTGAAGACAATTAGTAATTGAAATCATGTCAACATTGGATGATTTTATAAACGCAGGTGTGCGTTTAGGCAAATCTGGAGTTGAGTTACAAGAATATGCTGCTGACACTAAATATGACAAATATTTAGCTCACGTTGACAGAATAGAACAGCGTGAGGCTTTTAAGAGAGCTGATGAGCTTAAAAACAGGAACTTAAAAACAGGCTAGCCCATAGTTTAAAAATGGAAAGGTTAAATAGGGAGCAAAAAGATAAAGACATCAAATTAAGAAGAATGGAGCTACTTCAGTCAGATCAAGCTCATATGAATGCTTTGAAGCTTGAAGCGATGTTTGCGTTTAGGCAAATCTGGAGTTGAGTTACAAGAATATGCTGCTGACACTAAATATGACAAATATTTAGCTCACGTTGACAGAATAGAACAGCGTGAGGCTTTTAAGAGAGCTGATGAGCTTAAAAACAGGAACTTAAAAACAGGCTAGCCCATAGTTTAGAAATGGAAAGGTTAAATAGGGAGCAAAAAGATAAAGACATCAAATTAAGAAGAATGGAGCTACTTCAGTCAGATCAAGCTCATATGAATGCTTTGAAGCTTGAAGCGATGAAATTAAATATTGTGGAGGTAGCAAAGATGCAGGCAGAGAGCTAAGAATGCATCTCCAGGTACACATACGTATTCTCCAAAGCTAAAAATGCCTCATTTCGATCAAGGGCACGATTGTATGGACAGTTTTTTATTTTAAAAGTCACGAATGTGAATGTACCAAAAGAAAGATGGTGTAGTCTACTAATTGATTTTCTAACCGGGGAATCGCTCAAATGTTTTATGCGCTTAGATGAGTGTTGGGGCTCTGTATTGTTGATTGTTGATAGTGTTTAGTGTCAAATCGTGCTGATTTCGCGAATATATAAAGCCTGGATGCAGTAAGATGCAAACTCAACGTAGGCACATCAACAGGTGCCAATACTGTGATAGTCAAACTCGTTACTTGAAAAGTTCATACATGGTTTATTAACATCACATCATACGGGACGATACATTCAACGTGGACGGTTAATAGGTGATTCAACATGATGATAGTGGACGCATGTCCTCAATAAAAATTCAAATAAATAGTCTCAGAAGAATCCTCAAGTAAATTCTGACCAGGTCTCTGAGTGAATACATCAATAGTCATAAAGGTCATGAAGTAGATTAAGTACAATGTTATATTGATCAAGGTTGACCTTTCCTCAAGGACAAGAGATTCTCATTATACTTGGTAGTATCTAAGATCCCGATCTTTAGTATTTTCATATATAAAGAAGTCCTCATCAACTAATCATAGTAGAACGTAGATGCAGGTTCCTACTAAATACCTTCTAGGCATGTAAAGTTACTTAGGCATTGATACTTGAATAACCTCTTGTATTAGCCGTGACTGACCCCAACGGCTTCCTAATAATATATATATAACGTAGATCCACGGTAGTTACCGACGATCCCTTTGATAGGCATTTACTGGCATATAAAAATACATCTTCAGCTGTGAATCCATTTCGGTACAGGCTAGTTACCTGACATCGACTAGATACTCACGACTTTGGAGAACAATCATTATTATTATAATGAATACATACGTGGTTCCTCCAACGAATGAACACTCACGTGGACGACTACCGACTACGACTGCTAATCCGCAGGACCGGGTCTAAAACATCAATACTTTACTCAAAACACGGGGTTCGAACTCCCAAAGCTTCCTTTGTAGGACTTGGGATTCTTGCTTCTCAAACCCACTCATGACGTCAACTGACTGTCTAGATACACGTGCGGTCGGGATAACCCCTATACGCCTTAGTGCACAACCGTGCGCTAATGAAATCAAACTCACCAATAAGACTTACTCTCATGTAAGTCGGTGCGCAAAGTTTATTACAGAGGTAGGACAACATATTAATAATATGAGACTACCTTCATCTGTAAAGGAGTGTAGAGGTCTACGAAAAGGGCTCTACAATGAGAAAAGCCGAAACGAGTGACACTGTCAAATAAACCCTACGAAAATTCCAGTTGACTGAGTCTGGTTTTCGTGATCGTTTCCACGCGGCTAAACCTAGCAGAACCCTGATTTTAGCGAATTTATCTCATCAATAAAACATTTCTTAAATAGATGGGTTGATCTGGATCCAGAAAACAAATGATGGGTTGATAGATTTAGTACTACGTGATAAAGTGTTATTGGCATGCAGCCATGACATAGAAACATTTTTTCAGGAGCGTCATCCAATGTCGATTAATGAATACGAAGTGCTTGGTAGAAAGTTCGTCACAGCTCATCCGAATACAGAGATACACTGGGCCTCTCCACGATATCCTATGACTGTGTGTGACACACATATCTTTTGATCGCCGACCTCGCTCGAAGAGCAATAGACGACATCGTTCTGATTTTTGTTCATCATATAGGGGAACCTATAACTTCCCTCACCAACGTGCTTCAGCACTTTCAGATCGTCGAGGTCATATGGGTTTTTCGTCTCAAGATCATTGTCACTACAGAGGCAGGAATGATGATGATATACGAGTACATCATCGAAGTGGTCACAATTATAGATCATCTTGTGATGGACATTTTAATGACGAATGGTCTCCATATCTTTTAGGGGAAAATCGTATCATCCGCGTTCTCACTCAAAAGAGAAATGCAGACATGGTCATACTAATACTGCTACTAAGGAAAATAATGATTCAGATAAATCTGATCATGCTAATGCATGTTCAGTGAGGAGTGACATTTTATGTTTCCCATTCAAGACATACATCAAATACTAGGATAGTACTTAGTTGTGGTCATACACTTCCAGCAATGTCATCATGTGAGAACCTGCGACGTCTCACACTACATCAAGGATTTGTATATGATCAACCTGTATCAGTCCTACGTGATTCTGGCTCTTCGACCGTTGGTATCCGAAAATTTTTAATTGATCCAGCTGCGTTCACAGGTAAATCGGTCAAATGTATTGCGTTCGGAGGCAATGTGGAATTGTTTCCAGTTATATGTCGGCCGAAATGCGCAAATATCGCAGCTCCGCTGTAAACAGACACAACGCAAAAAACGTCCTGTTCAAGACGAACGAGGAAGAAGAAGAAGAAGAAGTTTCCATTTGCTCGTGTTCACATTGAAACACCTTTCTTCACTGGTATAGTGAACGCCTGTGGCTTGAGAGATTCAGTTGCTGAGATTATTATAGGAAACATACCAGGTTTAAAATATTGCACTCCGCATGAAATTACAATGTGGGTTGAATCGCACCCACTGGTGGCGAATGCTGTTGTGACCAGGGCACAACAGAAAGCCGAAGAGACGGCTTCACTACCGAGTCCTGTTATAGATAATATTATATCTGATAACGTTAGTACTGAAACACCAACTATCTTTGCTGATAAACAAAGAAAAGATCCATCACTTCAACGTTTATTGTATGGCAGAACAAACGATTATTAAACGTACTAAAACAGCAACATCTTGGTTTCAACTCAGGAAGTCTTTGCTGACTAGGTATTATGATATCGGTGTTTCTAGTTTACATCAAGTTGTGGTCCCACAAGAGTACAGACCTCTGGTGTTGCACACGGGTCATGATTCACTTATGGCGGGACACATGGGTATTAAGAGAACTTTTAAAAAAATTACTTCTCAATTTTTTTGGCCCAGTATTGACATTCTTCTTCGTCTTCTTTGATCCTTAGCCGCCGACCGTCAAAGCAGTCAGTGGCCATTACGCCTGGTGGCGTCTTTTAGGGCAACAACAAATTGATTCTACTTTGCTCGGTCGGCGGCCATCCTTCATACAGTGCCCCAATTCTGGTTCATTCTTTGCATCTCAGCCTCCACAGTCCTCCGCCAAGTTGTTTTTGGTCGGCCTCTCTTTCGTTTTCCTTCAGGGGTCCATACCATTGCTGTTCTTGTGATGGCATCGGGGTCTCTTCTGAGGACATGGCCAACCCAGCTCCAGCGTCTGCCAGCTATAATGGTGTGCATGTCCTCTTGCTTGCTCCGAGTAAGTAGATCTTGTTTGGTGATGGTATTTGGTCAAAAGATTCGGAGAATTTTTCTTAGGCATGTTGTGTGAAAAGAGGACAATTTCGACATTTCCTTCTCTGTAACTCTCCAGCTTTCCGCGCCATAGAGAAGCACAGAAAGCACACAGCTCTGATATAATCCTAATTTTGTGCTTGTGCTGTACTGAGAGGACTTCCAGATGTTGTTTAGACTAAAAAAGGCTGTTCTTGCTTTGTTCATTCTGTTGTTGATGTCTTTGCTTACTCCGCCGTCTGGTGTTACTATGCATCCTAGGTATGTGAAGGCATCTCTCTGTTCCATTTGCTGATTCTTTACTGATATGGGCTCAGGGTTGCTCACATTGAGTGTCATGACCTCTGTCTTCTTTAGGTTGATGTTCAAGCCCACCTGCTGGCTATACTTATTAAGTCTATCCGTTTTTCCTGGATGTGTTGATGTGAATGTGCTAGTAGTGCAATGTCATCTGCATATTCCAGATCTTCCAATGTAGAACATGTAGTCCTTCTTATTCCTCTTGGATTGCCCTCTGTTGTCTGGCGCATCACCCAGTCAATGACTGTTAAAAATAGAGTGGTTGATAAGGGGCATCCGTGTCGTACTCCTGTCTTCACTTCAAAGGTTAGGGTTGCTCTGCCCAATGCTACACGTAAATTTGGGTAGAGGCTTTTTATGATTGACAAAGATACCAAGATTTACTGCAAGTCATGTACGACATTCCATGGGGTCTCTCGTAAAGGCAGATTTCATAAAGCACCTTTACAAATTACAGTCGTGCCGGTGCGACCTTTCAAAAAACTTGCAATAGATATTGTAGGTCCGTTATCCATTCCATCTAGAAACAGTTTCAGACATATGCCTGTATTGATTTATGTGCAAGGTGGCCAGAAGCTATACCTTTAAAAACGATCACGACTGCATATATTTCTGAGGCCTTGTTTTCAACTTTCTTTTCATATCGGTTTAAGAAAAGACATTCTATCTGATCGAGGTTCTCAGTTCACTTCTAATATTTTGACGGATCTTGATTCAATGCTATCCATTCACCATTGCTTCTGTAGTGCCTATCACGCAGAAGCAAATGGGGTCTGTGAGCGCTACAATGCGTCTCTTAAGCAGATTTTATACAAGATCACTGAGGCGTGTCCTCACGAATGTGACCGTCTTCTACCGGCAGCATTATTTGCTTACTTGCATTAAGTGCCAGATGAAAGTACGGCTTTTTCTCCGTTTGAACTGGTATATGGGGCTAATCCTCGTGGCCCTATTTATATCTTGAAAGATTTGCTTATCGGATCATGTTGATGACGCTACACGCTAGTAATTGATCTCCGATCGTAGATGATTGTGGTTATGCAACAGACAATATCAAAAATGCTACTTAAAGATCTAGATTGCTGCACAATCAAGGTAGAACATTACAATCATTTAAGCTATGGGAAAATGTATGGTTGCTGCTTCCCAAAGAAGACAACAAACTACTCATATCATGGCAGGTTCTTTATGAGGTGATTCGACGTATTACCGATGTTGATCAATGTCAAAGCAAACTTAAGACCTTTCATGTCAATATGTTGAAATATATGACGGCTAACGTTGAGCGACCTGAAGCACTCATACCTGTCATTGATGCTATTGCTAATCCTGTGTCATCTCATGCAAATTTTGCACTTGTTCTCGATGAAGACACTATTTCATCTATTCCTTTACACCACGTTACCGGCTTTGCAGCCTTCTGAATCCTGCAAAGATGTATCTTATCTCTTCTTCATTGTCTGTTGAACAACAACATCTTGTACAGGATATCCTTTGTTCATTCCCGAATGTACTGTCGGATCTTCCAGGTAGTACTTCTCTCGTTTCCCATGACATTATCCTTACTGATTCTCGTCCTATAAAGTTGAGAACCTACTCGTTGTCTCTCCATCATAAGGACCGAGTGGAGAAAGAACTAAAGGAAATGATACGCTAAAGATGGAATATCTCGTTGAAAATCACTATACACCTTCCCAATGGTGATTGTGAAAAAGAAAGATGATTCTTTACGCATCTGTATTGACTTTCAGCTTCTGCATAGTCTTACAATCAAAGACGCTGATCATATGCCTTTATTGGAAGATTTACTTTCTCATATCTCTAAAGCTACCTACTTTAGTAAACTTGATCTTTCGAAGAGGTATTCTGCGGACATAGCCAAACCATCTTATTTGGGACTGTTCTACTTGGGTCTGCAGGGGTTGAGATTTTAGGTTGTGGACCATGTCTCTGCTTGTTACTTCAACCACCTTCCTCAGATACCTCATTTCTGAGGTTTGGATCTGGCTTTTGTGGGTTGTAGTCATTGGCCGACTCGCATCCATACGTCAAGACTAGGACTAGTGGAGCTGTGTACATCCATCTTCGTCTACTTACCAACTTTTTTGCCGAGGAATCTTCGATTTATGACCTGAACAAATCCCAGCTGCTGCTCTTCGAGTAACCTTTTTTTATGCATCCCTTCCGATCTTTGGCAGCTCCGACACCAATCAGTGGTTGACCTGCTCCAGGACCTGTTCTCCCAGCTTAATTTGATGCCTTTTTTCCTCATGGTAATATTACCATGGTTTTTGTTTTAGAGCTGCTTATGACCATCCCTCTTTTCTCCATCTCTTCCTTCTAGACTTGCAGGTTGGATTGAAGATGTGCCTCTGATTTAGCAATCAGTGCAACATCACCAGCAAATGTAACTCTGAAATATAGACCTGTCGTATCTTCCATTACCCCACTGAATACCTTCTTGTCCTCTCCTTACATGCCTTGATGACATCGCCCATGACGAGTATGAAAAGATAAGGTGACAGGATATCATCTTTTCTAACACCAGTAGTGCTAAGACGTGTGCAATTATAGTTGTATTTCTACTTTTTTCCAATAAAGAATTTTAAGGGACAAAAAAAATTCCGAGTTCATGAATGCAATGAAGCGCAATGGGGAGCTGTGTGCTTTCTTGAGCCAAGTGTGTCGCGTTGTCTGTGATGTTGTCTATCCATCTGTTTCTTGGTCTTTTATGCTCTGAAACCAGAAACCATATCTTCTGCCGTTGTCTGTGATAAGTAGCAGTTTATCATGCAGTATTCTCATATGGCCAAACCACTGAATTTTCTGTCTCTCTATGTATTTCCTACAATTTCCTACAATTTTTCTGACGTCATAATTTCTCATTCTGTCTTTCCTGATAATATTAACGGCTTTTCTTTAACAATGACCATATTTGGCATTAATAGCAAGGAGCTGAAGAATATACAAAGAGGTCATATGCGGGAGATCAACAGCGCTCTGTCTCGACGGATAAGACGTTAGAAGAACGCAGCCAGGAGTCAATCCACAGTGCTGAGTACATTCAAGTTGATCTGCCTGATGATGATCTCACACACTTCTTGGACGGGAAGAGAGATGCAATCAAGTTTCCACCTGCCAGTGCAAAAGGGCTTTGGGAACAACTGGACCAAGCCTTGGCAAAAGAGTTGGATAAAAACCTGAAGCAGATAACTTTGGAGAAGAAGCTGGAAATCTTCGGCGACATAATATATCTGCACTGTCGCAAAGTGTTCGGAGTGAGGGAGGCAAGGGAAAGTAACCCACCACGAAAAAGTAGAAGACAAATTAAAATAGAAGAAATCAGGAAACAGAAGAAGCATGCCCGAAAACTTTTCAAGAACGCAGTTGCCACAGAGAAGGAAGGGTTACGACAGGTTTGGGAGCACCTGAAAGGCCAACATAATGCCCTTTGTAGAGCAGAAAGGTTGTGCAGGAAGAGAAGGAAGACGCGAAGGGATAGGGAAAGATACTTCAGGGAGCCCTTCAAGTTTGCCAAAGAACTGTTTGAGCAGCCACGGTCGGGTACGCTAAACATCAAGAAAGAAGACCTGGAAGAACACCTTAGAATGACATATTCAGATGGTCGCAGAGATGAGCCGCTCAGCAGCATGGCAGGCCTTAAATGGCCGAGTAAGCCAGGAGCTGAATTTAACACCAAGCCTCCAACGGTGGGGAGCCGCGGTAGCATAGTGGTTAGTGCACTGGCTTCCTAGCGCAGTGGTCTATGGTTCGATCCCCAGATGAGGCGGAAAAATTTTAGGCCACAAACGGCTCCTGGGTCGACCCAGCCCCAAATGGGTACCAGAGCTACTCTGGGAAGGTTAAGGCGGCCGGCGTGATGCCGACCACATCACCCCTAGTGTGCCGACGGTCAAGATAATTTGGGCCTAACACCATATTCCCAATATGCCTCAATGGGCGTGTAACGGGTTCCTTTACCTTTTTTTACCTCCAACGGTGCAAGAGGTAGAAAGCATTGTCCAGAAAGCTCGGTGCAAGTCAGCTTCAGGTCCTAATGGTGTTCCATATCTGGTGTATAAGAGATGCCCTGAAGTGCTCAAACGACTGCTCCGTTTACTGAAGAATGCGTGGAAAACCCAGCTTGTAAACAAGGAATGGAGAAAGGTGAACGGAGTCTACATCCCGAAGGAGCAAAATTTGACAGACATCAGTCAGTTCAGGCCAATCTCACTACTCAATGTGTAAGGGAAAATACTCTTCTCAGTGATGGCGAAAAGACTCACTACATACCTCCTGGCAAATGGGTACATTGACACTACCATTCAGAAAGGAGGTATCCCAGGTACACCAGGATGTCTAGAGTATGCCACAATGATCTGGGAAGCAATCCAAAAGGCAAAGTCTGACAGAACAAACCTCCATGTAATCTGTTTGGATCTAGCGAATGCTTATGGATCCGTTCCACACCAGATGTTGTGGCAGGCTCTAGAAATGTATCATGTTCCACAAGAGATTGCAGCAATGCTGAAGCTGTATTTCGCAGGGTTTGCTGTCAGATTTTCAACCAGAGAGTACACAACGAAGTGGATTGGCCTTGAAGTTGGAAATGCGATGGGGTGTACCATCTCCCCGATACTATTCGTGATGGCTATGCGGGTAATCCTCAATGCGGCTGAAGGAATGGCTATAGGTCCAAAGCTCGGTGGAATGTGTCACATGCCACCGATCAAAGCATTCATGGATGACACAACAATTCTGACATCAGATGAACATCAGGCCCGGAGGATGTTAGCACGCCTGGATGAACTAGTCAGCTGGTGCAGAATGAGCTTCAAACCGAAGAAGTCGAGAAGCCTATCAGTCAGGAAAGCGAAGATAGCAGAGGACATATTCATGGTTTCCAACCAAAGAATCCCTACTGTCATTGAGGAACCTGTTAAAAGTCTTGGCAGAGTGTACGATGCCTCATTAAAAGACTCGAAGGCAGTGCAACAGACAATAGAAATGGCAGACAGAGGGCTACAGATCATAGACCAAAGCAGACTCCTGGGAAAGTTCAAACTGTGGTGCCTCCAGTTCATGTTGATACCGAAGTTGCTGTCCCCACTGCTTATATATGAAATAAGCACAAGTACAGTGGAAGCTATAGAGCAGAAGGTCAACAAGTTAATGAAAAAGTGGCTAGGGGTACCACCAGGTCTGTCAGATGTAGCACTGTACTGCAAAAAGTCAAAACCTCTGCTTCCTTCAAGTCAGTTGTTGAAGAGTACAAAGTTGGAAAGGCAAGGCTTGCAATGATGCTACGCGAGTCAGCTGATGACGTGGTTATGTCCATTCAGCCCACACTGAAAACGGGAAGGAAGTGGAGAGTGGAAGAAGCTGTTGATGCTGCCCAAGAGTCACTCAAACTGAGGGAGGTAATCGGATACCCACAAACGGGGATTTGGTCATGGAGACATCCGCTGGTGGTCCAAGGCATCAAGCAGGGAGCGCAGAGACATGGTAGTTCAGGAGATACGAGGAGCTGAGAATGATAAGAGGTTGCAAAAGCAGTGCAGCAGGTCCAACAAGGCCAATGGACTACATGGGAAGGAGCCCTGCAGAGGTCCTTGACATGGAATGATATATGGCATATGGCACCTCTTAGGCTCAGCTTCATTGTTAGATCAATGTATGACCTGCTGCCTTCGGCCACCAACCTTGTGAAATGGGGAAAGTCGGATGATAAGTAGTGCCGCCTGTGCCAGGGGAGGCAGACACTGGAACACGTGCTGTTAGCGTGTAAGGTGTCATTAGGGCAAGGGCGATACACCTGGCGCCATAACAAAGTGCTAAATGAGCTTACTGCGACAATAGATCAGCCAAGGATGAAGGCGAATAGAAAACCCAGGCCGAGCACCGCAAATACATACTTTCTGAGGGCAGTAAAGTCAGCACACCCCAAACCGAGTAAACCTGGTAGCATTTTACCATCTCTTCTTGACTGTACAAACGACTAGGAGATGGCGGTAGACCTACCTGGACGAGGGGCATATCCAGAAAGTGTCAGAAAATCGCGGAGACGGCCGGATATAGTGCTTCATTCTTCAGCAACGCTTCAGGTCATACTGATTGAACTGACCGTGCCATTTGAATCCAGATTAGACGAGCAACATTTGTTCAAAGCAGCCAAGTATAATGATTTGGCCGCAGATCTGAGACATGATTGGTTCACTGCAAGGGTCATGGCTGTTGAAGTGGGCGCAAGAGGGCTTGTGGCTGCATCAGTGTATGATCTATTGAAACTGTTGGGGCTGAGGGGACAGTCGAGAACAAGGGCACTGAAGAGGCTTAGTGAAACTGCCGAAATGGCATCATGCTGGCTGTGGAACAACCGCAATGGGCAATGGAAATCGTGACAATAAACGCTGCGGTGCAGAAAACACCAGGAAATTTTTGTCCACAATACGCTGAGTTTTTGGTGTACTAGTGAAAGGGCTGTGGCTGAAAGGCGACAGGCGGTGTATATTATAGAGGTGTCAGTGTGTCAGAATTTCAGTGGCGAACGCGCAGTGGCTAGACTCGTCGGTTTCGCGATGGTGTCTCAGTGTGTGCGACGGAACGAACGGAATAATTAGTCTTCTCTGTGTTACTTTCACAATTGCCTCCACGGCTGGCGGAGTTGTGGATTATAAATGCTACCATAAGTGAAATGGGTTCATTTTCGATACAAGACAACAGGAGGCTGAGACGCTTGGGAGTCATGACCTAAGTGGGCCCGCTCCCCTTAGAGTGTAAAGGAGTATATCGGGCCGAAACACATGTCGGACGGGGGGACCACTTCCGATGATCAGATAGCTTCCTGTTGTATTGCTCTGTAAAGAGTTTCCTATCATCAAATACTATGTATCAGCTGTCGTTTAGTTTTCATAATGATGTTCTAATGTTTCAGTTGCGGTGACAGTTGGTAAAGTCACTGCCCTTCTTTTCGCATCTTGTCTCTTTGTCAAATTTCTTTTTCTGTGAAAACGCTTCCTTTCAACCTCTGGAGCCTAATGTTGCTGATATGTATGTTAAGTGGGCCTACCGATCTGCTTACATATTTTCTGTCTTTGATGTATTGTATCACCACAGCACAAGGGCAGTGTGACCGTGGGGTGCAGTTTGTAAGTGGGTACTGCACTATTTCTACTATGTCTCAGTCTCACTTGTTCATTAATAATTGTGCCTTTACTTTTGTTTACATAGCTACTCCAAGTTTGATCTTACTGGCTTAAAGTCCGCCAGAGGTTGTTATTTCTTGGGTTATGACAATTGGGTAGCAACAAGCTATGAATCAGCAATGGTGCATATATTTATATCAGTACATCCTTTCTTGTTTTTCATTATGTACAAGTATAATGTATCTTCCGTCTATCACTTCTATCCAAGATGGCTTATAAAATTCTTCTTCAACATCAGAATCCTCCAATTTCTTAGTGATAATTAATTTATAGTTGGGCACTTCAGTAGAAGGTTTCTTTACTGTATTTATTGCTTTCTCTAGCCACTTCATTTAAGTTCATCTGTCATAACGAATAACCGAGCTGAAATAAAAACAATATTTTGCGATTGTTTTTACTTTCGTGGATGTACCCCTAAAACAACATCTGCATGTGCAGATGTTACACAAATAAAGACATATCTTCCTGCGACTGCTAGTATAATTGAAGAGTATGGAATTATATGTTATTTTGTTTAATATCTCAACGTGGAGCAAGACGGTAACAAGCGCGTCTTCATACACTGCTTAACTCCTTCCACCTGACTTTCCGAATATTATTTCTTAGTAGTGCGCATTTGCAGGCTACTTTTCATTGGTTAAAGTTTTATTCTATTCATCCATTTACTGGTCATTTTTTCATGTTATCTTACAGGGAGCAAGGCAGTTCCTATCTACGTCACTAATCTCTATGGTAACTAACGCCAAACGCCAGCGTGGGTTATGTCAAAGCTAACACAGTTAATTCCACCCTACTTCACCCTGCGCTCAGTGTGTCTCGGGCTTTTTTATATTTATTTCTTTTATTTTTTTATTTGTAGAACAAAATCTTCCTTGTTCATTTTCTATTACAGCGAATGATATTTTCTATTATTAGACTTTATCACGAATAAATGCTATGGAGGTAGGTCATACGGCCACATAGATCCAAGGGCCATGCAAAAGTATCCCGCAGGGAGACATTTGAGTGCTATCAAATCTAAAAAAAAATCGAAGTCAATAACTCCAAAAAAATTTTTCATCTGACTCACTAAACGGGGGCTCCTGTACATATATATTATCGGACACTCATAACCTATCTAAGTTTTCCAAAGTGGTAACATTATAAAATTTATAATATCAAATCAATACATAGGCCATCTAAGTTTTTCAGGATGGCAACCTTGTAAAAATTTATATCATATCATATCAATACATAGGCCATCTAAGTTTTTCAGAGTGGCAACCTTGTAAAAAAATTGTTATAGTAATCCATCCATAAATCATCCAAGTGTTGCAAAGTGTCCACGGTGTGAAATTGTAATAGTGATCCATCCATAAATCATCCAAGTTTTGCAAAATGGCCACGTTGTGAAATTGTAATAGCAATCCATTCATAAATCATCCAAGTTTTGCAAAGTGTCTAATAATACATTTGTCAAAACTCATCTAACTCTAATCCATCAAGTATTATTTTATACTTCAGCAGAATTAACAAAGTGAAAATATTTTACATTTTTACAAGTACGACACCGAATCTGCCTTCTGAGACGAAGATTTGTCAGTTCGTAAGTGTCTATAACATCTGCTGTCAGAACTACAACAGTCTGAGGCAGTCAGATGGGCTGTCGATCATCTTACCAAAATATATCTATGCTGCACGAAAGGGAAAGGAATGGAACATAATCTGGTCAGGGTGAAGGTGCTCAGCTGATGTTAGCCTGGTATGCACAGTCTCAGTAAGCAAATATAGATTATAGCAATACAGTTAAACGCAATGTCAAACTGACTGTTGCAGTGGAACCGGTCAATGAAGAAGTTATCAATCCTACTGAACTATCTGTCACGTGACTATGTAAAGGCAGAAACGATCAATTAATAACAAGATCTTAAATGCACGTGTATCATCAACATGTATATCATCAGCAAGTATATTATCAACATGTATATCATCAGCATGTGTATTATCAACATGTATATCATCAACATGTGTATCATCAGCAAAGATGACTATAATAACTTATTCAACTGTAACCTTATAACCAGTTAGTACTCATGTATCAACGCATGGGGGGGGGGGGGGGGGGGGCAAGGGGCGCAGATGTAGTCAACTGAATGGTTTCCTGAACAGGCACTTGGTTGTCTCAGGGGCAATAGTATTATTCTCAATGTCAACATTCTCATTACTGTAATCTGTTGCTGTCTATTTCCTCCAATATTCATTAATAGCTTAAATTTGTATACAGGCCATAATAATAGAAATATAATGGCAATGACACCAAAAAATACCATCATAAATTCTGATACCAAGGTATGGTGGATCCAAGCTGTGGGGTGTAGATTATAGCGAGCTCAGTGATCAAAGAAGACATGTCAATAGAATCAGGTGTTAGAAAGTTTGGGAGAAATAGTGAATGTAGTCTTTGGATGGAGACAAGGAAACAAAAGGGTTCTTGATTGCAGAAGAATTGTAATTCAAGGTGATGGAGACATTTGATGAAAGGTAAATCCTTAGTCTTGAATGGAGTGTCAATCTTAAAAATCATTATATGAGACAGAGTAAGAAGTGGTAAACGAATAAGATGAGGGGGGGGGGTGTGAAGGGTGGAGTAAAATGGGAGTTTCATTCTTCCTATAAAGTTGGGTCAACATTGAATGTTTAAACATTGTAAATCATCATCATCATAACCCTCCACTCCCAAAGGAGCATAGGCCTTCAACAAACACATGCCAAGTCCTCCTGTCACGTGCCATCATCTCAAGTTCTTTCCACGTTCTCCTCATTATTTTCACCTCTGTTTTCAGCTCTCTTCTCCATGTGCTTCTTGGTCTACCTCTGCCTCTCTTGCCCTGGGGTTTCCAGAACAAGGACTGCCTTGTAATGCTATCAACAAGTTTCCTCAGTGTGTATCCTATCCTATCGTCTTCTTCTCATCTCTTGTTCCACAGGCACTTGTCTAGTTCTTGTCATCAGTTCCACGTTGGTAACCTTGTCATACCATTTTAATCCCTCTATTCTACGCAAGCACCCATTTAATGAAAGTCTGTAGCTTTTTGGTTGTTGTCTTTGTTGTTCTCCATGTCTCAGAGCCAAACAATAGGACTGACTTCCCATTTGAGTTGAAGATTCTTATTTTCGTGTTGGATCCGATTTCTCTTGATCTCCATATATTTCCCAATGCAATGAAAGCTCCTCTTGCCTTTTGTATTCTTATTTTGATATCGCTGTCTGTCCCTCCAACTTTGTCTATATAACTGCCAAGATATATGTACGATTTTACATCTTGTATTGGTGTTTCTTCAAGTTCAACCCTGTTATCATTACCTGCATTTATTCTCATTATTTTTGTCTTTTCCCTGTGTATTTTCAGACCCAATTGCTGTGACCTCTCATCGAGTGTTTTCAATTTGTCCTGCATCTGATTACGGTTATGGGACAGAAGAACCAAGTCATCAGCAAAATCCAGATCATCCAGCTGCTTAGTCAGAGTCCACTGGATTCCATTTCTGTTGTGTGTTGTCGATGATCTCATAACCCAGTCTATTGCTAGTAAGAAAAGAAATGGAGACAAGAGGCATCCCTGTCGCACTCCTGTTCTTATCCCAAACGATTCTGTAAGCTGTCCTTCGTGAAGAACTCTGCATGTCATGTCTTCATATGTTTTCTTTATTAAATTAATGATCTTCATGGGAACTCTACCAACGGGCTGATCACCCGTTTGCCAGTCACTTCGATTACGGAAACAACAGCAAATGGATTGATTTGCCATTGCCCTAAAGACGCCAATAGGCGTGATGGGAAACAATGGCAAAGAAAACCTATCTGCTGTTGCCCTAAGACGCCACTAGGCGTAATGGCCACTGACTGCTTTGACGGTCGGCGGCTAAGGACGGAAGAAGAAGAAGAAGAATGGGAACTCCATAATGCCTCATCAATTTCCAAAGTGATTCTCTGTCTACACTGTCAAATGCAGTTCGTAGTCCACAAATCCAATGTATAGTGGTGAATTCCATTCCAGACTTTGTTAAACTATTATTCTCAAAGTGGTTATCTGGTCTGTACATGATCTGTTTTGTCGAAAACCTGCTTGTTCATCTCTCAGTTTCTTGTCTATGGACTCTTTTAATCTCTCAAGGATAATCCTGTTTAATACTGTTCCTGGCACCAATAGTAACATTATTCCTCTATAATTTGTACACTCAACATTTTAAATAACCATGTGTTAATATTTACATTATACACACTATATATTAAAAATGGCTATTACAGAACTGGGATGGTTCTGAACATGGTGAGAGAAAAAAATTGAAAGCTATCAACATTTCATTTCATAACCCTCCACTCCCAAAGGAGCATAGGCCTTCAACAAACACATGCCAAGTCCTCCTGTCATGTGCCATCATCTCAAGTTCTTTCCATGTTCTCCTCATCATTTTCACCTCTGTTTCCAACTCTCTTCTCCATGTACTTCTTGGTCTTCCTCTGCCTCTCTTGCCCTGGGGGTTCCAGAACAAGGACTGCCTTGTAATGCTATCAACAGGTATCAACATTACACACTAAAAAAAAAGGTGTGGTTATACACTCTTAATATCTGTGGAAAAAGAATGGCATACTATGGCAACAATGGTTGTTAATACAATAGCATTGGGGTTCCATTTATACGCTGTCAAGGGATGAGTGATCGAATCACCATGACAAAATGAAAATGACTGGTTTAGGTAAAAGAATAGAATGTACTCGATGGAGGTCGTAATTCATCAGTGATGATTAACGGAATGTTAATCCTAACTATCAGTAGAGAATGCAAAATTACAGCGTGAATTTCTAAAGATTCGTATTAGAGAACAAATTCATCTCTAGGACAACAGGGGAACGAAAATTGTGAGGGAGAAGGAGTGAAAGGCGATCAAAGATGGATTTAGTTCGAATGATGTTAGCAAGGATGGAGTAGATCGGACAAGTTTCAACATCTCAATGTGTGATTCAAGAGTATAAAAATTGTTCGTAATCGACATTAGTAAAATGCTAGACATGTCCACAGGGTTCTGAATCGTGAAATATAACATCAGAACTATGTTTAAACCGTAAATGTGGTTGTATAATCTTCTATAAGTTTGGTATCAATTCATTAATAGTGAACTGTATATCATAACTATAATTGGAGTCAGTACTAAAAAAATGTAACAATCATGGCGGTATCTCCTAATGTCATCTGATTACATACCTCACCGGGGAAGAAATGAATACCAGGTGTGGCTGTGACATTACCAATCAGGAACTGGATCATCGGGGAAGGTGAAAAAATTTTCGGAGGACGTTTCGGCCAAAAATAAAATAAAAATTGGTTGCGTGAGACATATCGGCCCAAAAAAAAGTTTGTTGCGTGAGACGTATCGGTCAAAAAAAGTTTATAAAGAAAAAATAATAATCGTTGGTAAAAACAATATAACACATCTGCGATGAGGGTACTTGTTTTGACAAGTACGGTAGGACACAACTGAGGTGCGTAGAAAAGCATTGCCAGCTTTTCTGCCAGCTCCAGCATGCTATTTCTTGACTGGATAATCTGGAGTCGTACTGTGAAGTAATCACAGAATGTGACGTGGCGTTAACGATATTTCTGCAAGACGGAGCAATTTTCGATGATTGCGAACGATATACAGGAGGGTTGACTGGCGAATCGTATTTCTGTCTTTAGACTGGACGACGTTTTGTACGCATTTTTGTCCGTACATGCTCCTGGGGAAGCTTCCCGAACTTTGTAACTGGAGGCGTGTCGTCGGAGGAAGGAAAATACGGTCGTTTAACAGCTGTGCGTATTTCAGGGGGTGAAGTATCGTCAATATCCGCATCTCTGCCATCCGGATCAAATGTATCGATACCAGAGTCTTGCTGATACATGTTGGTTATCGCTTCTCCGTTCATTTCATCAGGGCAATCATTTGATATGTTACCGGTGTGGAAGCGTTGCTATGTTCGTTCATGAGTATCCATCTCAGAATCTGTCTCGTCAGAGGAGGTGTGACTTGAGGAGTGATAATGTAATGTAGCTTTTCTAACTGGTACAGTAGATGTAATCTTGGACATGATAGGACGACGTTTCGCGTGTGCTTTCGTAGAATGTTTCTATCGTGTGTTCGTCTCACCTTCATCCCGTTCAAGTGCGTTTTTCACCAATCTGCGAATTTCTTCTCGTCTTGTAGACAAATGAACAGCAAACTCATCCTCCAGTAATTGATAAACCTTTCGTACTGTGAGGGTGTTGATGTCACCTTCTCTCAGGATAGCATTTATTTCATTCTTCAACTCCTCTGTACTTGGTTCAGTGACTGGGATATTATGCGAAGTTGTCTGCCTGGCTGACTGTTCCACTGCCATGCGAGTGTGTCTAGACGATGTGTGGGTGTTCAATGGGTCATGAACCTGACTTGACCTGTAAACATCTGTTTGTGTTGCGACACAAATCATCTTTGTTTTATTCACTTGCTCATGTATTTTTCTAGGTTGACTACTGATAATGGGGGCCCATTGCGTCTCATTTGCTTTCACAAAACCGACCTCGTGATGTCTGTGAAGTGGTTTTCTCTATTGTTGTACTGGTTTGATATATGTGCCCGTAAACCATCTTCTGTTAATATTATACATGTTTGCTGGTCGGTCGTTGTAACATTATCTACTTCCCATATCTTTCGTTGTTTTGAACAGGTGATAAAATTTCTGACCGCAATGTCAGATCTGTGATCTTCTATTGGAGTTGTGTGGAGGGCTCTCTGTTCTCCTACGGCAATATATCGGTATGCGTGGGTAATGTTGTAGGTTTCTCACATTATCAACAGTGTAAATTTGCGCATCCGCGTATGTTACTTTATTCTCTTTGTGATAACCATCGTTATCATATCCTCCGGGGAGAATGTAAGGGTGCATTTTTCCTCTGGGTGTAAGAGTGTCTGTCATTCTGTACATTTTACTGATAGTGTAGCTGAATCAGAAACAAATTCTTCCTGAGCAGTGGGTTGTGCATTAGATTTCTGTTCCTTAGGATTACCTCCTGGCAGAAAATTGTCTTTCCACATGTCAGAATCGGTTGGGGGAGGGGGGAAGCGGGTTATTTTGGGTGCAAACGTGAGGAGGGGAACGGATGGGTGTGATTCTGACAATATTGTTGCTGCATTTGCTGTTGTTGAATTTGATAAACGAGCGCAAAGGCCTTATTGCTCCATCTTTTCCTACATTCTTCATACTGTATTTTCTCCGACATTTGCTCTCTCATCTCATATTTGCGATCCACATTTGCTATTTCAATGTTGTGATTACTCGCGACCGGTATCTAGAGAACCACATTTGTTCTTTCATCGGGGGAAATAAAGTCCTTTGATTGAGTCCACATGCCTGACATTATCATTTGAAGCCCACATTGTATCGTGATAAATCTGGTAAAAAACACATATGGTCATCCTAATCAAACTGTAATTTCTGTGACACCACATTGGACGCCCAGATTGGCCAGGGGAAAACGTGGCCGCGGTTCAGACAAGCGTGGGTTGACCACATTGGACGCCCAGCTTGGGCAGGGTGACTTCCAGAAATATATAATACCGCATAATCTACTAGAGTGAGGCAGTCCAGGTTTTTACCTTGTGAGGAAGAGATCAAACCCAAAAACGCATAGCCTAATACACGTGTTTATTCAGAGTGGATGATAATTCAGTTCCGTGATTAATTGTGTTCTTAAAGGATTTTGCGAAGGGAAAAGAAGGTTAGTAGATCTTATACTTATTAATACATTTTCTTAATTTTGTTTATTTTAACCTCACAGCTAAAATGTGCGGAAGATAAAGTTTCAAATAATTCTTGGCATAACTGATTAATAAAATCAGAAGATTTTCATAGAAGATGATAGGATGATAGAAGGTAATTAATAGTTCATATTTCACCTTTATCATCATCACAGTCTCCCATATGCACACACTCTCATGCACAAGATATTTAACATCATTAGAATTGAACTCAGAGAGAGGGAGATGAATAATGAGCAGTAGTTTAAATGAAAGTCAACCAGTGATGTTAAATGTGAAAAACTTACGAAGACTTTTGTGTGTCTTCAGTTCATCGGAAGTCTGAGTCTACACGCAACGTGTCTGACGTCTAACCAGAAATAAGTTATCAAAAACGGACATTTGGCTAGCAGAATTCGCCATAGGACATCTTTCATTCCTCAATTTAAAAGGAATATTGTCTCACCCACAAGTCATAAGGTGGACGCAGCATTTTTTCGTCACCATATACTGCTTGCTCACAAGTTCAATACAGAGTTATCACAAGTTCAATACATCGTTATCGCAAGTTCAATACAGAGTCATCATAAACTCTAATCACTCGAAAGATCATTATTATCTGAAGTCAAGCAAAAGAGCTCAAAAGAGGAATCGCATATTTATACCACGTGCAACACACTCTTAAGCGCATTTTATGAAGCAGACTCGAAAGTATATGAATCACGACTACATACGCACGATTATGAGTCTACATATCACTAACATTTCGTGAAGATATCCAGTCTGACCAGTACCGTCGGGAGATTAGACCACAGACCTTTTGTTCATATGACAACTATTAACTGTTGATCCACACTACAGAGATATACTCAAACAGTGAAGGAATATACATAAATATCTCGTCAGCGTTCTCCGTACGACAACAGTATTCATCAGAACGTCCTCGACTTAGAGATACCCCATTCGACATAACGTATAACAACTTGGGACATTTTATGCATACATGTGAATCCTCATATCTAGGAGAAGCATTTAGAGACACATGGACTGTGTAGAGTACTCACCATTTTGGTAACACGTATCATATCACATCATCATTTCACTCTACACCAGTTCATCCTTAATTAACTATTACTTAATTAACTGTAATTTTATTATCTCATCTGTGTGTTTTGTGTGAATCGTCTTTCACCATCATCACGTTCTAACCATTACTAACCCTATATGTGTGGATATTTCATTAATAAACCCAACGATCAGTTGATCATTATCAAGAGTTTGTTAATGTATCACTCGTGCTGTCGGTGTTACATATTCACCTATAGGAACCTTTCTCTACTCAGATGAGGTTGGGGGCTTTTTCTTTACGGGATCTAAGGGCAGAAGCTAAGGTCGTGGGGAAACAGAACTCTTTCCATAATTTATTAGAAAACACTGTCTAGTGGAAAGCATTCGCATTCCTGTCTTCTTGTCCCTATCTCGAATAGGTCTTTTTTTCTTTCTTAACGAGCCAATTTCTAGAGACCTTATATCTACTATCTCATAGACTATTCCTGGGAAAAAACTACTGTCGTAGTTGCCCCAGTGACTCACCACACGACAATTGTGGGCTCGTCTTGGGATTAGTGAACCCGGACTTAGAAGTGTGATAAATCACATTTTCATCCCTGCTTTACAATTGCGATAATTGCAAAATTTGTTGGCATTTCGAGGGATTATCTCCTAGACTGACACTTACTACAATTTGTCTATTTCATAGGGGGGATAATTTATATCTCTAAAGCACGAGTGATACTTTTTAAATTGAGTATCAAACGGACAGAGTAAACACTTTTTGAGAACAGAGGATACTGTAGGGAACTGAAAATTTTTTTTTTTCAGTAACTGCTGGAGAAACTGTTATCATAAATATTTAGTAAATTTTTCATAGAAACTTCGAGATAATCTGTTAATTAATTTTTCAGAATACGCTGAGTGAGTGATTTTTAAGAACTATTTGAACTTGATTACTAATTTAAACCTAGCTGGTTTTAAAGAGATAATTACTTGTGCGAGTCTATTAAATTTGTTTGGAGGTCACTGCCAATTTTTCCCTTCGCAAACCCGTACTGCATATCATGGCAGATGCTGCGAAAATTAGAAATAGTTTGATGGAGGCAGGGCGTGAATTCGGGTTAAGTGGAAAAGACCTGATGAAATATGTAAGCGAGGAAACTGATAAACTCCATGAAAGAGAGATGGAAATGCAGAAACTTACAATGGAGAAGGCCGCAGCAGAAGCAGCGGAGCGGAAAGAGAAAGCCGAAGCAGCGGAGCGAAAAGAGAAAGCCGCAGCAGAGCATGCACTTATGATGAAGCAACTGGAAATCCAGGGACAGACCAATCAAATAGAGCTGGCAAAAAAGTGCAGCGGCTTCCAACTGTGATGGAGGGTACTCACCCCGCTCAGATGGTGTGCCTACTTCGCAACCTGCGCCACCCAATGCCATGAACTTTCCGCTGGAACCTTTTTCAGAAAGAAATGATACCATGGACGCCTTTTTAGACCGCTTTGAACGCTTTGCAACAGGGTTTGGACTTGAAGAACGGAAGTGGAACTTGAAACTTTCCCAGGGCCTAAGAGGAGCCGCCTACGAAGTTTTTAATAAACTTCCGGCCGGAGAGCAAGATGACTACCAGGCATTGAAAAAAGCTCTCTTGGTGAGGTACGAGCTTCATTCAGAGGCTTACCGGAAAAATTTCGAGGTTCTAGGAAGGATGCAGGAGAGACTTTCTCACAGTTCGCAGCCCGTATTGAAGACTACCTAGTGAAGTGGTGTACACTGGGAAACTTTGCCGAGAACTATGACGGGTTGAAAGAGCTGATTGTGATAGAGCAACTGCAAGAATCTATGTCGGTGGAAATGCGTAGATTTCTCACTGAAAACGGCGCTGACCGGTTAGAAAATATTCTTACACTGGCAGAGCGATTCCAAAATGCTCTCATGGAGTCTCAAGGAGCCAGAAAGAAGTTTTCGGATCAGGCGCCAAAGCAACCTGCTCGCTCCCAACCAGACCAACAAAGCAAAGGACCACACATCTCGCATAAACAGCACGCCAAACAAGATAACTACAAAGAGCAAAACAAGAAAAATGCTGCGCCACACCAGAGACAGGGAGATAAATGGTGCAAGTACTGTCGCTTGAACAATCACAACACTAATGAGTGCAAGCGCAGACCTCCTCCCCAACATGCTGCCTGTCTGCAGACAAAATCGTCACCCCGGAAGGAGCAGAGAACCGGAAACGTTTCTCATCCTCCTGTCATCGAATCAGTCCTCGTAAACGGACAATCTGTGGAGTGCCTTTATGACACAGGACTTGCTTTTGATGCGGTGGTCAGGGCATCTCTTGTCACCCCTGACCAGATAACAGAAGAGAGTGTCGACATCCAAGGTCCGACGAAGGATGTTGCACCCATGACACTGCCAATTGCACTTATCAGAGTGGAATCTCGTTATGTGACAGGAGAGATTCGTGCAGCTATCATGGAAGAACCAATCTACTCTTTAATCTTGGGATGTAGATATGTGTTCCTTGGAGAACCTACTCAACCACTAGTCATGGCGGCCGTACAGACTAGAAGACAGTCAAGAAAAGACGCAGAGCAGGAACCTCCTACCAATATCTTCCCCGAGGAATTGAAGAGGGCCCAAATGGAAGATTCCACACTGGCGCCCTGTTTTAAAAAATTACCTAGAACACACAACCCACCTACCAAGGGAGACTTCTTTATGAAAAATGGATTGATGTATCGCCGAGCTGGAAATGAAGGACAGGAACACAACCAATTAGTAGTTCCTGCAACCTATAGGAACCAGGTGCTTGAGATGGGCCACTCTATCCCATTTAGTGGACACATGGGAATGAGCGCCACGACTCAAAGGATTGCCTGCCACTATTATTGGCCAGGAATCACCGGCGACATTGAACGTTTCGTCAAGTCTTGTCCTCAGTGCCAGAAAGTTGCACCAAAACACTGGACGGCACCCGCGACCCTTGGGGAGATGCCAATCTTGGGCACCCCATTTGAAAGAGTGGCCGTGGATATAATTGGACCTCTGCTGAGAACTAAGAAGAGGAACTCCCATATCCTTACCTTAGTGGACACCTGTTCCATGTGGGGCGAAGCCATAGCCATGCCAGCATGCGACTCAGTGCATGTAGCTGACGCTTTACTGAATATCTTTACTAGATTGGGCTTCCCGCATGAAATTCTCACAGACAACGGGTCACAATTTAGAGGCAAGTTGACAGAGGAGGTGCTTAGAGTATTCAAGACTAGGCATATCCATACTTCGCCCTATCACCCCCAAAGTAACGGGCAAGTAGAGCGGTTTAACGGGACGCTCACCTCTATTCTTCGGAAGTTGGCACAGGAGAAGCCAGAAACTTGGGATCAGTATCTTCCTGCCGCATTATTTGCTTATAGGGAAGTACCGCATGCGTCAACTGGAGTTCCTCCGGCCACATTACTCTTCGGAAGACCTATTAAAGGTCCATTAGAAGCATTACTAAGAACATGGACAGATGCCAAGGCAGACGACACTGTCACATCAGCCTTCCAGTACGTCACAGACTTGAAACAACGCCTGAAGACTGGCTGGGAATTAGCCACAGCGAAAGTACGGGAGGCTAGGCGGAAACATGCCAAATATTACAATCGCAATGCGAAGGACCGAGAACTAGCAGTAGGAGAGAAGGTGCTACTTCTTCTGCCAAGTAGCAGTAATAAATTGCAGATTTGCTGGAGGGGACCCTACAAAGTGGCGGAAAAGATTTCTCGCACCAACTATAAAATCGCCGTGAACGGAAAGCAGAAAATTTATCACTTAAATCTGCTTAAGAAGTTTTACGAGCGAGCCCCTGCCGAACCAGCGCACCTCATGACTATGGCCATTGCTATGCAAATGGAAGAAGAGCCATTATCATCCGTAGAGTACCCGGTGAAACAGGAGGAATCACATTTAGATGTGAAAATAAGCTCCACCCTAACGGAAGCCCAGCAAGAAAGTGTGAGGAGATTGATGGAAAACCACGCCGACTCTCTGACAGACAAACCGGGCCGGACAAACCTGATGGAGTTTGACATGGAAGTCACGGATCCTACGCCCGTCCGAATGAGAACCTATCCGATTCCGTATGCCAAGGCAACGGCATTAAAGCAAGAAATTGATTACTTACTTAAGGAAGGCATAATTTCGAAGTCGGAGTCCCCTTACAGTGCGGGAGTGGTGCTGTTACGCAAACCCAGTGGAGAACACCGCCTGTGCATCGACTACCGACAGCTGAATGCGTTAACACAGTTCCAGCCAGAACCGTTACCGGACCAGAACCAGCTATTTACTAAGCTGAGCAGGGCTCGCTATTTTTCAAAGATCGACCTCAGTAAAGGGTACTATCAAATACCGGTAAAAGCTGAGGTGAGGAATCTGTTAGCCTTCAGTACTCCAGATGGACACTTCGAATTTAATGTGATGCCATTTGGACTGAACAATGCTCCTAGTGTCTTCACAAGGGTGATGCGAAAGTTATTGGATCCTTTGAATCATCCCGCCATCAGCAATTTTATGGATGATATCCTAGTAGCTACTGAATCGTTTGAAGAACATATATCAGCGCTATCCTTGCTGTTTAACAGACTCAGAGAAGCAAGACTGTTACGTGCAGTCTTTGATATCTTACAATATTATACATAGGTAATTTTTTAGTGCTTAAGGGAAAGTCATTATTGAGTTACTTCCCTTGAAAGTTGTGCCGTCTCTTCGATCGAACTCCGCGGATAATCCATTTTACTGCGATTTATTCGTTGTTTGGGTAATAATAGATTGTTCTTGCTTCAGAATATCTATGGCCTGAATTTATGTGTATTGTTTGTCTGAGTAGGACGAGTCTGTCTTATATCTGTATATCTTTACATATCTAAGTCGAACTATATGTTCTGTTGTCTCTAGAGAGGTCAAAGGCTATTCGGCGGATGTGTCGCTAGAGAGTGGTGTGATTTGGCTTCGTCCTGATAGGGACTGTGTCTTCTATGTCGGCTGTCGCCGGGGAAAAAGTGATCTCAGTATTTGTGGGGAAAGTGATAGTCGTCTAAACCTATCGTGTATGCTTTACCCCAGTGTTTATTCGTATTGCCAAGGAATGGCAGAGGCATATTTCTGATGCCAAGGTAATAATAGACACTCTTATGAACTCTCGATCGAAGTCACTATTTTCGATAGTTACGATTTGAATGTCTAAGAGAATATATTTGACTCGATGAAAACGACTTCGATTCCTAGCAGCACTATATCCTGTAGATTGCAGTCAATTGTTCATGATCAAATCTACAGAGCAATGAAATGTTTTATGAATGACTAACTTTAGGACAGATTCATTATCTGTATCCAAACGTGAGTGACAGCTCACGAGTGAAGCCATCTTGGAACCAAAACATGTAGTGACTTTCAAGAAGAGAAAAGGGATGCCCGTATTATCGCTTGATTAGTCCAGAGATCACTGCTACACATGAGAATCCATTGCTAGCGGTTCAATATTATTATATGGAAAAATATGTGCTGAACATTATGTTGAAGAATCGTCGCTAGACGAGATTAGGTTTAGAAGCCATCTGAAATATTGTTTATAAGCTGACGTGCTCAGTCAGTGAAGTCAGATGATATATATGTATGGGCGATACTGAGTGCTTGGCTACTGACAGTCCATTATAATATTAATCTACATGAGTGCCCATGTAACATAACATTGCAAGACCAGTTATCCACTGTACCATGATGTATTATGCCAACCTGTGATTTGTCACTATCTGTGCTGTCGAGTGTGTACGTCCAATTAAACTTTAGAAAAGGTACACAGTCGTTGGTGTCGATGACTTCCAGTCATACATGAGTGTGAGAAAAGAACATTTGTCAACAACACGAACCCTTCTTATCATTCGCACATTGTACACTCAATCCATGTCTACACACCACTGCGTAGGTCAAGTTGACATTCCATACACTACAGTGGAGCAAACAACACCATAGAGATCTTATCAACTGATGATGATGATGATGTCTGCTTCCATCCACTTATATCTATCTTTTGGTGGATATCATTAACGGGAATAAAAATCCAACTTTATCAACTTTATCAACTGGTGGACCAGCTTTCTGGGTTTGACCTCGCAGAAGTTCAGAAGTCAACTGATTACCGATACCAGACCGTTTCCTGTGGCTGATACGACACACTTGCAGTATTGGTTTGCTCTTTGTCAACACTTCGTCACGTGACCTGTCAAGTGAATGCAGTATGTAGGTCAGCGTTGTTGACATTTTTACATTAGACATTACAGAGTTTCACAGAACAGTTGGATCAATTCTTGTCAATGTTAACAGGATGACAGTATAAGTGAACTAAGAAGTCCTATTTTCATCGATGGATCTTCTTGTTTTCTGTATATGAACTTTAATATTTAAGGCCAGAATGTTTAATTGAATAAAGTGGCAGTTTGTTTATTTTCATAAAAATAACTTTGCCATTACTGTAAAACTGAGCCTATTTTGCAACACATACTATCATACACATAATTTATATATATTTATGTTTACATGTTATTTGTTTGTATAGTATGTTAGTTTCTATGTCAGCGGGTTGTGTTTAAGGTTGGGCGGCGTCCTCACAACAGAATATCCCACGTCATAGAGGGTCCGTTGTGGGCGTTTTCTATAGGTGCAATTTTCTTGATTGAAAATTTGCTGCGACAACTGTTGCTTTTGTGTTAGCTGTGGAGACTGTAATTATTGTTATTTTTGTAATATTTCTTTGTTCTTTAGTTTTGTTTTGATTTGTTTGTAATTTGTTGGTCTAACCTTTTCTATCTTTCAGTTCTATTCACAATTTATATTCATATATTGTGACGTCATTTGTGTTGTTATTCTTTGCAGATTCAGTGATTATTTTCATTGATTTCCCTATTTGATTTATTTTGATTTCTGCAAACGTTCTTGTATTGTCAGTCCTATTTGTACTTTATGTATTCTGTTGGTTGACATATGTTTATATAGGTATATTTCATAAGACACAATTGCCTGTGCACTGCACTTGGATTATGGTATAAACCAGTACCTGATTATTATTACTATTATACAAGACCTTATTAAAGGCTTGTGACCCACAGATATTGGGATAGTATACTGATTAATCAAGTCATTGAGAACTTGTGGTATTATTATTGGTTCAGGTGATTAGTATTATTGTTAGACATCATGTCTACTTTGGAATACTTCATTACACAAGGGAAAGCCCTTGATAAAACTGGTCAACAATTAGAACAATGGGCTGTTGCTCAATATGACAAAGCATTAGCTGCAGAAGAGAGAAGAGCTATGGCAGAAGAGAAAAGATTAGCTGCAGAAGAAAGAAAAGCTATGGCGGAAGAGAAAAGATTAGAAAGAGAAGCTGGGGCTGCTGCTGAACAAAAGAAATTGCAGATGCAGGTGGAGGAAAGGAGATTTGAAGCTGAACAAAAAAAATTAGAAAGAGAAGCTGAAGCTGAACAAAAAAGATTAGACAGGGAGGCTGAACAAAAAAGATTAGATGCTGAAGAGAGAAAAGCAATAAGAGAACATGAATTTGAGTTAGAGAAATTGAGATTGACATGTATGAGTAATGTTAATCAGGCATCTAGTGGTAATGGTAAACCTTCTACTTACAAGGTTAAGGTTCCACCGTTCAATCAGTCCAGTGACGATATTACATTCTGGCTGGATAGATTTGAACTTTCTTGTCGTACACATAATGTGGATAAATCACAATACGCTAATCAATTATCAGAAAACTTGAAAGGTGAATCTTTGATTAGATTATGCCTTGTAGGAGAAGCAGATAAGGATAATTATGATGTCATTAGGGCGGCTTTGATAAAAAAATATCAGCTAAGTGAGGAAGGCTATCGCCTTTTATTTAAAACGATGGTACCTGAGACGGGTGTAGAATTCTCAGAATTCACTGCAAAGGCACGTCTCACAGTTGATCGTTGGATTGAGCTTTCCAAAACAGAAAAAACGTATGAAGGACTTATGGATTTGTTGCTCAGAGATAAGATTATGTCATGTGTGAACAAACCTTTCCTTGAATTTATACATGAGCGTAAACCCAAATCTCTAAAAGAAATGGAAGAATATTGTTCCCAATATGTCACTGCACACCCCGACGTGACTTTTGGCAACACTAAGATTAAGGAGAGTATGCCAGTTGCTTCAGCAACACCATACAATCCCAATTATTCACACAGATTTCAGGGACCTCAAAAGAGATTTGATAAAAAAGGTAACCATAATAGTTATCAAAACCAAGGTAACCAATCATTTCAGGGTTCTTCTTCAAAGAACTGGAGACGACCTGATAGCTCTCGACACAGGGGTGGTCATAATTATAGGAATTTCCGTAGAGGAAGTAATTATAGAAACTATCAGGGTTATCCGTCTTGGAGTCAACAAGATCATAATTACAGAGATACTCATTATAATGAATATGATAATGGTAACCAAGGGAACTATGACTCAAACCCAAATAGGGGTTACAATAGAGGTAACAATAACTACAGAGGTGATAATAACCGAGGTAGATCTCAAAACAAAAGACATAAACCACATTTTCAGGCAAACTCTGTACAACAAGAGTCCCATGAAGCCTATAAACAGAGTAAAGATAATAATGATGCTAGTAATATGGCATGTGCCGCTTTTGATTTTGGGAGAGCATCTCAGTGCCCCCAATGCAAAACGTTCTTTGAGCCAACCACAGTGTCTACTTTAAGCTGTGGCCATCCTCTTCCTGCTCTTCCAGCATCAGTCGCGCATGATGGAAGAGGTTCTCTTGTCTTACATAAGGGTTTAGTGAATAACAATCCAGTCTCTGTGCTATTTGATTCTGGATGCACCACAATTGGTGTTAGGCAGTCACTCGTAGATCCTTCCCGTGCCACTGGACAAGTAGTCAAATGTGTAACATTTGGCGGAACATTAGAGAAATACTCTACTGCTATCATTAGGATTGCTACTCCTTTCTTTACAGGAGATGTACACGCATGTCTTCTTCCGAATCCGATCGCCGACCTCATCATCGGTCGCATTCATGGAGTCAAGGAATGCACTCCGCAACAAATTTCCACGTGGGAAAGGCAAAACATGCAGATTGCTAACGCTGTAGTCACTAGAGCTCAGGCTCTTAATATGCCTCAAACTTCATCTATTGAAGATAATGAAGTGCATAACCAAGATAATCCCTTGGTAATTTCTCGTGACTCGTTTATAAAACAGCAAGAAGATGATCCCACTCTGAAGAAATTCTTCATTCTTGCAACTAAAGGTGATCCGAATAAAGACACAAGTCGTAAATCGTGGATTACAAAGAAGAATGGCGTACTTGTACGTATGGTTCAAGACTCCATTACGTCAAGTCATTCTCAAATCCTGGTTCCCAAGAATTTGAGAGTTAAAATTTTGCAGCACGCTCACGACTCTCAGTGTGCTGGACACATGGGTTTTTCCCGTACTAAGTCAAGAGTCCTTGCGGCTTTCTTTTGGCCATTGGTAAACAAGGACATACGGATTTATTGTCGATCTTGTAAAGTATGTCAGGAAGTTAAATCCAAAGGTCCACGGCATGCTGCACCCATTCAGGCGGCGGACACTCCTATTCGGCCGTTTCAAAAAATGGCCATAGACATTATTGGTCCATTTAAGATCAAGTCTGCCAGAGGACATCAGTTTATCTTGACGTGTGTTGATATGTGCACACGTTGGCCAGAGGCTATTCCTCTGAAGAGCATTACTACTGCTGATATTGCAGATGCTCTTTGGCTTATATTTTCCCGTCTGGGGTTCCCCGGAGAGATATTGTCAGACCATGGCACCCAACTAATATCAGATACCATGTCTCAAGTAATGTCTACTCTGCAGATAGATAGATCTTTAAGTAGTATCTACCATCCAATGTCTAATGGTATGGTCGAACGCCTTAATAGAACACTTAAAAACTTACTGGGGAAGATAACTGAGGATCATCCTCAAGACTGGGACAGAGTTTTACCTGCGGCCCTCTTCGCTTACAGAGAGGTACCCAATGAACATACGGGATTTTCTCCCTTTGAACTCGTCTTTGGCGCGCGTCCGCGTGGCCCTATGTCGTTGCTTCACGATCTCATAACATCTGACAATATTGACGATGACACAAAGTCATCCTACGAATATGTCATCGCGTTGAGACAAAAAATTATCGTGCTTACGACAACTTTGTCCTGGTGACAAAGCATTTGTATTACTACCTTGTAGGGAAAACAGATTACTTATTTCTTGGAAAGGTCCGTACGATATAATATCGAAAATTTCCGATGTCGACTATATTGTCGATATTGATGGGAAGCATAAAACCTTCCACATCAATATGCTTACTGAATTCCATGAACGTCCGGATTATTTGCAACCCATTTTCCAAGCAACGGACAATTCTCCAGTACAACATGGTCATTACTCATCACTGTCCGTGATACAGGATGAGGAAACAAGTTTTTCAGATGTAAATCTTCCTCTTCCAATGATCCCACTTCATTCCAGTGAATCATGGAAGAACGTTACTGTCTCTCCTGATTTGTCTCTAGGAGAACAGCGACAAGTTTCAACTATGTTGCAAACATTTCAGGATGTACTCACTGACATCCCTGGACAAACGAATGTCATTCAACATGACATTGTTCTAACTGACCATACTCCTATTAGGGTTAGACCTTATCCTATACCTATACATTTTCAAGCACAGGTCGAGAAAGAGTTGGATGAGATGATAGATTTGAAAATAATCGAACCATCCACCTCTGCATATTCTTCGCCGATGGTTATTGTGCGTAAAAAAGACAATAACATACGTCTTTGCGTTGACTATCGAAAATTGAATCAAGTAACGAAGTTCGATGCCGAACCTATGCCTTTACTGGAAGAGCTACTTACTCGACTCTCCAAATCTCATTTTTTTCACTAAACTTGATTTGTCTAAAGGATATTGGCAAATTCCTTTATCTGAACGCGCCAAACCTCTCACGGCTTTTTCAACACCTAGAGGTTTGTTCCAATGGAATTTTATGCCTTTCGGTCTTATGAACGCACCAGCTACATTCGTACGCATGATGCGCCGAATCCTATCTTATCGGTCAGATGTCATTGCATATCTAGACGACATCTGTCTTTTCAGCGATACTTGGGAAGATCACTATTCAGGGTTAGATGAATTGCTGTCTACTTTGCGTGAGCACAACCTGACAGCGAAACCCTCTAAAGCCTATATTGGTTTTAGCGAAATTTCTTTCCTAGGCCACCGAGTTGGTCATGGTTTCCTAAAGACAGAGGACCATAATACTAGTAAGATACTTAACATCTCAATCCCTAAGACTAAAAAACAGGTGAGAAGTCTGTTAGGTCTTATTCAATTTTATGGCAGATTCATTCAGAATCTATCCTCTATCATGGCACCTCTCTCAACACTTCTAAAGAAAGGTTCGCCTAATGTGGTCCACTGGTCTCAGGAATGCCAATGCTCTCTGGATAAGATTAAAACACTGTTTTCAACACCACCTATTTTAGTGCTACCCACTAAAGATAAGACATTCGTTCTTCGTAGTGACGCTTCATCCACTGGGATTGGAGCGGCACTAATGCAAGAGTACTCTGGAACTCTGCATCCTGTAATGTATATTTCCAGAAAACTTAATGCGGCAGAAAGGAATTATTCGGTTTTAGACCGTGAGCTATTAGCTATGGTTTGGTCGATCCTCAAACTACAGAGATTCCTTCTAGGCGCACATTTCATAGTAGAAACCGACCAAAAAGCTCTTACTGCTATACAGAGTAAGAATTTGAAGAGCTCGAGGTCTACTCGATATGCAATTGCTCTTCAACCTTTTCATTTCTCTGTGCGAGCTATTCGTGGATCAGATAATGTGATGGCAGACATTCTGTCAAGATGCCCACATGATTCCACATAACTATTAGGGCTTAGACTTCTTGATATGTCTAGTTCTATAGTAGTTCCTTTTCTATATCATGATAGATACACATTTGTAATTTAATAATATAATGATTGTATCACTACATAGCGGTTCATTGATGTTTATTCACCGCTGTGCTTTGATGATTTTTTCTTCATAAATCATAAATTTAAGATATCTAATACGAAATGATGATATGAATTTTTTAGGCATTGTGTAATTGCCAGAATTGTATTATACTTTGATGACACCTTCCTGGAAAAATATACTTGTAGAGAAATAATTTCTCTCAGTTTATGAGACACATTCTCACCAGTCGCTCCATAAGTCGACTTAGCCTCATATTAGGCGTTATAGGTATTCCTGATATTTTCATCTGCGCATTATTCATGCGTTGTGAGCCTATTGTACGTTGCTCCTAGATGTATTTCAAAAAAAAAAAAAATGTTCCATTTTTTTTTTTTCCCGGGAGGTGTGGTAAGACTGTTACGTGCAGTCTTTGATATCTTACAATATTATACATAGGTAATTTTTAGTGCTTAAGGGAAAGTCATTATTGAGTTACTTCCCTTGAAAGTTGTGCCGTCTCTTCGATCGAACTCCGCGGATAATCCATTTTACTGCGATTTATTCGTTGTTTGGGTAATAATAAATTGTTCTTGCTTCAGAATATCTATGGCCTGAATTTATGTGTATTGTTTGTCTGAGTAGGACGAGTCTGTCTTATATCTGTATATCTTTACATATCTAAGTCGAACTATATGTTCTGTTGTCTCTAGAGAGGTCAAAGGCTATTCGGCGGATGTGTCGCTAGAGAGTGGTGTGATTTGGCTTCGTCCTGATAGGGACTGTGTCTTCTATGTCGGCTGTCGCCGGGGAAAAAGTGATCTCAGTATTTGTGGGGAAAGTGATAGTCGTCTAAACCTATCGTGTATGCTTTACCCCAGTGTTTATTCGTATTGCCAAGGAATGGCAGAGGCATATTTCTGATGCCAAGGTAATAATAGACACTCTTATGAACTCTCGATCGAAGCCACCATTTTCGATAGTTACGATTTGAATGTCTAAGAGAATATATTTGACTCGATGAAAACGACTTCGATTCCTAGCAGCACTATATCCTGTAGATTGCAGTCAATTGTTCATGATCAAATCTACAGAGCAATGAAATGTTTTATGAATGACTAACTTTAGGACAGATTCATTATCTGTATCCAAACGTGAGTGACAGCTCACGAGTGAAGCCATCTTGGAACCAAAACGTGTAGTGACTTTCAAGAAGAGAAAAGGGATGCCCGTATTATCGCTTGATTAGTCCAGAGATCACTGCTACACATGAGAATCCATTGCTAGCGGTTCAATATTATTATATGGAAAAATATGTGCTGAACATTATGTTGAAGAATCGTCGCTAGACGAGATTAGGTTTAGAAGCCATCTGAAATATTGTTTATAAGCTGACGCGCTCAGTCAGTGAAGTCAGATGATATATATGTATGGGCGATACTGAGTGCTTGGCTACTGACAGTCCATTATAATATTAATCTACATGAGTGCCCATGTAACATAACATTGCAAGACCAGTTATCCACTGTACCATGATGTATTATGCCAACCTGTGATTTGTCACTATCTGTGCTGTCGAGTGTGTACGTCCAATTAAACTTTAGAAAAGGTACACAGTCGTTGGTGTCGATGACTTCCAGTCATACATGAGTGTGAGAAAAGAACATTTGTCAACAACACGAACCCTTCTTATCATTCGCACATTGTACACTCAATCCATGTCTACACACCACTGCGTAGGTCAAGTTGACATTCCATACACTACAGTGGAGCAAACAACACCATAGAGATCTTATCAACTGATGATGATGATGATGTCTGCTTCCATCCACTTATATCTATCTTTTGGTGGATATCATTAACGGGAATAAAAATCCAACTTTATCAACTTTATCAGGGACTAACCGCCCGCCCAACCAAATGTCAAATTGGGTGTGAACAGCTAGAATTCCTAGGACATACTATATCCCATGGGACCATGTTTCCCGAGACTCGAAACGTTGAGAAGCTGAGAAATGCACCGAGACCGTCCACTAAAAGGGATGTCCGGTCATTTGTATCTCTCTGTGGATTCTACCAGAGATATATAAAGGATTTTAATAGCCTCTGTGCGCCGCTTACGTCGCTAACCAAGAAAGGAAACCCAGATAAAGTGACATGGTCAGCAGAATGTGAGCATGCATATGTACTCTTAAAAGAGAAACTCACCACAAAACCTATTTTACGGCTTCCGGATTTAACTAGAAAATTCATCTTGCGCACAGATGCCAGTAACATTGGAATCGGGGCTACATTACTACAGCCAGATGACAGAAGCCCCCCAAATCTATTTCCGGTCGCATATGCGAGTCGGAAGTTAAACCGAGCAGAACAAAACTATTCCACAATCGAAAAGGAATGTTTGTCCCTCGTCTGGGGAATACAAAAATTTCAAGCATACCTGTACGGAAGGAAATTTACAATCCAGAGTGATCACCAACCTCTGACCTTCCTCGCCAATTCAAAGAATTTGAATGCTAGACTGATGAGGTGGTCGCTTGTTCTACAACCTTACACGTTCCAAGTGGACTATATCCAAGGAAACATAACGTAGGAGCGGATTTTTTAAGCCGTCATCCTATGAGGCAGGACGAAGAGCACGGACAAGTAGAGGAAAGGGTGGAAACCGGAGAGAAAAACGAAGATGAGGAAAAGGATTAAAGAATCCCGAGCAAGAAGTCTAAGCTCTCCTGAGTACGATTGACATCACACTTGAGGAGGGGCTATTGTGATAAACGAGCGCAAAGGCCTTATTGCTCCATCTTTTCCTACATTCTTCATACTGTATTTTCTCCGACATTTGCTCTCTCATCTCATATTTGCGATCCACATTTGCTATTTCATTGTTGTGATTACTCGCGACCGGTATCTAGAGAACCACATTTGTTCTTTCATCGGGGGAAATAAAGTCCTTTGATTGAGTCCACATGCCTGACATTATCATTTGAAGCCCACATTGTATCGTGATAAATCTGGTAAAAACACATATGGTCATCCTAATCAAACTGTAATTTCTGTGACACCACATTGGACGCCCAGATTGGCCAGGGGAAAACGTGGCCGCGGTTCAGACAAGCGTGGGTTGACCACATTGGACGCCCAGCTTGGGCAGGGTGACTTCCAGAAATATATAATACCGCATAATCTACTAGAGTGAGGCAGTCCAGGTTTTTACCTTGTGAGGAAGAGATCAAACCCAAAAACGCATAGCCTAATACACGTGTTTATTCAGAGTGGATGATAATTCAGTTCCGTGATTAATTGTGTTCTTAAAGGATTTTGCGAAGGGAAAAGAAGGTTAGTAGATCTTATACTTATTAATACATTTTCTTAATTTTGTTTATTTTAACCTCACAGCTAAAATGTGCGGAAGATAAAGTTTCAAATAATTCTTGGCATAACTGATTAATAAAATCAGAAGATTTTCATAGAAGATGATAGGATGATAGAAGGTAATTAATAGTTCATATTTCACCTTTATCATCATCACAGTCTCCCATATGCACACACTCTCATGCACAAGATATTTAACATCATTAGAATTGAACTCAGAGAGAGGGAGATGAATAATGAGCAGTAGTTTAAATGAAAGTCAACCAGTGATGTTAAATGTGAAAAACTTACGAAGACTTTTGTGTGTCTTCAGTTCATCGGAAGTCTGAGTCTACACGCAACGTGTCTGACGTCTAACCAGAAATAAGTTATCAAAAACGGACATTTGGCTAGCAGAATTCGCCATAGGACATCTTTCATTCCTCAATTTAAAAGGAATATTGTCTCACCCACAAGTCATAAGGTGGACGCAGCATTTTTTCGTCACCATATACTGCTTGCTCACAAGTTCAATACAGAGTTATCACAAGTTTAATACATCGTTATCGCAAGTTCAATACAGAGTCATCATAAACTCTAATCACTCGAAAGATCATTATTATCTGAAGTCAAGCAAAAGAGCTCAAAAGAGGAATCGCATATTTATACCACGTGCAACACACTCTTAAGCGCATTTTATGAAGCAGACTCGAAAGTATATGAATCACGACTACATACGCAAGATTATGAGTCTACATATCACTAACATTTCGTGAAGATATCCAGTCTGACCAGTACCGTCGGGAGATTAGACCACAGACCTTTTGTTCATATGACAACTATTAACTGTTGATCCACACTACAGAGATATACTCAAACAGTGAAGGAATATACATAAATATCTCGTCAGCGTTCTCCGTACGACAACAGTATTCATCAGAACGTCCTCGACTTAGAGATACCCCATTCGACATAACGTATAACAACTTGGGACATTTTATGCATACATGTGAATCCTCATATCTAGGAGAAGCATTTAGAGACACATGGACTGTGTAGAGTACTCACCATTTTGGTAACACGTATCATATCACATCATCATTTCACTCTACACCAGTTCATCCTTAATTAACTATTACTTAATTAACTGTAATTTTATTATCTCATCTGTGTGTTTTGTGTGAATCGTCTTTCACCATCATCACGTTCTAACCATTACTAACCCTATATGTGTGGATATTTCATTAATAAACCCAACGATCAGTTGATCATTATCAAGAGTTTGTTAATGTATCACTCGTGCTGTCGGTGTTACATATTCACCTATAGGAACCTTTCTCTACTCAGATGAGGTTGGGGGCTTTTTCTTTACGGGATCTAAGGGCAGAAGCTAAGGTCGTGGGGAAACAGAACTCTTTCCATAATTTATTAGAAAACACTGTCTAGTGGAAAGCATTCGCATTCCTGTCTTCTTGTCCCTATCTCGAATAGGTCTTTTTTTCTTTCTTAACGAGCCAATTTCTAGAGACCTTATATCTAATATCTCATAGACTATTCCTGGCAAAAACTACTGTCGTAGTAGCCCCAGTGACTCACCACACGACATACATATTGTTGCTGTAATTGCTGTTGTTATGTGGGCTGTTCCATGTCCATTTATGTTATTTTTCGATAATATAGCGTCCTGTATTTACTTGTCAGTGGTTCGCAGTGATCTCCTTAAGAGGAGTGGTCACTTGGCATCATTTCTACTAAGATGTGACCGTTGGGTGCAGTTTGTAAGTGGGTACTGCACTATTTCTACTAATATGTCTCAGTCTCACTTGTTCATTAATATTTGTCCCTTTACTTTTGTTTATATAGCTACTCCAAGCTTGATCTTACTGGCTTAAAGTCCGCCAGAGGTTGTTATTTCTTGGGTTATGTCAAATGGGTACCTGGCTCATTCGTTCCTCTTCTAAGATGTTAAGATTTGGAGATAATAGTGGTGTAGATACGTTAGCCTTGTACAATACTTCTAACTGGACCAACTGACAAGCAATCCTTCAACAGCTTTGATAGTGAACAATGAATTTTATTTAACCAGAACTGCTTGAATATCAACAGGCAGTGAATCAGCAATTGCGCATATATTTATATCAGTACATCCTTTCTTGTTTTTCATGATGTATAATGTATCTTCCGTCTCTCAATTCTATCCAATGTGGCTTATAAAATTCTTCTTCAAGATCAGAATCCTCCAATATCTTAGTGATTATTAATTTATAGTTGGGCACTTCAGTAGAAGTTTTCTTTGCTGTATTTATTGCTTTCTCTAGCCACTTCATTTAAGTTCATCTGTCATGACGAATAACCGAGCTGAAATAAAAACAATATTTTGCGATTGTTCTTACTTACGTGGATGTACCACTAAAACAACATCTGCATGTGCAGATGTTACACAAATGAAGACATCTCTTCCTGCGACTGTTAGTACAATTGAAAAGTATGGAATTATAATATATTTGGTTGAATATCTCAACGTGGGAGCAAGACGGTAACAAACGCGTCTTCATTCCCTGCTTAACTCCTTCCAACTGACTTTCCGAATATTATTTCTTAGTAGTGCGCGTTTTGTTGGCTACTTTTCATTGGTTAAAGGTTTATTCTGTTCATCCATTTACTGGTCATTCTTTAATGTTATCTTACAGGGAGCAAGGCTGTTCCTATCTACGTCACTAATCTCTATGGTAACTCCAGCCAAACGCCAGCGTTGGTTATGTCAAAGCTGACACAGTTAATTCCACCCTACTTCACCCTGCGCTCAGTGTGTCTCGGGCTTTTTTATTTTTTATTTTATTTTTTATTTGTAGAAAACTATCTTGCTTGTTCATTTTCTATTATTAGACTTTAGCACGAATAAATGCCATGGTTTTAGGTCATACGGCCACAGCAGGAAACAGGATGGGCGGAGCACGAGAAAATTGCTAAATAAGGAACCACCAGAGACGCATATGAAAGTTTCTGAGGCTGAAAATGATCTAGACATAATTACAGATATTCCACGAAGGAAGAAATTAGTACAGCTATCAAACGGTTGAAGAATGGAAAACCTGCTCACAACAATTTAAATACAGAGCTATTTAAGACAACTCCTTAATCAGCAGCAGAACTATTAGAACCATTATATAGTTGCACAAGTCTGAAAAACAGAAACACCAAAGGAGTGGGATAAAAGGGCTTTTTAAAGTCCATTTTGAATCAGAATAATTGTCAAATTGCACAAGAGGGCGATCTTGCAGACTGCAATAACTGAAGAGGAATTTCCTTTCTGTTCCTAGTAAAATACTAGGCAGGATAACTATTCAGAAAATGTCAACAGCTGTAAACAATAAACTGAGGAATGACAAGCAGCATTCAGAAAGAACAGAAAACGTGCAGATCATATAGTCACCCTCAGGAACATTACTGTAATGCGCAGAATGGCAGGGACAACTATACCTTAACTTTGCTGATGTTGGAAAGGCTTTTGATAGCATACATAGGGATATCTATGAAAAAAATACTAAGGCTTATGGAATACCAAGCTGCATTGTTTCCATCACCAAAATCCTCTGTTTACTTTACATGTAGTGTTGGGCAGAGGAACCTAACTTTTGAGGTGAAAATAGGAGCGTGACAAGGATGCCCGTTATCAACCATTTTATTTTTAACGATCATATATATTCTATGTAATGCGCTAGAAAACAGCTAATCCAAGAGGAATAAGTTGGACGTTTTCTACACTGGAATATCTGTGGAATATGCAGATGACGCTCATCAATGCATCCAAGAAAAAACAAATAGACTGGATAAGTATAGCCAGCAGATGATCTGAACATCAATCTAAAGATGACAGAGGTCATGATACTCAATGGGCAATCCTGAGCCCATAACAAAAAGGAACCTGAAGCTGTAACAGACAGACACATTTACTTACCTAGGATGCATAGTAACACCGGCGGAACAAGCAAAGACATCAACAGCAGAATGAATAAAGCGAGAATAACCTTTGCTAGTCTAAACAACATCTGGAAGTCTTTTCAGTACAGCACAAACACCTAATTAAGATTATATGAGAGCTGCGTACTTTCTGTCATTCTCTATTGTGTGGAATGCTGGAGAGTAGCAGTGAATGGTTTGGGTCGAAATTGTCCTCTTTTAATGTGTTAATCTGCATAAGGAAAAGTTTCCGAATCTTCTGGCCGAATACCATCACCAACCAAGAACTGCTTACTCGGAGCAACCAAGATGACATGCACACAATGATACCTGACAGATACCTGATGGGTTGGTCACGTCCTCAGAAGAGACCCTGAGGCTATCTCAAGAACTGCTTCTGTATGTTTTTTGCAATTGGTTTTCTTCTAAACAGCTCTTTTCAAATGTTTGTTGCCTGAACTATTATTATGTAATAAACTTACTCAGTATAATCAGTTTTATTTATTTATTAACTATTTTTCCTGTATAATCACATTATATCGAGTACAATCGAGTATAATCGAGTATGTTCTGGGAATACTCACGCAGTCAATATCACAATGTGAACTATTAGAACGCATTCAAAATGAAGAAACGCGTTTAGTCTTGGGCTGTATGCGACGTTGCGGTACGTGCTTGAAATCATCATCATCATCATCAGTTGCCATCTCCACAACGAAGGTTGGCTGTAATGGATCTCCAACGTCTTCTGTCTCTTGTCTTGGTGGTGCACTCTGATAGATTCTTTCCTGTCCATCTCTTGATGTTATCTTCCCACTTATAGCGCTGTCTTCCCCTTGCACGTTTGCCTTCAGCTCTCCCCTCTGTTATGGTCTTCTGCAAGGTGTTATGCCTTTTTATGTGGCCAAAGTATTTTAGCTGCCGAACCTTGATTTCCCTCATTAGTTCTCTTTTCATACATAGATTTTCTAAGACCTCTTTATTTGTTTTCATCTCTTTCCATGAGATACGCCCCATTCTTCTATATATCCACATTTCAAGAGCCTCAATTCTTTCTTCCAAATGCTTATTCATCACGTGCTTGAAATACTGTCGATTAGATCCAGATACGCGATGGCTCAGTCAAAAGCAAAATATATCCTGAATGGCGAGTTTTGCATTTTTTTATTATGAATACAACATCGTACGATAATTGACGACAAAAACATAAGGTTCATTTATCACTTTGGTTGTAGCGAACACATTGCACTTTGGCCTCAGCTGTTTGACCTCCACTCGGTCAAGTTAACCGTTACTTTTAAAACATTAACTCCTATTACAACTCTAATATCTAGAATTGTTAGATTATTTAGATTAATTACGCAGTGAACGTAAAGGTTACCATACCTTTACCCTTATTATTTATTAAATCTCTGGCTAGTTTCTCACTGAAAAACCCGTACTTTCATCAAGCACTTAATGCAAGTAAGCAAATAATGCTGCCGGTAGAAGACGGTCACATTCGTGAGGACACGCCTCAGTGATCTTGTATAAAATCTGCTTAAGAGACGCATTGTAGCGCTCACAGACCCAATTTGCTTCTGCGTGATAGGCACTACAGAAGCAATGATGAATGGATAGCATTGAATCAAGATCCGTCAGAATGTTACCTCGATCAAATAGAATGTCTTTTGTGAAGCCGAAACGACAGAAAATTGAAAACAAGGCATCAGAAATAGATACAGTCGGGATCGTTTTTAAAGGAATGGCCTATAAAATGTACATAAATCAATACAGGTCAGAATATATCTGAAAACGTTTCTAGATGGAATGGATAACGGACCTACAATATCTATTACAACTTTTTTGAAAGGTCGCATCTTCACTGGTATAGTTAACGCCTGTGGCTTGAGAGATCCAGTTGCTGAAATTATTATAAGAAACATATCAGGTGTAAAACATTGCACTCTGCAGGAGATTGCAATGCTGGTTTAATCGCAAATTAATATTAGACAAACATAAAGGTATGTTTTCAGGCACTCGTAAGAAATAAAGAAGTAGAACACTTGGACAACAGAAAAACAACAGACGTGAGTGGCTTACCCAGGGTTCGAACCCCGTACCTTCCGTACGACAACTCCGCCTAGCTTAATCGCACCCACTTGTTGCGAATGCTGTTGTGACCAGTGCACAACAGAAAGCCGAAGATGGTTTCTTTGACAATGTCAGTCGTTACGGCTTTTCTCATCTAAGCTCGTAAAACATTTGAGCGATTAGAAAATCAATTAATAGACTACACCATCTTTCTTTTAGAACATTCACATTCGTGACTTTTAAAATAAATCGTGATAAAAAACTGTCCATACAATCGCGCCCTTGATCGAGATGAGGCATTTCTAGCTTTGAATAATACTCATGTGTACCTGTAGATGCAATCTTAGAGCTCTCTGCGTGAATCTTTGCTACCTTCACAGATTTTTCTTTCCCTATTTTTAATTTCTACGCTTCAAGCTCCAAAGCAATCCTATGATCTTGATCTGACTGGTAGCTCCATTCTTCTTCATTCTATTTCATATTTTTTTTTTGCTCCTTATTTAACCTTTCCATTTCTAAACTATGTGTTTGCCTTTTCTCCTCAAGGGTCTTTTTCTTGCTGAAGTTTCTATTTTTAAGCTCATCAGTTCATCAGCTCTGTAGTGCCAGCATATTCTTGTAACTCAGCTCCAGATTTGTCTTAACGCACACCTGTGTTTATAAAATCATCCAATGTTGACATGATGTCAATTACTAATTGTGTAAACACATAATGTGTTTCTTGATATCTCGTGTGTGTGTGTGTGTGTGTGTGTGTGTGTGTGTGTGTGTGTGTGTGTGGGTGTGTGTGTGTGTGTGTGTGTGTGTGTGTGTGTGTGTGTGTGTGTGTGTGTGTGTGTGTGTGTGTGTGTGTGTGTGTGTGTGTGTGTGTGTGTGTGTGTGTGTGTGTGTGTGTGTGTGTGTGTGTGTGTGTGTGCGTGTGTGTGTGTGTGTGTGTGTGTGTGTGTGTGTGTGTGTGTGTGTGTGTGTGTGTGTGTGTGTGTGTGTGTGTGTGTGTGTGTGTGTGTGTGTGTGTGTGTGTGTGTGTGTGTGTGTGTGTGATGAACCCAACATGGTAGATTAGAACTCTTGAACGAAGAAGCACTATTTGCTTCTTTAAAGTAATTACGCAGTGAACGTATTTCAATTGGTTACCATACCTTTAGCTTCTCTCTTAGGAGCCCTATTATTGTGACCGCTCCATCTTGATAACAGTCATATTGTCTCCGTGGTTCACCCATCTTGTCAGTTTAGTCTCTGTGGTTTAGTGCCTTTTCACCACATTATCTTCAAGAAGAGGATTTATTACAAGGCCACAATAAAGCCTACAAATTAGTTGTGTTATATTTGTGTTTTTCGCTATTTCTAGAGCAATAATCGCGTGTGTTATTTGCGTGGCGCAATTAATACGCGCAGCGGATTAAGTTGAGTGATTCGACCGAGGGCTTATAAAAAAGATAGCGAGCGGCAAACAGGCCTTTTTTTGAAGATTCAGTCCAGACAAGAGAAAACGAAGATACTAGGCGCCCTGTGTGGGTAGAACAGAGACATGATACGTGAGTTTGATTTAAAAGTAGATGAGCTTATTTCCTAGTGAAATTACCATTATTTCGCTGTAGCTTTAGAATTATATTGAGCGTGTCTATTTTAATGGTTAATGAAATAAATAGATTGATGTGTTTCCAGGACCTGATAATTTAGTCTTGAAATATAAATGAGTGATAGATTAAGGGATAGGTTTTATTAGGCACGATTAAGTCCAAATCACATATGTGAAAGTTTAAGAGCGATTATTTATTTCATCAGAAAGGCAAATATAGTATGAAACTATTTCATACATGAAACCAGGCAGAGAAGCGATCTATTACTTGAATTTAGATAATATTAACTGTTATCAAGATGGCAGCCGGGGGGCCACGTGGTGATGACTTTAGTTCCAGTTTTGTTAAAGTTAAGAATAATTATATTTTATTCTTTTATGTAAGAGCATTTAAGTGTATTTCACGATAGCCTACTTATCATAATCCTACTGTTTATCTTTAGTGGTTACTTTGAAGTGAGAAGATGTATTTAGATTTCTGGGAAGCGGAAGGCTACTCCTTGGTGCGTAAGGCACGTTGAGACAGGTGTTTCTCTGGTTGCTCCTGGTGGAGCATGGAAACACCAATGCGGCTGGTGTCCATCACAAGCCCACAAGAAGCATTTTTATGCTATTACAGTGGTTGTTTCTGTAACAATGTGTTTCATGTGATGAGTTCCCAATCTCATCAGGGGTCATATACGACACGCTTATGGCCAGGCGCACCAGTCGTCACTTACGACATGTTCAGAGTGCAGGAACGAGTATTGATGTGGGTCGGTTGAGAGGTAGTAGTTTATTCTCATTATTGAGAGTATTTGTTGTACATGTATTGAAGAATATTATTTTATGTCCAGTTGATTATTATTTAATTATTGTTATGTGAAGAATGGTTTGTGAGAGCACCTAGGCTTACTTGGAGATATATATTTTCGTTCTCTGCTCCTGAGGGAGCATGGGGCCACCAGTGTGGTTTGCCTCCGCATGAAGCATTCAGATGCTCTTGCAGTAGTGGTTTCGGTAGCAACCTATGTTATACAGTGAGATTGCCAGCCTCATGAACAACACCATACTAGTCGCATTGGACGACATGCATGAGTGTGTGAGATAGTTGAGGGTATCAGGTGGGCGCATGTTTTCTGTATGGTGAGTGTCATTATCTATGCTATTGATGTTCACTTAGACATTGTTTTATATATTGTTTCTTTCAGAAAGTCTATGAACACTGACTGGGTGTTTGTTTGGTGTTTGGTTTTGTTCGGTAGTATTAAATGTTGATCTGTATAAGGCTTTGTGTTGTTTGAATTGCTAAGTCTGCTGCTGAGAGGGTTGCAAGCAACCAATAATTGCAACCCATGTCAAACGATCCTTAATACATTTTCTTAGTGCATGGGTCTTGGGTGCGAGGTAGCCACATCGACATAAGTTCGCCTCTACCACCACACCTAGCCCCTGTCACAAGTGGCGTCGTCGGCACGATTGACAGACAGCACGCAGTGAAGCAACTCTTCAGCAATCAGAGCAGCAACAGCCGAAAAAGTAGAACACCCAGTTCAGTGCAAGGCGAGGGACGGGATCATCCAGTTTGTCAATATTTTTAGTCAACTCTACTAGCAACAAGATGGCGGCAAGCAACACACGTGCTGCTAGTAGATTGGATAACGAAGATGTGGCTGAGGTGGATGACCCTGTCGTGGGGCTGGATCGTCAACCAGAACGAGTACAGTACATTGTGGTACCTACTCACAAGAGAGTGCTGTGCTTTAGGGAGCGCACGGGTCCTACGGCCGAGGAATATGTCAGAGAGGTGAGAGCTGCCTGGAGAGTAGGGATGATGAGTAAAGAGGACCAGGCAGATGTTATTCTTGACAGTGTGACCCCAAGTGTCCGCAGGGAGCTGAGGATTCAGGCTGATGACGATGACCCAGAATCGATGCTACATTCCATTCTTAGGGTGTATGGGGAACGTCGTAGCATCCCAGAGCTAATGGCCACTTCTTACTCTACCCGGCAAGGTGCGAGGGAGTCTCTTTGGGAATTCTCCCATCGCATTCACGAGGTGTTTGAAAGTGTTGTAAGAGCACAAAAGCAGAATAACGTCACTCCTTTGGAGCCATCCTTTCTTCGTGACCAGTTTGCTGCTTGTCTTAGAGATGATCTACTAAGAAAGCTTGCAAAGGAAACGATCATCCAAGAGCCTACAGCATCGTTCACGTCGGTAAGGGATTATGCTCTACGGTTTTTGGAGACTGAACCCACTTCTGGGGCTGGTGTTGAAAGTGTCGAAGCAGCTTCTGGAGCAGGTGTCGCCAGTATCGAAGCAGCAAATACGGTGACGGTACCAGATGCACATGTATTAAACGCAGAAGTGGAGCGGTTGAGAGCACACGTGGCTCAATTAGAGGCTAAAATTGATGCGATGACTCAGGAGCAGGGGAGACGTACCAGGACAGTTCGTTGTTTTAGATGCAGAGAACGAGGCCACGCACAGAATCGATGTCCACATGCATTAAACTAGACCCCTCTGCGGCTGGGAGTCAGGTTACAGAAGGGGAGAGAATGATTCAAGGATAAAGATGGTTGGTGGTCGACCGGAGTGTGAGGTGCTTATAGCAGGAAAGAAAGTCTAGGGCTGCCAAGAATGTAAGGATAGCAGGAGGCGACCCAGGGCACAGAGGAAGCTTAGGAAAATAAGATGCTTCAACTGTGGGGATTTTTTGAACCACATGGCAGCCAAGTGTCCCCAGGGCCCGCTTCCTAAGCGATGTTTTCATTGTAAGTCTCCGAGCCATTTGATATCGGTTTGTCCATCAAAGAGCGCTCTCTCTAGGCGTACCAACACCTCTAGATTGCCGTCACAGTGCAAGCCAAGAGACGTCCGTGGCAACTGTCACCCTAAGGGCGCCAAAAAAAGGGGTCGACATTCAGAGGAGGAGACTCATCTAAAACACGTTGAAGGACACGGTTCCATGCTACGAGGGCGCACGTAAGAGCAGAGGCACCATTGCAGAATTTTACAGCAGTCCGGAAAGAGAGATGTGACAAGCTGCCGTGTCCTATTCCACTACGGGTGGGAGAATTGGTGAGGAAAAGATTACACTGCGCTGAGAGATCCAAAATTCGTGACATTTGGTCAGAAGAGAAGTACATTGTTGTTCGTGCTCCCACAATGACAGGAGGTCCATATGTCATCCAACGAACAGATAAAGCGAGTCCGAGCATTAGAGTCACTGGTAACGAACTGAGAAGAAGTGAAGGCAAAGATGATTCTCCAGATTTGGTTGATACGACTGAAGCGCCAGAGGTAGTGATGTTGTCGGGACGACAACAAAATCAGCGGGGAATATGTGACCGCGCCATCTTGATAACAGTCATATTGTCTCCGTGGTTCACCCATCTTGTCAGTTTAGTCTCTGTGGTTTAGTGCCTTTTCACCACATTATCTTCAAGAAGAAGATTTATTACAATGCCACAATAAAGCCTACAAATTAGTTGTGTTATATTTGTGTTTTTCGCTATTTCTAGAGCGATAATCGCGTGTGTTATTTGCGTGGCGCAATTAACACATTAACTACCGAATTGAAAAACACACTGTGGCCGAATTAAATTTTTTTCCCATTTTCATCCTGTGGGTGTTTGCACAAAGTAAGCTGTAGTTCACTTAGTGCGATCGGCAGCTTCATCCTCCCATGTTGCTGGATCCATGTCCAGTGCCCTCATATCTCTCTTGCACACATCTTTGAACCTCAGCTGTGGTCGCCCAACTGTTTTCTTGCCATCTGCTAATTGTCCGTAGAAGATATCTTTTGGGATGCGACCATCTTCCACGCGGCGAACATGGCCAAGCCAGCGAAGTCTGCGTTGTCTAAGAAGCGTATACATACTTTGAAGGCCAGCACGTGACAACACCTCGACATTTGTCACTTTATCTTTCCACGAGATGCCGAGGATGCGGCGTAGACACCGCAAATGGAAGGTATTGAGCCTTCTTTCTTGCTTAGCATAGGTCGTCCAGGTCTCGCTGCCATATAGGAGTGTGCTGGTGACACAGGCATTATATACCGCAGCTTTGGTCTTCATTGTGAGTTTAGAGTTTCCCCAAACACGCGATGTGAGGCGGGCAAAGGTACCTGCAGCTTTGCCAATGCGGCTGTCGATTTCTGTATCCAGTGAGAGTTTGTCATTGATGGTAGACCCTAGGTATGTGAAGTGGTGCACCACTGCCAATTCATAGTTATCGATAGTGATAACTGGTGCAGCACCCACATCCTGACTCAGCACATTCGTTTTCTTTAGACTTATTGTGAGGCCAAAGTCCTTGCATGCTTTAGTGAAGCGATTCATCAAGTTTTGAAGCTCCTGTTGGCTTTGAGTGACGACTGCAGCATCATCAGCGAACAACAAGTCTCTTATAGTGACCCTTCTGATTTTTGTTTTTGCTTTCAGCCTTGAAAGATTAAACAGACGGCCATCTGACCTAGTGTAAAGGCATATTCCTTCAGTTGCATCTCTGAATGCATGTTTCAAGAGTAAGGCAAAGAAGATTCCGAAGAGGGTCGGAGCCAGAACACAGCCTTGTTTAACGCCACTTCGTATATCAAAGGGCTGTGACGTGCTTCCAGCATATTGGACTGTTCCCTTCATGCCGTCATGGAATGACTTTATCATTTCCAGCATTTTAGAAGGGCAGTCTATTTTCAGGAGGATTTTAAAGAGTCCATCCCTACTAACCAGGTCGAATGCTTTTGTGAGGTCTATAAAGGCGATATATAATGGTCTTTTCTGCTCTCTTGATTTTTCCTGAAGCTGGCGGAGAGAGAAGATCATGTCTGTTGTTGATCTGCCAGCTCGGAATCTAAACTGTGACTCTGGATATATGCGCTCAGCTAACTTGTGTAGTCGCATTAAGATGACTTTGGCAAAAACCTTACCAACAATACTAAGAAGAGAGATGCCTCTGTAGTTATTGCAATCACTTCTGTCTCCTATATTTTTATACAGTGTTACAATCTTGGCATCTCGCATGTCTTGAGGAATAGTTGTCTCTTCCCAGCATCCTATGCAGGGGATGTAATAGCGTGCTCTTACAGCATTTGATTAAATCAGGAGGAATCCCATCACTGCCTGGTGCTTTGCCAGAGGCCAAGCTATCAATGGCCTTGCTGAGTTCCTCTAATGTTGGTTCGGCATCCAGCTCCTCCATAGTTGGCAGACTGTTGACACCATCAAGGGCTGCAGGCGTAACGGTATTGTCTCTAGCGTAAAGCTCAGAGTAGTGCTTGACCCACCTCTCCATCTGCTTACCCTTATCGGTTAGCTTCTCTCCGCTGATGGTGTTTAGCGGTGCCGTCTTACTTTTATGGGGGCCAAGTGCTTTGTTTATACCGTCATACATTTGTCTAATGTTGTCTGTTTGCGCTGCGATCTGGATGCTCTCACTGAGCTGGAGCCAGTAGTCATTTGCACAGCGTCGAGCAGTTTGTTGAACTTTGCTTCTCGTAGCCCTCAGGATCTGTAGGGTTCTGGCACTCGGTGAACGTTTGTATTCATTCATAGCACTGCGCTTAGCTTCAATGACAGGTGCCATCACATCTGATGAAGCATCAAACCAGTCATTTGACTTGGCTGTTTTCTTACCAAAGGTGGCAAGTGCAGTACTTTGAATGGTGTTCCGTAGATGCTCCCAGTTCTCTGTAATAGTATCACCATGCTGAGGGCTACTGAGCACTTTCTCGAAGGTCGCAGTGAATTGAGCGATCATGAAAGGGTCTGACATCTTGCTGGTATCAATGCGTGGTTTCCCTTCATGTCTGACACGATAGAGTTTTCTTGGTTGTGCTCTGATTTTGCAGCAAACCAAGGAGTGATCTGTATCACAGTCTGCACTATGGTACGAGCGCGTGGAGAGCACAGACCTGAGGAGTGGCCTTCTGACGAGAATCAGGTCAAGTTGGTGCCAGTGCTTGGATCGTGGGTGTCTCCATGACACCTTATGCTGGGGTTTTGTCTGAAAGTAGGTGTTGGTCACGCAGAGGTCATGGTGGACGCACAACTCTAAGAGCCTGTCGTGAGAAATTCTAATCCACATATATAAATTAAAACGTAAATGTAAAGCCTAACAAATAAATTTAATAAAAGGAAAGAAGAATGGTAAGGAACAGTGCGGTCACAATGACTGTTTTCGAAACCCCCCTTGTTTTCTACTTCGTCTGCGAATTGTAACGTTTCACGTTGATAGTAAAAGCCTACTGCATCTCTACACGCTTTCTTCAATGAAACGTGTACTGCCTTTCTAAGAAAACCTTGAGATACGCAAGTTGACCTAGATTTAAAATTCCATTCATGTCATTTTATACACTATGGTACCAAAAACGAAAGACAGATGGACTAAAGATAGAAAGAAAGGGAGGGGCAAAAGCCAGAACACTTGCAACACTAAACACGCGTCGCGATACACAATTACTACCATCACGCGTGTAAGGCCACAAGCACTAGCTTTTTTTCAAATCGTCAGTGATAAAAAACACTACCGATAAAGAAAGTTATGTTTAAAAACCTGAAAAACGCTTATTAGGAAACATGACATTATACCGGTTTACGTTTGAAAACATTACAGTACCCAGACACCACATCGTATTCGAAGTAAACAGGAGGTAGAAGAACATACATATTTTGAACGCAGCCACTTAGCCCCATAAAATTTATATATTTGGGTTCCTTGTGACTTGCTGACAAAGAATATGTTAAGTGTTATGAAAATAGTCTAGCAATTAACAAGTTATAGCCAAAATAAAATGGGGGTGCTGTCAGACAACACCAAAAATCAGAATCGCTCAGTGACAGATTTTCACACCACCATTGTACGGGAAATGGGCTGACATGTTACCTCCTATTTGATTGGGTAGAAATAAATGTAAGGCTAAACACGATTAGTCGGACTATAAATACTACTTTTCGTTGCTAGGGGAGACGGATGGAAGGGTACTGTTTTTTCAACGCTTGGGTAAACATGGCATGATTGGTTAGACTCGTCGATATAGTCACTTAGACGCGTCAGTTCCACACCAGATTTTCAAAAATACTTTCTAAAGCAACAGTGCGTTGAACATCAGCTTATATTTTTATAAATAAAAGCCTGAGACAGAGGCAGCTCGGAATTTGTGCCATAAGTTGTGCCATTATTCTTCACCAGTCAACGTATCTGTTTATTATTATTCCATGAATTGTGGTAAGCTTGAAATATTTGATATATTTTAATGAAAATTGAATGTAAATTAATAATTTATGTCTGTATATGTGCGTGGTTCAGTAGCGAACCTGACGCAAGGCCTATATATATATAAGTTGCTCCAACCTGAACAGAAGGTGTCAGAGGAAAGTAAAACTACATGGAATTGCCAAATAGTACACTGACACCTATCTTATTGACTGGAAAGAAATAATGCTGGACTTGCAGAGGCGTAGTAACCATTAGGGAAGAGTATACTGGTGAAAATTATTATAGATGAAGCTGACAGTTGGCCTACCGCTCTGAACTCAGTGTTTGTTATGTATTGTGGTCAGTCTGGAAGGGTATTATAAATTAGTTCTGAAGTAGGAGGTACAACCTTCTTGTTTCAGGGACCGTGGTCCTAAAGTTATTGCGCAGCACCTGGTCAGAGCTTTGCTGAATCCAGAGGCGGACAGCATACTCCTTGGTCCATATAGCAATCAGTGTGGTGTCTCCAGAACACAGGGAGGCTATCGAGCAGAGGAGTCCTTTCCTGCCGCCATCACGACAGATAAGAATCTGTGGCCAGCGGAGCTCAACATTATGCCCCTCTAAAACTGACAGTATATAAACAAAGAGGGGAAATAAATTGTTTTAATGTCAGGAACTGAGAACATCTCCAATACTAGTTCCAACAGAAACAAACACTTGAAGTCATGATGACAAATAACAACTTAGATTGACATATAAAACCAGTATTACCTCATAGAACTACTACACAACTGACCCACATATTATAATATTAATAAAATATGTCACTACAAGATTCATATTTATAAATTATGTACATATAAATTGTGATTACAATATATTATGATTCCTGGTTCACTGTGTAATTGAATCAGGATCTCCATTGGTAACAGTACTTAATACATGAATATTTGAAAATTTATCAGTGACTTATTTAAGATAGTCTCATAGAGTGTTATATGTATGTGAGTGTCAAACTGTTGTCAAGTGTGGTGGAATAAATTAAAGTGTTTATCTGTCTGTTATTGTTGTGACTTACACTTCATCATTTACAAAACCCTAGACATTCAACGTAGTCATCACAATATTCCAGAATAATTCTGACTGAGATATAAATATGTGGTAGCAAGTAAGGTCACCTGTATTACACTACACTTATTAGATACAGATACCTTCACAGCTGATCTCAATCAGTACACTAAGTCCCCTATAAATATTTATAACATCCCACTTTACCACATATAATGGGGTCCTGTCCGGGATTTTGAATCTTTCCCTAGTATAAATATTGGGGGGTAATTCACTTCAGGGAATAATACAATTTAAAAGGTATCATTGGGTGAAAATAAATAAGGTTGAGCTCTCAGTGCCTGTGTGTCCTAAGTTTATTAGTCATACATAAAATTGTGTAGTTAGATATTTTAGACATTTATCAGTTAGAAAATGGCGGACCTGGCCAAATTTCGATCTGCTGCTGTACAGACTGCGAAAGAGTTAGGAATGGACGGGCAAATTATGATTGCTTATGTCACTGCTGAATGTGACAAATATATTGAACGGGAAGAAAGAAGATTAGAAAAAGAGGCCGAAAGAAAATTAGAATCTGAAAGGTTGGCTGAAGATAAGAGGTTAGAGGCTGAAAAAGAAATTAAGAGGTTACAGATTGAGGCTTAGGCTAAGAAATTGGAAGCAGAGGAAAGGAGACAGGCTGCAGAAAGAGAAGACAAGAGATTAGCTGCAGAAAGGGAAGACAAGAGATTAGCTGCAGAAAGGGAAGCAGAAGATAAAAGATTACAAAGGGAACATGAGTTACGACTAAGGGAGTTTGAGTTTCAGGGTCATGCTCCTGAAAATGGTGCCAGTCCCTTTACCTCTGATGCTACTGCTAGTCAGGGAGCCTCAGCTATGAACTTTCATTTAGATCATTTTGTTGAGAAAGACGATGATATTGAGAGCTATCTAAATAGGTATGAACTATTAGCTACCACATATGGGTTAGAGAGAGAAAGGTGGAGCTTAAAGTTATCTCAAGGTCTTCGTGGGGCAGCTTATGAAGTTTTTGCCAAAATGAGCAGAGGTGATCAGGAAAATTATGACATGCTAAAGCAGGCTCTTTTGTTAAGATACGAAAAGAACGCAGAATTTTATAGGAAAAAATTTAGGAATGCTAAACTACTATCAGGTGAAACCTATCACCAGTTCTCTGCACGGATAGAGACATACTTGGAGAAATGGACTTCTCTGGGGGAAAACCCAAGATCTTAAGGAAATGGTCCTTATAGAACAATTAAGAGAGTCCATGGCTCCAGACCTGAGAAAGTTTCTCATGGAACAAGGTGCAGAGAGGCTGGGTGAGTTGCTAAATGTTGCAGAAAGGTATCAAGCAGCTCAGGCAGAGGTATCAGGTAACAAAAAGAAACAGGTGGATAATTTTAGGGCACCGCAGAACTTTAATAAATTTGATCCTAGAGATCAAAACAAAGGTAAGCACCAATTTGATAGGCCACGGTATGACAATAAAAATAAAATCCCACAATTCGATGAAAGGAAATATGATGAAAGAAAATCTTTCAACCAAGGGAAAAGGTGGTGTAAAAATTGTAAGATGAACAATCATGACACTGACCATTGTAGAAGGAAACCTCCTCATTGTGCTGCTATGACATCTGGGAAAAAGGAAAAGAAGGTCAAACCTGCAGAACTACAGGAACCATACCATCCCCCAGTGTGTGAAGATGTCATCTGTAATGGTGTCACTATAAGGTGTTTATATGATACCGGTTTAGATTACGATTCCGTTGTGAGTTCTCACCTGGTGCAGGCCGATCAATACACCACAGAAACAGTGGAGATTCAAACTGCAACCAAGGATGTAGCTACCATGACACTTCCCGTCGCCCGGATAAAGGTGAAAACGCGATATGTGGAAGGAATCATAAAAGCAGCAGTGATAAATGAGCCAATCTACCCTCTGATATTGGGGTGTAGATATGTCTTCTTGGGGAATCCCAAGAGACCTGTGATATTGGCAACAGTGCAGACCAGATCACAGTCTAAAAAGGAGGAGGATAATCCAATAAATACTCATCCAGATGAGATGAGGAAGGCACAGGCTGAGGACAAAACACTCAAGCCGTGCTTCAAGAAGTTGCCCAAATCTCATACACCTCCAGGCAAGGGAGAGTTTTTATATGAAGAACAAGCTGATATATAGGAAGGCTGGATCTGAATCCAATGGTCACGGACAGCTGGTCCTTCCCACTTCATATAGGACTAAAGTGTTGGAACTAGGGCATGCGATTCCCTTCAGTGGTCATATGGGGATCAGCGCAACAGGACAGCGTATAGCTTGTCACTATTTCTGGCCAGGAATAACTGAAGATATCAAACGATATGTAAAATCCTGTCCAGAGTGCCAACGAGTAGCACCTAAGCATTGGACTGCACCAGCAACTCTGGGGGAAATGCCCATAGTGGGAACACCCTTTGAGAGAGTTGCCGTGGATCTTGTGGGACCTCTCACCCGAACCAAGAGAAGGAACAGCTACATTCTGACTCTGGTGGACACTTGTTCTATGTGGGGAGAGGCGGTAGCCCTGTCATCGATTGATTCTAAACATGTGGCAGAGGCATTGCTCACAATTTTTACAAGGTTAGGCTTTCCCAATCAAATCTTGACTGATAATGGCTCTCAGTTCAAGGGGAAACTAACAGAAGAAGTTTTCAGGATCTTCCAGGCCAAACACTTCCATTGTAGTGTGTACCATCCCCAAGGGAACGGCCAAGTGGAAAGATTTAACGGCACGTTGATGTCGATCCTGAGAAAGTTGGCACACGAAAAACCAGATACATGGGACCAGTACCTGCACGCCGCCCTCTTTGCTTATCGGGAGGTACCCCATAGTTCATGTGACGTACGTCTAGTTTGACAAGTGAATTTTCCCTGATATGATGGATGATTAAAGGGACCCTTAGCTTTTCATAACATTAGAACCCCTAAACATTTGTTGTAACCTTTCGTTTCGCCAGAGCGAACCGCGCGGAACTCATGTAGTATGCGGCACGAGATCAAAGAGACAGACTGAGGGATTTTAGGGGAGACTATCGGCGCTATCAAAGACAGTAGTGGTCCCTGCTATGAGACGCAGTTGCTTGCCGCTATTTTCGCGTCTCGGTGTCAATCGCAGAACCGAGGAAATGGGGAAAACCGAAACGGGCAGCAGCGAGCGTAGATACGAAGACCAGGGGGCGGCTTCTTCTCTTGATTTGGCGGTCAGATCCCCAAAAGTTCGTGAGATCAAATAAGCTGTCAAGTTTATCATGTCCCACTCAACTTACATTCCATTTTAGATAAATAGACCATGAAGAATAGACATTTTTATCACTCGCTGGCCAGACCTTTACAGAAGCACTAGCTTTATTGAAATCTTGTTATAGATTTTCCCCTGGATTTTATATATAATTGCAGTGATTTCTATTCTGTGCAAAGCGGTAATATATATTGTGTAAAGTGATCAGTGGTCTATTTCAGTCATTCTATTTCAGTGGATTTTGTGTTAATTTAAATCTATTAAATTAAACCATCTCAAGAGTTCCACTTTTAAATATAATGATCTATCTATTATATTATTTCAAAAGATAATAGATGCTTAAATTAACTTTTAAAGTCGCGAAGGAATTTATAATTAATAAATTCAGTTAAGTCCTAGTTTTATAGATGTGTGTTTTTAACCACTAGAATTCGCGCAGTGTTTATTAAATACATAATTAAATACTCGAGTGTATTATAGGCTTAACGGGAAATTTATCGCGCTTGATTTTTCGGTATGTTACATGTCTTTCTTCTTTCACACAGAGTGATCGTACCTGCGGTCCCAGCTAAATAAAGAAAGAAATAAAGAAATTATTCTATAAACTTCCAGTCATATTGAAGAAACATTTCTTTTAAATATAATCTTGTGGCGGTCCTTTTGCGACCTAGCTGTCAGAATTAAATGAAAAAAGCCCACCCAAGAACATTTTAAAGAATAATCATCAAATTACCCTTACAAACCTGTAAGATAAACTGGGAGGTAATCATCGCCAGTAGCGATATTATTTACTGTTTGCTGTGAGAGAGTACTTATTTTCCTGATTGTGACTGAGCCTAGTTTTTCCTCAATTGGATTTAATAAAACTATCATCACGCATTGAAGGAATTTTACCATAGCGGAGGATTAAAAGAGACCACTTCATTTTCACCCCTGTGCCGAACTGTGTTAGTGCCATCCCATAAACTCCTTTTATATACTTTTATGGATCGTCTGAGGCTGCATTCGGTAAGTGTGTGAGAATATGAATGGGGATCCTCACGCGTGTGCATGAATGACAGGAAATTTAATCTTTTCATTTGTAACCCTGTTGTTAACTTTCTTGCCTAGTAATATAAGTTTTCTGTATTCCCTGCATTGTTCCTTTAAGGGGGAGTTAATAATTGGTTAACTCTGTTTAAAACCCCCCTCCTTTCCATTTGCTTAGTAAAGGGAAGAACAGCTGGGAAGAACAAGTTTTTTCTATCACCTATACCTAACTTTGTAACACCTCTTTCAGAGCAATTAACTTTACTGTTAGGTTAACGTACCCGTGTTCCTGATATTATCTATCTCTGGACTGGGTTTATCTTTGTCTAATAAGCGGGAAGGGCTTAGTCGATACCAATCTTCTTCACCCCTCCCAAACTTGTTATTTGCATTTGTGTACTTATTATGATAATGTATGTAATACCTGATATTTGTTAGTGATTGATGTTTTAAGTGAATAAAATCACATAAACTCATTTAGTTCTGTGTGTTGGATATACCCAAAGCCCAACTTTTCCCCTATTCGTTTAATATAGTTTGTATCTACATCGTCTGTGTGTGTGAAAAACACCAAATCGGTGTGCGCGCAGATGCGGGTCTGGAAAACTGGCAAATAATTGTTTGACCAGGAGAGTGAAAGAGAAGATTGAGAGAGACGAATTGTCGTAAATAAGTCTGTCTTTACTCTCCTCCAGCACGCTGTGAAGCAACTATTTAATCTCTACATTTTCTAGCACTGAGCTTTCCATCATCATTTTCCACTCTAAACCGGACCACTATTTCTAAGACTCTTTTCTCTCAAAATAAATTTACGACAATATTTGGCTGGCTCGCCGGGATTATTTTTAGATAATTTTGAGATACATTTGATGCACACATATTTGTGGGCTGGTTCTGTATCTTGAGCTACCTTTGCGGCAATCGCATAGCCGGGTTAAAGATATTTTGAGTCTGATTTAGTCTGGGTCTAACTAGGTAGAGTGTGAATGATTTGTCTTGTGAATTAGGGAAATAAATAAATAATTACACCCCTAGACAAACGTTCTTTAAGTATTTGGGTTGTCCACACAGCATATTTACAGGTTGTTTTCTCTCCACAGCAGTAGAAAGTACAGATAAACAAAAATATTTGCTATTTTAATTATCCTCTGGCGGAGATAATTATATTTCTTTCTTTATAAGAGTTGCTGGGATTGCGTGATTGTTTTACAGTCACTAAGGTTCTTGAAGTTAAAAAGAGTTGAGCTTAGCTAAAGACGGATTGTTCTGATTTTTAAAAATTAAGTTAACAACGTCTCATCTCAATAATTGACTTTAGGGACGGAGTTTGTTGTCAGAGATTTAAAATTTAGGGGAAAATTTTTTTTCCTTTTAAATTGTTTTAATATAAATTTTTCTCTACTGTTAGTAATAGTAGATTCTTTTCCAGTGTAACTTACCATTTAGTGGCATAGTCGCTTGCGTTTAGAGCCTAAATTGCCAGATAATAGCAGCGATAAGTTTGCACAGTACAGGTAGGAGGTAACACAGGTAAATTTGTACTTGTGTTTTTTTTTTCTCGTAGCGGTTCAGAGTTCTTCCCTTTCGCGTTGCTTCTTACTAGTTCTCTAGGCATACTTCATCTTATTCTTTAACAATGGCAGAGAGGATAAAGATGAGGTCCATCTTGAGGCTGGAAGCGAAAGAGGCAGGATTAGATGCAGAAGCTGCTAACGCGTTTATTAACCAGGAATTGGAAATATATGACGCGGAGCAACATAGAGCCGAAGCTGAGAGGAAGGCTGAGCAACAGAGAGCCGAAGCTGAGAGGAAAGAAGTGGCAGAACGTCTTTTGGAACAGAAGAAAATTGAAGCAGAGATGGAAATTCGCAGAGAGAGAGAGAGAGAGAGACAAGGAAAGACAACATGAACTGGCGCTTAAGGCTCTAGAGAGTCGGGGCGCCTCTACTTCGACTAACGGAGAGCCGTCTTCGCCCCAGTCTCAATCAATGGACCTCTCCAGTACTAAATCTGCCCAATTAACTGCTATGTCGTTTTCTTTAGAATCTTTTCCTAGCCCTAACGAAAAAATTGACAGCTACCTAGAAAAATTCGAGAGACTCGCGAATCTTTATGGGTTAGAGAGTACCCGCTGGACGCTCAAACTTTCAACGTCACTGAAAGGCAATGCTTATGACGTGTACACAAAGCTGGGACCGAATCAACATGATTATGACCTGTTGAAGAAGGCCTTACTACAGCAGTTTGAGATGACTGCCCAAAAGTTTCTGCAGTTGTTCAGAAACAGTCGAAAAGAGAGCACGGAAACATTTCCCCAGTTCTCTTCACGTCTCACGGCTTATCTGACAAAGTGCATTGAATTATCTGACCTACCTCTTTCATATGAGGGACTCCTCGAACTTGTTCTTGTGGAGCAGATAAAATCCACTTTGTCGAATGAAACGCGTAGATTTTTGGCGGAACAGGGGGCAGTCAGGCTTGAAGACATACTCAATAAAGCCGAACGCTATAGCAATGCAATGGCCGAACTTCCCAGCACTAAACGTAAACCCACTGATGAGCCATCTCGAAAACAGAATCTAGAGCAGGCATCCTATTCTTCCACTTCCTCTCAACATTTTAACAAACGAGATAACAATACCCAGAAACCTCCCCAGGAAAAATCGAAATTCTACAAAACCGATACCCCCCCAACAACAATTCTGATCAACCCAACAAGCCTACGTGGCAGCGCGGCCACCAAGGTCAAGGAAAAGGGAAGACCCCTACACCAGGAACTTCTGATCAGGGCAAACAAACCGGTGCAAACCGCATTGGATGTTTGCATACAGCCTCGAAAGGTAGAGTCAATGTCAGTGACTCTCAACCTGAGGGGGACCGACCCTCAACTCGAGGAACTGTAATTTTGAACGGTACCTCTACTACTTGTCTTTTTGACACTGGATTAAGTTTTGATTGTATTGTCGCTAGGCACCTAGTCAAACCCGGTCAGGAGACAGAGGAAACCATCAAACTTAGTGGAGTTTTCAGGAGTGATGCACCCAGGACGCTTCCTATCGCACTGGTAGAAATACACTCTGACTTTGTCAGAGGAGTTATTAAAGCGGCCATAATGGATGATCCGATCTACCCAGTTATCCTGGGATGTAGATATGTGTTCATTGGGAGACCTAAGGAGCCGTTTGTGGCAGCGGTAACCACAAGAGGGCAAGCCAAGAAGGAGAGGGAGCCTGCGCCAAACTTGTTGCCGAATGAACTGAAGGAGGCGCAACAAAAGGACCCTACTCTGGCGCCCTGCTTAAAAAAACTGCCCATGGCTAAGGACCCCAGACACAACGGAGACATCTTTTCTAAGGATGGTGTATTGTATCGTAGAACGGGCAACCCGGACACGGGGAATAACCAGCTCCTAGTACCGACGCAGTACAGAAACCAGATCTTAGAAATGGGGCACTCTCTTCCCTTTAGCGGACACATGGGACAAAACGCCACTATTCAGCGAATAAAAAACCACTATTGGTGGCCAGGAATGAACTCTGACATTGTCAGGTATGTAAAATCCTGCGCCCAGTGCCAACGGGTAGCACCCAAGCACTTGACACCCCCAGTACCTATGGGGCAAATGCCAATAGTAGGGACTCCATTTGAACGGGTTGCTGTCGACATTATTGGTCCCCTGGAAAAGACCAAAAGAAGGAACAGGTTCATCCTGACCTTAGTTGACACTTGCACTATGTGGGCCGAAGCCGTACCGCTACCATGCACTAATTCCAAGCATGTCGCAGAAGCCCGTGTGCAAATTTTTACACGGTTGGGATTCCCTCAACAAGTTTTGACGGACAATGGATCCCAATTCCGTAGCCTGTTAATGGAGGAGATCTTTAAGATCTTGAGGGCCAAACATATCCACACAAGTCCCTACCATCCGGCCGGAAATGGGCTCGTGGAACGTTTTAACGGTACCCTCACCATGATGTTACGTAAGCTGGGTCAGGAGAAACCGGAAGACTGGGACCAATATATATCGGCTGCCTTATTCGCCTACCGAGAGGTACCCCAAGCGTCTACGGGTTTTGCGCCAGCTACACTTTTATTTGGCAGACCTATTAAGGGGCCACTAGAAGCCTTACTTTGGTCCCTGACAGACCAGAAGGCTGACGAGACAGTCGTCTCTGCAAGCAAGTATGTATCTGAGCTTAAGGAAAGGCTAAAGCTAGGATGGGATCTAGCTACTACCAACCTTAAGAAAGCCCGCGCTAAAATTACTAAAAGATACAACAAAGCTGCAAAAGAGAGAGAACTACAACCAGGGAGAAAGTCCTATTGCTACTTCCAACCGGAAGCAATAAACTTCGCATCGGATGGCAAGGACCGTTTACCGTCCTTAAAAAGATCTCACGTACCAACTACAAGATCTCCATCAAAGTAAAGGAGAAGGTCTTCCACATAAATCTGCTAAAGAAATATTTTGAAAGACCGGTGCCATCCTCCGAGCATCTCCTGGCTGTCGCCATAGCAACGGAAGACGAGGAAGATGATGATGATTGCATGGAGTATCCATTGCAACCCACAGAATCCTTTAAAGATGTCAAGTTCGGCGACAATCTCTCACCAGAACAACAAACAGAAACTAGGGCTCTACTAAAACAGTACAGCGCAGTCTTAACGGATGTACCTGGTCAAACAAATCTCATTGAATTTGATATGAAATTAACAAACGAGACCCCTGTTCAAACCAGAGTTTACCCCATCCCGTACGCTAAAGCTGATGCACTTCGCGGAGAAATAGACAAGCTCCGTCAGGCAGGAATTATCAGTGAGTCTACATCTCCTTACAGCTCGAGTGTAGTGCTGTTGCAGAAGCCCAATAAGGAAGTTCGGCTGTGCATTGATTACAGGTTGCTAAACGCTGTAACGGAATTCCAGCCCGAACTTCTCCAAACTGTTTCTGAGTTGTTCACCAAGCTCAGCAAAGCAAAGATCTTCTCCAAGATTGACCTCAGCAAAGGTTATTATCAAATACCAGTCAAGGAGGAAATTAAACCTTTGTTAGCTTTCAGCACTAGTGAAGGACATTACACATTTAACGTGATGCCGTTCGGTTTGCATAACGCACCAGGAGTGTTCACCAGGATGATGAGGAAGCTTCTTGAACCTTTGCAAAGTCCCCATATCCATAATTTCATGGATGACATCTTAATTGCATCGGAAACCTATGAAGAACATATTGCTACGGTTGCTATGCTCCTCAGGAGACTACAGGAAACGGGTCTCACAGCCAGACCTAGCAAATGTCTCATCGGGTTTGAACAGTTAGACTTCCTGGGGCACACTATTTCTCACGGATGCAATTGGCCTATTAAGAAGAACGTGGAGAAAATAGTGGCAGCAAAAAGACCCCGAACGAAGAAAGATGTACGTTCCTTTATATCGCTATGTGCATACTATCAGAAGTACATCCAGAACTTCAACGGGCTGACGGCACCTCTGACTGACCTCACAAAGAAAGGTTGTCCTGATAAGGTCATATGGGATCAAAAGTGCGAACACGCGTATAGCACTTTGAAAGGACAGTTGTCTGCATACCCCATTTTGAGGTTGCCTGACCTCAAGAAACCTTTTGTACTGAGAGTCGACGCGTCAGGTCAGGGCATCGGGTCAACACTGCTTCAAGCCGATGACAGTGACCTGAACATGCTATTTCCAGTTGCCTATGGCAGTCGGAAATTAAATAAAACGGAACGCAACTACAGCGTAGTTGAAAGGGAATGTCTTGCTCTGATTGACGGTATCAGACGCCATCATGAGTTTCTGTATGGTACATCTTTCACGGTGCAAACAGACCACGCTCCGTTAGCATTTCTTGGTGCCAATAAAGAATTTAACGCTAGGATCATGCGTTGGGCCCTCCTTTTAAGCGTTTATTCTTTCAAAGTGGAATATATTCCGGGAAGACAGAATGTCGGGGCTGATTTCCTGCGTAGAAACTGGTCTACAGAAGAAGAAGAGCAAACTGAAGATACCACTCATCCTAAAATCACCAATCAGGTCACCTCCATTGTCAAAAATGAAAACATGAAAAATGGTTTCATGTCTAAAAGTGGGGACGATTGTGACGTACGTCTAGTTTGACAAGTGAATTTTCCCTGATATGATGGATGATTAAAGGGACCCTTAGCTTTTCATAACATTAGAACCCCTGAACATTTGTTGTAACCTTTCGTTTCGCCAGAGCGAACCGCGCGGAACTCATGTAGTATGCGGCACGAGATCAAAGAGACAGACTGAGGGATTTTAGGGGAGACTATCGGCGCTATCAAAGACAGTAGTGGTCCCTGCTACGAGACGCAGTTGCTTGCCGCTATTTTCGCGTCTCGGTGTCAATCGCAGAACCGAGGAAATGGGGAAAACCGAAACGGGCAGCAGCGAGCGTAGATACGAAGACCAGGGGGCGGCTTCTTCTCTTGATTTGGCGGTCAGATCCCCAAAAGTTCGTGAGATCAAATAAGCTGTCAAGTTTATCATGTCCCACTCAACTTACATTCCATTTTAGATAAATAGACCATGAAGAATAGACATTTTTATCACTCGCTGGCCAGACCTTTACAGAAGCACTAGCTTTATTGAAATCTTGTTATAGATTTTCCCCTGGATTTTATATATAATTGCAGTGATTTCTATTCTGTGCAAAGCGGTAATATATATTGTGTAAAGTGATCAGTGGTCTATTTCAGTCATTCTATTTCAATGGATTTTGTGTTAATTTAAATCTATTAAATTAAACCATCTCAAGAGTTCCAGTTTTAAATATAATGATCTATCTATTATATTATTTCAAAAGATAATAGATGCTTAAATTAACTTTTAAAGTCGCGAAGGAATTTATAATTAATAAATTCAGTTAAGTCCTAGTTTTATAGATGTGTGTTTTTAACCACTAGAATTCGCGCAGTGTTTATTAAATACATAATTAAATACTCGAGTGTATTATAGGCTTAACGGGAAATTTATCGCGCTTGATTTTTCGGTATGTTACATGTCTTTTTTCTTTCACACAGAGTGATCGTACCTGCGGTCCCAGCTAAATAAAGAAAGAAATAAAGAAATCATCCTATAAACTTCCAGTCATATTGAAGAAACATTTCTTTTAAATATAATCTTGTGGCGGTCCTTTTGCGACCTAGCTGTCAGAATTAAATGAAAAAAGCCCACCCAAGAACATTTTAAAGAATAATCATCAAATTACCCTTACAAACCTGTAAGATAAACTGGGAGGTAATCATCGCCAGTAGCGATATTATTTACTGTTTACTGTGAGAGAGTACTTATTTTCCTGATTGTGACTGAGCCTAGTTTTTCCTCAATTGGATTTAATAAAACTATCATCACGCATTGAAGGAATTTTACCATAGCGGAGGATTAAAAGAGACCACTTCATTTTCACCCCTGTGCCGAACTGTGTTAGTGCCATCCCATAAACTCCTTTTATATACTTTTATGGATCGTCTGAGGCTGCATTCGGTAAGTGTGTGAGAATATGAATGGGGATCCTCACGCGTGTGCATGAATGACAGGAAATTTAATCTTTTCATTTGTAACCCTGTTGTTAACTTTCTTGCCTAGTAATATAAGTTTTCTGTATTCTCTGCATTGTTCCTTTAAGGGGGAGTTAATAATTGGTTAACTCTGTTTAAAACCCCCCTCCTTTCCATTTGCTTAGTAAAGGGAAGAACAGCTGGGAAGAACAAGTTTTTCTATCACCTATACCTAACTTTGTAACACCTCTTTCAGAGCAATTAACTTTACTGTTAGGTTAACGTACCCGTGTTCCTGATATTATCTATCTCTGGACTGGGTTTATCTTTGTCTAATAAGCTGGAAGGGCTTAGTCGATACCAATCTTCTTCACCCCTCCCAACTTGTTATTTGCATTTGTGTACTTATTATGATAATGTATGTAATACCTGATATTTGTTAGTGATTGATGTTTTAAGTGAATAAAATCACATAAACTCATTTAGTTCTGTGTGTTGGATATACCCAAAGCCCAACTTTTCCCCTATTCGTTTAATATAGTTTGTATCTACATCGTCTGTGTGTGTGAAAAACACCAAATCGGTGTGCGCGCAGATGCGGGTCTGGAAAACTGGCAAATAATTGTTTGACCAGGAGAGTGAAAGAGAAGATTGAGAGAGACGAATTGTCGTAAATAAGTCTGTCTTTACTCTCCTCCAGCACGCTGTGAAGCAACTATTTAATCTCTACATTTTCTAGCACTGAGCTTTCCATCATCATTTTCCATTCTAAACCGGACCACTATTTCTAAGACTCTTTTCTCTCAAAATAAATTTACGACAGTTCAACCGGTATGGCCCCGGCAACATTATTGTTTGGAAGGCCAATAAAAGGTCCACTCGAAGCGCTGTTAAGAACGTGGACTGATGAAAAGGCAGAGGAAAATATTACATCCTCATACCAATATGTGAATGAGCTGACCACTCGTTTAAAAACTGGCTGGAAACTTGCCAATGAAAATTTGAAACAAGCCAGGAAGAAACATGCTGCCTATTATAACAGGAAAGCTAAAGACAGAGATTTGGCTGTGTGAGAGAAGGTACTGCTTCTTCTACCCGGTAGCCAGAATAAGTTACAAATTGGATGGCAAGGTCCATATACAGTTCTAGAGAAGGTGTCTAGAACCAATTATAAGATAGATAAGAAGGGGAAAGAAAAAATCTATCATGTGAATCTCCTGAAGAAATATTTGGAAAGAGAACATCAGGAAGAGACACACTTGTTAACCTTGTCCATTGCAATGGAGATGAAAAAGGAACCACTTTCATCATTTGAATATCCATTACACCCCTGTGAGACAGCGGCACAGGTGAAAATCAGTACACATTTAACGAAAAATCAGAAAGAGAGAGTGCAACAGGTTCTAGAAAATCATACAGAGGTGTTAACGGACCGACCGGGGCATACAACTTTATTGGAATATGATATGAAACTGATAGACCCCACACCTGTCTGTATGAAATCCTATTCGATTCCTTTTGCTAAGGAGAAAGCTTTGAAGGAAGAGATAGACTATTTGTTGAAGGAAGGAATTATTTCACACAGTGAATCTTCGTATAGTTCCGGTGTGGTACTCCTAAGGAAACCCTCTGGAGAACATAGACTCTGTATAGATTACAGGAGACTGAATGCTATTACAGAAGGACAGGTGGATCCATTGCCGGATACAAATCAGTTGTTTGCCAGGCTAAATAAAGCTAAATATTTCTCAAAAGTGGATCTGAGTAAAGGATACTATCAGATTCCAGTAAAGCCTGAGGTTAGACCATACCTAGCTTTTAGTACATAAGAAGGACACTATGAGTTTAACAGATTGCCATATGGATTGAAGAATGCACCTAGTGTCTTCTCTAGAATGATGAGAAAATTATTGGACCCTCTGAATAATCCATGTATCACAAATTTTATGGATGATATCCTAATAGCAACAGAAACATTTGAGGAACACATTGACTCTCTGAACATGCTGTTTAATCGACTTAGAGAAGCGAATTTAACAGCCCGACCAACCAAATGTTGCGTTGGATGTAAAGAATTAGAATTCTTGGGACACTCAGTTTATCAGGGAAACATGACCCCTGACCCAAAGAATTTAGAGAAACTAAAGAAAGCCCCGAGACCACAAACCAAGAAAGACGTGAGATCCTTTGTCTCATTATGTGGATTTTACCAAAAGTATATCAACAATTTTAATTCCATATGTGCACCGTTAACTGATTTGACACGTAAAGGAAACCCAGATCGAATTACATGGACACCACAATGTGAAATGGCTTACCAAGAATTGAAGGAAAAGCTCACAAGTAAACCTATTTTGAAATTACCTGACTTAAGTCAAGAATTCATAGTAAGAACGGATGCCAGTAATATTGGGTTAGGTGCAACTCTGCTACAGAAATCAGATGCATTGGATGGGGAACTAAGCCCAGTGGCATATGCTAGCAGAAAGTTGAATAAAGCTGAAACCAACTACTCAACTAGCGAAAAAGAATGTCTTGCAGTAATATGGGCGATAAAGAAATTCAATATTTATCTGTATGGGAAGGCATTTAAGTTGCAAACGGATCACAAACCTTTGTCGTTTCTAGCACAGGCTAGACAGGAGAACTCTTACTCCGTTGGTCATTATTGATCCAGCCCTATGAGTTTTGCATAGAGTATATAAATGGAAAAACAAATCTGGGAGCGGATTTTTTAAGCCGCCATCCGTGTGATGAGAATCACCCTAAAACCCAGGAATAATAATACATTTCTCTATGTGTATATAGAATTATAGACTGACATATAACGTCTGTTTTAAGTGGGGAGGATTAGTCGTGAGAAATTCTAATCCACATATATAAATTAAAACGTAAATGTAAAGCCTAACAAATAAATTTAATAAAAGGAAAGAAGAATGGTAAGGAACAGTGCGGTCACAATGACTGTACTCGAATCCCCCTTGTTTTCTACTTCGTCTGCGAATTGTAACGTTTCACGTTGATAGTAAAAGCCTACTGCATCTCTACACGCTTTCTTCAATGAAACGTGTACTGCCTTTCTAAGAAAACCTTGAGATACGCAAGTTGACCTAGATTTAAAATTCCATTCATGTCATTTTATACACTATGGTACCAAAAACGAAAGACAGATGGACTAAAGATAGAAAGAAAGGGAGGGGCAAAAGCCAGAACACTTGCAACACTAAACACGCGTCGCGATACACAATTACTACCATCACGCGTGTAAGGCCACAAGCACTAGCTTTTTTTCAAATCGTCAGTGATAAAAAACACTACCCATAAAGAGAGTTATGTTTAAAAACCTGAAAAACGCTTATTAGGAAACATGACATTATACCGGTTTACGTTTGAAAACATTACAGTACCCAGACACCACATCGTATTCGAAGTAAACAGGAGGTAGAAGAAAATACATATTTTGAACGCAGCCACTTAGCCCCATAAAATTTATATATTTGGGTTCCTTGTGACTTGCTGACAAAGAATATGTTAAGTGTTATGAAAATAGTCTAGCAATTAACAAGTTATAGCCAAAATAAAATGGGGGTGCTGTCAGACAACACAAAAAATCAGAATCGCTCAGTGACAGATTTTCACACCACCATTGTACGGGAAATGGGCTGACATGTTACCTCCTATTTGATTGGGTAGAAATAAATGTAAGGCTAAACACGATTAGTCGGACTATAAATACTACTTTTCGTTGCTAGGGGAGACGGATGGAAGGGTACTGTTTTTTCAAACGCTTGGGTAAACATGGCATGATTGGTTAGACTCGTCGATATAGTCACTTAGACGCGTCAGTTCCACACCAGATTTTCAAAAATACTTTCTAAAGCAACAGTGCGTTGAGCGTCAGCTTATATTTTTATAAATAAAAGCCTGAGACAGAGGCAGCTCGGAATTTGTGCCATAAGTTGTGCCATTATTCTTCACCAGTCAACGTATCTGTTTATTATTATTCCATGAATTGTGGTAAGCTTGAAATATTTGATATCTTTTAATGAAAATTGAATGTAAATTAATAATTTATGTCTGTATATGTGCGTGGTTCAGTAGCGAACCTGAGGCAAGGCCTATATATATATAAGTTGCTCCAACCTGAACAGAAGGTGTCAGAGGAAAGTAAAACTACATGGAATTGCCAAATAGTACACTGACACCTATCTTATTGACTGGAAAGAAATAATGCTGGACTTGCAGAGGCGTAGTAACCATTAGGGAGGAGTATACTGGTGAAAATTATTATAGATGAAGCTGACAGTTGGCCTACCGCTCTGAACTCAGTGTTTGTTATGTATTGTGGTCAGTCTGGAAGGGTATTATAAATTAGTTCTGAAGTAGGAGGTACAACCTTCTTGTTTCAGGGACCGTGGTCCTAAAGTTATTGAGCAGCACCTGGTCAGAGCTTTGCTGAATCCAGAGGCGGACAGCATACTCCTTGGTCCATATAGCAATCAGTGTGGTGTCTCCAGAACACAGGGAGGCTATCGAGCAGAGGAGTCCTTTCCTGCCGCCATCACGACAGATAAGAATCTGTGGCCAGCGGAGCTCAACATTATGCCCCTCTAAAACTGACAGTATATAAACTAAGAGGGGAAATAAATTGTTTTAATGTCAGGAACTGAGAACATCTCCAATACTAGTTCTAACAGAAACAAACACTTGAAGTCATGATGACAAATAACAACTTAGATTGACATATAAAACCAGTATTACCTCATAGAACTACTACACAACTGACCCACATATTATAATATTAATAAAATATGTCACTACAAGATTCATATTTATAAATTATGTACATATAAATTGTGATTACAATATATTATGATTCCTGGTTCACTGTGTAATTGAATCAGGATCTCCATTGGTAACAGTACTTAATACATGAATATTTGAAAATTTATCAGTGACTTATTTAAGATAGTCTCATAGAGTGTTATATGTATGTGAGTGTCAAACTGTTGTCAAGTGTGGTGGAATAAATTAAAGTGTTTATCTGTCTGTTATTGTTGTGACTTACACTTCATCATTTACAAAACCCTAGACATTCAACGTAGTCATCACAATATTCCAGAATAATTCTGACTGAGATATAAATATGTGGTAGCAAGTAAGGTCACCTGTATTACACTACACTTATTAGATACAGATACCTTCACAGCTGATCTCAGTCAGTACACTAAGTCCCCTCATCTCATCTCATCTCAACCAATAACCCGTCATGGGTCGTAGGGGTGCCATGGTGGAAGCATCAGCAGACAGGGTCCTCCACTGCTCTCTGTTCTCAGCAATGCGTACAAGTGTGGAGAAACCGTGTCCTGCCCATTCTTTGATGTTATCAGCCCAGGATTTTCTTTGCCTTCCTCTTCTCCGTTTACCTTCGACTGTTCCCTGGAGGATCGTTTTCGAAAGGGAGTCATGACGAGTTACATGCCCAAACCAGGCAAGCTTTCGACGTTTCACTATTGACAAAAGTGGTTCTTGATGGCCTGCATAGGTGTTTATCTTCTCTCTAACATAGACATTTGTTTTGTGCTCTTTATAGCAAATGCGCAAAATTCTTCTATAACATTTATGCTCGAAAGCCTGAATCCTTCGCTCCGTATCTGCAGTGAGTGTCCAGCCCTCACACCCATACAAGAGAATAGATAATACAAGTGATTTGTATAATTTGATCTTCACAGGAAAACTGATGTTACTTTTCCAGATCACATTCAACCTTGTCATGGCAGCTGAGGCCATCTCAAGTCTTGTCTTGATTTCTTTATTTGATCTTCCATCACTACATATAGTGGACCCTAGATATTTAAAGGTGTTAACTTCTTCTAACGTTTGCCCATTTAACGTAATGTTGGTCGGAACATGTTTCTTATGGCTATTCACCAATATCTTGCTTTTTTCTATATTAATTTCCATCCCATATGTTCTTGTTACTTTCTCCAGTCTAGAGGCAAGGTCTTGAAGTTCTGATTCTGTTCCAGCTATCAGATCAATATCATCAGCAAAACGTAGATTACACAGAGGTCGGCCTCCAATCGATATGGTTGATTTATAATCGTAGAGAGCCTCCTGCATAATATGTTCTAGGTAAATGTTAAAGAGCACTGGTGACAGGATACATCCCTGGCGAACTCCTACAGTTGTTTTGAAAAATTCTCCAATGTCATTGCTTGCAAAAACAGCACTGCTTGCGTCCTTGTATAGTGCTTCAATGATATCTATGATGTTGGTATCAAAATTGAATTTTCTCATTATTTGCCATAAACCTTCATGCCAGACTCGATCGAAGGCTTTTGTGAAATCGATGAAGTTATGGTATAAATCATGTTGATGCTGGAGATGTTTTTCGATCAGTAATCTAATATTGAAGATTTGTTCTGAGGTACTTCTTTTTGGTCTAAAGCCAGCCTGTTCCTCTGACAAGATTTCTTCTGATTTCTGTTTTATTCTGTTCAAAAGTATCCTTAACATCACCTTACTTGGATGACTAATAAGGCTAATGGTTCTGTAGTTCTTGCACATTTTTAGATTTCCTTTCTTTGGAAGCGGTATTACTAATGACTGCGTCCATTCTTTTGGCCATTTTTTTGTACTCCATATCTTCTGGCAAACTGTTGTCATGATTTTTACTATATCTGGTCCTCCATATTTCAAGAGCTCTGCTGGTATATTATCCACACCCGGTGACTTCCCTCCTTTCATCGAACATATAGCCTCTTCCACTTCTTCCCGTAGTATTGCTGCATTTCCGAGTTCTCTGTTTTCGCACTTAATGTTGTTTAATATGCCTAAGTCAGTGTCAAGTTTACAGTTATATAATTCTTTACAATATTCTGTCCACCTTCTCATTACAGCTGTTTTTTCATTGAGCAGAGCCCCATTGCTATCTTCTATGACAGTTACCCTGGGCTGTTGGGGTTTTGATAGTCTTCTTAATGTGTCAAAAACTGCCTTGCTGTTACCTTTTATTAGCCCCGTATTAATGGACTCACATTGATCAGCTACCCATTTTTCTTTGGCCTGTTTCATTTTCTTTCTAATATTTTTATTCACCATACTGTATTGCCATGCTGCTTCAGGAACCTCTTTCTTAACCTTTTTCATTTCCCGTCGTGTATCACATAACTTCAGAATGTCATCTGTAACCCATGGTTTGTTTATTTTCTTTCTTTTACCAAGTATTTCTGTTGCTGATTCAATGAGCACGTCTTTCATGTTCTCTGTGATTCAGTTGATATCATCCTCCAAAAAGTTGAGAGCTGCGAATTTTCCTCCAACAGTTGCCTCAAAGATTCCCGCGATTTCTGGATCTTTCAATTTGTCTAAATTGAATCTTAACTGAGAACATCTGTTTTGATTATAGTTCTTTTTGAGTTTAAGCTTGAGCGTCATCAATAAGTCCCCTATAAATATTTATAACATCCCATTTTACCACAGAGCCGTTGTCCATTTTCATTCATCTTGCCAATACCAAACCTGCCCAGACATGAAGGCCATGAAACATTATCGGCACCCACTCTAGCGTTAAAGTCACCAAGGAGAACAAGCTGTTCTTGCCTAGGTATGCTTTTGATAATTGCTGTTAGATTCTCGTAGAACTCATCTTTAGCTTCTGAGGCAGAGTACAGAGTAGGAGCATACACACTGACAAGGGTGATGGGACCTGTGCTAGTTTGCAGGCGGAGCGTTAACAGGCGTTCTGATCCATTCTCGCCTGGTTCAACCATTTTAGTTAGCTATTTTTTGACCGCAAAACCTACTCCGTGTTCTCTAGCTTTATTAAGATCTTTCCCTTGCCAATAAAATGTGTAGTCCTTCTCGCTCACCGTTCCAGAGCCCGCCATGCGTGTTTCCTGAAGTGCAGCTATATCCACCTGAAGTCGTTTAAGCTCATCATTAATTATGGCTGTCTTCCTTACATCGTTTACATCCTGTAGGTTTTTGGATAGTCCAGTCAACATAGTCCGGACGTTCCAGCATCCCAATTTAAGAGTTTGCTTATTTATATTTTTTTCGATAATTGCTTGTTGCAAAATTTTCTGTCCACAGTTCGGGTTTGACCCTAATCCCCATGCACCCAATGGGGAAAGCAGACAGTGGCGGGACAACACCTTATTGACTGGGGGCTGCCCAGCTTGAAGCGGGCGGTAGCTGTCCAGTGAGATCCTAGAACCTCTCCCACTGTCGGAAGTAGCCCCTGGCGCCATGCCCTACGCCAATTGGGCAAAAAGCTTATAACCGGTAACTGCTACTTCCCGTGTTTTGCCGACACCTATAGGGTGAAGCTGGAGTGTCCTCTCCAGGGCGCGAGCTTGGGCACAGTTATATGGAGATCAAGCTGTTGCCCATGCAGCATGTTCCCCCTCTCCACACAGCCGGTAGATCCAAAGGAACGGCAGTAGCCGATACAGTTTGGTACCAGCCATGTCGCAGGAGTTGCCAGAATAATGTCGAATCGACATTAGACTGCCTTAGGGACTCCGACTCCGGATTTATCCTCATGGTTTACTCACGAAGCCAATTCCATAAATGGATATTCCCGCAAGGCAGCGGTGGTTTGAATTCAGAGTTCCTTCTCTTAGATAAGCTACCAACCAAGGATCACGAGCCCTATCTGCCCGAAGCTGCTGGTTTTAAGACGCCAGTCGCTCGCCTTTGCCCCTTCTCCCGTCAGTGGAAACAGTTCCGCCGGGCTCAAATTGAGCCACACGTGAAGGCCGGGAGCTGGACTTGGTTGTCAGAAGCTGTTTGAGGCGCGTGCCATAGAAGTATTTTATCTGCAGTGAGAGCTTATCCTCACTACAACTCCCGGCAATAACCACCTTTGGAACAATGAATGTACTAAATGAATGTACTATTACAATAAACACCGTTTGTAACGTAATAGAGGTTATTGCTATTTAACAGCCCTCCGATGGACGAGGACTTGCAATATTTTCACAATTATAACTGCTTGCGCCCCATCTCTATCAAAATCACAGTTTCAATCAATGTGCACACCGTTTTCACTCTTGTCCTCATCGCTAGATCTATCAGTCAATTGTTGAAACACGTTTCTATCCTATTCAGCTGTTAGACGAGATGTACACGCATTTTTTGTAGTCCTATCACTAGTTGCCACGGTAAACAGTTTTACACGATTTGGTAACTTACCCTAAACGCTGAAAAATATGAACATAATATCAATTTTCCAGTGTTCTACAACAACCATGCTTTGGGAATTTGTTTTCTGGTGGCAACTTAAAATCTCGAACCAGATCAGAGAGTGTTTCAGTACAATTTTCATTCGTTTTATTACTAAAATTAGATTGGCGCTCTGAGCGGCTTGCGGTCCAAATGTGATTATTTTGTGAGCCGCTGACAGCGGCTTGCGGTAGTTAATGTGTTAATACGCGCAGCGGATTAAGTTGAGTGATTCGACCGAGGGCTTATAAAAGAGATAGCGAGCGGCAAACAGGCCTTTTTTTGAAGATTCAGTCCAGACAAGAGAAAACGAAGATACTAGGCGCCCTGTGTGGGTAGAACAGAGACAAGACACGTGAGTTTGATTTAAAAGTAGTGTAGCCGTGAGTAGTATTCGAAGGTTCGGACCACTGCCCTTTCAGTAGATAGTATGTTGTAAGGTAAATGTGACAAACTTCCTTCTCTCAGACTGACAAAGATATTTTCTCATACTCTCTGTTGCTTCAAACGAATTCACCTTAGTAATAACAGTGAAGATGTCAAAGGTTGAACTTTATTAACGAGGTTAACAGTCTTTCATAACAACAGCTTCTTCGGCAACAAAAGTATTTAATATTCAAAACTGCAATTTCTTGTCTTCTTACTATTTGCTTTCTTCAGCTATCCCAATATCCTATAATTCTTCAGGTAGAAACTTCTTGTCTCTCTTCTATACTGACTGTTTATTTTATTTATATTTTTCTTTTCATATGTCTCTTGGTATATCTCACTAAGAGAAAACTGGCCATACCGCCAGGGCTGTCACTTTGCCAAGATTTTCATCTATTTTTCTTCTCTGCTCAGACCTGGTCTGCTGAGCTACACATATTACTGATATATAAAAGTGTTCAACGTACCTGGATTTGTTCTCAAACGAAATACACTTTCTTTTCTTTCACATCTATCATGTCCTCAGAATAAAATACTATCACAATAAAAATACTGCCGTACACCAAATTTATGGTACATAATGTACTGAGCGTTTTCTATACACTCTATTTCTCACAGCATAAATCTTGCTAATCATCTAAGACTGACTATGTTTTCTCACACATATATTACGCTGAGCGCGTTTCTCAAGTCTAACTTTAACACTTGGGAGAAAACCCTTTTTTCTTCCTACGCATAGCGCGTCTCAATAACCACTGCCTGATTCCTGTTCTTACATTATTCGTTTACCCCTCTCATGTAACATTAATCACACTTTTCACGTGCGTACTTTTTCTGAGCACAACTCACTAACACAATATTCACGTGCATACTTTTTCTGAGCACAACTCACTAACGCGATATTCACGTGCATACTTTTTCAAGGGATGTAATCTCTAGTTTATTGCCTTTGCTAAATATACACTCATTTTACCCTATCAAAACCAAACCACCGTTCACACATCTCCCCCCTTTAAAAAAAATTTCTCTCACAGAGAAAATTTCTCGAAAAATCTCCACTCACTCTCTTCCTTCCCTCTTCTATTACGAACTCCGTCCCTCTCTTCATCAACATATGTCTCAATGAGACCCGCCATTCTCCACTTCTAATCAACCTCACTCATCTCCCTGTCTACCATTTCCATTTCATAGTATACATTTTCCATCATGGAACTGTTTTCATATTATACATTTTACTGAATACAACTCTTTTCATGTTACAACTTGTACATAATGCAATTCATTTCATATTACACCTTGTATATAATATTCATTAGCCATTTACCATCCCTTTTATCTCTACTCCCAAGTTTATTATCCCGCCTACGCGAATTATCTTGAAATTCTGCCTATCTCATTAATCGTTCTTCTTAGTTGCATATTTTTCCGCCTTGTATCGTCTCTATATCTACGCCATTTCTCTATGGCTCTCATCTACCGCCATATTCTCTATAGTTTCTCCATATGCTCCTTTAGTTATCTTGTAATTCTTTTCCGTCTCCTCTCTGTGACTTCTCAATTTCCCATTCTCTACTTCTCTCTCCCTGAATCTATGGCTTCCCTGCCTCTTTCCTCTTCTCTTCCACTACTGCAGTAGTCCATCGTTCGGACCTACTCAGCTCACTTTCATGTTCAGTGTAGAACGATTGCATCTAGTTTTCAAACAACTAGACTCCCGCTGCAATTTCAACTTCTCTCCTTCTTTCATCAAAATCTCCGACTGAATATTTCTCCATACGTCATTTTCTCTATTCTTCCAATTTGTCCATATTTCTGCCGTCCTGCTCCACGGCTTCTCAAAATCTCACTTTTCCCTTATTTCTGCATATTTCTCCCAGAAAACCCCATAAAACCGCCGTCCTCCTCAACGGTTTCTCAAAATCTCTATTTTTCTTTCCGTCTTCCTCTACGACTGCTCAAAATATGTAACTCCATATTTCTCCCCATTTCACCATAATACTCCATGTTTCTGCCGTCCTCCTCTACGGCCGGTTTCACATAATTTCCGCCATACTACCATGGCCTCTAATCCACTTCTTACATCTCCTTCACCCGTCTCCTCTACTGCAGTACCCTATTGGTCAGGTGTACTCAGTTCTCTCATGTGTGCGGTACAGACCAATTATACTTAGTCTTCTGAAGACTCAGCTATCGCCGCCATCTTGTTATGTATACCATGTGCTATGCGTCCTCTCCTCTCATAGTCTCTATCTCTCCCTATTTCCTCACTACTTCATCTCCAAAAATTTCATGATCATGGCCTCTTTCGCCTTAAACTTCTCCAACTCAATCTGTTTATCAATATCTTGTGTTTCTTCTAGTCGTCTAACCTCGTCAACACTTTGCTTCCTCTCTACCTCTGTATCTCCCGAGTTTCTCTCAACCTCCTTACTTCTTACTTCATCCACCGTTTGCCTCGGTTTCTCTCTATCTTCCATTTCTTCCCTTCTCGTACTCCCTGGGTTCCTCTCAGATTCTTTACTCTTTAATTTGTCGCTACCTCGACTTGTACTCCTAGTATTTCTCATACTCCTACTCCTATTTCTATCTCCCTTTCTAGCCTCTCGGCTCTTGGATCGGTACTCCCTTCGATCCGTATTTCCTCTCTCTTCCTCCTTTCTAGCTTCCCGGCTCTTAGATCGGTAATCCCCTCGATCTGTATTTCTTTTATCTTCGTCTTTCCTAGCCTCCCGGCTCTTAGATCGGTAATCACGTCGATCCGTATGTGTTCTATTTCTCTGTGTATCTAGTCCCTCTGGACTCTTGGATAGGTATTCCCGTCGACCCGTATCTCTTCTATCCTCACTTATATTTCTCAGCCTATCTCTGCTCTTGGATCGGAAATCCCTTCTATCCGTATCCCTCCTTCTTTCTCTACTATTATCTCTCCTATTCTCCACGCTATCTCTAGTCCTGAATCGGTATTCTCCTCGATTCGTATGTCTCCTATTACTAGTCTCTCTGCTCTTGGATCAGTATTCTCTTCGACCCGTATCCCTACTTGTCTCCATAGTATCTCTACTCTTAGATCGGTAGTCTCTTCGATCTGTATTTCTACTACTTTCATGTTTCTGAACTTCTTCCTCTTTCTGTTTCGCCTTCTCTATGGCTTCCCTTCTATCATCACCTGTCCAAGGTGCTGTGACATCTTCCTTTTTCTCCGATGCATATCTATTCATTTCCTGTTTGCTTTCTAACTCTTCCAACTTCCTCTTATAATCTGCGCAAAGTGCAGTTAACTCTTCTATTTTTGTTCTATCTTTTTTTCCTTCTTCCTCTCTGTTTTTCCTCCACCTTCCCTGGTCGACACTGTCTATTTCCCATTTACCCATTGCCTTGGTCGTTTTATCTTGTTCCTCTTGTACTTCAGTATGACTACATTTCTCCTTTTTCAATTCTTCAAATTTCCTGTCCACATATTGAACAATTGCCTTTATGTCCTTCATCTCCGCTACACTACTATTTCTTACTTTATTCTTCCTCTTTAGTCCGACCTCTTCTACATGTCTCAACTTTGCTAGACGCCTTCTGTAATCCTCTGAATCGTCTGATGACGACGACCGCTGTCTCTTCATCCCTCTTATATTCTCTTCTTCCATCTCTTCCTGCGTATCTGAATCTTTAGCTGGTGTGTCTATTTCCCATTGTTTCCTTATTCCTGTCATATCTTCTAGAATCTCATTGTACTGTTTACTCTCTGTATCCTGCCATACTTGTATCCTGTCTTCCTCTGGCCTATATGTGCCCATCTCCTCTTGTTCGCTGTGTAAGATTTGGGGGGTTGGGGTTAACCGATCAGATGGTGTTCCCGGTTCTGCATGGACTTGTGCTCTCGAAACAATCTGTTCCCGCGCTAGTGTTGGTCTGCTGCCGTCGCTATCTATGATCTCACTGGAAATAATATCTATTTCCTCGTCGCTCTTAGTCATTTGGACTACCCAGTTGTCTCCTCTATGTTGTGGTACCACCACTGTTTGTGTGCCCATATTCGTAGTTGTTTCTGTTTGTGTACCAACACTGACCATGTCTCTCTGTATGTTTTTCTGCTTCTGGACTGTTGTTTTACCTTGGCTTGACCATGGTCTATTCCTATTACCTTGTTTTGTTGTGATATTTTGATGGGAAGATGTTATTATCTTTCTCCACACTCCTAGCGGTTCTACCTTCATTTTGTACCCGTTCTGTGTCCTTATTTGGCACTTCTGTTGGTTACCAACAATGATGTTGTTTATTTCTATTGGCTTTCCTCTCCTGATTTCTCCAACAAAATTCCTCACATCTATTCTAGTTCTTCTCCTATTCAAGCTGTCCCAATGTCCTGATCCATAGTTGCTATTAAAACGTGGAAATGTACTCTTACTGCTATTGTATGTCCTATTTCTGTATTTTTGACATGTTTGTTTTTGACATCCTCCCTTGTCAAACCAATTCCTTTGTTGATGTACTCTTTCCTTGCCTTTTCCTCCTTTCCACCAATGACCATGTGATTGTCTACCATTGGATGTATTTTCATGTACATCTGTGTTCATCCGCAGTTGTTTTCCACTACCATCGATATACTGTTTGTTTCTTCCATGGTCGTCACTTCTCCAACTCCCGTATCGTAGCTGTCTGTGTTGATGAGACCTTCTACTACTACCCTTTCTCACGTCGGGCAGTGAGTGGGTCTGATGTTTCCCTGAGTGTAAATTCTTGTGTGTCGGCCTCTGCCACTAATGTTTGTGACGCCTGGGTTGTGATTTTCAGTGTTGGGTCTTGGTGTACGGGTGTAATTATAATAGTCACCGGACAAGATTTCGGTGTGTCTACTATGTCTCGGGTTAAAGGTCTCGACTCTCCTTACTGAGTGCTGCGGCTCTAGTGTCCTATAGTTACACGCAAAGGCTTTATGTCCCAGCCTATTGCAAGCATAGCACACGATTGGCTTGCGGTCTACCTGTCTTGACCTATAAAACGTTTCCATTCCTCTCCCTCGTCTTTCTATCCTTCTTTGTTGACAATGTCCTATCTCCATAGGTTCTTCCTGTGTTTCTTCACATGGAACCACTCTACCAAGCCTGAGGTCCAATCTTCTTCTGAGGTTCTCTTCGGCTGTAGCAAGTGCAATGGCCTGTGACAAGTTTTGTGGGTCCTTCCTGAGGAGATGTAATTTAATTGGTATACCATTCAACCCATCTAAGAATATGCCCACTAACTGTTTTTCCACCTCTTGTTGGTTAATTTGTTGTCCCAAGAAAACTTCTTCAGCTAGGTTTAACAACCTGTCGCTGAACATTTGAATGGGTTCCTCTGCTTGTTGTTGTATGCTCCTCAGCAGCGTCCACGCGTAAGATGCATCCGTAATTTGGGCATACCTTCTTATTAGTTCTTTCCTAAAATCTTCCCATGTTTCATCTGGGACAGTGTCAGATCTGGGTCTTATAAAATCTACTACTAACCCACCTGAGGAAAGATATGCAACTTGTTTGTTCTCACCTTGGTCCATATTGACCGAAGTGCAATATCTTTGTATCTCGAGCAACCATTTTCTACATAAAGTAGGATTCCCTGCATATGGTGTTATGCTGTTCCGGATATTCTGGAACTTACTTTCATTTCTAATGGATGTCATAGCCTTGGCTACCTGCTCAAGAGCAGCCACATTGGGATCCAAACCCACCGTAAGTTGTTGTTGTTGCATCTTGTCTTGACCTGTAAGTGTTAGTGTTAATAGAAACACCTGTAAAAAAAATTAATATAAATCTCTTGGTTGACCTGTAAGAGAATTATTAACCAATATCTGTGTACAATACTTATAATTCTTATGAGTTACAAAACAAATATCAATCTAATTCTCATAATTTAACTGACTACACTAATAATTAACTTAATTTGTTTCTAAATGTTTCAGTGCTACATCATCTGTTTTTTCTTGATTGGGATAAACACTTGCTCCTCCAGTATTTTAGAATTAATCAACACAATTTTTTTATTTTTTTTTGGTCTTATACGGCTGTATACTATTATTTTTGCGCGTTGGGCCTGTTGATCATTCAGATTGTTATCTCATGCATGTGCCTGTATTCTGACGGTTGTCGGGTAATATAGTGAACTTGACCTTCGTGATGCTTTGGATATACTTCGTTGTTCTTGATGTCGATTCACTTTACTTGACTTCTGTACTGTCTTGATTTATTTCTTCAGCTCGCAGGATTCTTTTGATTTGTATCTTCTTAATGAACTTGACCTTCGTGATGCTTTGGATAGACAGGTGCACCAAAATAGTTTGTGACCGTTGTAGGGCTAGATACGAAAATACTTGATGCAACCGTACCTAATATGTGATGCCCAAACTGACATCTGAGGAGAGGCTGTCTTGCTTTATAAAAGTTTCTTGAACTATCATAGTGTAGGGCTGGTCACGCGCACCATTTGTTACCCTGTCATCTGTTGTCTTTGCTATTGCCTACTGTAGGGCTGGTCACAAGCACCAAAAATATCTGTAGCCGTGAGTCGTATTAAAAGGTTCGGACCACTGCCCTTTCAGTAGATAGTATGTTGTAAGGTAAATGTGACAAACTTCCTTCTCTCAGACTGACAAAGATATTTTCTCATACTCTCTGTTGCTTCAAACGAATTCACCTTAGTAATAACAGTGAAGATGTCAAAGGTTGAACTTTATTAACGAGGTTAACAGTCTTTCATAACAACAGCTTCTTCAGCAACAAAAGTATTCAATATTCAAAACTGCAATTTCTTGTCTTCTTACTACTTGCTTTCTTCAGCTATCCCAATATCCTATAATTCTTCAGGTAGAAACTTCTTGTCTCTCTTCTATACTGACTGTTTATTTTATTTATATTTTTCTTTTCATATGTCTCTTGGTATATCTCACTAAGAGAAAACTGGCCATACCGCCAGGGCTGTCACTTTGCCAAGATTTTCATCTATTTTTCTTCTCTGCTCAGACCTGGTCTGCTGAGCTACACATATTACTGATATATAAAAGTGTTCAACGTACCTGGATTTGTTCTCAAACGAAATACACTTTCTTTTCTTTCACATCTATCATGTCCTCAGAATAAAATACTATCACAATAAAAATACTGCCGTACACCAAATTTATGGTACATAATGTACTGAGCGTTTTCTATACACTCTATTTCTCACAGCATAAATCTTGCTAATCATCTAAGACTGAGTATGTTTTCTCACACATCTATTACGCTGAGCGCGTTTCTCAAGTCTAACTTTAACACTTGGGAGAAAACCCTTTTTTCTTCCTACGCATAGCGCGTCTCAATAACCACTGCCTGATTCCTGTTCTTACATTATTCGTTTACCCCTCTCATGTAACATTAATCACACTTTTCACGTGCGTACTTTTTCTGAGCACAACTCACTAACACAATATTCACGTGCATACTTTTTCTGAGCACAACTCACTAACGCGATATTCACGTGCATACTTTTTCTGAGCACAACTCACTAATTTATCAAGGGATGTAATCTCTAGTTTATTGCCTTTGCTAAATATACACTCATTTTACCCTATCAAAACCAAACCACCGCTCACAGTAGATTAGCTTATTTCCTAGTGAAATTACCATTATTTCGCTGTAGCTTTAGAATTATATTGAGCGTGTCTGTTTTAATGGTTAATGAAATAAATAGATTGATGTGTTTCCAGGACCTGATAATTTAGTCTTGAAATATAAATGAGTGATAGATTAAGGGATAGGTTTTATTAGGCACGATTAAGTCCAAATCACATATGTGAAAGTTTAAGAGCGATTATTTCATTTCATCAGAAAGGCAAATAGAGTATGAAACTATTTCATACATGAAACCAGGCAGAGAAGCGATCTATTACTTGAATTTAGATGATATTAACTGTTATCAAGATGGCAGCCGGGGGGCCACGTGGTGATGACTTAAGTTCCAGTTTTGTTAAAGTTAAGAATAATTATATTTTATTCTTTTATGTAAGAGCATTTAAGTGTATTTCACGATAGCCTACTTATCATAATCCTACTGTTTATCTTTAGTGGTTACTTTGAAGTGAGAAGATGTATTTAGATTTATGGAAAGCGCAAGGCCATTCCTTGGTGCGTAAGGCACGTTGAGACAGGTGTTTCTCTGGTTGCTCCTGGTGGAGCATGGAAACACTAATGCGGCTGGTGTCCATCACAAGCCCACAAGAAGCATTTTTATGCCATTACAGTGGTTGTTTCTGTAACAATGTGTTTCATGTGATGAGTTCCCAATCTCATCAGGGGTCATATACGACACGCTTATGGCCAGGCGCACCAGTCGTCACTTACGACATGTTCAGAGTGCAGGAACGAGTATTGATGTGGGTCGGTTGAGAGGTAATAGTTTATCCTAATTATTGAGAGTATTTGTTGTACATGTATTGAAGAATATTTTTTATGTCCAGTTGATTATTATTTAATTATTGTTATGTGAAGAATGGTTTGTGAGAGCACCTAGGCTCACTTGGAGATACATATTTTCGTTCTCCGCTCCTGAGGGAGCATGGGGCCACCAGTGTGGTTTGCCTCCGCATGAAGCATTCAGATGCTCTTGCAGTAGTGGTTTCGGTAGCAACCTATGTTTTACAGTGAGATTGCCAACCTCATGCACAACACCATACTAGTCGCATTGGACGACATGCATGAGTGTGTGAGATAGTTGAGGGTATCAGGTGGGAGCATGTTTTCTGTATGGTGAGTGTCATTATCTATGCTATTGATGTTCACTTATAATTGAACCTGTTAACTTTAATCTTCACACACCGTATTATATTAATTTAGTCTATGCGTTATCCACCGATACAACGCGTACCTTATATTCTAGACTCAAACCTCCTTATATCTTACAGTTGCCATTGGCTACACATATCTTTTAGCGGGGTAACCACACATAATCTAAAAAACCACTGCTTTAGGCCACATATCGACTGCGTAACCAAGTCAGCAAGTAACGTACGCTTAGCGTTAGGAGTGATTAGAGGCAATGCTGCATAGTGCAACCATCTCAAATCAAACGGAGATGCTGGCAAAACCATGCAGCAGTCCTCAACAGATACATTTTCAACCCTAGTCACTTGACCAATCGTAGCCTCTACTTGTGCCATCCATGACATCCATCTCTTGATTCTTCTTTCTTATGTCGGTGGTTACCCGCATATGTGTTTTTACTTGGGCCATCGCATATCTGGATCTAATCGACAGCAATCCGAGCATATATTTTATTGTCACAAAGTGGAGAATCACGCGTACAGCCCAAAACTAGTCACATCCCTTCAGTTCAAGTCGTTCACATTGTGACACTGACAGCGTGAGTAGTCCTATCCCGTACTCGATTACTGAAATCACGATGATACAGGAGAAACAATAGTCTCTGTTCCAAACGCGCAGCCGCCATTGTTTCTAAAGCTGTTAGTTCTCACTTGCACTTGAAGATAATTTCGATATGATACGAACAATAGCGCACGATCGAACGTTTTTCCTAGATAATTCAGTCTGTCTTGCCTTTCAATGTTCTGCCCATTGAATTTTATGTCTGGAAGGTCTGCTTTAAATATGGAGTTGTTCAAAGAGTACCATATCACATAGGCCTTGTTGGTATTGATCCAGTTTCCTCACACTATTTAGAAACCGCCTGTAGTGTTTCTTTTATGCCTTGGACCATATCCTGTTTGTCTGAGTTGGTTGAAAGATTGCTACTTTTGCTATGTGTAGATGTTTTACAGCACGTGATAAACCCTGGAGTAGTCCCGGGAAAATGCGCATTGGTTCTGATGTCCAAGTTCCCAAGCAAAAAGCATCATCTCCATTAAGGCAGCTGCTTTTCACCTTGTTATCTAAGGTTCCACCACATGCCATTATACAGTCTATTAGGGTAGCAGTCCATATAAGCATCCTCTAGGTATATTGCGACAGCCACCGTTTCTCTTTTACCTTGGAATCCTTCGTACATATCGTACGCAAACGTTCCAGCTTTACCCCATGTAGTTTTTAAAGGCCTAAGAATAATCAAAAGGGTGTGCATTTTCGAGGCGGCTCATTTCTTGTCTTGTCTTTTCAAGTAATTTACCATAGACATTCTGTAGTATGATAATTCAATAGCTGTTGAGCAGTGTGGGGTATTTGCCAAGTGTGGCCGAAGGTGTGTAGCCAGTCTTCCGGTACTTCAGCATTCTGTATGCTAGTATTGAAATGGCTGTGTCGTCGATCTATTTAATTTAATGGTATTGTTACACCATCAGGACCCGGAGCAATGTTTTTGCTCTTCAGAAACGAGATCGAAGTATATCTGGCCTCTTACGGCATTTTACAGCAAACTGTCCTTTATTTTCAGGTGGGCACTTGTTACCTTTATCCGTATGCTCTTCTCTTCGTCCAGGCTTAGTCCTGTAGAGGTTTTGACATTAGAGATGGGTTGGCTTGCACTTTTCCTATTTACTTAGTATTTATCACAAAACAAGAAGTAATAGAAATAAACAAACAATCTGATTGGGATGCTGGAACGTCAGGACTATGTTGGCTGGACTATCTGAAAACTTACAGGACATAAACCATGTGAGGAAGACAACCGTAAGCATTGACAAACTTAAACGACTTCAGCTGCACATGAAAACCCGCCTGACAGGCTCTGGAATGGTGAGCGAAAAGGACTACACAATTTATTGGCAAACCCTAGTAGTTTTTGCGGTAAAAAAAAAATCGCTAACTAAAATGGTTGAACCAGGTGAGAATAAATCACAACGCCTGTTAACGCTCCGCCTGTAAACAAGCGCAGATCCCACTACGCTTGTCAGTGTGTATGTTCATACTCTGCCTCAGAAGACAAATTCTACGTCCGTTGGTGACTTTAACGCTAGAATGGGTGCCGATAATGTTTTATGACATTCATGTCTGGGCGTTTGGTATTGGCAAGATGAATGAAAATGTCCTCACTTCTGGATAACCGTTCTGAAAAAAACCCCAGCATAAGATATAGATCACTCCTTGGTGTGCTGCAAAGTCAGCACTACCATCGTATCAGATGAAGGGAGACCACATATCGAGACCAGCAAGATGTCGGACACTGTCATTTTATCGCGACCTGAACACTGAAAAATTGAACGACAGTTTCCAGTAGCCCACAGCATGGTGATACTGTTTTAGAGGTATCAGCAGGAGCACCTGCGGAACACCATTCAAAGTACTGAACTTGCCATCTTTGGTAAGAAAACAGCGAAGTCATATGACTGGTTTGAAGCTTCATCAGATGTGTTGACACCTGTCACTGAAGCTAAGCGCAATGCTACGATTGAATACAAACGTTTACTGAGTGCTAGAACCCTACAGGTCCTGAATGATTCGAGAAGCAAAGTTCAACAAACTGCTCGACGTTGTTGCAAATGACTATTGGCTCCAGCTCAGTGAGAGCATCAAGACTGCAGCGCAAATAGGCAACACTAGTCAAATGTATGACGGTATAAAGAAAGCATTTGGTCCCGAAAAAAAGTAAGACACCAAAAACCATAAGCGAAGTAACTACAGAGGCATATCTCTTCTTACTAAGTAAGCCACTCGCGTCTGTTGTTTTTCTGTTGTCTAGTGATCTACTTCGTTATTTCTTACGAGTGCCTGAAAACATACTGATAAAAGTTATTTGTAAATTTCTCTGTGGTTGATTGAGTGCGTGCGTGTTGGAACAATCACTCACAACACAGGTACGCACGTAGAAGTCATAGATGGTTATAACGGCAGGTGTACTGTTAACGAATGTTTAATACACCACGACACGTCACGTTAATACAGAATACACAGTTATAGTCAAACTACAAGTTATAGCAATACAATAATAAAGTACTTCTCACATCTCAGAATCATGCAGATACTACAATATCCATGACCTCTTTAAAGATACTCCTCAACTCAGCGCTATCCACCTGTCCTCACATTAGCGCTATAATATTCTAAATATGGCCTCCTCACAGATAGCAAACGGACATCATCACCGTGCTACTGCATCACTATGGTATCCTCCAGATACTCCTCCTGCGCTATAAAATATAATAATGGATCCGTAAATATGGCCTCCTCACAGATAGCAAACGGCTCACATCATCGCCGTGCTACTGCATAAATATGGTATCCTCCAGATACTCTTCCTGCGCTATAAGATATAATAATGGATCCGTAAATATGGCCTCCTCACAGATAGCAAACGGACCACATCATCGCCGTGCTACTGCATAAATATGGTATCCTCCAGATACTCCTCACATAATAATAATGGATCCGTTAGCAACCGGACATCCCGCCGTGCTAACATAAATATGGTATCCTCCAGATACTCCTCCTGCGCTATAAGATATAATAATGGATCCGTAAATATGGCCTCGCGCTATAAGATATAATAATGGATCCGTAAATATGGCCTCCTCACAGATAGCAAACGGACCACATCATCGCCGTGCTACTGCATAAATATGGTATCCTCCAGATACTCTTCCTGCGCTATAATATATAATAATGGATCCGTAAATATGGCCTCCTCACAGATAGCAAGCGGCTCGCATCATCGCCGTGCTAGCATAAATATGGCCTCCTCACAGATAGCAAACGGCTCACATCATCGCCGTGCTACTGCATAAATAGCATCCTCAAGATACTTTCCGCACATAAGCGCTGTCATAATCTAATGAGTCCTACCAGCAATTTCTCACACGACTCCATACCTGGCAGTCTGCAATAATCTCGCCTTTACTCATCTTAGCGCTATTATATGACATGTGTAAGTTAATGGATCCTTATCAAAATATTCACAATACTGCTCACCCAGCAGTTTGCAATAATATCACTTATCAACATGTCTTCACATAACACAATTATCCTCTCTAAGGAAATAATGGCCTTACACAAATCATGGCCTCTTATATTCAGCACTGTACAGGCTTACTATCAAGAACACACACTATCGGGCGACCTCTCCAGATCGATGCCCAAAACTCACTGCCCACGGGAATACACATCTTCCGCCTAAAACAGCTACGAGACCCGGCTGTTCAAAAACACCGTTCAGTCTCACTACTTGCACGGGCTAGCCACAAATAGCTAAAACACCCGTAGCTCACAACAGTTCAGAGAAAAAAAACATCTCCGCGATTTGAACTGACCAGTGTTCGCCACTTGGAAACTTCTCGATCACACGAGGGAATTCCCCTAATATAATTTTAACTTAACATCAGCTTAATCAAGCACCGTAACCCGTAATCGAATCTATTTGCTTAACATTTTCAAGATCACTTCCCCTTGATAATATTTACTCTGTAACACATACCTTTATGTTTGTCTAATATTTAAAAGCGTATATGCGTTTAAAGACAGACAAAAGGCATCCCTTGCATTGGAACATAGTTGACATCAAATTAGCGAGAATAAAGAGGGGGAATGTCATGGATGGCGCAGGCGGAGGAGACTATTAGACAGGTGACCCCAAGTTTAAAGTATATTCAAGGGAGAAGATTGAAGTAAGTCAGATGAGAGCTAGATGAACTACCAGCAAGTCATTATCAGCCTTGGTAGTGAATGTAGAACTTTGGCCAATGGAAGAGCAGAGCTGGAAGTTGATCAGCTTATAAATGATAATACTGGGGATGATGATGCCATTGTGTACTATGATGGGCCTTTAATCTGTGGTAATAAATCAGGGTGGGGCTTCTCTGCTAGAGTAAAGGGAAGAACCGTTGCTGAACATAATAACAATCTCCAGCATGTTACCTTTATTGGCTGTTGTGTTTCAAGGTGGTTTTAATTGTCTTGTCACTAACTTCTCAAATATTTTACCGTAGACATTCTGCAATGTGATGAATTGATAGCTGCGAGCAGTGGTTGGTCTTTACCAGGTTTTGATGGCCGTAGGTAGTTATATAGCCACTCTTCCGGCACCTCAGCATTCTGTATGCTGTTGAAATCCATCACTACATTCATAATACCTATGTCATCACGTTCTTGATGTGTTGATGCGGTACACCACCAGGACCCGAAGCAGAGTTTTTGAAGTATACATAACGTCAGATATGAGGTCGAAATATATCTCCTCTCTGATGTTCACGATAACAATATGATCAATCTTATTCTGCAATCTGGTGATTGATATCCGTATTGCTTTGTATTCTTTTATGTGGAAATATGCTTCCTCCTAAAGCCAGTTAATGTGTAGCACAGAAGTTTGTGAAGTTCATCGTACCTAATTGACGTTTTCCCATGATTTCATCAAAGCCGGTCTGTTCCTTTTTGAGCATTTCGGTCCCCCATCAAAATTGTTATTAAATTCTTTTCATCCTATTTGTAGTCTTTCACAGACTTCATTGTCATTTGTTGGTGCATAACATTGCACAGGCATGAATAATCAATGTGCTCACACTAGTGTTGCAGACTAGTAGTACATGGTAGAAGCATACGCATTGACGAGGGCGATGGGAACAGCGCTAGTTTGCAGGTAGAGCAAACCTTCTGATCCGATTACGTATTTCAAACATCAGCGATGTATTTTTTTTAACCGCAACCATGGTCTCTGATTTTATTAAGGTCTTTCACTTATTTTCTCTGATTATGTTCTCTAATTTTATTAAGGTCTTACACTTATTTTCTCTATGTTCTCTGATTTTATTAAGGTCTTTCACTTATTTTCTCTGATTATGTTCTCTGATTTTATTAAGGTCAATTTTGCTATGTGTACCAGAGATTTAATAGGATATGAATGAAAAAATAAATCAAAAAAGGTGATTCGTTTAGACTAACAAAGGCAAATCTCGCTATTAATTCTGCTGATGATGTCTTTGCCAGTGCTACTATGCATCCTAGGTATGTAAATGTGTATGTGTTCCAGCTTCAGGTTCCTTTGTGTTATGGGCTCAGGATTGTCCACATTGAGTATCATGACCTCTGTCATCTTTAGATTGATATGTTCAGATCATCTGCTGGCTATAATTCAGTATTTGTTTTTTCTTGGATGCGTTCATGTGAGTGTCATCTGCATATTCCACAGATATTCCAGTGTAGAAAACGTCCATCTAATTCCTCTAGCGCATCACATAGAATATATGATCGTTAAAAATAAAATGGTTGATAATTGGTATCATTGTCACGCTCCTATTTTCACAACAGTTAAGTTGCTCTGCCCAACACTATGTAGAGGCTTTTGGTGATAGAAACGATGCAGCTTGGGATAAGCGCTTAGTATTTTTTTCATAGATATGCTATCAAAAACCTTTCCAACATCAGCAAAGTTAACGTATAGTCCCTGCTATTATCCGCATTACAGTAATGTTCCTGAAAGAGAATATATGATCTGCACGTTTTCTGTTCTTTCTGAATGCTGCTTGTCCTTCCTCAGTTTATTGTTTACAGCTGTTGACATTTTCTGAATAGTTAATCCTGCCTAGTATTTTACTAGGAACTGAGAGGAAATTCCTCCAGTTATTGCAGTCTGTAAGATCGCCCTTCTTGTGCAATTTGACAATTATTCTGATTCAAAATGGACTAAAAGCCCTTTTATCCCACTCCTTTGGTGTTTGTTTCTGTTTTCGGAAGATGTGGAGAAGATACTCTCAATGACAATCCTTAGATTCTGCAGTGATCGGAATCTGATCATTACCAACACAAAGTTCCCCCATAAGCGCATACATGCATACACTAAGTGTGAACCAACAAAGAATGTCAGTGATCGACTATGCCATTGTTAGGAGGAGCTCATTCAAATATGTCCGGGATGCTAGAGTCTGGAGGGGGCCAGAGATTGGAAGTGATCACTACCTGCTTACAATCAAAAGAACAACTGAAAGAGTTGCTCAGCCTAGGAACTGCCCAGCATCACGCAAGAAACCAAGTAAACGAACGGAAGAAATGAGCATTAAGATCTACAAGCTGAGAGAGCCAGAAATTAAGACCAGATATCAGGGGCTTATTGCTGCAGCGGTGAGAAACACAGAAGAACAACCTGATGACTTGGAAACCCTCTGGTTTAAATTCAAGGACATCATAAAGACAGCTGCTGCAGAAGCATGTGGTGAAGCCCGACTTGGGAACAAGAGAAAGAGGACACCTTGGTGGACAGAGGAAGTCAAAGAGAAAATAAGAGAGAAGAAAATGGCATGGAAACAATACATAGGAGCTAAAAACACAGCAGAACAAAAAGAGAAATATAGAGAATATGTGATACTGAGAAAAGAAGCAAAGAACAAGGTGCTAGCAGCAAAACAAAAGTCCTGGGAAGAATTTGGAGAAAAGCTAGAAAAAGACTTTCTATAAGACCCTAAAGAACATGAGGAAGGACAAACAATGCCCTCTCAAATGTATAAAGGACAAGAAAGGCAAATTGCTTACTGCCCCGAAGGAAGTAATGGAAAGATGGAAAGAATATTTCTCTTGATGAGAACTCCTTGCAAGGTCAAGCATCAGAAATGATAACCACTAGCACAGAAGAGGAAACAAATGGTGATTAAGATGACATAAAGATGGAAGAACTGAAGGCAGCACTGGAGAAAATCAAGATGGGTAAAGCAGCAGGGCATGATGGTATAACACCAGAAATGGTTAAGTACATGGGAGCATCAGGCGACCTATTACTCTTAAGGGTCCTACAGGAAGCGTGGTGCAACAAGACCATACCAAAGGACTGGGAGATTGCCATCATAACAACAATTTTCAAAAAGGGTGACAATCGACAATGTGGAAACCATAGAGGCATATCATATCCCTTCTCAGTGTCCCTGGTAAAATCTACTCTAGAATCCTAGAGCGGAGACTCCGACGCCTAGCTGAGCCACAATTGGATGAGGTCCAGTGCGGATTCCGAGCAAACCGAAGTACTCAAGAACTAATCTTCACACTCAGACAGATGAGTGAAAAGCCCCTTGAGTATAAGAGTGAGATGCAACTTTGTTTCATAGATCTGGAAAAGGCGTTTGACAGGATCGCCTGGAGCAAACTTTGGGACTGTTTGGCAAGGAAGAACATTCCAGCACCTCTGATTCATGCTATACAGAGCTTCTACAAGTCTTGCAGAAATTATGTGAGGACAGCAAACCATAAGTCGGAAGAGTTCAGGACCACCACTGGTGTAAGACAAGGTGATATCCTATCACCTTACCTCTTCATACTCCTTATGGACGATGTCATCAAGACATGTAAGGACAGAACAAGAAAGTATTCAGTGGGGTACTGGAAGATGAGACAGGTCTATATTTCGGAGCTGGCATTTGCTGATGATGTTGCTCTGATTGCTAAATCAGAGGCACATCTCCAATCCAACCTGCAAGTCTGGAAGGAAGAGCTGAAGAAGAGAGGGATGGTCATAAGCAGCTCTAAAACAAAATCCATGGTGATATCACGAGAAGAAAGAAAACATCAGATTAAGCTGGGAGAACAGGTCCTGGAGCAGGTCGACCACTTTAAATACCTCGGAGCTATTATAGACCGAAAGGGAGGCATCAAAGAAGAATTGGCCACTTGAAAAGCAGCAGCTGGGAGACTTTTTCAGGCCATAAATCGAGGATTCCTCAGCAAGAGAGAGGTTGGTAAGAAAACGAAGATGGCTGTATACCGCTCCACCTATATCCCAGTATTGACATACGGATGCGAGTCATGGGCAATGACTACAACCCATAAAAGCCAGATCCAAACCTCAGAAATGAGGTATCTGAGGAAGGTGGTTGAAGTAACAAGAAGAGACATGGTACGCAACCAGACGATACGTCAAGGCCTTAAATCCTACCCCCTGCAGACCCAAGTAGAACAGTCCCAATTAAGATGGTTTGGCCATGTCTGCAGAATAGGAGAAGATCGGATACCACGACAAGCATGGGAAACAAAGAGCCAAGGATCCAGACCCCCAGGACTACCCAGAGTCCGCTGGGAGGACAACATTAGACAATCTTTGAAGGGTCGAGGACTAGAATGGAACCAGGCCAGGAGGAAGACAGCCGATAGGATAGTCTGGCGCTCTCTCTTCCAAACCTCTACACCTCACGGTAGAAGGGGAACGACTAAGTAAGTAAGAATCCTAGAGCAGAGACTCCGACGCCTAGCTGAGCCACAATTGGATGAGGTCCAGTGCGGATTCCGAGCAAACCGAAGTACTCAAGACCTTATCTTCACACTCAGACAGCTGAGTGAAAAGGCCCTTGAGTATAAGAGTGAGATCCATCTTTCTTTCATAGATCTAGAAAAGGCATTTGACAGGGTCCCCTGGAGCAAACTTTGGGACTGTTTGGCAAGGAAGAACATTCCAGCACCTCTGATTCATGCTATACAGAGCTTCTACAAGTCTTGCGAAATTATGTGAGGACAGCAAACCATAAGTCAGAAGAGTTCAGGACCACCACTGGTGTAAGACAAGGTGATATCCTGTCACCTTATCTTTTTATACTCCTCATGGACGATGTTATCAAGTCATGTAAGGAGATAACAAGAAAGTATTCGGTGGGGTACTGGAAGATGAGACAGGTATGTATTTCAGAGCTGGCATTTGCTGATGATGTTGCCCTGATTGCTAAATCAGAGGCACATCTCCAATCCAACCTGCAAGTCTGGAAGGAAGAGCTGAAGAAGAGAGGGATGGTCATAAACAGCTCTAAAACAAAATCCATGGTGATATCACGAGAAGAAAGAAGACATCAGATTAAGCTGGGAGAACAGGTCCTGGAGCAGGTCGACCATTTTAAATATCTCGGAGCTATTATAGACCGAAAGGGAGGCATTAAAGAAGAGTTGGCCACTCGAAAAGCAGCAGCTGGGAGACTTTTTCAGGCCATAAATCGAGGATTCCTCAGCAAGAGAGAGGTTGGTAAGAAAACGAAGATGACTGTATACCGCTCCACCTATGTCCCAGTCTTGACATATGGATGCGAGTCATGGGCAATGACTACAACCCATAAAAGCCAGATCCAAACCTCAGAAATGAGGTATCTGAGGAAGGTGGTTGAAGTAACAAGAAGAGACATGGTACGCAACCAGACGATATGCCAAGGCCTAAAATCTCACCCCCTGCAGACCAAAGTAGAACAGTCCTAACTAAGATGGTTTGGTCATGTCTGCAGAATGGGAGAAGATCGGCTACCACGACAAGCATGAAAAACAAAGAGCCAGGGATCCAGACCCCCAGGACGACCCTGAGTCCGCTGGGAGGACAACATTAGACAATCTTTGAAGGACCGAGGACTAGAATGGAACCAGGCCAGGAGGAAAAGAAGAAATCGTCAAAGCTATCAAAAAATGGAAAACGCCTGGTCACGACAATCTAAATGCTGAGTTATTCAAGGGAGACCCTGAAATAGCAGCAGAACTATTAGAACTACTATTTGCACAAGTCTGGGAAATTGAGACAACACCAACATAGTGGAGTAAAGGAATAATTGTCAAATTGCCCAAGAAGGGCGACTTTGCAGACTGCAACAACTGGAGAGGAATTACTCTGTTCCCAGCAAAATACTAGGCAGGATAATCGTCCAGAGAATTTTAAAAGCAGTTGACCGGGAAAGAAAAAGCGGGTTTTAGAAAGAAGATGTGCAGATCATATATTCACCCTCGGGAACATTAAAAAGCAGTGCTCAGAATGGCAGCTATACAAAGTTGATTTTGAAAAGGCTTTCGACAGCGTACACAAGGACAGCCTATGGAAATTACTGAAGGCTTATGGAATTCCCAGCTGCATTGTTTCCATCATAAAAAGCCTCTATTCAACTTTACATGCAGTGTTGCATTCACATCAACACTTCCAAGAAAAAACTGATAGACTGAATAAGTATGGCCAGCAGGTTGGCCTGAACATCAATCTGAAGAAGACAGAGGTCATGACACTAAATGTGGGCAATCCTGAGCCAATAACAGTAAGGAACCAGAAGTTAGAACAGACAGACACATTTACTTACCTAGGATGCTTAGTAACAGCATTTTCTTGTTTTGTCATAGTTTTTCGATTAATAAATTAGACAATCAATCAATCAATCAATCTGCCGATCAGACGACTTTCATATCTGTACTTGTGCTTTCATTGTTTGTGGAGAACGTGCACTGTTCCTTACTCTTAGCAGAGAGAGAGAGAGAGAGAGAGAGAGAGAGAGAGAGAGAGAGAGAGGCGGAGTGAAAGTAGTTTGAAACATAGTCATTGAGTGGCAGGAGAGGAGAGTCATTATCTGATCTTCTGATAGCTATAATTTACTCCATCCACATTCATCACCATAACTCATTATCTTTTCAGTCCTCACTCAGATCTTTGTCTCAGACTATTTGTCTTGTCTCAGAGTGTAAACCACTCTCGACAGGGAGCAGCCGGCGACCTACTACTCCTGAGGGTCCTACAGGCAGCTTGGTGCAACTAGACTATACAAAAGGCTTGGGAGATTGTCACCATAAAACCATTGTCAAAAAGAGTGACAATCGACATTCTTAGTGTCCCCGGTAAAATCTTCTCTAGAATCCTGGAGCAGAGACTCAGACGCCTAGCTAAGCCACACATTGATGAGGTTCAATGTGGCTTCCGAGCAAACCGAAGTACTCATGACCTGATCTTCACTCACAGACAGCTGAGTAAAAAGGCTCTTGAGTATAAAGGAGAGATGCACCTTGGATCTGAAAAAGGCATTTGACAAGGTCCCGTGTAGCAAACTTTAGGACTTATACAGAGCTTTTACAAATCTTGCAGAAATTATGTGAGGACTGCAAACCATGTCAGAAGAGTTAAGGACAACCACTGGTGTAAGACAAGGTGATATCTTGTCACTATATCTGTTCATACTGCTCATGATGATGTCATCAAGACGTGTAAGGAGAGGACAAGAAAATTGTTAGTGGGGTACTGGATGATGAGACAGGTTTATATTTCAGAGCTGGCTGTTTGCCGATGATATTGACCTGATTGGTAAATCAGAGGCACATCTTCAATCCAATCTGCAAGTCTGGAAGGAAGAGCTGGAGAAATGATGGGTTATCAGAAGCTCTAAAACAAAAACCATGGTGTAATCACGAGAGAAAAGAAAGCATCAGATTAAGCTGGGAGAACCGGAGAGCATATCAACCACTTTAAATACCTCGGAGCTGTCACGGACTAGAAGGGAAGCAACACAGAGAAATTTGATAACCCGTAGAGCAGCAGCTGCGAGATTTTTTCAGTACATAAATCGAGGATTTCTCAGAAGTTGGCAAGATCTGTATACTGCGCTCCACCTATGTTCCAGTCTTGACGAATAAATGCCAATGACTTCTTCTCCTTTGATCCTTAGCCGCCGACTGTCTAAGCAGTTTGTGGCCATCACGCCAGGTGGCGTCTTGTTGAGCTGCCGCCCAAATTGCTTCCACTTTGTTCCGTCGGCGGTCATCCTTCGTACAGTGCCCCAGCTCTGATTCATTCTTTGCATCTCGGCCTCCACAGTTCTCAGCCAAGTTGTTTTTGGTCGTCCTCTTTTTCACTTTCATTCGGGGGTCCATAGCATAGCCGTTCTTGTGATGGCATCGGGGTCTCTTCTGATGACGTGGCCATCCCAACTCCAGCGTCTGCCAGTTATGATGGTATTTATGTTCTCTTGATTACTCCGAGTAAGTAGGTTAGTGATAGTATTACGCCAAATGATTCGAAGAATTTTGCTTAGATTGTGTGGAAGGAGGACAGTTTCGACATTTCCTTCTCCGTTAAGTTTGCAATAACTACAGAGATGCTCTCTTCTTAGTAATGTTGGTAAGGTTTTTGCCACAGTCATCTTAATGCGACTACACAAGAGCTGAGCGCATATATCGAGAGTCACAGCGTGGAATCCGAGCTGGTAGATCAACAACACACATGCTTTTTTCTCCGCCTTCATTGAAAAATCAAGCCTTTTATACACCTCACAAAGGCATTTGACCTATATTATTTAGCAGGATGGACTTAAAAATCCTCTTCTGCCCTGCTAAATTGCTGGAAATTATAGTCATTCCATAAAGAGAACAATGTGCTGGGAGCACATCAGCCCTTTGACAAACGCAGTGGCGTTAAACAAGGCTGCTTTTTGGCTCCAACCTTCTTCGGGATCTTCGTTGGCATACATTCAGAGATGCAACTGAAGGAACATGCCTTCACACTAGGTCTGTTTAATCTAGCAAAGCTGGGCAAAAACAAAAATCAGAAGTGCCACTTAAAGAGACGTTATTCGCTGATGACGCTGCAGGATCCGAAGCCAACGGGACGCTTCAGAGCTTGATGAATCGCTTCCCACAACATGCAAGGCCTTTGGTTTCACAAGAAAACAACATTTTTAGTCTAAAGAAACCAAATGTGCAGAGTCGATGTTGGTGCTGCACCACCATGACTTGGCTGTAGTACACTTCACATACTTGGGGTCTACCATCAGTGACACTCTCTCTGGACAGAGAAATTGACAAATTGCTGTACCGTTTCTCGCCGCCCTAATCTGTCTAAAGGTTTACAACGTTTTTTTGCCCAACATATTACTTACTCTGCTAAATGCATCTCTGCAGCTGATTTAAAACACGTACAGATCACTATCCATTTTTAGTAGCTGAGTTAGCGTTTTCAATTTGAAAATTGCATCTGTAGTTTATCTTTCTTCCACACATGCACATTGTTCGCATGAAATTTCTGTTTTGATGATAGAAAACGTAGGGAGACTCTATGTTGAGTATTACAACAGGAGACAATAATTATCAGAAGGGTCCTCCCCTCCTCTCCTTCTTTCTCATCTCCTTTACACTTTACATAAACCTGGATCATGTTGGAAACTACTCTACCTTTGTTCCGACTACCAGCTTCACGCCTGGTTTTATTCATGCTGTCAGCAATTGGGAAAATAGCCATTCTAGTGTATATATTACTATCATGAATTAAATAGCCCGTTGCAGTTGCTCACAGCCATCACGATGCCATTTCCATAGTTTAATTGAGCCTTGCAAGCGCTCTTTTTCTGGACTGTCCTTTTATACCCAATAGATCATATACTATGGCAGCCTCCAGACCTCTTACACCTTCAGCTGTGACTTAGTGTTAACCTCTTATTGTTCAGTCTGAATGTGTGCTTCTCGTCTAATCTGGATTGAAATGGCATTACCAGCTCAATCATTATAATCCGGTGCGACCAGGAGTCTTCCAGTCATTTGCGCAATCAAGAATGGCGAACATTTGGTTTGAGATGCGCTTTCCTGTTCTTATAAAGAATGTAATATTTGTGCCAGGTCTGTTGCACCGGGCAGTTACTGACTCTGTTGTGGCGCCATGTGAATCACCCGTGTCCTAGTTATACCTCACAATCTGAGAGCACTTTCTTCTCTTTACAAGGATCACAGAGTGAGTATCATCGGACTCTACCAATCTCACACAGTGGGCAGACGATGACAGAAGATCATATATTGATCTGTTACTGAAGCAGTCTGAGGAACCATTTGCAATAATTCATTCCGTGCCAGGGATCTCTGCAGAGCTTTTTCCCTGTAGTCCATTGACGTTGTTGGGTATGCACTGCCATCAATCTCAGTTTCTCGAACTTATAGATTTCCATATCTCCCTGTAATGGAACGCAATGCAGTTGATGCTTTGGAGAACCAGGGGATGCCAACATGGTCTACACCCGTCTATTAGCATGCGCGTAGCTGATAACCCAAAGAATGAGAAGTCGGTGATCGACTATGCCATTGTTAGGAGGAGCTCATTCAAATATGTCCATCCAAGTCTGGAGGAGGCCAGAGATTGGAAGTGATCACTACCTGCTTACAATCAAAAGAACAACTGAAAGAGTTCCTCAGCCTAAGAACTGCCCAACATCACGCATTAATACCAAGCTGAGAGAGCCAGAAATTAAGGGGCTTTTTGCAACCTGATGACTTGGAAATTCAAAGACATCATAAAGACATCATAAAGACAGCTGCTGCAGAAGCATGTGGGGGTCCGATTTGGGAACAGGAGAAAGAGGACACCTTGGTGGACAAAGGAAGTCAAAGAGAAAATAAGAAAATGGCATGGAAACAATACGTAGGAGCTAAAAACGCAACAGTATGAATGGAGAAATATAGAGAATATGTGACACTCAGAACAGATGCAAAGAACAAATTGCTAGCAGGAAAACAGAAGTCCTGGGAAGAATGTGGAGAAAAGCTAGAAAAAGATGCGCAAGAAAACCAGAAATTGTTCAATCAAGGCAAATTGCTTACTGCCCCGAAGGATGTAATGGAAAGATGGAAATAATATTTGTCAGAACTCCTGGATGGAGAGCATGGTGAAGCATCAGAAATGATAACCACTAGCACAGAAGAGAAAACCAGAAGATGGAAGAACTGAAGGCAGCACTGGAGAAAATCAAGATGGGCAAAGCAGCAGGGCATGATGGTATAACACCAGAAATGGTTAAGTACGTGAGAGCATCAGGCGACCTATTACTCTTACAGGCATCGTGGTGCAACAAGACCATACCAAAGGATTGGGAGATTGTCATCAATAACACCAATTTTAAAAATGAATGACAATCGACAATGTGAAAAACATAGAGGCATCTCAGTGTCCCTTGTAAAATCTACTCTAGAAACCTAGAGCAGAGACTCCGGCGCCTACCTGAGCCACAATTGGATGAGGTCCAGTGCGGATTCCGAGCAAACTGAAATGAGGTATCTGACAAAGGTGGTTTAAGTAACAAGAAGAGACATAGTCCGCAACCAAGACATAATTTTAACACTCAGACAGCAGAGTGAAAAGGCCCTTGAGTATAAGATCCATCTTTGTTTCATAGATCTGGAAAGGGCGTTTGACAGGGTCTCCTGGAGTAAACTTTGTGACTGTTTGGCAAGAAAGAATATTCCAGCACCTCTGATTCATGCTATCCCAAGCTTCTACAAGTCTTGCAGAAATTATGTGAGGACAGCAAACCATAAGTCAGAAGAGTTCAGGACAACCACTGGGTGGTATCCTGTTACCTTCTTTTCATACTCCTCATGAACATCAAAGCATGTAAAGAGAGAACAAGAAAGTATTCAGTGCTTGTCACGAAGTGGATTTAAGTTTATAGAGTTTGCCTGAATGAAAGCTAGACCCTTAGTATGAGAAAGTCTGAGAAGATAGAATTCAGATGAAAAATGACATGCCTGTGGACAGATGAGACTATTGACTCAAGGGATAGAACCAGGAGTTGACTCTCCCCTTGCCGCTTCGTGACTTCAGAAAAAGTTATAATCTCACTCCCTCTAGCTACCTTTAAACACAAGGAGATAAGGTGTATAAAACGACCACAGACACCACTATACAGACCACATGTAGGTATAGTATAGAATAGAAGCTGATCCAGTAAATAATAGATGTATATATTTATTTACATACAAGAAAAACATAAAATGGCATCATACGTCATCAAGTCAGTCGATAGCGTGCACTGTTGCACGGCCTGAAAACAACGTACCAATTAGATTAGATAGACACTAGAAAAAAAAACCCAAATCACATTCACTCTTTCTGTCACCCTGCTGAGGAACTATAAAAATGATTAGTGATTAAAAAACTCTACTATTGTGGGGGCTGTCCACTTTAGCCTCCACTCTCTAATACAAATAAGATTCTACTGTCTCAGTCTGGTTGACTCTTCCTCAACGAAAACATCTACACAGCTTCCATCTTGGTAGGCGATATGCGCCGCTAACTAACACCACTGCCGATGCTAAAATAATAGACTTGGAGTAACCCAAAGGCTCAGTGTCTATCCTTCGAGTGGACACTGAACAGACCCTACTGGTCCTGTCTATTTTCTCCCTCCTTCTCTCTCTCTCTCTCTCTCTGTCTCTCTCTCTATCTATCTCTCTCTCTCTTGGTCTCAGTGTCTCTCTAACATTCGACGACTGATGATGCGGCGTCTCCGTTACGCTCTTCTCTCGTTACTTTCAAGATCCAGGTATTTTAACCCTCTCACCTGTTCCTGAATTCTGCAATGATGATGATGAAGTTCTGGCGTCAAGCATGAGGTACTTGATGAACTGTCAACAAAACTTCTCTGCTGCTGAATAGCTTCCCTCTTTTAACCCGCTCAGGAGTTATAGGAAAACACAGCCTTGATTTCCGGCTGTACGCAATTGAAACCAGTCTCACGGCCACCTGCCGTTGCTAGAGACTATAATAGCGATGCTCTCGGCTGTATGATAAATAAACCACAGTCCAGCTGAAGCATAGGGACTTCACTGCCAGAGACCATAGGTCTGACCCTTAAGATAGGTCCTGTTGCCGTGGGTAATTTTGCACATGGGAAAATTTACGCTCCCCACTGTTCTTGCCGTGACTCGCAATTATCGCTGTTGTTCCCCGCAATGGAGACGATAATACGAAGTCTGACGGCTGACAATATTTCTTACGATAGAGAACGCTGCCCCGTCTAACTGGCTATTTATACACCAAGGGAACCACTCCTACGCATCATTGCGAAACCCGCGTGGCACTTAAATTGCGTCACGTTACCTGACGGCCGCGTGCTTCCGGACTCGTCATACGCGTGCTGGAAATGGCAATTATTTCGTAAAAAACGAAATCTCCGTGATCGTGAAAAAATCTTTAAGAGAAAAAACGGGCCGAGTGAAAAATAAACCTATCATCGTAAAACGACCCCATTTAATTTATCTCCTCAAAAATACCAAACACGATATATATTCAAATGAGAAGAAATAAAATGGTGAAAATTCAAAATAAAAGGACAAGATCGGGCCGGTTAAAAGACAGAATTACAGCGCGGCATCACATAAGTCCCCCCTTTCAAGTGTGGGAATCCGTGCTAAATCACTGAAATCTCTGGGTTTCATACTGGCCTTTATTCCTGTCTACAGAGATGTCTGTGAGCACTCCTTCTTCATCCTTATTCTCTTCCGGAGCCAGGTGCCGACTTAAGAAATCGGCTCCTACATTATCCTTTCCTGGGATGTATTGCACCGAAAACGAGTACATGCCCAACAATAAAGCCCATCTCATGATTTTAGCATTAATGTGCTTGTTGGCTCCCAAAAACGCTAAAGAGCGTGGTCACTTTGCACTACAAACGTGACCCCGTATAGGTATTCGTGGTGTTTGCGAATACCAGCCACTAATGCAAGGCACTCTCGTTCTATTGTTGAGTAGTTTCTTTCGGCCGCATTAAGTTTCCTATTAGCATAGGAAACCGGGAACAACAGACCTTGTTGTGATTCGTCGGCTTGTAAAAGAGTGGATCCAATTCCGGTGGCGCTGGCGTCCACCTTTAACACAAAGGGTTTTGTTAGATCTGGGAGCCGAAGTATTGGCGAACTGGTCAGCAGCTCCTTAAGAGTGGTGTACGCTCTCTCACATTCTGCTGTCCACCGAATTTTTTCCGGTTGACCTTTCCGAGTGAGGTCGGTCAACGGCCCTGTTACGCTATTAAAATTCGGAATGAATTTTTGGTAATATGCACACAGGGAGATAATGGATCTCGTGTCCTTTTTGGTGATGGGGCGAACGGCTTTCCTTATTTTTTCAACGTTTTTGTCCAGCGGCCACATGCATCCGTGGGCGATAGTGTGGCCTAGGAAGTCTAGGGTGTCAAACCCGAGTTAACATTTGCTCGGGCGGGCGGTAAGCCCCGCCTCCTTCAATCTCCCGAGGAGCGAGGCGACAGTTGTTATGTGTTCCTCCTCCGTTTCGGTTGCGATGAAGATATCGTCCATAAAATTATGAATGTGGGGGTTTTGCACGGCCCTAATAGCTTCCTCATCATTCGTGTGAAGGCACCCGGGGCATTATGTAACCCAAACGGTATGACGTTAAACGTATAGTGCCCTTCACTTGTACTAAAGGCGAACATCGGCCTCACGTCCTCTTTCACCGGAATCTGATAATAACCTTTACTGAGGTCTATTTTCGAGAAGATTTTCGCCTGGCTTAATTTGGAAAACAGTTCCGCAGGGCTGGGGAGGGCTTCCGGTTGAAATTTCGTCACGGTGTTGAGCAATCGATAATCGATGCACAGTCTGGTCTCACCGTTAGGTTTTTGTAATAGGACCACGCTCGAACTGTATGGGGATGTGGTTTCAGAAATGATGTTGGCCGCCAGCAGTTTTTCAATTTCCTCCCGTAACGCATGTAGTGGATTTTGATGGTATTGTATGGTTGATGTTACCTAGTGTGATGTATGAGGTCAGCTGTGAAGGCTCATGAGATAAATGTAGATGTGAATTACAGAAGGCCCTTCTTACTACCACTAACGACCTCACACATATCTTTTTTACTAATGAATGTGGCTACGTTAAAGGTCTAGGGTACTGATATGTAATGTGTTGTGGTAGATTACACACACACACACACACACACACACACACAGAGATATTTAATAAGTCTAATAATATTAATAAACTTTATAACACACTGAACTAACTCAGGCTGTTTTAGTTTTAAAATGTTAAATCTTTTGATAAATTTATTTGTTCTGAACCAAATGTTTAGTTGGTCAGAACATAAGAAATATTATGGAGTTATAAATGGAATGCATAATCATATGACATAATAAAATGGAAAATGTGTACCTAATTATTTCAAATGACTGGATAATAATAATAATTATATTAAGATAGTCCCAGGAGAACTTATTACTAGATATGCTGTTGGGGTGGTGTCATCACTCCCAGTCTATGACTACCAGACATTGTCCATTGATTTAGGGGATGAGTATATAGTTTAATTTCCCCAATGGTAAGTCTTTATTTATATGGTGAATTAGTTGGTGGGTTAGTTGGTAAAATCAGTTGGTGAAAGTCCAGCAGGCCAAATATCACTTATCTCGCCTGCGTCGATCTAGTACAGGAATCTGGTGGCCCCTCCTCTCCGTGCTGGGGGCAATATACAGCTGCTCTGACACAATGGTAGACTGCACTGGTTCACACTTATATATATCACTACAGCATTTGACACCGCTTTGGTGCCAAACAGAAACTCACAATTCTGAAACAAAAGTATTGGGTCATGTGTCAGAACTCTACCTCCTGAGCCACTTCTGCACACAACACTACACAACAACACCACACAGACTGGGTCAGATCTCTCTGACCACACAGCACATCTTACCTAGTTGGTTTCACATAGTACTAGTTCTCCAAGACCACCTTGCATCTGAGATATGTTCAATAGCTTCCTGCTATTGAATAAGATAGGTGATATGTTCCACTGATCTCAACACTAGATCCTTTTTCATAGTTTTATTTAGGCGTTCCTGTATATTTTCTTTGTATGTATGTCTCTAGACCCTGAACTTGGGCTGGGGACCTAGAGCGAACACTTACTTGTCGTAATCATTTTTATGATATGGCAGTATCAATCACTCGAGTTGTTAAAATATACAAAATAAATATTGTTCATTCTTACCAGAATTCGGAATTGAGAACACAGTTAAATTTGCTAGCAAAACTCAGCTGAGCTGCTGGCTGTATGATGGCGTCCCACTATATATTTGTATTCTTATGGAATCAACACCACTATTAATTTAAACTGCGTCTCTGAACAGACTTATGTCAAATGGCAAAATTTCACCTCTCTGTCCCGCTACTATAAAATGCGTTGGCCAATCGCCGACTTCCCCCCTAACTTTCAAATTACAACCAAAAGTCACTTCAGTCAAATCTCAGTCAAGTATGTATTACGGTCTGTTAGTCCGTCTGTCTCTACTTGTTTTTTCATAAAAACACTCTTGGTTTTACATGTATTTCCTACACGAATCTGCCTCCTAAGTTATTTTTAGCTACAATTCTCCACCACTCCCCTCTCTTTAATTACAGCTCGATTTTTACGTTTGCATGCTCAAGGCCAAGATTTTCGAAACTTTTAGTGACATGGGTTAACAGTGCAGTCGCTCGTCTGATATGAACAATACAGTCTTTTGTCAATATCTTCCTTATTATCTATCCGTCTGTATAATTGAAAGCATATTATTTCTCTACTCAAGATGGGCTATCAAACTAGCTAGGTTTTATTTTCATAACTCTATTATTAAGAAAAACATTTTTTTTTCAAGTTTAGTTTTTGAAATTTGTTCGAGAACCTACCCTCATGTGTTTTGCCGCGGCATTCAAATAAAGACCAAGTATCGAAAAACGTCCAAGAAATGACTGTCTCGAATAAGAGCTAAAGTCCTTTTCTTGTCCATTTCCTTACTTATGTCAACTAGTGACGTGAATTTTTTTCCTTTCACCACCAATTGCGTCTTTTTTTGCCGTTCGAACTTCTAACACGTGTTCAGTCATAACTTTCCTTTTTTGATCGTTTCATTCCCCCCGTCTACAAAGGGTAAACGTTCCGTCTGCACGTCTAACTCGATAATTTGACTGATGGCTGGAAAGGCGGGCATGGGCGAGCATGTCTCCTAGTATCTTACGCATTATTTTTATCCCTACATTTTATCGTTAAATTTGGAGATATTTTATCGTTGTATCATGGTAAATTCATCACACAGCAGCAGCTTTGGCGTACGGGACCGGATATATTTTAGTCCGTACCGGGGTGTCGTCTTTCAGTTTCATCTCAAATTCTGAGAGGTGGGTGAGTCCAGGCTTATCCGTTAAAACGTCCGTGTATTGTTGTAATACAGTCCTGAGTTCTCACGTCGCTCCTTCTGAAAGATTTTCCCCAAATTTCACGTCTCGGTACGACTCTGTTGGGTGTAAGGGGTACTCCCCGTAATCCTCTGGGTCGTCCTTTGCCTCAATAGCTACCACCAAAGCTAACATGTGGTCTTGAGATGGTGGGGCTCGTTCTAAAAATTTCTTAAGGAGATTCACGTGGTATATCTTCCTTTTTCCCCTGATAGCGATCCTATAGTTGTGTTAGAGATTTTCTCTAACACCTCGAAAGGCCCCTGCCATCCAATGCGCAGTTTGTTTTCCCGGTGGGAAGTAACAACAAGACCTTCTCCCCTACCTGGAGCTCTCTTTCCTTGGCCGTCTTGTTGTATCTCTGCGCCTGTTTTGCGCGAGCCTTACGAAGGTTGTCTGAGGCCATTTTCCAACCTAACTGTAGTCGCTCCTTTAGCTCTGCCACATATTTGGAGGCCGACACCGTTGTCTCATCTGCCTTCCGATCTGTCAAAGACCTGAACAGTGCCTCCAATTGTCCCTTGATCGGTCGCCCAAACAATAGGGTGGCTGGCGGGTAGCCTGTAGAAGCCTGGGGGACTTCGCGATAAGCAAACAGGGCGGCGGGAATAAAAAGGTCCCTATCCTCTGGCCGCTCCTGCCCTAATTTACGCAACATCGTCATCAAGCTGCCGTTGAATCTCTCCACGAGACCATTTCCTGCCGGGTTATACGGACTGGTATGTATGTGTTGGGTCCGAAGAATGTTGAAGATCTCCTCCATCAGCAAACTGCAAAATTGGGACACATTATCTGTCAACACTTGCTGAGGAAACCCCAGTCTTGTAAATATTTGCAGCAAGGCTTCTGCAACATGCTTCGAGTCGGTGACCGCCAGGGGGATGGCCTCTGCCCACATGGTGCACACATCGACTAATGTCAGGATAAACCTGTTCCGCCGCTTTGTTCTTTCTAATGGGCCTACAATGTCAACCACCACTCGTTCAAAGGGGGTACCGACGATGGGCATCTCTCCTAACGGGACTGGGGGTGTCCAGTGTTTGGGTGCCACTCTCTGACACTGAGCACAAGATTTCACAAATCTTATGATGTCCTGGGTCATTCCCGGCCAGAAATAATGAGCCGCTATTCTATGTATGGTGGCCCCCTGCCCCATATGTCCACTAAATGGAAGCGCATGCCCCATTTATAAAATCTGCAGCCTATACTTGGCTGGCACTACCAATTGGCTATGCCCCTGCTCTTCTCCTCCTTCTCTGCGATAAATCAGCCCGTCCTTCTTGAAGAAATTCCCCTTTTGTTTGGGGTCATTCGACGTGGGTAATTTCTGAAAACAGGCCTCCAGTGTCGGATCCTGTTGTTGACATCCCAAAATGACCTCAAAAAGGGGCACCTCCATTACGGCCGCCTTGATCGTGCCCCTGACAAATTTGGACACTATCTTTATCTGCGCTACTGGGAGGCGCATTGGAGCATCTCCCTTTAACACCCCACATATCTCCACAAATTCTCCAGTCGTCTGTTCGGGCTTCACTAGATGATGGCCCACGAGACATTCGAAACGTAAGCCTGTATCATACAAACACTCGGTTTCGATCCCATAAACCGTTACCCTTCCCCTCGTGGAAGGTCGGTCACTCGTAGGTTGAGAATCCTGCTCCTTCTCCAAGTCTGGTACAGAAGTTTGTAAACAGGCCACTCTCTTCGGGGGGTTTTCCCGGCTTCCCCCTGCTCTCCACTGCGAGTTATAATTATTTCTGCCACCCCACGACCGACCATATGCGTGTTTGCGGCCGGGGTCCCTCCTTGGCTCATCTCGTTTATTCGGTGTGTTGGGGTCCCTCGCGGAGTTCGAAGCAGGTGGAGGGGGCTCTCGGGTGTTCAGCCCCTTAGTTGGCTTGTCTAGAGAGGTGTTATGTCCTCGTATTGGCGGGTCAGGGTTTTTCCGTTTCTGGCTCAGTACCTCGGCCTATGCTGTCTGGAACCTTTCGGCGAACACGATAATCTGATCGAGTTGCTGGGCCCCCTGCTCTGCCAGATACCGCCTCAAGTCAGGGGACATGTTTGCTTTTACCTGTTCACACAGAACTGACTCCTCCAACCCTTCAAATGTTTTCGCCAGTCCTGACAGTTCCCTCCACCGGGTTAAGTAATTTCTCACCCGCTCTGCAAACTGAGCAAAACTCTCTCCCTTCTCCGGCCTGCTCTCCCTGAACATGGTTTGGCATTTTCGAGTTGTCCATTGAAATCTTTGCAATAAAGCGTTTCGCAGTGCCTCAAAGTTGTTCTGATCATCTATGAGCATCTTATTGTACACTTCATATGCATGACCTTTGAGTTATTGTGATAATTTTAGACACCACAAACTCTCATCCAACCCGTATGCCATTGCCATCCTTTGAAATATCTCCAAGAACACGTTAATCTTCTCATTCCCATTAGGGAACGAGTCAAATGGGAAGCTCATGGCTGCCATCCGGGGGCCTCCGTTTCCTGAGGTGTTAATCGTCCCTGCTCCGGGAGAATCTCCATTAGCTGAACTGCCTTCCGAAGCTCGATGCTGCAGTTCCAGAGAACGCAGGGCAAGTTCGTGCTGTCTCTCTGCTGCCTTCTCCTGTGCTTCCCTTTCTGCTTGCCTCTCCGCTGCTTCTGCGGCGGCTATCCTTTCCTCTTTTGCTGCTTCTGTGGCGGCTATCCTTTCCTCTTTTGCTGCTTCTGCGGCGGCTGCCCTTTCCTCTTTTGCTGCTTCTGCGGCGGCTGCCCTTTGCCTTTCCTCAATTTCTGCGGCGGCTGCCCTGTCCTTCTTCTCTTTCTCTCGCTGATTATGCCTATCAGTTTCCCTTATCAGGTAGGCCTTAGTCTCCTCCTTATCCATTCCCATATCCTTAGCAGATTCACGCCAGGCAGCTCGTAACTTGGCCATATCCGCCATCTTACCTGTAACTGCTATACAGAGAAATGACAGAAAAGGAAAAGAGAAGGAACAACCTGTTACGAAATATAAAATACTCCCTCTATAACCGCTGTTCCAAAAACCCGACCTCAGACTAGCACCAAGTCTGAATAATAACCTTAAAAAATTGTGTTAAGAAGTTACCAAAACCCGAAATTACTTTCCTGCTAAAGAAAATTATGTCGGTATGCCATCAATTACCTCTATGTCATATACATCAAAATTACCACAAATCTACTAGACTGCAACCTGTGGAAAAACCTATAACTGGATCTTATTTACATACAAGAAAAACATAAAATGGCATCATACGTCATCAAGTCAGTCGATAGCGTGCACTGTTGCACGGCCTGAAAACAACGTACCAATTAGATTAGATAGACACTAGAAAAAAAAAACCCAAAATCACATTCACTCTTTCTGTCACCCTGCTGAGGAACAATAAAAATGATTAGTGATTAAATAACTACTATTGTGGGGGCTGTCCACTTTAGCCTCCACTCTCTAATACAAATAAGATTCTACTGTCTCAGTCTGGTTGACTCTTTGTGGTGAAGTGGGATGTTATAAATATTTATAGGGGACTTAGTGTACTGACTGAGATCAGCTGTGAAGGTATCTATATCTATTAAGAGTAGTGTATTATAGATAACCTTACTTGCTACCACATATCTCTATATCTCAGTCAGAATTATTCTGGAATAGTGTGATGCTACGTTATGTGTCTAGGGTATGTGTATGATGAAGTGTAAGTCACAACAACAGACAGATAAACAATTTAATTTAATCCACTACTCTTAACAACACTGTGACACTCACATACATATAACACTCTATGAGAATATCTTAAAGAAGTCACTCGTAACTTTTCAAATAACAATATGTATTCATTACTGGCATGAATGAATATGTGTCCTGATTCAACTACAAGGGAACCAGGAATCACAATCAATTTAAATTACAAGTTATGTACAGAATGTATTTAATATGAATATTGTAGTGACATATATTATTACAAATGTTCTATGTGTGTCAGTTGTGTAGTAGTAAAATGAGGTAATACTGGTTTTGTTTTGTTCAAGCTCTGTTGGTATTTGTCATCATGACTTCAATAGTTTGGCTTTAGGGACTAGTATTGGAGAGGTTCACAGTTCCTGATTTTAAGACAAGTAAATTCCCCTCTTAATGTTAATTTTATAAAGTCAGTTCAAGATGAGGGGACATAATGTTGAGCTCAGCTGGCCAAGTTAGCTTATCTGGCGTGATGGCGGCAGGAAAGGACTCCTCTGCTCGAATTCTCCTCTGGGCTCTGGAGACACCTCACTGATAGCTAAAAGGACCAAGGAGTATGCTGTCCGACACTGGATTCAGCAAAGCTCTGACTAGGTGCTGCTCAGTACCATCAAGACCACTGTCCCTGAAATCAAGAAGGATGTACCTTCTACTTCATAACTAACTTAAACTCTCCTGTTACACTGATCACAACACAGCACAAACATTGAGTTCAGAGCATTAGGCCAACTGTCAGCTTCATTTGAAATACTTTATTCCAGTATTACCCTTCTTAATGGTTACTACGCCTCTGCAATTCCAGCATTATTTCTTTCTATTCAATCATCCAGGTGTCAGTGTACTGTTTGGCCATTCCATGCCGTTTTACTTCTCTCCGACACCCTCTGTTCAGGCTGGAGCATTACAGGCTTTACCTCACGTTGGCCACTGAACTACACATATATATACAGGCATAAATCAACAATTCACATTCAATTTTCATTAAAAGATATTGAATGGTTCAAGCTTACCACAATTCATACGAATAAACACAGATACGTTGATTAGCAATGAATTCTGGCACAAACTGGCACAAATTCCCATCTGCTTATCTTCAAGGCTTTTATTTAGCCAAATATAAGCTGGCTTCAACGCACTGATGCTTTATCAATCTTATTTAAACAAGTGGTTTCGAATTAACGCTCCCAAGTGTGTATATCAGCGAGTCTGACCAATGAGCCCCGTTTCGACAAGTGTTTGAAAAAATGTTACCTTTCCCCGTTTCCCCTAACAACCAAGATAGTATTTATAGCCCGACCAATCGTGGTTAGGCTTTCATTTGTTGCGCTCCAATCAATTTGGAGTTTACATGGTAGGCTATTTCTGTAACGTAAATTTTTTTCAAACACGTTATAAAAAAATCTTATGAGCAGAAATGATTTTAGGCTGTCAGGCACCCCCAATATTTTATTTTGGGTATAATTTATTAATTCCTGGACCATTTGCGTAACGTTTTACATATTATTTGTCAGCAAGCCCTAAGGAACCCAAAAATACAAATTTAAAGGAGCTACGTGGCTGCATTCAAAATATGCAATTTCTTCTACCTCCTGTTTCGAAGATGTGCTGTCTGGGTACTGTTATGTTTTCAACCGTAAACCCATCTAATGTTATCTTTTCTAATAAGAGTTTTTTATGATTTATAAACCTAACTCTGGGAAAGGGTAGTGTATTTTATCACTGTCCGTCTGAAAAAAAGTTAGTGCTTGTAGACTTACACGCGTGATGGCAGCATTTGTGTATCGCGCGACGCCTGTTGCATGCGTTCCTGATTTTCAGCCCTCCCCTCTCTCTTTATCCTTTTGTCCATCTGTTCGTTCGTTTTGGTAACGTAATATAATTAATGTTAGGATTAATTTAGGTCATTACGCAGGGCCTCTCAATGCTTTTCCAAGAAATACAGCACACGTTTCATTGAAGAAAGCGGGTAATAATACAGTAAGCTTTTATATCAACGTGAAAGCATTACAATTTGCAGACGTAGCAGAAAACAAGGGGGATTTCGAGTACATTCTTTGTGACAGCACTGTTATTTTTTCCATTGCTCTTTTCTTTATTAATTTTATTTGTTAGGCTTCATATTTACCTAATAATTTATATATGTGGATTAGAATATTTCATGACACTCTTCCTCAACGAAAACATCTACACAGCTTCCATCTTGGTAGGCGATATGCGCCGCTAACTAACACCACTGGCGATGCTAAAATAATAGACTTGGAGTAACCCAAAGGCTCAGTGTCTATCCTTCGAGTGGACACTGAACAGACCCTACTGGTCCTGTCTATTTTCTCCCTCCTTCTCTCTCTCTCTCTATCTCTCTCTCTCTCTTGGTCTCAGTGTCTCTCTAACACTCGACGACTGATGATGCGGCGTCTCCGTTACGCTCTTCTCTCGTTACTTTCAAGATCCAGGTATTTTAACCCTCTCACCTGTTCCTGAATTCTGCGATGATGATGATGAAGTTCTGGCGTCAAGCATGAGGTACTTGATGAACTGTCGACAAAACTTCTCTGCTGCTGAATAGCTTCCCTCTTTTAACCCGCTCAGGAGTTATAGGAAAACACAGCCTTGATTTCCGGCTGTACGCAATTGAAACCAGTCTCACGGCCACCTGCCGTTGCTAGAGACTATAATAGCGATGCTCTCGGCTGTATGATAAATAAACCACAGTCCAGCTGAAGCATAGGGACTTCACTGCCAGAGACCATAGGTCTGACCCTTAAGATAGGTCCTGTTGCCGTGGGTAATTTTGCACATGGGAAAATTTACGCTCCCCACTGTTCTTGCCGTGACTCGCAATTATCGCTGTTGTTCCCCGCAATGGAGACGATAATACGAAGTCTGACGGCTGACAATATTTCTTACGATAGAGAACTCTGCCCCGTCTAACTGGCTATTTATACACCAAGGGGACCACTCCTACGCATCATCGCGAAACCCGCGTGGCACTTAAATTGCGTCACGTTACCTGACGGCCGCGTGCTTCCGGACTCGTCATACCGCGTGCCGGAAATGGCGATTATTTCGTAAACAACGAAATCTCCGTGGTCGTGAAAAAATCTATAAGAGAAAAAACGGGCCGAGTGAAAAAAAACCTACCATCGTAAAACGACCCCATTTAATTTATCTCCTCAAAAATACCAAACACGATATATATTCAAATGAGAAGAAATAAAATGGTGAAAATTCAAAATAAAAGGACAGGATCGGGCCGGTTGAAGGACAGAATTACAGTGCGGCATCACAGTGGAGTACTGGAAGATGATACAGGTCTGTATTTCAGAGCTGGTATTTGCTGATGCCCTGATTGTTAAATCAGAAGCACATCTCCAATCCAACCTGCACGTCTGGAAGAAAGAGCTGGAGAAGAGAGATGGTCATAAACAGCTCTAAAGCAAAATCCATGGTGATTTCACGAGAAGAAAGAAGACATCAGATTAAGCTGGGAGAACAGGTCCTGGAGCCGGTCGACCAATTTAAATACCTCGGAACTATTATAGACCGAAAGGGAGGCATCAAAGAAGAGTTGGCCACTCGAAAAGCAGCAGCTGGGAGAATTGTTTAGGCCATAAATTGAAGATTTCTCAGCAAGTAGAGGTTGGTAAGAAAACGAAGATAACTGTATACCGCTCCATCTATGTCCCAGTCTTGACATATAGATGCGAGTCATGGAAATGACTGCAACCCACAAAGCTACATCCAAACCTCAGAAATGAGGTATCTGACAAAGGTGGTTTAAGTAACAAGAAGAGACATAGTCCGAAACGAAGTCCTAAAATCCCACCCTCAGCAGACCCAAGTAGAACAGGCCCAACTTAAGATGGTTTGGCCATGTCTGCAGAATGGGAGAAGATCAGCTACCACGACACGCATGAGAAACAAAGAGCCAGGGATCCAGACCCCCAAGACGACCCACAGTCCGCTGGGAGGACAACATTAGACAATCTATGAAGGACCAAGGACTAGAATGGAACCAGGCCAGGAGGAAGACAGCCGATAGAATAGTCTGGCGCTCTCTCTCTCTCTTCCAAACCTCTACTCCTCACGGTAGAAGGGGAACTACTAAGTATGTAAGTAAGAAGCTGATAACCTCCTTTAGCTTGAGAATTTCTTCGCCAAAAGTTTTTTTCATTTTCCACTTTCTTCCAGTTTATAGTGTGGGCTGAACAGTCATCGTCTACTGATTCACACATCCTCTCTGATAGTTTTTCATGTTTGCTTGTAATCTTGCCCAACTGACTTGAAAGGAACCAATCGTTTTGCCTTCTTGAAGTGGTGCGCTACCTGACAGACCTCGATTTTCCACTATGCCTTCACTATAACACTTCATTAATTCACTTCGGTCTTCTATAACTACCTCATTCAGCCTCTTACCACCTGATATATCTCGCACTGCAATTGATTTTGCATTTGCTACATTCAAGAAAACTAGATTCACTTGCCATCTCCACTTTATCCGCACCTGCCTCCGCCTTAAAGTTCTCCCTCATGGCTTCACTTCTCACTTCAGCCACTCTGCTGGCCAAATTCACCCTCGTGAACATCGCCTCTTACAGCGCATCGAGACCACATGTGGGTTCCAGCGTATGCGAGCTGTCGCAGCTATCCATTCCCGCCTCCTGGCAGATATCAGTGCCCAGTAGTCTCAGCTTCTACTTCGCTTACGTAGTCTCACCTGCAGCTACTTTCCTGCCTTCCCCATTATCCGCATTATTATCCATACCCTCAACCGGCAATTGTATGATTTTTTATCCGCCCAGAAAAAGGACAAACTTTCTTGCCTCTGTCCTACCCCTGAGACTGTCCCTGCCTCCTCTACTCCATCTCGTTCCCAGGTTGTTTGTATTCCCTCTGATCTTGCCCTCTCTGAGGGGGAGTTTTCGGTCCTCAGCAAGGGCTTGCACTTTGTCCCTCTCCAACCATCCTCTGATCAGTACAATCTCCTCCAAGATGTCCATTGGTTTCATCGCCGTCTGCGACTTCAGTTCCATTTCCGCAACAGTGATGGTCCTCAGAGATCGCAGGCTGAATCAGATGATGCCTTCGCACGCTTCGCTCTTCCCAAGAATAAACATTTTACATCCTCTCCTGGGGCTTCCCACGCTCTGGATTTATATATTCAGAATACCCTCCACGACATTCAGCAGCTCCAACCTCAACGCCTGCGTTATTCAAACCTTTCTTCTGATGAGTCTCATGCCCTCTCAAAGCCCCGCCGCAGAGATGACATTGTTATCAAACCGGCTGACAAAGGAGGTGCCATTGTGGTATGGCGCAAGGACCTGTACCTCCAAGAAGGTAATAAGCAGCTCACTAACAGCTCCTTCTACCAGCGCCGTGACAATGATGCGACAGTCCTCAACAATCGTCTGGTCCATGACACCATCAAAAGTCTTATCGCCAACAAGTCCTTACCTTCTAGCGCTTATCATCTCCGTATTGACAATAGTGGTCTGGGCAAGCCTGTGTTTTATATGCTTCCCAAAATTCATAAACCCACCAACCCTGGGAGACCCATTGTCTCTGCGTGTGCCTGCCCTACCGAACGTATATCAGACTTCCTCGACGGCATCTTCCAGCCTATTGTAGAGCAGCTTATTTCTTTCTTAAAGGACACAAACCATGCTCTTACTACTTTTTCCTCTATTCAGCTTTCTCCAGACCGTACCTACCGTTTATTTCTGTTAGATGTTTGCTCGCTTTACACTTCCATTCCTCACTCTGATGGTCTCCGAGTTCTTCGGTTTTTCTGGGACCAGCGCAGGCACCCCTCTATCGCTACAGAGACTCTCCTGCGCCTTGCAGAACTTGTCCTCCGACTCAATTCCTTTGAGTTCAATGGACAGTTCTTTGACCAAATAAGTGGAGTTGCCATGGGCACCAAGACGGGTCCCAGTTATGCCTGCCTCTTCATGGGCTACCTGGAGTATCAGGTGTGGCAGCAGTATCCTGGACCTTTTCCATTGATATATCATAGATACATCGATGATGGCATAGGTCTCACCGATATGCCAGAGGTTGACCTATCTAGGTTCATTAATTTCATTAACAACTTCCACCCTGCGATCCAATTCACCTCTCACATCTCCACTGTCTCTGTTAATTTCCTTGACATTGTTGTCACCATCCCCCCCCCCCCCCCCCACATCACCACTTCGGTGCACTACAAACCCACCGATGCACACAGTTACCTCCTTTATACTTCCTCTCATCCTCCGGCTTGTCGGGACTCCTTGCCTTTCTCACAGCTTCTCCGTCTCCGTCAGTTATGCCAAAATGATGACAACTTTCTATGCCGAGCACAAGAAATGTTGGACTTCTTCCGTAACAGACAGTATCCAGAAAATGTTCTTACCTCTGCCTTAGAGCGTGTTCTCCATATCTGACTGGGCGACCGATTATGCAGAAACCTCTACGATATCTCTCAGTTTAAATCCACACCTGTGGCCATCCACTTCAATGGCCCTGACCACCACGGTGCCACTGACATCCAGGTGACAGCCATCAGATTCTGTTCCTCGGACGCCAACAGTCGGTTTCGCCAGGAACAACGCCTCATCCATCTTATGGGTTGCCTCAAACCACACGGTTTGAATACCCAACATTCTTTTGTCTGAGACGCCTTTTTCTATCGAGTCCCAGTTGTATTATGACTGTCTACTTTGATGAGATCACGCTTTTTTTTTTTTAAATCGCTTTTCCCTCACTTTCTATATATATATATATATATATATATATATATATATATATATATATATATATATATATATATATATATATATATATATATATATATATATATATATATATATATATATATATATATATATATATATATATATATATATATATATATATATATGTGATGGGGCCGAAAAGAAGACGCCTGCCCCCTACCTGTTTCTAGGCCGATTTATCGCCCACATATTTTCGATGGGCGCGAAGCATTCTGGGATGTGAAAATTCTTCAAGATTGATGAAAAGGCCATAATAACGCCTAGAAATTAGTTTTGGTGCATAGCTGTGTGTTATATTTGATAGTGGTGTTTTTGCTCTAGAAATAGTTGTGTATATTTCTGTTGTCGGCCGTTCTAAAGTAAATATAGTGAGTGTTAGGTATGCGGCCAAATCAATACGCCTAGCGCGCTGTAAATTGAGTGATTTGACCTGGGCTTATAAAAGAGATGGCGGCCGGCAAGCGGGCCTACTTTGCCACAGCCGCCCAGAGAGAACAGACGAAACTAGCAATCGGGCACATGCTGGGTGTTTTGTTTTGTTTTGTTATGTTCGCTAGTTTATTTGTTTAATGTTTGCTTAGTCCCTGAATGGGTTGTAAAAATAAATACAGCCCCTGCCTCTAGAATCAAGAGTTTTATTGTTGTTCGGGTCGGTGCGAGTGTGACAAGAGAGTGATCAAACATATCACAATATCATCATCATCATCATCTCGCCCACCCTATCACAATTGGCGTCGTCGGCTGGATCAGGCAAACAGTGACACCGAGCAAACAGCAAACGAACAAATAGTGTAAACACCCAGCAGTGCAGTCTGGCAGCATAATGGCCACGAGGAGCACACGTGCTACGAGCAGAGGGGAGCACGAGGATGTAGATCCAACACAAGTGGTCGGTGCATCAGTGGTGCAAAGTGAGGGATCAGTAGCAGGTCCACTGCCCCAACCAGAACACATGCGGTGCATAATGGTGCCCACCCACAAGAGAGTGATCAAACATATCACAATATAATCATCATCATCATCATCTCGCAATTGTGATAGGGTGGGCGAGATTATGATGATGATGATATTGTGATAAGTTTGATCACTCTCTTGTCACACTCGCACCGACCCGAACAACAATAAAACTCTTGATTCTAGAGGCAGGGGCTGTATTTATTTTTACAACCCATTCAGGGACTAAGCAAACATTAAACAAATAAACTAGCGAACATAACAAAACAAAACAAAACACCCAGCATGTGCCCGATTGCTAGTTTCGTCTGTTCTCTCTGGGCGGCTGTGGCAAAGTAGGCCCGCTAGCCGGCCGCCATCTCTTTTATAAGCCCAGGTCGAATCACTCAATTTACTGCGCGCTAGGCGTATTGATTTGGCCGCATACCTAACACTCACTATATTTACTTTAGAACATCCGACAACAGAAATATACACAACTATTTCTAGAGCAAAAATACCACTATCAAATATAACACACAACTATGCACCAAAACTAATTTCTAGGCGTTATTATGGCCTTTTCATCAATCTTGAAGAATTTTCACATCCCAGAATGCTTCGCGCACATCGAAAATATGTGGGCGATAAATCTGCCTAGAAACAGGTAAAGGGCGGGCGTCTCCTTTTCGGCCCCATCACATATCTCCCTCCTGATTTTGTTATCGTCCCGCCAAAATCACTACCTCTGGCACTTTAGTCGAAATCTCTCGGATCGTTGGTGCTGCGCCTGATTATTTCTCAGCGGCGATGTTTTGGGCTCAGATTCTGTATTCGGTACAACCCGGCTGGGGACTCTCTTGGTCGTCATGCTCCCAGTTGTACGTTGCCGGGCTGTCAGCCGCTGTGGTCTTTAAGACTCGCTCACCGGTGCCGCGTCGCTGCCTGCTCGTGACATCTGCCTGTCAGTGCTTGCAACTGTCGACTTTGAGGGGGGATTGCTCCTGACGGGTTTTACACCCATTTTATGTGAACAGTGGCTTACGTTCCCCACAACCTGCTTTTGATGAGTCTTCTCTGCTGAACCATGATTTGCACTCCCTCCTATCTGCTTAGGACGGGTTTCCTCCCCTAGACGAAGGCCAATTCTCTCGGCGCCCTTAGTGTGACAGTTGTCGTGGCCATCTCTTCGCTTGCGCCCTAAAGGCAACATCGTTGTGACAGTCCGTCTAGGGAAAGAGCTCCTTGAGGGACTGGCGGCTATCAAATGTTCTGGGGATTTGCATCCAAAACATCTCTTCGGAAGCGGGCCTTGAGGGCACTTGGCTGCAATGTGGTCTGACAGGTCTCCACAATTGTAGCATCTTATCTTTCTGGGCTTCCTCTGTGCCATGGGTCGCTTCCTGCTGCCCTTACACTCTTGACCGCCAATGCCACATACAATGACTGCTTCTATGCCCTGGACCGATGGTTTGCTGTCAAATTCTACTCGTTCATTCTTCGCCAGACTCCGGAATCATTTTCTGTAGATCTTGGTCTGATGTACGAATACATCAATACCTCCATCATCTGGCGTGATGAACCCCCATCCCCAGTGGACACTATACCACTTGCACATCCCTTTTCGCCTTGTCGGTGCCACTGCGTTTATTGGTGCTGTCAGCTCACAGCTTTCCTTGACGACAGCCTGACTCTCACATACAAGAAGGGCTAGTTGCGGTTCCTGCGGACAAACCTCCTCGTCTTGCGTTGGCTGTTCCCGCGGACACACCTCCTCGTCTTGCGTTGGCTGTTCCCGCGGCTGGCATGGTGCTCTCTTTCTCTGCACCTCCTCTTGTGCTGGCGAACTGGACTGTGACATCTGTGCTAGCTGGGCCTTTAGGAGAGATAATTCTGCTTTAAGTGCCTCCTTTTCATTCTGATCTTCTGCAATTGCTATCTGCACCAGTGTCTCTGGCTTCTTGACTTCACAGAAAACATCACATTCCCTAGGCCCCTGACTCCCGGCCTGGAAATTCCTGGTCGTCTCACTGACTGGTGGTTGCTCGCTGTAGGCTCTTTCTATTATCTTGAGTAACTGCTCAGGGCTGGCCTTGGCTCCGCCATGTATCCGTAATTCTCTAGATACCCATGGTGTAACGTTGTTCCAGATCATGTCTAGCTTGTCTTCTGCCCAAAAAGGCGCCACCTTCCACGCGGCTTCCACATCTTCCACAAACTCTTGCCAAGTGGGACTCCCCTCTCCACTAAATAACCTTATCTCTGGCCCCTTCACGTACACTACCTTCACAGGCGCATTAGCCATCTTGCTGCAAGAATGCACTGCTGGGTGTTTACAATATTATATTTGCTCGTTTGCTATTTGCTCGGTGTCACTGTCTGCCTTATCCTGCCGACAACGCAACAAGAAAGTGAGAACTTTTGGAGAACGCACAGGGCCAAATGCGGAGGACTATGCAAGGGAGGTTAGAGCTGCATGGAGGTCCGGCTACATGAGTAAGGAGGACCAAGCCGATGTGATCCTCGACAGTGTAACCCCAGTTGTCCGCAGGGAGCTGCGGATACAAGTAAGAGACAATGACCCGGAGGCAATGCTTCAGGCCATACTCAGTGTGTATGGGGAATCGAGGAGCACCCAAGAACTAATGGCGCTATTTTATTCAGCGTACCAAGGGCCAAGGGAATCGGTGCGTGAGTTTGCCCATAGGCTTCATGAGATATTTGAGCAGGCAGCAGGGGCGCAGGAGAAAACCAATGGTGTCAAGCTTGACGAAACGGTACTAAGGGACCAGTTTGTTGCCAGTCTAAGAGATGACTTGACGCGGAGAATGATGGAGAACAGGGTCCGGCACCAGCCTGCAGTGTCATTTGAATCCATAAGAGATGAGGCTCTGAGATGGACTGGGAGTGGTCAAACAGCAAGAGCTGGGATAGCCACAGTCACCGCATCCGACGAAGAAATGGCACCCAGGTCACATGAAGGAAATGCCGAAGTGGAGCAACTCAGAGCAGAGGTCGCACAGCTGAAGCGCCAGATGGCTGAAATGCAAGATAGGCATAGAAGGCCGGCGAGGGCCATCCGATGCTTTCGGTGCAAAAATTTAGGGCACGTCCAGAGGGAATGCCCACAACAGGCACTAAACTAGACCCCTCTGTGGCTGGGAGTCAGGCTGTGGAAGGGGAGCTTTGTGACTCAAATAGAAAGAGTACAGGTAGAGGGGGCAGACAATTACAGGTTGGCATGAGGAAGAATGTAAATGGAAGGAAAGGGCCTGTTTCTCCAAATAATAGGGAGACTGAGATGTTGGTGCGGCAAGTGGGGGTCATTAACAGGAGGACCATCTCTAGACGCCACGGGGACAGCCGCAGGTACAGAAGTAGAAAGAAACGTAATTTATGGAATGGCAGCCAGAGAATCAGGTGCTATAACTACGCTGATTTTGGGAATCATAAAGCTGCCAGGTGTCCATGTGGTTCTCTACCTAGAAGATGTTTCCAATGCAAGTCAGCACAACATTTAGTGGCGAACTGTCCGTTTGGTAACTCTGCGGCTAGGGCATCACATAAAGTGGAGCGCAGGCAGAAGGACCGCCACTCAGAAGGAAGGTTAGAGATTCAACCATCACAGGAAATGTCGACCAGCAGCGGACGAAATCCCCAGGAGCTTGAAGAAAGAAACGTGAAGGGAGAGCACCAAGAAAACCGGATCAAGATGGTAGGAGGTCTGCCTGAAGGAGTAGTGCTGATGGAAGGGAAAGAGGTAAATTGTGTGTTTGACACAGGTTCACAGGTGTCTACCATCACAGAGCAATGTTTCAGGGAGATGTTTGGAGGGCTCCCCTTGGATGAGGGTAGATGGGTGCGCCTGACAGCAGCAAATGGTGCCACCATTCCATATATTGGTCACTTAGTGGTGGACATACAAGTTGGGTGCACAGTAGTGAAAAACTGTGGGGTTTATGTTGTCAAGGAAGTACAAGGACCTAGAAACCAGAAGAAAACACCAGGAATCATAGGTACTAATGTCCTTGTGGAAATCCCAAACATACAGAACATACTAAGATGGAACCCTCCAAGGGATCAGGGGATGACGCAGAAATCAGACTCTATAAAAGTATGGGTAGCTGGGAGAAAACAAACCCACATACCTGCTCGATCGATCAGGGCCATAACAGTCAAATGCAGGAGAGGAGGCCAGTCAGAAAGAACTTTTCTCTTTGAGCCTAACAGAGACTTAGAACACAGAGGGCTGATTATGAGTCATACATTGACTGTTCTTAGAAGTGGGTCCTGTGATATTCTGGCCATAAATTTGGGAGATGAGGACTTGTTTTTAGCTCCCGGGACACAAGTAGGAATACTGACAGAAGCTGGGGTGGACTATAGCACATATTTCAGAGTTGTAGGAGCTCAAGAGGTAGAAATGTCAGCAAGTCCACCATACACGAATCCAGAGCAAGAGATGTGCCCAATTAACCTGACCGGGTTTGAGGGTAGTGAGACTGAAGAGCAGGAAGTAAGAGCATTGTTGAGACGCTATGCCGATCTTTTTGCCACAGATGAGACAGATGTAGGGTACACGGACAGGGTAAAGCACACCATCCCATTAACAGATGATACCCCAGTTAAGCAGCCTTACAGGAGAATACCTCCTGCTTTCTATAAAGAGGTACAGGCTCACCTACAAGGATTGCTTGACAAACAAATAATCAAGGAGAGTTGCAGTCCTTGGGCCTCCCCAATAGTTTTGGTCCGGAAAAAAGATGGTCGGCTTAGACTCTGCGTAGACTTCAGGGCACTCAACAGCAAGACGAAGAGGGATGCATACCCTCTACCCCGAGTAGATGAGTACCTGGATGCGTTAGGAGGAGCAAAGATATTCTCATCGCTTGATCTGGCAAGTGGTTACTATCAAGTAGCAATGGATGAGAAAGACCAAGAGAAAACCGCCTTCACTACCCCTTTTGGACTTTATGAATACACCAGGATGCCTATGGGCTTAGCCAACTCGGCCAGTACCTTTCAACGATTAATGCAGAGCAGTATGCATGATTTAGTGTTCCAGCTGATACTAGTATACCTTGATGACATTTTGGTGTACTCTGCTGACTTCACTAACCATTTGAGCCGACTGGAGAAAGCATTCTCTAAGCTACGCCAGCTAGGGCTGAAGTTGAATGGAGCAAAGTGTAAGCTGTTTAGGACGACGATTGAATTCTTGCGGCATACTATATCAGCAGACGGAATAGGAGCTATGGAAGACAAGGTGAAGGCTGTTCAAGAGGCCCCTGTACCACGTTCCCAGACTGAGTTACGGTCATTCCTGGGATTGGCCAGTTACTACCGCAGATTTGTGCCAGGCTTTGCAAAGATAGCCAAACCGCTACATTATTTAGTAGCTGCGCTCAATCAAGGCATGCAGACTAAAAGACGAAGTAAGTCACCCATAGGAGAGTTGTGGACAGAAGAGTGTGCTGTAGCCTTTGAGACACTGAAAAAGGCACTAACCTCCACACCGCTACTAGGGTTCCCTAACTTCTTGCTACCATTTATCCCGGAGGTAGATGCATCATTTGAAGGATTGGGAGCAATTCTCTCGCAAGTGCAAGATGGAACAAAGAAAGTCTTGGCATATGCAAGTCGCACACTTCGACCCTCTGAAAGAAACTTGTGGTAAAATCTGCGAGGATAATTACTCATTTCTATAGATTTTAGTCATAAAAACAAAAATAAATAAGACCAGCCCGATTGTGTCTGACGGGATTGCTCTCACACGCCCGCCACTGCCTTTTGCGCAGTGCGTAAAGCCTATAGCATATATAAAATACAACGCGTTGCAGTTTCGGTTTCGCCCACGTACTACCAATGTTTAAACTTGTAAGATCTGCTGCATACACGGCCGCCTAACCCGATAAAATTAACTAATTGGCGGAAGAGCGCCGCACAATACTATCTGAATTAACGTAATATTTTGTTTTTAACAGGTTAATCAGTAGTAAGTCTTAAAATTTGGTAGTGAAACACGATAAAATACAAATCATAAAAACCAACTTGTTAACCCGCCACGTCTAACCCCGATTCGCCTGCCACATTCTGCCATGCGTATATACACGCGGCGGCAAACGTCATCGGAGGCAAACACACAGACAGTATGTCCCCACTCGTTGTAGACGTACTGGCGTCACTAAAACAAGTAGTAGTTGAATCATATAGGCTAAGCGGGAGAGGAGAAAGGAGGAAATGGTGGTCTTGTGTAAAATCTTATTTGACGAACGAACAGTGACAAAAATGAAAATCTTTATTAATAGGAAACTGAACATAAAACTTATATGATAAGATAGCTGAGACTCCCCTAAGCAAGAATATGTTTTAAATACTATGATAGCCCCAGTATTAGTGAAGTTATGAAGGAAAAATAAAATGTCCAAGACGGTAGACCAGACAGATAGTCAACCCTACTTGAATTTTTTCATAACGTTAAGGGACGATCGCGTAGAAAGAGGCATTGAGGTGAATATTCAAATTCGCTTGAGTACAGAGGGTATAGGGTGAGAAGGGGGGGCGATAGGAAATTGGTTATCAACGAAACGTTTTTGTTGTAATGGCAACTAACATAGGCTAGCCAATTAAATAGCAGACGCGGTGTAGTTTGGAATTGTTTTTTTTTTTTTTTCAAAAACTGCATTTTGAAATCTGGTAGTCGCCAGCTTCTGATTGGCTAGTGGTACCCAATATTAGCAAGGGGTTTTCCTTATTCAATTGCCAGTTGTCTAAAATAAATTACATTAAACATTTTGCTGAGATTCAGCTGTGGTAAATTTAAAGTAAAATAAATATTTCCCAGCCTGAGACCAGTGCAGAGTGAAACTGCGGCCATTGCTTTGCAAGTCAGCATCATTTGTTTATATTTCTTGAAATTGTGCGTTTTATTCCCTGTTACCGACTGGTGGCAGGAAGCCAGCTGAAAGTGAATACAGCCCTCAAGCCTCCATCCAGTCATTTCTACTATTATAAGAACACGGAGGAGCTTGAACGAGTGAAAGAGTCTGCATCTTCAGGAGAGAATTTCCTTATAAATAACCCCAGGTGATGTGCCATACATCTGGGTACATCTGACACTTTTGTAAAAAAGTAACATTCACTGAGTTTCCAAATGATATTCAGGAATTTCAAGGGGTATGATGACACAACAGCCCCTCATACACAGTGACTCTCCCTTTATAGGATTACAGTTGTAGCTGTGAACTGTTCTTTCAGTGAAAAATATATCTTGACTTTATTTGTGTGGACAGAAAGTCCAGTTGTTTTATTACCTTTTTTTCTGTAAACTATCTTGTCCTTATTTTCAAGACCTGTCCAAAAGATATGATTGGACAGGCAGATTAAATTGTAAACATTCAGTTCAAAAGAAAACTTAACACCTGTTTTATTAACTTTCTCATAAAAAAAGTAAAGTGTTTGTGTGTTGTGTACTATCATCTCATTTCTCCCCTAGACAATAGGTACATCATACACCCTACACTAGAGCCAACAGAGAGACCGTGAGAGATCTAGGGAGGTAGCGTTAGGTTCCCTGTACACAATTCATCATCATCATTTATAGAATCAGGGACCTACATTTGCTTGACCTCGCACGGTTACTGCATACACTTATTTCATTCTTTGTTAGGATACCATCATAACCTCCCCAGCAAATCATCTTATTTGCTACATAATTGGTAGGCTTGTCCGGGATTGAACTTTCTACATAAATTGGGGACAGTCTAATTTTCCCAGGGAATCCGCATATAATATATTTGCCCAAGATTTTGGGAAGTGAAGAAAGTGTCAGAAACCCAGATTTAATTAAATAAATTTATAATTAGTTATATTTAGAAACTTTGTTAGTACATTTTTCAGGATGGCAGATCTGGCCAAGTTTCGCTCTGCGGCTGTGCAAGCGGCGAGAGATATGAATATGGATGGACAAATTTTGGTTGATTATGTCACCTCAGAATGTGACAAATTTATTACTAGGGAAGAACATAGGTTAGCTGAGGAAAGGAGAGTGCAGTTAGAAGATGCTAGGGAGACTAAGAAATTAGAGGCTGATCGAGAGGCTGAGATAAAGAGGCTGCAGTTGGAGGAGAAGAAACTTGAGGCTGAGAAGGAGGCAAAGAAACTTGAACTCGAGGCTGAGAAGGAGGAAAAACGTCTACACAGGGAGGCGGAACGAGAGAAAGAAGAAAGAAGATTGGAGGCGGAAAGGGAAGATAAACGGTTACAGAGGGAACATGAGTTACGCCTAAGGGAGTTAGAGCTACAAGGCCATGCTCCAGAAAATGGAACTAGCCCTTCCACTTCCGACTCCGCTGCAAGCCAGGCTGCCTCCTCATCAGCCATGGGGTTCCACTTAGATTATTTTATAGAAAAAGATGATGATATTGAGTCGTATCTAAGCAGATACGAAATATTAGCCACTACTTATGGGTTGGAAAGAGAAAAATGGGGAGTAAAGTTGTCTCAAGGACTTCGCGGTACAGCTTACGAAGTTTTTTCTAAAATGAGTAGGGGTGACCAGGACAACTATGACATGTTGAAGCAAGCTCTTCTGTTAAGATACGAAAAGAACGGAGAATTTTATAGAAAGAAATTTAGGAATGCCAGGCTACTGTCGGGTGAGACCTATCACCAGTTCTCCGCCCGGTTGGAAACGTATATGGAGAAATGGGCTTCTTTGGGGAAAACCCAAGATCTCAAAGAGATGATACTCATTGAGCAGATGAGAGAGTCCATGGCTCCAGACATGAGAAAGTTTCTCATGGAACAGGGTGCGGAGAGACTGGAGGAAATAATAAATATCGCTGAAAGGTATCATGCAGCCCAGGCAGAGGTAGCTGGTATTAAAAAGAAACCAGTAGATCAGTTTAAGGCTCCTCAAACCCATAATAAATTTGATAACAGAGGTAAGCAGAACTTCGATAGGCCTCGAAATGATTATAAAAATAAAACCGCACAGTTCAAGGACAGAAGGAATGAGGAAAGAAAACCTCATCATCAAAGTAGATGGTATTGTACTTATTGTAAGAAGGAGGGACATGACATTAAGTATTGTAAAAGTAAACCTGCTGGATTTGCTGCTATGAAAAGGGGAAAACAGGAGGGAAAGGACAAACCTGCTGAACAGCAGGAACCTTATCACCCCTCAGTTTGCGAGGATGTTGTATGCAATGATGTCACCATAAGGTGCCTCTATGATACAGGTTTGGATTTTGAGGCTGTGGTGAGCTCGCACTTGGTGAACCCAGATCAGTATACCACAGAAACAGTGGAGATACAAGGGGCGACCAAGGACCTACCCCTCATGAAACTTCCCATTGCCAGGATACCAGTGAAGACTCGCTATGTGGAAGGGATAATCAGAGCAGCAGTGATAGACGCACCCATCTACCCTCTGATATTGGGGTGTCGTTATGTCTACTTGGGAAATCCAACGAGACCTGTGGTCTTGGCAGCAGTCCAGACCCGATCACAATCCAGAAAGGAAGAAGATGAACCTATAAATACTCATCCCGAAGAGATGAGAAAGGCACAGGCTGAAGATAAGTCACTGAAGCCGTGCTATAAGAAACTCCCAAAGAGCCATACTCCTCCAAATAAAGGAGAATTCTATATGAAGAATAAATTGCTATACAGGAAGGCCGGCACTGGTGCAGCTGGTCATGGTCAGCTGGTCCTTCCTAAATCATATAGAGAAAAAGTGATGGAGTTAGGTCATGCTATCCCCTTCAGTGGTCACATGGGGATTAGTGCAACAGGACAGCGTATAGCTTGTCATTATTTCTGGCCAGGGGTAACGGAAGACATAAAGAGATACGTACACTCCTGCCCCGAATGCCAGAGAGTAGCTCCAAAGCATTGGAATGCTCCCGCAACTCTTGGGGAAATGCCCATAGTGGGAACCCCTTTTGAGAGAGTTGCTGTGGATATTGTGGGACCTCTCACTCGGACCAAGAGGAGGAACAGTTACATCCTTACACTGGTAGACACTTGTTCTATGTGGGGAGAGGCGGTAGCCCTGTCATCAATCGATTCGAAACATGTGGCAGAGGCATTACTTACGATATTCACAAGGTTAGGTTTCCCGCATCAAATCTTGACAGATAATGGCTCTCAGTTCAAGGGGAAACTAACTGAAGAGGTGTTCAGGTTGTTTCAAGCCAAGCACTTTCACTGTAGCCCGTACCATCCCCAAGGGAACGGCCAGGTAGAGAGGTTCAATGGGACTCTCATTTCTATCCTGAGAAAGCTGGCACATGAGAAACCTGAAACGTGGGACCACTACTTGCCCGCCGCCCTGTTTGCGTACCGGGAAGTACCAAATAATTCCACCGGAATGGCCCCCGCAACACTGTTATTTGGTAGGCCAATAAAAGGTCCGTTAGAAGCTTTGTTAAGGACCTGGACTGATGAGAAGGCAGAAGAGACTGTTACCTCATCTTATCAATACGTGAACGAACTGACTAATCGTTTACAAACCGGTTGGAAACTGGCAAATGAAAATTTGAGACAAGCCAGGAAAAAGCATGCTGCTTATTATAATCGAAAAGCGAAGGATAGGGAACTTGCTGTGGGGGAGAAGGTACTTCTTCTATTGCCCAGCAGCAATAATAAACTTCAGATCGGATGGCAAGGACCATACACAGTTTTGGAAAAGGTATCCAGAACCAATTATAAGATAGACAAAAAGGGAAAGGAAAAAGTCTATCATGTGAACCTGTTGAAGAAATATCTGGACAGACAAATCCAGGAAGGGACACACTTATTGGCCTTGTCTATTGCAACCGAAATAAAAAATGACCCTCTCTCCTCATTTGAATATCCACTGAAAACCAGTGAAACGTTTGAGCAGATGAAAATCAGAGAAACGCATAAGACTTCATTGAGATAAGTTATCTCGCAGATAATAACCTACATAGTGATGCATGTTTAAGAGGGGAGGTGTGTGGTAAAATCTGCGAGGATAATTACTCATTTCTATAGATTTTAGTCATAAAAACAAAAATAAATAAGATCAGCCCGATTGTGTCTGACGGGATTGCTCTCACACACCCGCCACTGCCTTTTGTGCAGTGCGAAAAGCCTATAGCATATATAAAATACAACGCGTTGCAGTTTCGGTTTCGCCCACGTACTACCAATGTTTAAACTTGTAAGATCTGCTGCATACACGGCCGCCTAACCCGATAAAATTAACTAATTGGCGGAAGAGCGCCGCACAATACTATCTGAATTAACGTAATATTTTGTTTTTAACAGGTTAATCAGTAGTAAGTCTTAAAATTTGGTAGTGAAACACGATAAAATACAAATCATAAAAACCAACTTGTTAACCCGCCACGTCTAACCCCGATTCGCCTGCCACATTCTGCCATGCGTATATACACGCGGCGGCAAACGTCATCGGAGGCAAACACACAGACAGTATGTCCCCACTCGTTGTAGACGTACTGGCGTCACTAAAACAAGTAGTAGTTGAATCATATAGGCTAAGCGGGAGAGGAGAAAGGAGGAAATGGTGGTCTTGTGTAAAATCTTATTTGACGAACGAACAGTGACAAAAATGAAAATCTTTATTAATAGGAAACTGAACATAAAACTTATATGATAAGATAGCTGAGACTCCCCTAAGCAAGAATATGTTTTAAATACTATGATAGCCCCAGTATTAGTGAAGTTATGAAGGAAAAATAAAATGTCCAAGACGGTAGACCAGACAGATAGTCAACCCTACTTGAATTTTTCATAACGTTAAGGGACGATCGCGTAGAAAGAGGCATTGAGGTGAATATTCAAATTCGCTTGAGTACAGAGGGTATAGGGTGAGAAGGGGGGGCGATAGGAAATTGGTTATCAACGAAACGTTTTTGTTGTAATGGCAACTAACATAGGCTAGCCAATTAAATAGCAGACGCGGTGTAGTTTGGAATTGTTTTTTTTTTTTTCAAAAACTGCATTTTGAAATCTGGTAGTCGCCAGCTTCTGATTGGCTAGTGGTACCCAATATTAGCAAGGGGTTTTCCTTATTCAATTGCCAGTTGTCTAAAATAAATTACATTAAACATTTTGCTGAGATTCAGCTGTGGTAAATTTAAAGTAAAATAAATATTTCCCAGCCTGAGACCAGTGCAGAGTGAAACTGCGGCCATTGCTTTGCAAGTCAGCATCATTTGTTTATATTTCTTGAAATTGTGCGTTTTATTCCCTGTTACCGACTGGTGGCAGGAAGCCAGCTGAAAGTGAATACAGCCTTCAAGCCTCCATCCAGTCATTTCTACTATTATAAGAACACGGAGGAGCTTGAACGAGTGAAAGAGTCTGCATCTTCAGGAGAGAATTTCCTTATAAATAACCCCAGGTGATGTGCCATACATCTGGGTACATCTGACACTTTTGTAAAAAAGTAACATTCACTGAGTTTCCAAATGATATTCAGGAATTTCAAGGGGTATGATGACACAACAGCCCCTCATACACAGTGACTCTCCCTTTATAGGATTACAGTTGTAGCTGTGAACTGTTCTTTCAGTGAAAAATATATCTTGACTTTATTTGTGTGGACAGAAAGTCCAGTTGTTTTATTACCTTTTTTTCTGTAAACTATCTTGTCCTTATTTTCAAAACCTGTCCAAAAGATATGATTGGACAGGCAGATTAAATTGTAAACATTCAGTTCAAAAGAAAACTTAACACCTGTTTTATTAACTTTCTCATAAAAAAAGTAAAGTGTTTGTGTGGTGTGTACTATCATCTCATTTCTCCCCTAGACAATAGGTACATCATACACCCTACACTACAGCCAACAGAGAGACCGTGAGAGATCTAGGGCGGTAGCGTTAGGTTCCCTGTACACAATTCATCATCATCATTTATAGAATCAGGGACCTACATTTGCTTGACCTCGCACGGTTACTGCATACACTTATTTCATTCTTTGTTAGGATACCATCATAACCTCCCCAGCAAATCATCTTATTTGCTACAAAACTCGAAAAGCAGTATGAGGCTGGAACTGCTAGGTCTTAAGTGGGCCATGACTGAGAAGTTCAGAGGTTACCTGCTAGGATCACAAATAGAGGTATTTACAGACAATAGGGGTCTGACCTTCTGGGAGAAAGCTAAACTGGGAGCTATAGAGCAGAGATGGATGGCCCAGATGGCGATGTTTAACTACACAATCCGACATCGGGCAGCAAGAGCCAATGGAAATGCAGATTATTTGTCCCGTTTTCCTATTGAAACCGCAGGCGAGGAACTGGAGGATGATGCAGATGTTGCAATAAGTGGCAAAACAGCTGAGGTTATCAGAGATTTTACCCAGATACCATATGAGATAGGGTTGATGACAGCAACAAGCCAGAAAGATATCAGTGAAAGGGTACCGGCCGAATCAACCACAGCACCAGAAACCACTCAAGCATTTCCCACCTATATGCGCGAGGAATTGATAAATCTCCAGGGAGTTGATGTTGTGGTAGCGATGGTTAGGAAGATGGTAAAGGATGGCACCAGACCTGCAGGAAAAGATGCTCGAAAGATCCCCTTGGCTGCAAGGAAACTACTTAATCAGAGTAACCGGCTCGAAGTGACAGATGGGTTGTTATACCGGAAAGTGAAGGGATCAGATGGATCCAGCATGAAACAACTGGAAATACCTGAGTCCATGAAACCACGGATACTAGACTCTGCTCACAGGGTGGGCCATCAGAGAAGAGAGCGCATGCTGCAGTTGCTGAGAAGTAGGTGCTTCTGGGTAGGCATCACAATTGATGTTGACGTCTTTTGTCGCAGATGCAACCGATGTAACGTCGCCAAGGCACCTCAACTGAAGTTTCATGGGCCATCGGGAAACTTGATTGCCTCCAGACCACTTGAGGTGGTAGCAATGGATTTCACACTGCTAGAGCGGGATTCCAAAGGGTTTGAGAATGTATTAGTGCTGACAGATGTGTTCAGCAAGAACACCATTGCTATTCCAACAAGAGACCAAAAAGCAACAACAGTCACCAAGGCCCAGGTGGAAAAGTGGTTCCAGTATCTCGGAGCTCCTCAGAGGATACACTCTGATCAAGGCCGGAACTTCGAGTCAGCGATAGTCGCAGAACTGTGCAAGGTATATGGAGTCCACAAGAGCCACACTACAGCTTACAATCCTAAAGGCAACGGGCAGTGCGAGCGCTTCAACAAGACGTTGCATGATTTGCTGAGACCCATGACAGCCGACCAGAAGCGAAGGTGGTCTGAGCATCTAGCGGAGGTGGTTATGGTCTACAAATCTACCCCCACTCTTCGACAGGGTACTCACCATACTACCTCCTCTTCGGCAGAGAACCGAGGCTTCCTCTAGACTTCATGATAGGCACGCGCCCAGATGAAGAGCCGGAGACAACTGATGAGTGGCTGCAAGGTCACCTAGAGAGGTTGCACATAGCCCACCAAAAAGCTGCAGAGAGAATGCAGAAAATGGCCACTGACAGGAGGGAGAGAAGTAATCAGCTTCCAGGCCCCACACCATTGCGAGTGGGTGAAAGAGTGCGGAAAAGAGTGCACTACACTGACAGGGTAAAAATTAAAGACGTGTGATTTAACGACGAATTCATTGTATCGTCAAGTCCAGAAGCAAGCGGTGGTCCTTATGTGATAAGGCCAGCAGGCAACGAAGATCTGAAGATGAGGGTTGCGGCGCACGAACTGGGACGAAGTGAGGACAGAGATGATTCTCCGAATCTGGTAGATGCTACACTAGGCCTACCTGAGGCACCAGCTTCGCCAGATGAGACAAACCCTGGGGAGGACGTGCATGGTATAATGCCTAAACCAGGCTGGTCCTGCACCGAGACGATCTGAGAGATTACAATTGAAGTGCTAGAGGTAGTGATGTTGTCGGGACGACAACAAAATCAGGAGGGAGATATGTGATGGGGCCGGAAAGACACCCGGTTTCCCCCTTCACGGAAAGACACCCGGCACCGGCTTACCCCTTCACGAGAAGACACCCCAGCTTCCCCCTTCATTGTGAGTGGCACATTTATCGCCCATATTTTCGATGTGCGCGAAGCATTCTGGGATGTGAAAATTCTTCAAGATTGATGAAAAGGCCATAATAACGCCTAAACATTCGTTTTGATGCATAGTTGTGTGTTATATTTGATAGTGGTGTTTTTGCTCTAGAAATAGTTGTGTATATTTCTGTTTTTGGGCCTTCTAACGCAATAATCGCGAGTGTTGTTTATGCGGCTAAATTAATACGCCTAGCGCGCAGTAAGTTGAGTGATTCAACCTGAGCTTATAAAAGAAATAGCGAACCAGCAGCGGCCCTTCTTAAGTATCAGTCCAGACAAGAGAGAACGAAACGAGGCGCCCTGTGTACCCACACAGAAGAACACAAAGACATGACACGTGAGTTAATTTAAATTAGCATTCGTGTTCTATAAGTCTGAAATTATATTCAGCACGAGTCTGTTTTAATGTTTATTGAATTAGGTCTAAATAGATAGATAGATGTGAAAGTTTAAGAGCGATTATTTTATTTATCAGAAAGGCAAATATGGTATGAAGCTATTTCACGTGAATTTAGGTCTAAATAGATAGATAGATGTGAAAGTTTAAGAGCGATTATTTTATTTATCAGAAAGGCAAATATGGTATGAAGCTATTTCACTTGAATTTAGCCTATAATGTTACGCAGTTTTATATCGTGTGAATTGACACGTGGGTGAAAGTAAGTTAAATGTAATTTTCCCCATTAGTGGAAAAGAGAGTCTTCGTGGTAAATTTCCTTTATGTGATGACTAGTTCTAGTTGTTAAGTCAAGAGTAATTTTATTTTATTCTTTGATGTAAAAGTAATTGAGTGTATTTCACGTTTATTGATGATTCTACTGTATATCTTTAGTGGGTTACTTTGAAGTGAGAATATGAATTTAGATTTCTGGAGAGCGTGCGTAAGGCGTAAGGCACGTGAGATAGGTGTTTCTCTGTTTGCTCCCGGCGGAGCATGGAAACACCAATGCAGCTGGTGTCCATTACAGGCCCACAATAAGCATTTTTATGCTATTGCTGTGGTTGTTTCGGTGACGGTAACGATGTGTTTCATGTGATGAGTTCTCAGTCTCATCAGGGGTCGTATACGACATGCTTGTTACCAGGCGCACCAGTCGCCACTTACGACATGTTCAGAGGGCAGTGACGAATATTGAGATGGATCAGTTCGAGGTGGTGGTTTACTCTTATTACTGAGAGTATTTGATGTACATGTAGTTGAAGAATATTATTTTATGTTCATTTTATTATTATTATTTAATTATGGTTATGTGAAGAATGGTTTGTGAGAGCACGTGGGCTCACTTGGAGATATATATTTCTCTTCTCCGCTCCTGAGGGAGCATGGGGCCACCAGTGGGGTTTCATCCGGATGAAGCATTCAGATGCTCGTGCAGTAGTAGTTTCGGTAGCAATCTGTGTTACACGGTGAGGTTGCCAGCCTCATGCACAACACCATACTAGTCTCATTGGACGACATGCATGAGTGTGTGTGTGTGTGTGATAGCTGAGTGTGTGCTCTTGCAGTAGTGGTTTCGGTAGCAATCTGTGTTACATGGTGAGATTGCCAACCTCATGCACAACACCATACTAGTCTCATTGGACGACATGCATGAGTGTGTGTGTGTGTGTGTGTGATAGCTGAGTGTGTGCTCTTGCAGTAGTGGTTTTGGTAGCAACCGATGTTACACGGTGAGATTGCCAGCCTCATGCACAACACCTTACTAGTCGCATTGGACGACACGCATGAGTGTGTGCGTGTGTGATAGTTGAGGGTGGCGTGGAAGGACTGTTTGGCAGGTGAGAGCATCATTATTTAACTACTATGATTTTAACTATTCGTTGCTTTGTTTGTTTCTTCAGACTAGCAATCGGGCACATGCTGGGTGTTTTGTTTTGTTATGTTCGCTAGTTTATTTGTTTAATGTTTGCTTAGTCCCTGAATGGGTTGTAAAAATAAATACAGCCCCTGCCTCTAGAATCAAGAGTTTTATTGTTGTTCGGGTCGGTGCGAGTGTGACAAGAGAGTGATCAAACATATCACAATATAATCATCATCATCATCTCGCCCACCCTACCACACACACACACACATATATATATATATATATATATATATATATATATATATATTTATATATATATATTATATATATATATATATATATATATATATATATATATATATATATATATATATATATATATATATATATATATATATATATATATATTTCTTTTTTAATTACCATTTTTTCAATTTAAAAAATTTTTTAAATTTAATTTTTATTTATTTATTTATTTATTTACTTATTATTATTATTTTTTTTTTAAATTTGTTTATTTATTTATTTTATTTTATTTATTTTTTATTTATTTATTTATGTTTTTATTTTTTTTACTATTATTATTATTTATTTATTATCATTTTTTTTTTTTATTTTTTTTATTTATTTTTTTTTATTCACTCTCCAGTCCTTGTTTTCATTATTTCTTATTTTTTTGTTTTTAATGTACTATCGACTTCCTCTTTCCGGTTTAGTGGCAGCCATCTTGCTTCACATGTGACTGGACACAAGGGAGTTTTTTTCTCTTATTTGTATAGTTTCATGTTCTCTACTTAATTCTCATTTTCTTTCCCTCCTGTCTCTTGTTTGTCTGCCCTGACGAAGGCCTTGTGGCCGCAACGTAGGTTTTTCTTGTCCTTCTCCTTGTAAGACGTATTACTACTTAACCATTTACTTTTGAACTCGTTGGTCGTTCTATTTACAGCTGCCACTGCAGTTGTTCAATTTCAAATAAAGGCAGTTGCGGCCATAGCAGTTTAGGGATCAACATAAACTGGAGGCACCCCAGTTTGAGCTTTCGTATGTGGTCTATGACCTGCAGTCCTCTGTCTGCCATTTCTCTATTGTTCAACTGCCCTTGTGTCTATGCATCATACACTATGCAACGACATTTAACTGGTTATTCAGTGGGGGTCAGAGTGACGAAGAGTGTCGTCCGCCACTAATTGTAAAGATACTAGGTTCGCTCCCAGCACTTCTTCTTCTTCAAGTACCATGCCTAGTGGCTTAGGAAATCATGTCTCTACACAACTTCCTGTCTTCAGTACAATTTATCAGTTCTGTTGTTCAACATCTTTCCTTGCCACGATGTCAAAATGTCCAGTATTTGCTCTCTTTTTCCTTCACTTTTACCTGATGTTACGATATATTCCAGCTTTCCCCTTCATAACATCCCCCCCCCCGCCCCCAAACAAAAAGTGGATTGCTTCTTTCTAGCTTGTGAAATATGTTTCTTTGTGCATTAGCCTCTTTCAGGACCCACATTACTCTGCTGTCCATTGTATTTTTAACATTCTTCAGTAAAACCACATCTCGTCTCTAGTGTCTTCCGTAATTGTTTACTAATTGTTACTCCCATATGTCAGGATATAACAATGAAGAACTTACTTCCAATGACAAAGAATGTTTCCATAAAATGCTCTTCATTTTATAGAATACTACTTTTGCTTGAGCTATTCTACTAGCATCTTCCATCAATTGTTATTAATTGTTCCCGGGTATTTGAATTTATTGACTTGTTTTAAAACGGTTCCATTTACTTTTTTTGTGTGCATTTAAAGCCCTTTTCTTTGAGACGACCATCACTTGTCTTTTTGATGTTTAGGCTAAGACCATTTTCACTTTTTGCTATTAAGACTATTTTATCAGCGTATCTCAAGTTGTTTATATTATGTCCGCCGAATAATATTCCATACATGTCCTCTAGAGATATCATATTTTCACTGTACAGATTGAACAGATCCGGTGACAACATACATCCCTGCCTGACACCCTTTTTTTTACTTGCTGATACGTTCCCATTCGGCTGCTAATTCTTACAGCTGCTGTTTGTTGCTAGTACATGTTCTTTATTATCCTCAAGTCCTTTCCATCAATGTTGATGCTTTTTAACATTGTGATAATTTCCTCATGTTTCACTTTGTCAAATGCCTTAGTATAATCTATAAAGCACAAGTACAGATCTGTCTTCACCTCTATTGCTCTTTCTATTAATGTTCTTATAATATATATAGCATTGTTTGTGCCTTTACCTTCTACAAATCCACACTGCTCATCACTGATTTCTGGTTTAATTTTATTCCCCTCTCTTATGATAATTCGTAATAGTATTTTGGTCACATAAGACATGGTGCGGTGTTCTTCACATTCCATGGCTCCAGGTTTCTTTTGCAAAACTATGAACATGGATTTTAGCAGATCATCAGGCTTCAGATGTAATTTAAGAGTTTTGTTATCACGTACTCCAAATTCTCACAAAGCTTCCCTCTACTGTTATCTTTTCAAGGCTCTGTCTTTCTTCGTGGCGAATGGCATCCTCTACTTTTGCCACATGTGTTGGTCCTTCACAACTGTCTTGGTTGTTCAAATCTGATTCATACAGCTCCTTGATGTATTCTGTCCATCTTTTCTATCATGACCCCAGTAACAATGTTTCTTCTTTTGATTTCAAACAGCCTGTGACTGTTTGAGTCAATCTGATATGAACATTTGCCACGTCCAAAAGCGTCTAGGATGCTCCTTACCTACTATGTTACCTACTATCATATCATGTGTTCTTGCCCTCTCTATCAGTGTCACCTCTCTCATTTCTTTCTCCCAGGCCATAACCACCAGTCACATCTACTTTTTCATTCCCAACCTTTGCATTATTAACAGTATATAATGAAATTTACACGGAACCATTGTAAAATGTATCTATTTTTTCTGTACTATGGGGCATTTTTTTTAACATTAAAACTACATCTCTGTGTTCTCTAGCGCCCTTTTACTTGTTTACTAATTGTCCATAAAAGTACCGGTATTTTAAAAATGTGCCCATGGTTGAATCTACTGACCTGTTTTACAAGATTTCCATTTACTTTGATATTGCATTCTGGGGAAGTCATTTTACTTGACCATTACTTCTATCTTTTTGCTGGCACAGGTAAAATAATTGATAGAATTTGTTTTCAAAACCAGTGGATCCTAAAGATACTCCACCATGATCTAGTTAGTGAGATCAGATACTTAGCCTTCTCGGACAAGGGCGAAAAAATAGAAAGTTGCGCACGTTAAAAATCTCTCGTCAGATGGAAATCGTAAAAAGTAGGCCATACGGCCACTGCCCTGGCAAAACTTTAAAATTAGGTCCTACCCACCACAAACCTTTATAGAATGAGTGATTCCTGCACGCACACACACACACATTAAAATCCTCACCGGTACACTGTGCTGAGATCCTCCATGTGTGATGTAAGTGAGGAGATCGAAACACTAATGGAGTTGCCGTGTACAATAAACCAAACCTAATCTACATTCACAGTAGGGATTCCCTGGTTGAAAACCGTTAATGTTACCTTAAATGTTGTCCTCTTCATGTCTATAGTTTTCTAGATTTATGAAGCTCATTCTCCACCGGCTGAGTAGTTCATCCAGGCGTGCTAACATTTTATGGGCCTGGTGTTCATCTGCTGTCAGAACTGTTGTGTTATCCATGAAGGCCTTAAACTGGGCATATGACACCCTCCAATGTTTCACATGCCACCGCTCAAAGCATTCATGGATGACACAACAATTCTGACATCAGATGAACATCAGGCCCGGAGGATGCTAACACGCCTGGATGAACCAGTCAGTTGGTGCAGAATGAGCTTCAAACCCAAGAAGTCGAGAAGCCTATCAGTCAGGAAAGGGAAGATAGCAGAGGACATATTCATGGTTTCCAACCTAAGAATCCCTACTGTCATTGAGGAACCTGTTAAAAGTCTTGGCCGGTGTTTGATGCCTCATTAAAAGACTCGAAGGCAGTGCAACAGATCATAGACCAAAGCAGACTCCTGGGAAAGTTCAAACTGTGGTGCCTGCAGTTCATGTTGATACCGAAGTTGCTGTGGCCACTGCTTATATATGAAATAAGCACAAGTACAGTGGAAGCTATAGAGCAGAAGGTCAACAAGTTCATGAGAAGATGGCTAGGTCTACCACCAGGTCTGTCAGATGTAGCACTGTACTGCAAAAAGTCAAAACTTCTGCTTCCCTTCAAGTCAGTTGTTGAAGAGTACAAGGTTGGAAAAGCAAGGCTTTCAATGATGCTACGCGAGTCAGCTGATGACGTGGTTAAGTCCATTCAGCCCACACTGAAAACGGGAAGGAAGTGGAGAGTGGAAGAAGCTGTTGATGCTGCCCAAGATTCACTCAAACTGAGGGAGGTAATCGGATACACACAAACCGAATAGACGGGGATTTGGTCATGGAGACATCCGCTGGTGGTCCAAAGCATCAAGCAGGGAGCGCAGAGACATGGTAGTTCAGGAGATACGAGGAGCTGAGAATGATAAGAGAAAAGCAGTGCAGCTGGTCCAACAAGGCCAATGGACTACATGGAAAGGAGCCCTGCAGAGGTCCTTAACATGGAATGATATATGGCATATAGCACCTCTTAGGCTCAGCTTCGTTGTTAGATCAGTGTATGACCTGCTGCCGTCGGCCACCAACCTTGTGAAATGGAGAAAGTCGGATGATGAGCAGTGCCCCCTGTGCCAGGGGAGGCAGACACTTGAACACGTGCTCTCAGCGTGTAAGGTGTCATTAGGGCAAGGGCGATACACTTGGCGCCATAACAAAGTGCTAAATGAGCTTGCTGCGACAAGGATGAAGGCGAATAGCAAACCCAGGCCGAGCACCGCAAATACATACTTTCTGATTGCAGGAAAGTCAGCACACCCCAAACCGAGTAAACCTGGTAGCAGTTTACCATCTCTTCTTGACTGTGCAAACGACTGCGAGATGGCGGTAGACCTACCTGGACGAGGGGCATATCCAGAGAGTATCAGAAAATTGCGGAGACGGCCGGATATATGGCTTCATTCTTCAGCAACGCTTCAGGTCATACTGATTGAACTGACCGTGCCATTTGAATCCATATTAGACGAGCAACATTCGTTCAAAGCGGCCAAGTATAGTGATCTGGCCGCGGATCTGAGACACGATGGGTTAACTGCAAGGGTCATGGCTGTTGAAGTGGGTGCAAGAGGGCTTGTGGCTGCATCAGTGTATGATATATTGAAACTGTTGGGGGCTGAGGGGACAGTCGAGAACAAGGGCACTGAAGAGGCTTAGTGAAACTGCCGAAAAGGCATCATGCTGGCTGTGGAACTACCGCAATGGGCAATGGAAATCGTGACAATAAACGCTGCGGTACAGAAAACACCACAATTTTTGTCCACAATACGCTAAGTTTTTTTGGTGTCCTAGTGAAAGGGCTGTGACAGAGGGGCAACAGGCGGCGTATATTATAAGGGGTGTCAGGCACAGAATTTTCGGGGCTAGCGCGCATTGGCTAGACTCGTCGGCTTTGCGCAGGTGTGTGTCCTTCGGTGTGATGTGCGACGCAACGAACGGAATAAACGCTGCGGTACAGAAAACACCAAATTTTTCAATACGCTGTTTTTTGGTGTACTAGTGAAAAGGCTGTGGCTGAGGGGCAACAGGCGGCGTATATTATAAGGGGTGTCAGGCACAGAATGTCAGTGGCTAGCGCGCAGTGGCTAGACTCGTCGGCTTCGCGCAGGTATGTGTCCTTAGTTGTGATGTGCGACGGAACGAACGGAATAATTCGTCTTCTCTTTGTTACTTTCACAATTGCCTCCATGGCTGGCGGAGTTGTGAATTTAAAGTTGCTACCATAAGTGAAATGGGTTCATTTTCAATACAAGACTACAGGAGGCTGAGACGCTTGGGAGTCATGACCCAAGTGGGCCCGCCCCCCTTAGAGTGTAAAGGAGTAAATCGGGCCGAAACACTTGTCGGACGGGGGGATTACTTCTGATGATCAGATTGCCTCCTGTTGTATCGCTCTGTAAAAGGTTTCCTATCATAGTTCTTCTTAATGATGGCTAAAAGGCTCGTTACATACGTTACATGGAGAATTTTTTTTTGGTTCGGTTTTTGCCTTCTTTTGGTGAGGCGCGTTCCTTTCAACCTATTTGGTTATATCAGAGCGCATTTACCATCAAAAAAAAAGTCAACAGACTGCTAATTCGAGCAGCGTTCATAGATAGTCCTGAAAAGGACTAACATTATGTATCTGCTAGCATAAAGCCCTTAAAAGGACGCCAGCTACGCCAACGTCCGAGCTAGTCTAGATGGATACATTGACACTATCAATCAGATAGGAGGTATCCAATGTACACCAGGGTGTCTAGAGCATGCCACAATGATCTGGGAAGCAATTCAAAAGACAAAGAACAAATCTGCATATAATCTGGTTGGATCTAGCAAATATGGATCAGTGTTGTGGCAGGCCCTGGATATGTACCATGTTCCCCAAGAAATTGCAGCAATGCTGTATTTCTCAGGGTTCTCAGAATTTTAACCAGAGAGTACACGAAGAGAATTGACCTACATGTTGGAATTGCGATGGGATTGTACCATTTCTCCGATACTATTGGTTATGCATGTAAAAAGCGGCTGAAGGATTTGCAACTGGTCCGAAGCTCAATGGAAGAGTTCACATGCCTCTGCTTAAAGCATTCATAGATGACACAACAATTCTGACATCAGGCCCGAAGATAAACTATTCAGCTGGTGCAGAATGAGTTTAAAACCTATAGAAGCCTTTCAGTCATGAAAGGGAAGATATCTGAGGTCTCATTTTATGGTTCAAACCAAAAATCCCTTCTGTTATTAAGTACCCGTGAAAAGGCAGGGTGTGTGATGCAACATTAAAAGACAAAGACACTTCAACAGACAACAGAAATGGCAGACAGGGGACTACAGATCATAGACCAAAGCAGACTCCTAAGAAAGTTCAAACTGTGGTGCCTTCAGTTCATGTTGATACCTAAATTGCTACGGCCACTGCTTATATATGAAATAAGCACCAGCACAGTGGAAGCTATAGAGCCAGATGTTAATAAGTTCTTGAGGAAATGGGTTGCAGTACCACCAGGTCTGTCAGACGTAGCACTGTTCTGCAAGAAGGCAAAGCGTGTGCTTCCCTTCGTCAGTTGTTGACTACAAAGCAAGAAAGGCAATGTTTGCAATGATACTGTGCAAGTCAACAGATGATGAAGTTGTCCATTCAGTCTACACTGAAAACTGGAAGAAAGCGGAAAGTGAATGAAGCTGTTGGTGCTGCCCAGGTCGATCAAGCTGAATCAGGTAATTGGATACACACAGACGGGGATTTGACCATGGTTACATCCGCTGGTGGTCCATCAAACGGGGAACACAGATCTGATAATGAAGGAGATACGAGGAGCTGAGCACGATGCTAAAAGCTGTGCAGCAGGCCCAACAAGGCCAATGGACTACATACGAAGGAGCCCTGCAAAGGTTCTTGACATGGAATGGTATATGGCATATGGCACCTCTTAAAACCATCTTAGATCAATGTATGACTTCCAGCCATCGTCCGCAAACCTTGTGATGGGGAAAGTCTGATGATGCTCCGTGCCCCCTGTGCCATGAGTGGCAGACAATTGAACATGTGATCTCAGCTTGCAAGGTATCATTAGGGCAAGGGCGATACACATTGCACCAAAGTACTAAATGAGCTGGCTACTAAGTAGACCTGGCAAGGGTTAAAGGAACAGCAGTTCAGACCGAGCACTGAAAATACATACTTTCTGAGAGCAGGAAAGCATTCTTCACCATCGCACCAGATTATAATGATTGAGCTGGCAGTGCTATTTGAACAGATTGGACAAGCAACACTCGTTCAAAGTAGCCAAGCATAATGATATTAGCGCGGACGAGACGCGATGGGTTCACTGCAAGGGTAAGCCAACATGTAAAGCCTACCTTGCCGTTGGTTGGAGAGCTTGTGCCTCAATGATCACGAAGCGTACATATATCTGACTTATTTCATTAAAAGAATTTTCCCCTCGAAGTGTAACTACGTATATAACTGATTGTTATGTCCAGGGAATTCTTTTTAACACATTGTAACCATAAGCGATTTTCTTTTTTTTTTTTCTGGCTTCCGTGGCGCATCCTTATAATTTTTTCCACAACATGTATTTGATTACTTGTCTACAGTATGGATTAACTCATTTAGAGATTTACCCAAAGTAGCCTTTTATGTTGTCATATGGAATACAGGTAAATATGATGGTATTAAGTGTGTCGCAGACCAGTGAATCCACAAACGGGCCTTGCGATTTCGGATAGACGCCTGTGCGTTAGACAGAACTGACAGATACGTTGAAAGTTAGTTCCGCGCCAGGTAGAGTGGGCACGTATTTTTACATACCATACCCCCCACCTCCCGCCAGCCTTGGGTAACCACTGATTACGCGTTACGAGTTATCAGGCAGGCCTCCCAAGGCATCTACTGGCTCGTTCGTGTATTTAACGCTCAGTAAGAAGGAAAGGAGAGAGAGCTATAAACTGCGGGACCTGATCAGCACTAACCAGCAGTAAGGGGTGGGAATGGTTTAATAAGTTAATCCATACCTGTTTATGCAGTTGTTTAGGTTTTCGATGTTGTAACATTTATGCTGGCTAGGTGATCATAGATTTTTTAAATATGATTTCAGCGAGAAGCGGTTAACTCCGACTGAAATAAGGGACATCTTGCCATTGGCCGGAAATTGCCTTCCTGGAAAGGCAGGATAAATCTTCTAACACTTTACAGTGGGGTGTTCCCACCGATTTAAGTTGTTGATTTTTTGACACCCAACTACGTGTACATTTGTGATCTCCCGTGCTGGGAATTTCACGCCCCTCCACCCCCGCAAAGTAAGAGAAGCGCCCATGCTCATCAACTTAATATCGACAGCTCTACTTCATCCATATTATCACGCGCCGTCACATATGTGGTGGGCCTGCACCAATAATGGACTTATTACCTCTAAGGCATAAATAATATTGAGTGCCTTCATCGCCACTCCTGTAGATCCTGAATTTAAAGCACACCTGTATATCAAGAGGAATTAACATTTGTCCTGAAAATTCTTTGCGTGGTGGAGAGTTTTGGGTTCTCCCCCCCCCCCCCCCCCGGATTGTCAGCAGCATAGGGAGAGGAAAGGGATATCACCTCTCCGTCTGCGATCCGCCGACAGCTGTAAAACAAGCGGAATATAGACACAGGTGTGCCGACGAAGAAGAACTTCGGAGGACTCAGATAAATGTTGGTGAGTATGAAGCTTGAAGTAACTGCGGTAGGGTTTATTAAGTTGGAGTTAACAGCTGTGTTGCTGACCAGAAGAAGTCAGCGGGATATTAAGTGTGTGTAGGGACTTCTTTATTTCAGGGTTCCCTGCAGCAGGAGTTGTAGAATATCTAGCCAAATATTAGTGGGAGTTTGAATTACTTAGAACTGAGTGCCAATATCATTGGTCCTGGGCTAATTGATTATTCTTATGATTCTTATTATTACTAGCATGGTTTATCTCTTGATTTGTTAACCGCATTTTTGATCTGATATTTGTGATTGGACATTTTCTTGTTTTGCCATAGTTTTTCACAATAAATTAGACAATCAATCTGCGGATCAGAAGACTTTCATATCTGTACTTGTACTTGATTGTTTGTGGAGTCACTAACGCGCACTGTTCCTTACTCTTGGCAGAGAGAGAGAGGAGTGAAAGTTGTTTGAACATAGTCATTGAGTGGCAGGACGGGAGAGTCATTATCTGATCGTTCACTCCTGATAGCTATAATTCACTTCATCCACATTCAACACCATAACTCACCTATCTTCTCAGTCCTCACTCAGATTTTTGTCGTCTTAGACTATTTGTCTTGTCTCTGTAAACCACTCGTGACAGGGAGCAGCAGGCGACCTTCTACTCCTGAGGGTCCTGCAGGCAGCTTGGTGCAACAATACTATACGAAAGGCTTGGGAGATTGTCACCATAACCCCATTGTCAAAAACGGTGACAATCGACATTCTCAGTGTCCCCGGTAAAATCTACTCTAGAATTCTAGAGCAGAGACGCCTAGCTGAGCAACAAATTGATGAGGTTCAATGTGGCTTCCGAGCAAACCGAAGTACTCAGGATCTGATCTTCACACTCAGACAGCTGAGTAAATAGGTCCTTGAGGTTAAATGAGAGACGCACCTTTGTTTCTTGGATCAGAAAAAGGCATTTGTCAAGGTCCCCTGTTGCAAACTTTAGGACTATACAGAGCTTTTACAAATCTTGCAGAAACTACAAGTATGTGAGGACTGCTAAACATAAGTCAGAAGAGTTCAGGACCAGGACTGTCACTATATCTGTTCATACTCCTCATGGATGATGTCATCAAGACATGTAAGGAGAAGACAAGAAAATATTTAGTGGGTGTTAAAGCACGAATGTTAAAGATGTTATAGTCTGGTTTTGTATCGTGTTGAAGTGTCGTTGAGTGGGCGTGTCGTTTATCACCTGGACAGTTCAGTGTTGCGTGTATTTAGGTCATCAGCGTGAGGCGCTGCCAGGGTGTAATGCAGACACTCACACATAAACAACATACATGTTTCTCAGGTGTGTAGAAATCGTAATAGGATGTGGTCGAGAGTAAATGTGTGTGTGTAGGAAACAGCAGATCGTGGACACGAAGTCGTATAGGCTCTTATTCAGCTACACACCAAACTCACTCCACCACAAGTAGAAGTCATAGACGTGGATAATGCAGATGACTTTTCTTCAACATTTTTATGATTGACACTATGCAGCTTTGAATTAAATAAGACATATATTCCATAGACTGTACCTATGTATACTGTCAAAAGCTTTTTCAAAATCAACGAAATTAATGTCTCTGCCATTCTGAGCACTGCTGTATAATGTTCCTAGGGGTAAATATATGATTTGCACTAAATCCTGCTTGTTCTTTCTTCTTCTTCTTCGATCCTTAACCACCGACCGTCAAAGCAGTCAGTGGCCATCACGCCTAGTGGCGTCTTGTAGGGCAACAACAAATTGATTCCACTTTGCACGGTCGGTGGCCATCCTTCGTACAGTGCCCCAACTCTGGTTCATTCTTTGCATCTCAGCCTCCACAGTCCTCCGCCAAGTTGTTTTTGGTCGGCCTCTCTTTCGCTTTCCTTCAGGGGTCCAAAACATAGCTGTTCTTGTGAGGGCATCGAGGTCTCTTCTGAGGACATGACCAACCCAGCTCCAGCGTCTGCCAGCTATGATGGTGTGCATGTCCTCTTGCTTGCTACGAGTAAGCAGATCTTGGTTGGTGATGGTATTCGGCCAAAAGATGCGGTGAATTTTTCTTAGGCATGTTGTGTGAAAAGAGGACAATTTTGACATTTCCTTCTCTGTGACTCTCCAGCATTCCGCACCATAGAGAAGCACAGAAAGCACGCAACTCTGGTATAATCTTAATGTTGTGCTTGTGCTGTATTGGGAGGACTTCCAGATGTTATTTAGGCTAAAGAAGGCTGTTCTTGCCTTATTCATTCTGATGTTGATGTCTTTGCCTGCCCCACCGTCTGGTGTTACTATGCTTCCTAGGTATGTGAAGGTATCTGTCTGTACCAGTTGCCGATTCCTTACTGATATGGGCTCAGGGTTGCTCACATTGAGCGTCATGACCTCAGACTTCTTTAAATTGATGTTCAAGCCCACCTGCTGGCTAATTTTATTAAGTCTATCCGTTTTTTCCTGGATGTGTTGATGTGAATGTGCCAGCAGTGCAATGTCATCTGCATATTCCAGATCTTCCAATGTAGAAAATGTAGTCCATCTTATTCCTCTTGGACTGCCCTCTGTTGTCTGGCGCATCACCCAGTCTATGACTGTTAAAAATAGAGTGGTTGATAAGGGGCATCCCTGTCGTACTCCTGTCTTCACCTCGACGGTTAGGTTGCTCTGCCCAACACTACAAGTAAAGTTGGCATAGAGGCTTTTTATGATTGACACTATGCAGCTTGGAATTCCATAAGCCCTCAGTATTTTCCATAAACTGTCCCTATGTATGCTGTCAAAAGCCTTTTCAAAATCAACAAAATTTATGTAAAGCTGTCTTTGCCATTCTGAGCACTGCTCTATAATGTTCCTGAGAGTGAATATATGGTCTACACATCTTCTGTTCTTTCTAAATCCTGCTTGTTCTTTCCTCAGTTTGTGGTCTACTGCTTTTGAAATTCTCTGGATGATTATCCTGCCTAGTATTTTGCTGGGAACTGAGAGAAGAGTGATTCCTCTCCAATTATTGCAGTCTGCAAGATCTCCCTTCTTGGGCAATTTGACAATTATTCCTTCGTTCCACTCCGTTGGTGTTGTCCCTGTTTTCCATACTTGTGCAAATAGTGGTTCTAATAGTTGTGCTGCTAGCTCAGGGTCTGTCTTAAATAGCTCTGCATTGATCATAGCCAGGAGCTGTTCCATTCTTTAACCGTTTGATTGCTGTGATTATTTCTTCCTTTCGTGGAATGTCTGTATTAACATCTAGATCGTTTTCATCATCAGGAACATTCAACTATGTCTCTGGTGGTTCCTTATTCAGAGTTTCTCTGAAATACTCTGCCCATCTAGTTTCCTGTCCCTCTGCTGTCGTGATGAGATTTCCTTCCTTATCTCTTACTAAAGTAATATTGTTTGCACCTCGTTTTCTACTGATGATTTTAGTTATTTTGTATACTGTGCTTTGTTCATTTCTCAATGCTGCCTCTTCTGCCTGTCTTGCAAGATCGTCTAGGAAATTCCTTTTATTGGCTCGGTGTTAAGGTCAAAAGGGAAGTGATCCGTACTATGCTGATTGTACAGTGTGAATTCAGGGTTGTGGCACTTGTTGGCTTGTTTGATAGTGAGTTGTTTAAACATTTATATGTTAGAAAACGGAGTGTACAGAAAGCGTGTGAGCGCTAGTCATTTAGTTATTCTGTACTGGTTTCGGCCGGCTGTGAATAGCTCACGGGGAGTAGGTGAACAGCCGAGTCCGGTGACTGTTTGGCGGGAGATGTGTGTGATCCCGTGGCAGTCTGAGAGGAGTCGAAGTTTGAGCGTTGACTGGATAGTCAGCCCTGTGTCTTGTGTGTGTTCCCAGGGTAGTGTTCGGGAAAGATGTTGATTATTTTCGAGGTGTAACTGTGGATTTCGGTACATTCATCATTGCCTATTATTTGTCTATTTATTTGTGATTATCTACAGATAAGAGAACTTTATTTAATGAGATGTTCCCAAGGTCATGGAGAGTAGGCGAGATTATTGCAAACTGCCGGGTGTGCAGTCTTATGAGAAATCGCTAAGATGTAATGTATTTGGACGCCTTATAACCATCAGTACTGCGATTTAAAGCAGTCTTCTTAATGGATTAACTAGCGCTAGAAGTAATGTATTTGGAGGTCTTATAACTATCAGTACTGCGATTGAAAGCAGTCTTCTTGATGGATTAACTAGCGCTAAGATGTAATGCATTTGGAGGCCTTATAACTATCAGTACTGCGATTGAAAGCAGTCTTCTTGATGGATTAACTAGCGCTAAGATGTAATGTATTTGGAGGTCTTATAACTATCAGTACTGCGATTGTCAGCAGTCGTTCTGGTGGATTTACTGATGTAACATTAGAACTGTGATGTAAACAGGGTTTACATCATACTGGAGAGTTATGACATTCTGCGCAATTGATTCTTATTGGATTTGTGTATGTTGTTGTATATGTGTAGTGTATCGTACCGTATTGTGTGGTAAGTTGGGATTATATAAATAGTATAGGGGACTTAGTGTACTGACTTAGATCAGCTGTGAAGGTATCTGTATCTAATAAGTGTAGTGTGTTACAGATGACCTTACTTGGCTACCACATTTAGACCTCAATCAGACTTATTCTGGAATATTGTGATGACTACGTTGAATGTCTAGGGTTATGATAGTGATGAAGTGTAAGTTCACAACAACCAACAGACAGATAAACACTTTGATAAAGATCCACAACACTTTACAACACTGTGACAAGCACATACATATAACACTCTAGAAGACTAGCTTAAGTAAGTCAAGTGTTAACTTTTAAATTATGTATTAGTTTCTTTCAATAATAGATATCCTGATCCAACTACAGAGGGAATCAGGAATCATAATCAAATGTAAACACAATGTTTATGTACAAAAATTATACAAAGGATCTTTGTCCTGACATATAATATTATTACAATATGTGTGTAGGGTTGTGATGTAGTACTATGAGGTAATACTGGCTTTTGAAGCTAGGTTGTTGTTTGTCATCACGACTTCATGTGTTTGTTACTGGTGGAAATAATATTGAAGGGTTCACAGTTCTTTTTATTTGTAAAACAATAACTGTCCCTCTTGATTTAGTATTAATGTCAATTTTAGGGTGGCTTATACAAGGGTGAGCTGCTCTGGCTGACGAATTCTTAACTCATGTGTCGGTGGCAGGAAAACTGTCTCCTCTGCTCGCTTGCTTCTCAGTTATCTTGAAATACACCACTGGTCGATATCTTGGACAAGGAGTCTGCTGCCAGCCCTCTGGATCCAGCAAAACTCAGACCAGGTGCTGCTCTAATACTTCAGTACCACGGTCCCTGAAATAAGAAGGTTGTACCTCCTTCTTCAGAACTAATATATAATATATTTCCACACTGAAGTACAGGACGTTACAAACACAGAGTTCAGCGCTGTAGGCCAACTGCTAGCTTCTCATGTGACAATATACACCAGTATTCCTGTCCCTAATGGTTACAACGCCTCTGCAATTCCAGCATTAATTCCTTCTATACAATAGGATAGGTGTCGTGTTACTATTTGGCAATCCCATATATGCCTATGCAGTTATACTCCTCTCTGACAAGCTTTTACATGGTGGAGCAATATCTAGGCTTTGCCTTCTGTTTGCTACCGAACCACACACATACAGACACATTTTATCATTTCCTATTCAATTTTCATATTATATATAGGAAATATGTCTAGCTTACCACAATTCAAGGAAATATACACAAGTAACGTTGACTGGCGATGAATTCTGGCACACTTTTGATCTGCCTTATCCCAGGCTTTTATTAGAAAAATATTAGCTTGATCTCAACGAACTTGCTTCTCACAAAATTTGTTTTCAAAACTGGCTCTGAACTGACGCTTCTATTTGACTATATAGAACGTTCTAACCAATGAGACCATGTTAACAAGAGCCTTTGAAAAAATTTTACCCATCCTACACGTAGCCATTAACAACAATAATAGTATTTGCAGCTCGACTAATAAGGTTTCGCCTTACATATTACTACAGCCAATCAAATCGTATCTAACTTGTTGGCCTCATTTCCCCTAAAGCAGTGTTTTTCAAACATGCCATTATGAGCAAATATGATCTTGTGCTGTCAGACAACCCCACTATAGTATTTTGGCTGTAATTTGTTAATTACTAGACTATTTGCGTAACACATAACATATTCTTTGTCAGCAAGTCCTAAGGCACACAAATATATAAGTTTAATGAGGCTAAGTGGCTTCGTTCAAAATATGTATTATTCTAGGATATTCGTGTATTTGTTTTTTACCACCCGTTCACTTCTATACCAAGGGATGTCTTCTGTACTGTCAGACTAATGTCAGGAGCTTAGACATAAATCAGTTGAATGTCAGGTTTCCCAATAAGAGCTTAAACCTGTTTTCAAAACATAACCTCGTATCGTTAGTGTTTTTTATCACTGTTTATTTGAAAAAAATCAGGCCTGCATGCCTTTCGCGTGGGATTGGCGTTCCTCAGTGCATCTCTCTCTCTCTCTCTCTCTCTCTCTCTCTCTCTCTCTCTCTCTCTCTCTCTCTCTCTCTCTCTCTCTTCTAAGCCCGTCTGTCTTTTAGGTTAACGTAGTGTGTATAATGACATTAATGTAGTATTATATCTAGGTCATTAAGCAGTGTGCCTATCAAGGTCGTCTAAGAAATACAGTACCAGTTTTATTTTTAGAAACGCGTGTATGATGCTGTAGGCTTTTACTATCGTACGTGGAAGCGTTACAGTTATGCAGACGAAGTAGAAAAAGGGATCTCTGGTTCAGCCATTCTGGCGTTCTACAACACAGGCGTACGCTATTGTGAAAGCACTGATCTTTCACCATTCTTCTTTCTTTCTATTGAATTACTTCGTTAGGCTTTACATTTATTTTCTAATTTATATATGTGGATTATCTTCTTCTTCTTCTTCTTCGTACACTCTCAGACGTCCACTTGAATGTTCTCAAAGAAAGCAGTAGTCAGTTTGAGGCTATTTGAATCCCCGTAAAGCTTTTCCACGAAAGGAGCTGGCGTCGGCCATTTGCACTTTCTCTGTACCACATATAAGTGGCAACTTTGAAGCAGATGTTCAGCAGTCATTTTATCAGTGCCACAGTTACACTGACCGGTAGTTCCTATCTTTAGCTTGTTGAATAGATGGTATCTCAATCTGTTGTGGCCAGTACGGAGTCTGAAGATTACCACTTGTTCTCTTCTGTGGAGCTGGTAGTAAGCATCATTCTGTGTGTGCCCTGGATGTTCTACATTTCATTTGTTTCTGTAACTGATTCTGATAAAACTCTTTGCCTCCTCAAAAGTTATGCTTGCATCAGGCTGAGGTAGATGTGAACCTTCTTTTGCCATTCTGTCAGCCTCTTCATTGCCGGCGATGTTACAATGAGATGGGATCCATTGGATCACAATACTTTTGAATCGTTGACAAAGTTTGTGGAGCGCTACTCTGAGATCATCCAGGTCTGTATTATTTTGGCTTTTCAACGATGCAATTACTGACTGTGCATCAGTAAAGAAAGCAACTTGTCTCTCTGACCTTTCTTCTGTCAATATAACCTCTGCTGCAGTTTTCAAGGCCTCTGCCTCTGCTCTGAAGTTGCTGGAGAATCGTCCTGTCGCCACTGGCAGCCTTTTTTCTGCACCAGTGCTTAAGGTCAGAAAGACACCCCCACCTCCATTTTCTGTTGCATTTGTTGCTGATCCATCTGTGTATGCATGGGTCCAGGTGTTGCGTGGATAATGTGTCTCTATGTATTTTGTGGCTATGGATTTTCTATCTGTTGCAGTTTTGCTCTTTTTACTTTCAATTCCAGGAATGTTTTCTATCATTTTAGGGAAACGATTTTGTTTCCAAACTGGAAGCTTGTGTGCAGTGTAGATGGGTTTAACAGTGGATATTTCATCTATGGATACTGCTCTCATGTGTGATTTGGTTGATTCTACAAAATTACTTCGTTTGAGTCTTTGCCTTCTAAGAGCATTTATTCTATGGCACATTGGGTGGTCTGTTAGTCTTTTTGAATTTTTCGGCCTGTTGATGAGCCCTGCAGTCTCTTCTATCTGTCATTGGCTGGAGGCAAATAATCTTTTCGAGTTCTTTTATAGGTGTTGACTTCATGCCTCCCGTTATAATTCTCATTGCTTGATTTTGGAGTCTGCTATATTTATCGAAGTTTGTCTTAGCTGCTGTTGCCCATGCTGCCATGCCATATTCAAGAACTGGCCTCACTCGCCCTGTGTACAACGTCTTAAGCACTTTCTCATCTGCACCCCAAGTTGTTCCAGCAAGTTTTTTCATAATTGCCATTCTTTGTCTTGCTCTCATTCGATTTCTGTCAACCTGTTTTTTCCAAGTCAGACGGCGATCAAAAATAATGCCTAGGTAGTTCGGACTTTCATTTAATTGAAGATTTACTCCGTTCAGTACTAGTTTGAAGCTCTGAGGTCTAGTTGAGAGGAAAAATACAGTGTACGTTGTTTTCTCTTCATTAATCTTCATGAGCCATGTTTTGGCCCACTCTTCCAGTGATGTTAGTGCTTGCTGCATCAGAATGTTTGCAGTAGTGATATGTTCTTCAGAGATCCACAACGCTAAGTCATCTGCAAAGGACGCATTGTGTGCTATATGTGGATTAGAATTTTTCACCACAAATTCTCCCCACTTGAAACAGACATCATATGTCAGTCCATAATTCTATATACACATAGAGAAATTTAATATTATTCCTGGTGATCACTGTGATTCTCATCACACGGATGGCGGCTTAGAAAATCAGCACCCAGGTTAGTTTTTCCAGAAATATATTCTATGCTGAACTGAAATGGTTGCAAAAGCAATGACCATCGGAGTAACCTCGAATTTTCATGCCTAGCCTGCGCTAGAAAAGCCAGGGGTTTGTGATCCGTTTGCAACTTGAATGCCTTCCCATACAGATAAATATTGAATTTCTTGATCGTCCATATTACTGCAAGACATTCTTTTTCGCTAGTTGAATAATTTTTTTCAGCTTTATTCAACTTTCTGCTAGCATATGCCACTGGTGTTAATTCCCCATCCAGTGAATCTGACTTCTGTAACAGGGTAGCGCCCAAACCGATATTACTTGCATCCGTTCTCACAATGAATTCTTGACTTAAGTCAGGTAATTTCAAAATAGGTTTGCTTGTGAGCTTTTCCTTCAGTTCTTGGTATGCTAATTCACACTGTGCTGTCCAGGTAATTCGATCCGGATTTCCTTTGCGTGTCACATCAGTTAACGGTGCACATATGGAGTTAAAGTTTTTGATATACTTTTGGTAGAAACCACATAATGAGACAAAGGATCTGACGTCTTTCTTTGTTTGTGGCCTCGGGGCTTTTCTTAGTTTCTATAAATTCTTGGGGTCAGGGGTCATGTTTCCCTGATGGACTGTGTGTCCCAAGAATTCTAATTCTTTACATCCAACGCAACATTTGGTTGGTCGGGCTGTCAAATTCGCTTCTCTAAGTCGATTAAACGACAAGTTCAGAGCGTCAATGTGTTCCTCAAATGTTTCTGTCGCTATGAGGATATCATCCATGAAGTTTGTGATGCATGGATTATTCAGAGGATCCAACAATTTTCTCATCATTCTAGAGAAGACACTAGGCGCATTCTTCAATCCAAATGGCAATCTGTTAAATTCATAGTGTCCCTCTGAGGTACTAAAAGCTAGGTACGGTCTAACCTCAGGCTTTACTGGAATCTGATAGTATCCTTTGCTCAGATCCACTTTTGAGAAATATTTAGCTTTATTAAGCCTGGCAAACAACTGATTTGTATCCGGCAAGGGATCCACCTGACCTTCTGTGATAGCATTCAGTCTCCTGTAATCTATACAGAGTCTATGTTCTCCAGAGGGTTTTCTTAAGAGCACCACACTGGAACTATACGAAGATTCACTGTGTGAAATGATTCCTTCCTTCAACAAATAGTCTATCTCTTCCTTCAAGGCTTTCTCCTTAGCGAAAGGAATCGAATATGCCTTCATACATACAGGTGTGGGGTCTATAAGTTTCATATCATATTCCAATAAGTTTGTATGCCCCGGTCGGTCCGTTAACACCTCTGTATGATCATCTAGAACCTGTTACACTCTCTCCTTCTGATTTTTCGTTAAATGTGTACTGATTTTCACCTGTGCAGCTGTCTCACAGGGGTGTAATGGATATTCAAATGATGAAAGTGGTTCCTTTTTCATCTCCATTGCAATAGACAAAGGTCAACAAATGTGTCTCTTCCTGATTTTCTCTTTCCAAATATTTCTTCAGGAGATTCACATGATAGATTTTTTCTTTCCCCTTCTTATCTATCTTATAATTTGTTCTAGATACCTTCTCTAGAACTGTATATGGACCTTGCCATCCAATTTGCAACTTATTCTGACTACCGGGTAGAAGAAGCAGTACCTTCTCTCCCACAGCCAAATCTCTGTCTTTAGCTTTCTTGTTGTAATAGGCAGCATGTTTTTTCCTGGCTTGTCTCAAATTTTCATTGGCAAGTTTCCAGCCAGTTTTTAAACGAGTGGTCAGCTCATTCACATATTGGTATGATGATGTAATATTTTCCTCTGCCTTTTCATCAGTCCACGTTCTTAACAGATTACATATGGACTTTGAATATTGTTGACCTGTTTTTACAGGTACCGGTATGGTCTCTTCCACTAGAAGCACTATAGTGATGACTTTTCTTCCCAGAATCATCATTCACAAAACGACCGCTACCAATTTTTTTCTTGGGGCTCTCTCCCCACTTAGAATTCTTGATGAGAGATTTCCTCTCTACATCTTCTTCCTCCAGTTTACATAAGTCCGATTGAGGGATTTTCGGCTTATCCTGGGGTAAGCCTTCCTTTTGCACTCTCTGCATAGTGGAAATTGTAAAACAGTCAATTGAAGATTGTCCGTGAAAAGGGGGTTGCCATTCCCCTCTGTCCACTTTATTAAATTTATTTTTCTTTTCAGTGTCAGGCCTAAGTTTGCCCCGTGGCGTGTCTAGGTCCTGATCACTGTTCCCACTTGTGGGTGTTCCCTCATGTGCTATGCTACACCTTTCTACAAAATTCTCAATGTCCCACCTTGTCTTGGGCCAATAATAATTTTGAGCTACCTTTTGGATGATGGTACCTATCTTCTCATGGTCCTCATCGTTTTTCACATGTAAGCTCCTTATTAAGTCTGCCCTATACCTTTTAGGAAGTACCAGCTGTCCCTGACCTTTGGATCTAGTTCCGGTTTTCCGGTATATCAGTTTGTTCTTCATATAGAAGTCTCCTTTTCCTGGAGGTGTGCGACAATTGGACAATTTCCTAAAACAAGGCTTGAGGGTCTTATCCCCAGCCTGCGCCTTCCTCATCTCATCTGGAGTGGTATCTATCAGAATATTCTCCTCCTTTCTAGAGGTCGACCTGACCTGAAGGGTGGCCATATACATAGGTTTCCTTCTACAACGGTCAGTATCATGCTGTCAATCCGACAATTGTTACACCACCTCTTTCCTTGGTTGAAAGATTTTCTTTCATCAAATTTCCTTTCATCGAATTGTGGGGTTTTATTTTTATTTTCATACCGTGGCCTATCAAACTGGTGCTTACCTTTGTTATGCTCTCTATGATCAAACTTATTAAAGTTTTGTGGTGCCTTAAAATTGTCTACCTGTTTCTTTTTATAACCGGTTACCTCTGCTTGAGCTGCCTGAAATCTTTCAGCAACATTTAGTAACTCACCCAGCCTCTCTGCACCTTGTTCCATGAGAAACTTTCTCAGGTCTGGAGCCATGGACTCTCTTAGTTGTTCTATAAGGATCATTTCCTTAAGATCTTGGGTTTTCCCCAGAGCCGTCCATTTCTCCAAGTATGTCTCTAACCGTGCAGAGAACTGGTGATATGTCTCACCTGACAGTAGTTTAGCATTCCTAATTTTTTTTCTATAAATTTCTCCATTCTTTTCATATCTTAGCAACAGAGCCTGCTTTAACATGTCATAATTTTCTTGGTCATCTCTGCTCATCTTGGCAAAAACGTCATAAGCTGTACCACGAAGCCCTTGTGATAACTTTAAGCTCCACCTTTCTCTCTCTAACCCATACGTGGTAACTAATAGTTCATATCTATTTAGATAGCTCTCAATATCATCGTCTTTCTCAACAAAATGATCTAAATGAAACTCATAGCTGAGGTTGAGGCTCCCTGACTAGCAGTGGCATCGGAGGTAAAGGGACTGGCACCATTTTCAGGAGCATGGCCTTGAAATTCCAACTCCCTTAGTCGTAACTCATGCTCCCTCTGTAATCTTTTCTCCTCCTTTATTGCTTCCCTTTCGGCAGCTTGCCTTCTTTCTTCTGCCTCCAATGCCTTAGCCTCTTTGTCAGCCTCAATCTGCAACCTCTTAATTTCCTTTTCAGCCTCTAAATTTCTTTCAGCCTCTTTTTCTAATCTTTTTTCTTCACGTTCAATAAATTTGTCACATTCAGTTGTGACATAAGCAATCATAATTTGCCCCTCCATTCCCAAATCTTTAGCAGCCTGCATATCAGCAGATCGAAATTTTGCCAGGTCTGCCATTTTCTAACAGGCAAATGTATACAATGTTTGACTAAACAATTTTATCTATGACTAATTAAACTAAGGACAACCACAAGCACTGAGAGCTCAACCTTATTTATTTTCCACCCAAGAATACCTTTTTTCATTTTGGATAATTCCCAGAAGTAAATTACCCCCAATATATATGGTAAGAGAGGGTTCAATATCCCGGCTTGGCCCCCAATATATATGGTAAGTTGGGATTATATAAATAGTATAGGGGACTTAGTGTACTGACTGAGATCAGCTGTGAAGGTATCTGTATCTAATAAGTGTAGTGTGTTACAGATGACCTTACTTGGCTACCACATTTAGACCTCAATCAGACTTATTCTGGAATATTGTGATGACTACGTTGAATGTCTAGGGTTATGATAGTGATGAAGTGTAAGTTCACAACAACCAACAGACAGATAAACACTTTTATTAAGATCCACAACACTTTACAACACTATGACAAGCTTACTTACTTACTTAGTCGTTCCCCTTCTACCGTGAGGTGTAGAGGTTTGGAAGAGAGAGCGCCAGACTATTCTATCGGCTGTTCCTATGACAAGCACATACATATAACACTCAAGAAGACTAGCTTAAGTAAGTCAAGTGTTAACTTTTAAATTATGTATTAGTTTCTTTCAATAATAGATATCCTGATCCAACTACAGAGGGAATCAGGAATTATAATCAAAGGTAAACACAATGTTTATGTACAAAAATTATACAAAGGATCTTTGTCCTGACATATAATATTATTACAATATGTGTGTAGGGTTGTGATGTAGTACTATGAGGTAATACTGGCTTTTGAAGCTAGGTTGTTGTTTGTCATCACGACTTCATGTGTTTGTTACTGGTGGAAATAATATTGAAGGGTTCACAGTTCTTTTTATTTGTAAAACAATTACTGTCCCTCTTGATTTAGTATTAATGTCAATTTTAGGGTGGCTTATACAAGGGTCTGCCACCCCGCTGAATCCAGCAAAACTCAGACCAGGTGCTGCTTTAATACTTCAGTACCACGGTCCCTGAAATAAGAAGGTTGTACCTCCTTCTTCAGAACTAATATATAATATATTTCCACACTGAAGTACAGGACGTTACAAACACAGAGTTCAGCGCTGTAGGCCAACTGCTAGCTTCTCATTGACAATATACACCAGTATTCCTCTCCCTAATGGTTACAACGCCTCTGCAATTCCAGCATTAATTCCTTCTATACAATAGGATAGGTGTCATGTTACTATTTGGCAATCCCATATATGCCTATGCAGTTATACTCCTCTCTGACAAGCTTTTACATGGTGGAGCAATATCTAGGCTTTGCCTTCTGTTTGCTACCGAACCACACACATACAGACACATTTTATCATTTCCTATTCAATTTTCATATTATATATAGGAAATATGCCTAGCTTACCACAATTCAAGGAAATATACACAAGTAACGTTGACTGGCGATGAATTCTGGCGCAATTTTGATCTGCCTTATCCCAGGCTTTTATTAGAAAAATGTTAGCTTGATCTGAACGCACTTGCTTCTCATACAATTTATTTTCAATACTGGCCCTGAACTGACGCTTCTATTTGACTATATCGAACGTTCTAACCAATGAGACCATGTTTACAAGAGCCTTTGAAAAAAAATTACCCATCCTACACGTAGCCATTAACAACAATAATAGTATTTGCAGTTCGACTAATAAGGTTTCGCCTTACATATTACTACAGCCAATCAAATCGTATCTAACTTGTTGGCCTCATTTCCCCTAAAGCAGTGTTTTTCAAACATGCCATTATGAGCAAATATGATCTTGTGCTGTCAGACAACCCCACTATAGTATTTTGGCTATAATTTGTTAATTACTAGACTATTTGCGTAACACATAACATATTCTTTGTCAGCAAGTCCTAAGGCACACAAATATATAAGTTTAATGAGGCTAAGTGGCTTAGTTCAAAATATGTATTATTCTAGGATAGTCGTGTATTTGTTTTTTACCACCTGTTCACTTCTATACCAAGGGATGTCTTCTGTACTGTCAGACTAATGTCAGGAGCTTAGACATAAATCAGTAGAATGTCAGTATTCCCAATAAGAGCTTAAACCTGTTTTCAAAACCTAACCTCGTATCGTTAGTGTTTTTTATCACTGTTTATTTGAAAGTGGTGTAGATATTTTCCTATAACCGACCTCCAAACCCTCGAATCGGTCGGTTGGATAGGAGGGTTGATCAGAGAATTAACAAGTCACTATCGTAAAACAAGCGATTGTTATCGAAACAGAACCAGGCTCGACAATGAATATGACAGTGAACATGACTCATTCTAATATCTTGGGGGCTAAGGAGATTTTTAAAATTGGATACTGGAATGTAAGAACTATGTATCAAGACGGAAAAATGGAAGAAATAATTAAAGAAATGGATAATTATAAGTTGGACATATTGGGTGTCAGCGAGTGTAGATGGACGGAAAAGGGCATAAAATATTGTAACCGGAATGATGATCACATTAGTAGTTTAGTAATTATCCTTTAAATAATTTCAGTGCGCAAGTTATTGATGACGTAATTTTCACATAGCCTCTTATCGACATTTTAAAATAAAGACTTCTAGACAGTTACAGGAAATGATACGAGACCTGAAAACCTCTAAACAGAATTAAAAATACCCTCGAATAAAAGCTTATACCATTCTCTATCATAGAAACTTGTGTAGAAACTTGTGACGTAAATATGACATCGACAAAACTAGTGGAATATCCATCTTAACTAATGCCTTCGCCAATGAAATAGTTCATCTCAAACATATCCGTATTGACTGACAAATCAAAGTAACTTCCCCCCAAACAGTCTTAAGAACCAGTTTGTATATATTGACGGCCCAAAACCCTTAGCAAGAGAGAGCCAAACAAGAGTCAAAGAAGAGTCAAAGAAGAGTAAAAGCCAGGAGCCAAAGCCAGGTCATTCCGGATAGTCCAAGAGCCTTAGGTTCCTAGCAGATTTGCTGACCGCCACTTTATATTGGCAAAAGAATAATGGCTAACCTGACCCCTAGCCCTATGACAACATATACTTCAGGTTGGTAAAAGGTCTCGACTTAGACTTACGCATAGTAGACAAGATGAAATAGATATTCATAAGCTCATCAAAATGCACTAATGGATTTTATGAGATGATTTCGTATGAGGAAACGAATGTTAGTGAACTGAGAATAGGATCATCTTGTAATTTACCGCCATACATCTGAAAGAAACCAAAATAAACTTGTCATATACAACGTCGGACTTTGCTTAAAATGCTGTTGGAAGTTGTTGAGTTTGACTTGCACATTGTTTAGGAACTCTATAGGGAAAAATGGACAGTACTGCCTTTTATGTTACATTGTGATTACTTCCAACTATCAAAATTTGAATACGAACCTGGATCCCGTACCCTTTGATCAAGTTAAACAATACCTCTGGAGGATCATCCAGTTAACTCAAACTTGACACAGCAACCTTAAATATATTGATACCGCCAACTTAAATATATTTATACTGTGAACACGAACTGGTCAGATATAGGTTATGTAACTAAAAAAGATAGAATACCGTCGGAATGCTTCCTTTGCTGTCCTTTAATTCCTTCAACGGAGAATAGCTCCTTAATTAACTGGTCACAATTAATACATTGGCACAATACCTGGTTCTTAGTTGGTGTGCCAATGTAACACGCATTCTCGCTATAACATATATACCTGTCGAGCTATTCTGACCTGCTTTAATAATTTTCCGACGGATTATTCATTTATATAGAAGTATGTTAAATTAAAATGAAGTAGAACCCCAAACCAGTTTTACCCCTAAAATACTATCTATGTGAATACGGGCACATAGGGATTATTATGGTGCCTTAGGACCAGGATTTTGAATTGGAAGAAAAGGCAAGAAAAGAAACAAAAACAAGAATCATTTTTTTCTCACCTAAATCAGAACATGGAGAATTATGCAGATGAAATACTGAGACAACAAAATCAACAGGCTATGCAAATGCAACAAGCACAAATGGCTTCGCAACAAGTACCGCTTCCGCCAGAGCAAGGAGATATAAATTTGATGATGTTACAAAACATGACTGAACATTTTTACAACATGATAAGATCTTAACATGCAAAATTTAGAAACCAAAAAAAACTTCATAACTCCATTTAGATTGATAACTGATTCTGTGGACCGATTCTAAAACTTAGCTGAAGATGCTTTCGTGGGAGGTAGCATACCAACAACCGAGCTCGAGAAACACTTAGTGGGAATTTTTGTCGATGGCCTCTATTCAGATTCTCTGAAAATGCACATGTTAAGAAAAGATCCCAGTCAATTACACTGGCCATCCAGATAGCAGTTAATGAGGAAAATGTCAAAAAAAGATTTCAGCAGAGGATTGGAAGATTTCCATTGCTAAACCATGAATACCAGCATCCTCAACCTGAACCATTCTACTAACGTACGCAAAATGAACCGCTATTTCAGCATCAACAATATGAACCATCGCCTCGTCAACCTATGGAAGTAGACCATGCTAGACCTCGTTGGAATCGAAATCAAGAATATCACAGAAGATCAAATAACACACACAGAGAACTAAGACACTCCTTACCACAACCAAATGAAAGAGAGCATAAGATACACCATATAGAACCCTTGATGCAATCACCAACCTGCTACAACTGTGGATCCGTGGGTCATGGTTCAATGACATGTAGAAAACCCCAGTACCAATCTATGAGTTCGAGAAACCACTACCTACCCCAAAACAATCACAACGGTGAATATCAACGCCAAGTCCACTATCCAGAAAACTACCCAAGAAGACCCCAACAAAATAGAAACAACTTTTCCCAAGCAACAAGAAGGTCGGGAAAACGGGACGGCTCCACATTAGCAGAGATCAGATGTGACGGCCGCAAAAAGAGATCTCTAAATGAAAAAATGAAAGACAGAAACGAACAAGCAAATCTCAACATTTGTCCAGACCCCAGTTCATGTATAATAGAAATAGGAAAACAACAATTTAGAGCGTTAATAGACACAGGAGCAACTGTAAGTCTTATCCGGGAGAAGCTGTATTATCAAATTCAACACATGGCAAATTTTTCCAGATGAACAGTACAAATGAAATCAGTAACAGTTCAAGCACTAAAAGCAGTGGGAACGGCTTATTTGACATTTAAAATGAGAAGAGAAATTCTACGCCATAACTTCATTATAACGAGAGGATTATCAAGAAACTTCATAATAGGAAGAGACTTCCTCATCAAAAATAATGTGAGGATATACTTTGATTTAAAACAACTAAAAGTGAACAATACATATGTACCATTTCAGGACAATATCCATATCGCAACCCTGGTTCGAACTACGGCACCGGTTACTCTGAAACCGAATTCAGTAACTCTAACCAGGGCTAAAATAAAAAGATCTCCATACTTTGACATAGGACAGGCTGTATACATATCACAAATTGAAAATGAAAGAAATAGAGGAGATCCACACAAAGAAGTACAAGATGGCATCGTGGAAATAAATATACGAAGATATTTTCCAATAATGGTACTAAATACGTCAGGTACAACCACCACTATTCCCAGAGGTACAGTAATAGCAAGGATCCAGACGGAAAGGAAAGACGTATTGACCAAACTATTCAAGACCAAGAGCGTCTATCCAAAATCCCAGATAAACAAATTAAGATCTTCATCCCATCCCCATCCTTACAAAACTCTAGATCCTATAGAGTCAACAAGAAGAAACATTCCAAATACAAGAGAGTCGAAAGAAAAAATGTCTCTGGACCGAAGGAGCACAAATAACAGAAAGAAATATGTAAAACCTGACTTGCTATTCGCTGACGATTTGGATAGAGAAATCATACAAGGAAGGTATGAAAGAAAAAATAAGTACCATACTTCATGGAACAGAGAGAATATTGTGGGAACAGTTACATCTTCACAAAATTAAGATTATACCAGAGTTGCGTGCTTTCCGTGCATCTCTATGGTGCGGAATGCTGGAGAGTCACAGAGAAGGAAATGTCAAAATTGTCCTCTTTTCACACAACATGCCTAAGAAAAATTCACCGAATCTTTTGGCCGAATACCATCACCAACCAAGATCTGCTTACTCGTAGCAAGCAAGAGGACATGCATACCATCATAGCTGGCAGACGCTGGAGCTGGGTTGGTCATGTCCTCAGAAGAGACCCCGATGCCATCACAAGAACATCTATGCTTTGGACCCCTGAAGGAAAGCGAAAGAGAGGCCGACCAAAAACAACTTGGCGGAGGACTGTGGAGGCTGAGATGCAAAAAATGAACCAGAGTTGGGGCACTGTACGAAGGATGGCCACCGACCGTGCAAAGTGGAATCAATTTGTTGTTGCCCTACAAGACGCCACTAGGCGTGATGGCCACTGACTGCTTTGACGGTCGGTGGTTAAGGATCGAAGAAGAAGAAGAAGAAGTTACATCTTATGCATACCCAAGAAACCGGACATATTCAAGGAATCGCCAGTTCTATGATAAATTGCCAAGAGACTCGAAGAGTAGGTACACCGACGAACAGACACAGAAAAGAGAATACCGCTTTTGTCCACCAGAAAGGAAAATGACGAAAAAATTTCATTCAGATAGAATGAAAGAATTGCTAGCAACATTACAGACAACAGATGAACTAAAACCCAGACTTGAAAAATTCATAACGAAACATCAAGATGTATTTGCGTTATCTGACATAGAGTTAGAAAGGACTACAACCGTTACCATGGAAATAGAAACTACAACTGAAGAACCCATAACCCTCAAACCGTACCACACCCCACTAAAGAATCGAGGGATAGTGGAGAAAGCCATTAGCGACATGCTAGCAGCTGGGATAATTGAACGATCCAGATCATCATGGTCTTCACCCATTGTGATAGTAACAAAGAAAGACGGTAGCTCTCGCTTTTGCTGTGACTACAGAGCGTTAAATAAAATCACCAAAACGATATCCTACCCTCTACCTAGAATTGATGATATTTTAGCCACCTTGGGTAACTCAGACTGGTATACCTCACTAGATGCACGCTCCGGATTCTGGACAATACCATTGTCTGAAGATGCAAAGAAGAAATCTACTTTCTGTGCACACATGGGATCATATAGTTGGAATGTATTACCTTTTGGACTGAAAAATAGCCCGGCTACTTACGTAAGTTTAATGGATGAAGTGTTGCAAGGACTGAACTCATTTGCATCAGCATATATAGATGATGTCTTGATCCACACAAAGGGAACAATGGAACAACACCTGAAACATGTCGAGACTGTTTTCGACAGAATGAGATTGCACAAAGTAAAGTTGAAACTCAGCAAATGCCGTTTCCTACAGAAGGAAATAAAATATTTGGGCTTTATTGTCAACTCCAACGGAATCAGACCGGACAGTGAAAAGATTGAAGCTATCCAAAAGATCCCTCCACCTACCACAGTACGTCAATTAAGAGGATTCTTTGGGTGTTGTGCGTATTATTGAAAGCACATTATCAATTTTTCTAAAGTAGCTGAACCATTACTGAAACTAACCAGGAAGTATGCCAAATTCCGCTGGACTGAAGATTGCCAAAAAGCATTTGAGTACCTGAAGACAGCCTTAACCACCGTACCTTTTCTAGCCCATCCAGACTTGAACAAGCCCATGATTATATACACGGACGCATCAAACACAGCAGTAGGCGCGTGCCTTGTACAAGACAGATCACCAGACGAACCGCAAGTGATAAAAAATGTTCCAAACGAAAAACCGATAGCCTTCCTTTCCCACACATTAAGCCGAACACAGAGGAGATGGACTACGACAGAGAAGGAAGCCTATGCAATCCATTACGCCCTCCAGAAATTCAATTTTTATATCCGTGGAACCCAGGTTATCATCAGAACAGATCACCAACCACTTGTAAGCTGGCTAACTAAGACTGCAGAGCAACCCAAGAAACTCCAGACCTGGGCGATAAATCTCCAAAGTTACAATACAACCATTGAGTATATTCCTGGAAAATTGAATACGTGTGCTGATCTTTTGTCCCGAATTCCATATTCTGACACCAATGAACCAGACTCCACACTCCTTGAATCTACATCGGACATCGACGATAACACAAAGGAAATTCATGCCATAGACTCTCAAAACTCAAGACAAAACGATGAAGAGGTGACAACCCAAGAACCTGAACTACAACATGGAACCACACTTGATTTACCATCAGACAACCAAGGAACAGAAACGTTTGAACAGAATATCCACTTTAAGAAAGAACAATTGAAAGATGAAACATTAGTTAAGATCATTACACAGGTTGTTGATAGCATTACAAAGCAGTCCTTGTTCTGGAACCCCCAGGGCAAGAGAGGCAGAGGAAGACCAAGAAGTACATGGAGAAGAGAGTTGGAAACAGAGGTGAAAATGATGAGGAGAACATGGAAAGAACTTGAGATGATGGCACGTGACAGGAGGACTTGGCAGGTGTTTGTTGAAGGCCTATGCTCCTTTGGGAGTGGAGGGTTATGAATGAATGAATGAATTACACAGGTTCGTACAAATCCAAAAGAGAAGAAAGACTACATCATCCTTTCGGAAGATAATATCTTGTATCATATTGGCTCTAGAGACAATGGTACTCTACAAAAATGTATACCCAAATCGCTAGTTCCAAAAGTATTACAACAGTTTCATGACGAAAACGGGCATTTTGGAAGAGACAAGACTCTAGATGTGATCCTAAAACGTTATTACTGGCCCACGATAATTAAAGATATCATAGAGTATGTTGGGACATGTAGGGTTTGCAAGCTAAGAAATATGAGAACTATTCAAGCCCCTATCCAAGAAATGTCTTATCCGCACTACCCAATGGAAGTTATTAGCTTGGATTTATCTGGACCTTACCAAACAACTTTAGGAGGACACAGATACATTTTACACATCGTAGACCAATACACGGTATGGCCAGAATGTTTCCCCTTAGAAAATGCCCCATCAACCCTCATCACTGATGTTTTCTTACAACAATTTTTACCATGGCATGGATGTCCCAAGCGTGTAATCACTGATAACGGGAAACAATTCGTAGGAGAGCCCTTTGCTTCAACTCTCAAAAGGTTAAATATCAAACATACTACGACTGCATACTACCATCCGCAGTCAAATGGGAGAAATGAGCGAATGCATGCCACCATGCACGATATAATAGCCAAGTTTATTGCCGGACAGGGTCAATACTGGGACCTATATATCAATCAAGCTTTAGAAGCAATTCGGATTAATATCAATGATACTACTGGATTTTCACCGTTCTACCCGCTTTACGGAAGAGAACCAACTTTTTCACTAGATAATCTTTTGGCGCAACAGAGAAAATATTTTGGCGAATGTCCTATCCAAATTACGCTCCAACAGAAGCATAGAGCTCAAGTAATAGCCCATCGGAAAGTAAGAAAAGCCTTCGAAAAAAATGCACGAATTAAGAACAAAACAGCAAAACTCCAAGAGTTTAAGCCTGGAGATTTGGTTTATTTTCGGAAACATGTGCGAACGAACAAATTTGATAACCATTGGATTCCTGGGTTTAAAGTGTTGGAACGAAAATCGACAACCAATTACATCCTGTGGAATGAAGAAAGAGATACCACAACGAAAGCTCATGTGTCCCAGATGCGTCTTGACGACCACAGACCTCTCACTGTCACGAAAAAACTTGCTGATAGACCCACGAGATTGTCTACCCTAGCGCAACCTCCCTCATCTTCCACTGATGATGAATTACCCAACTCAGATTCCTCCTCCCATGACTCCGATATCCCTTCACAGAATTCGGATGCGTTCGTCAAACGTATTAGAGATAACAGAGATTCATCTTCTAGTGAAAACAATATCCCTCTGCAGGAGCTAAGACAACGCCTTATTCAACGTCAAGAGAGAGGTCATGCGTCTTCCAGTAAAGAGAATATACCTTTGCGAGAATTACGACATCGTCCTTGTTACGGTAGTTTAATTGGCATTGTCTGCTAGAGGTTAGCAGCATGCGATTTTAGGGGTTACAACGTTTAATGTAATGTAAAAATATTATTAGCCTATTGAACGCTGTGACGTTTCAGCGTTGGTAGTCACGCACCGTGACCAAGAGACGGGACCCTTTTTTGAATGACCGTCGAACTAAGAAGACGTGTCCTATAATCCTTCGAGTAGTAGGCATGATATTGCCGCACATATGTTATTACAGTACGGACATGGGTCAGTCCTAGATTATTATGAAGAGAGGAATGTTTTTCGAGGTTAGTAAATTAACTAAAGTCAAGGAAGGATGACTTTATGGTCCACATTCGTTTATATCGTCAGACGTCTAATCTCATAGTGGGCCGTTGGTTGTCCCAACCGCGCGTGCATATAGTTACGACGTTCTGACTATAGTATTGTATATTATTGGACCAGGACTGTAATGCATGGACAGCATTTACGATGTAGGATTCAATTCTAATATATAATGTTTTCATGATCAACCTCCATGGACTGTTTAATGTTTCAAATGTATATTAAAAATTGTATGGACTCGAGAAGAGACTTATCAAGTTCATTGAAGTTTACCAATTCAACAATTATGAAACTGAGTTCAAACCTTGTGACAGACAGTAATGTCATTGACCCACATTCGCGTAATTATTCCAACAATAGCACGATCAAGACTTATTGAATAAACAAGAAACTATAGCTTTCCACAACGACAACTGAAGTAGAAACCGGGGCCCGCAACAACTAGAAAATTGGCCGTAGCAAAGTGGTTGCCATTGCTGGGGAACGAAAGAAGGAAAAAATGTTTTCTTGGTTACATACTTTCACAGACTGTTTACGATTACAAGAAGGTCACACGATTTGCATAAATACGACGTGGAACACATGACTACGAAATGTCAATCTGACGTCACTACATCATGCGTAGATGCCCCACTTCGGAAGGACAGCCTTCAACGCATTCTAAATTTGACAAAAATTTGAATGATCCATAAGACCAGACGATGGAATACTGTTTTCACCCAACAAGGAGCAAACAGTACTAGGCATTAATCTAGTCCGTTGATGAACTTGACATCGTCGGAGCCTTTTACAGATAAGTCTAGTGTTTATGACCATTGTCATTCAGATACACAATACTAAGTCCATTTCGTCTGTACGGGCATGTTTATTCTATGTTTCATATATAGATGTTATCTCTGTTTTCACCGTTTGTGTAGTTCTTAATTCGTGGGTATGGATGGGCGGCGAATTGAAATCAATTCTATGGCTCCTTGGATGCCACGAACTGATTTTAATTGTTCTTAAGGCCGTTAGTTAATTGCATTTTTACGAAGAACCCATCGATGGCTTTCCGTTGAATTTTGTTCGTTCGTATTTGCAATTAATTGACCTTACATGTTAGGCGTCTAGTCGTGTTATAACTAGGGTATTCTAGTGTATTTAGTTCTAATTTTTATTCAGTTCTGTAACAATGTTTGTAATTTATCGTGTTTTTTTCTGACCTTACTATCATTCAGTTTATATTTTTTGTACAACCGTTAATGAGTCCATGTATACGTCACTAATTTTTGTGTACGCAGGTTAATTTTCTATTTAGTTCATTCTTTGATATCTCACTTCCGGTCTAGTCATCTTAGTTATAAATGCATTTTTATTGTGAAAATGTCTTTGTCTTATTGTAATACTGTTCTGTAATCCTTGTTTAACAAATTGTGTTGTTTGTCTTCATCTCATTTATTTATAAGTTAATATTAATACTATAATTTATTCATTAATAATAGTGTAGATGAATATGATTATATTTTTATGAGGAATTAGGGACTTTGCACCAATTTGCAGTGGTGGTCCTAGAAATGGGCAATGCACTTTATAGCTCATGATTAAGGCATAATATAATATAATAATCTATATTGATAAATAATTTGACTTCATGGTCTGCCCTGCATATAATATACACAGTGTATATTATTATTTAGTACACTTTTCCAGTACTGAAAGATTAACTTAGCAAATATCATTGATTGAATAGTATAATTATTGAGGAATAATACCAATAATTATTAGGTGCATGATAGCAATTCAGCATCTTAGATAAATAAATATCATAACTATTTATGTTAGATATATATATATATTTTTTTTTTCTTTTGTTTTCTATAACCAGCGGCACTCGAGCTTTCCAGCTCTTTCAGCCCAATGACATGTCATTGCGAGGCTGGGGGGGTCAGTGGACTTTCCTTCCAACCCGGTCAGGAGCTTCGCTCCTTCCCATCCACACGGGATTTATGTGCAGGAGCCGTTCAGGTTATTCAGTCAAATTTCCGGTCGTAAACATTTCTTCAAACGCCGACGGCCGGGTTTGAACCATGAACACCTGGTCGCCAGTACAACGTCGTAGCCATTACACCAGCGCGGCTCCCAATGTTAGATATTAGTGGGTACATATAATATTTTTACAAAATATTATAGGTTTGTGGAACTTATAAATAACAGTACAGGAATATTGCAATTTTTTGTAGTGATTATTCATTCGTTGAGTAATTACAATTATCTACATAGATTCTATTGGTGATTACAAGACTTTGGTAATTGAATACTTAAATAAATTAACGTCAAGATGCTTAACTTAGACTATTTTATTAAAAATGGGAAGGATTTTAATATGAAGGGACCAGAACTACGTGAATATGCTATTTGCGAAATATAAGGCAGAGATGGAAGAACTTGAAAGAAAGGAGGCGGAAAAGAAAGAAGCATTAAGACAAGAAGAAGAAAGAAAGATAGCAAGAGATGAAATCCTACGGATTGAAGAAAATAAATTGAAACGACAGGAAATCATACTGCAGCAAGAAATGGAATTGCAACGGCTTAGATTGGAAACAGCAAAATGTCAGGCACAGGGTGCTGCAGCAGGCCAAAATGATAATGCTCAATGTGGATCTTCATCCAACCGACTTAAGGGCAATTATTACTTTAAGCTACCACCGTTCAAGTTACACGTGGATGATTTATCATCATGGCTAGCGCGCTTTGAGGATATATGCAAAGTCAATAACCTTGACAAAACTGCATGGGCACTTAAACTCAAGGAATTCTTGGATGGCGAACCTGCAAGTGCAGCACAAAATATTGATCCGACATTAGCCACAGACTATGAGGCCATTAAGACTTTGTTATTACGTCGGTTCCACTTGAACGAAGAGGCATGTAGATTACGTTTCAAAAGTTTGTTGCCAGAAAATAATAAAGACTATGCAGGATTTATTGCTAACATATGCAATACTTTTAACAGATGGGTTGAACTGGCAGGTGTCAACAAATCTTACGACAAGTTAGTTGATTTGTTATTAAGGGATAAAGTGTTATCTTCTGTCAGCCCACCGTTCTTTGCGTATCTGCAAGAACGTAAACCAGAAACTATTGATGAGTTAGAAAAATGTCATTAAATTACTGCAACGCTCATCCGAATGCTAACATTTCTGGCTCTTTGATAAGAGAACCTCTTCCTGTCGCCTCCAATATGGCATATCACAATAATAACAAACCAAGAACACACAGTGTAGACAGAGGTAGGTTCAAAGGAAACTATGACATTAATTTTCATAAGGGACGTAATAATTTTAACAATGACTTTAATAGAGGAAGACCACAAAATAGAAATTATTCACCTCAGTCCAGATACAACAATAATCCACGTAACTCAAGTTATAATCGGTCATATAACTATAATAATGGTAACAATTGGAACAACAACAATAATTATAGCTCGAGACACCGAGATAACAGTTAGAATAGGGGACAACGGGATAATTCAACTGATTATTCTCGTCATCGTTCTCATTCTCGTAGATCGACAAATTATAATCATAATACAGGGGCAGCCATTACTAATGCTACAACCCCTGGGGTTCAGAGTTCACCTACTAATAACAAAATACAGTCTTCGTCTACATGTTATGCAATGAATTATAACGTGGCAAATAGTTGCCCAGAATGTAATCTTATATTTCAGAAGGCAAAAGAGACGGTTCTGAACTGCGGACACATCCTCCCAGAAGTCAGTCTTGCAGTCAATGACGGAACAGGCTCGCTGATCTTCAACAGAGGAAAAGTTAATGGATCCATCGTATCTGTTTTAAGAGATTCTGGATCGACAACAATCGGAATCCGTCAGTCACTTGTTCATCCAAGTTGTGCAACTGGGGAACATGTCAGGTGCATGACCTTTGGAGGAACCATAGAATGTTATCCAACTGCTATTATATATATTAATACACCTTTTTTCACAGGCAACGTTAAAGCATGCATGTTAAGGAACCCAATTGCCGACCTTATGGTGGGATGCATCCATGGAAGTAAGGATTGCACACCAGAAGAAATTATTGAATGGGAAAAAAATAATCTATGCATTCGAAATGCAGTAATAACAAGAGCACAGACTAAACAATTAGAGACTATGGATACTGAAAAAAGGGAAACAGACATACATGAAAATATTGAGGTTCATTCTTCGATTGATGGAGCATCCTTTGCTGCAAAACAGAAGGAAGACAGATCATTAAAAAAATTCTTTGCACTGGTCAACGAAGTTGACAATCCTGCTATGAACAATAATAATAATCATTGGTTTATTATTAAAAATGACATATTACTAAGATGTTTTATGGATAAAACTCAAATAAGACAACAAGTCATGGTACCTTTTGCTTTTAGACGGTACATACTTCAACACGCACATGATTCTAAGTGCGCAGGTCACATGGGATATACTCGGACACGTTCTCGAGTATTATCTTCTTTTTTTGGCCGGGAGTATCACGAGATATCTCACAATACGTACGCTCCTGTACGATATGCCAGGAAGTGAAAGCACGAGGAGCCTTTCACACGGCGCCTATTCAGGCTTGTGACATATCTGTGAGACCCTTTGACAAGATGGCCATTGATATTATTAGCCCACTTTTACCATCAGCCAGAGGACATAGATTTGTTCTCACTTGCATCGATTTATGCACACGATGGCCAGAAGCCATCCCATTGAAAACCACCACCACCACAGATGTAGCTGATGCACTACACCTGATCTTTTCTAGAGTAGGTTTTCTTAGGAAGCTTTTATCAGATCATGGATCTCAATTTATATCTGAGACTATGACGGAAGTAATGAAGACTTGGAATATAGATAGAAATCTCAGCAGCATTTATCACCCAATGAGTAATGGTGCAGTAGAAAGACTTAACCGCACACTCAAACAAATGTTACATAAAGTTACAGTTAACCATCCACAGGACTGGGACAGAGTACTCCCAGCCGTGTTATTCGCTTATCGAGAGGTGCCACATGAACAAACTGGCTTCTCTCCGTTTCAATTAGTCTTTGGCGCTCCACCAAGAGGTCCTATGGGACTAATAAAAGACTTATTGATTGACTCCGAGATGACTCAGGATACCCAGTCATCCTATGAGTACGTAATTAATCTCCGGAATAACATTACTGATGCCTGCAAAACGGCAACAGCTTCATCTGAGGCTGCTAAAGCGAAAGCTAGAACTTTCCAAAACAGTAGTAGACGATTACGTCAATTATTTCCGGGAGATCAAGCTTATGTGTTATTGCCACATAACGATAATAAACTACTCATCTCGTGGAATGGTCCATACCAGGTTATCAATAAGATTTCTGATGTTGATTATGTCCTGGACATTAAGGGACATCACAAAATATTTCACACAAATATGCTCAAACAATTTCATTCTCGTCCTGAACATCTACAAGCTATTTTTCATGAACTAGATGACACTTTCGTACCTACATGTCACTATTCTAATTTGTCTGTTATCCAGGAAGAAGAATATTCTTTTCCTGAGGTACAGTTGGCATTACCTGTACCTGTACTACAATCTACTGAATCTTGGCGGGACGTAACCATCTCTTCGTCGGTTACACCGCAACAGCATCAACAGATTGTTGAGCTTCTACAATCTTATCCAGATGTGTTGACCGACGTTCCAGGTCGCACATCAGTCATTAGTCATGACATCACTCTTAACGATGATACTCCAATTCGGGTACATCCAAATTCTGTTCCTCTACACTTTCTTACTAAAACTACTAAGGAACTTGAACAGATGTTATCTTTAGGAATTATTGAAACTAGTAATTCCCCATTTTCTTCTCCATTAGTTATTGTCCGAAAGAAGGACAATAATATTAGACTATGCGTTGACTATAGAAAATTAAATGCACAAACTATAGTTGATAGCGAACCACACTCACTTCTCGACGACTTACTGCCACGTCTATCTACCGCAACTATATTCACTAAGATAGACTTAACTAAAGGTTATTGGCAGATACCACTAACCGAAAAAGCTAAATACTACACAGCGTTTTCCACTCCGCAAGGTCTATACCAGTGGAATGTGATGCCTTTTGGGCTCGTTAACGCTCCAGCTACCTTTGTTCGCATGATGCGACATATTTTTTCAGGTAGACCAGACATCATTACATACATAGACGACATATGCTTATTTAGTTCATCGTTTGATGAACATTTTTTGGGTCTTAAGTACGTTTTGGACACATTAAGAATGAATAATTTAACTGCGAAACCCACAAAATTACAAGTAGCGTTTCATGAAATAACTTTTTTGGGACACATCATTGGAGCAGGATATATCCAAACACTACCCAGTACGGTTTCTAAAATTTTGAACATTTCCGTTCCTCAAACAAAGAAACAGGTTAGAAGCTTGTTAGGTCTAGTCCAATATTACAGCAGATTTGTACCTAACTTGTCATCCATCACGGCTGTTTTATCGTCTCTATTAAAAAAGAATATGCCAGTGAAGGTGACATGGACTGGTAAGTGTAATAAGGTATTCCTTAAAATAACTGATATTTTTTTCAAATCCACCAATTTTGAGACTACCTGATACTTCCAAAAAGTTTTTTCTCCGCACAGATGCGAGTAATTACGGAATTGGCGCATGTTTGCTCCAATATCATGACGACATCCTCCATCAATCCTTGTATGTCTCACGTAAACTGAAACCACCAGAGGTGAAATACTCCACTGTCGACCGCGAATTGTTGGCAGTTGTATGGGCGATAACAAAATTGGAGAAATTCCTGTTGGGAGCCCCATTCGTGCTCCAGACAGACCAAAAGGCCGTAGCATCACTACGACGGGCGAATCATAAAAGTCCAAAGCTCACCAGATTCGCTATTCTCCTTCAGCCTTTTGATTTCTCAATCGAGTACATCACAGGATCAGAGAACGTGTTGGCAGATACTCTGTCTCGAAATCCTACTGATGTCGAGTCCTGAACTATATTAACGTCGCAAATACTTACCCAAAATACATTGCTTTTCGACATAGAAAGTAACCATTGCCTACAATACACGTATCCGCTCACTCAAGACAGGTTATTACGAAATGAACGAAATCAAGTGACACTATGGTCGTATTTACGCCAGGACTTTGTATGGATTTCATTCATGATAAAACTATTCAACTATTTCGTGAATCAAGTGAAAATAATTCAAATACTATCGAACGAATTCAGGATGTGACATGAACTATTGTCAAGAACGTCAATACTTATGAATAGGAACACTTAAACAGTTTTTCTAATCGGAATTCACAAGGATCAAGCCTACGGATGGATCATCATATCCAACGTTAATTAATTGTAATTAATTCATTGAAATAATGGAAATTAAAATGAAATGTGAGATAAATATGAAAAAAATGAAATTTTGAAAAAAATGAAAGAAAGAAAAAAATAAAAACTCACATGATTCTTAGATAATGTTATTGTATGTAACTATTATATTATATAGTTGATAATTATGTTCACACATTACATACTACATTATTATTTAAATTAGATAATTTAGATGGGTATTAACAACTTAACACTAAACTTAATTAAGGTACAACACACATAACTAAGTTAAATTTATATATTATTTTCTTTCTCTACTTTATTTCTCATTTAATTATTTATTTCTCTCTTTAACATCTTCTTTCATTTTTCTTGTATTAGATTTTCAACTGCTTAATTCTTATTACACACTCAGTATAATTAATTAGTTTAATTTTAACTCTTTGGATTAGTCTGACGTGACATTTCATAGCGACATATTTTAAATTAATTAAATAATTAGATATCAATATTAGACATTCTCTTTTAGTTCATATAAAATTTATGTATAACATTTATGTATAAGATGATAATTAATATATGAGATGACTGTTAGTTAGTCGACATGACCACGACATTGTTCTAGACAGAACATCGTAGGCTATATGCCGCTTTTTTTTGTTAAATTTTTGATATTATTCATTCAGATAGGTTTTTGAAAAAAAATCTATCGAATAGATTTTTTTCCCCCTGGTGGACAGGGAATTGTTACGGTAGTTTAATTGGCATTGTCTGCTAGAGGTTAGCAGCATGCGATTTTAGGGGTTACAACGTTTAATGTAATGTAAAAATATTATTAGCCTATTGAACGCTGTGACGTTTCAGCGTTGGTAGTCACGCACCGTGACCAAGAGACGGGACCCTTTTTTGAATGACCGTCGAACTAAGAAGACGTGTCCTATAATCCTTCCAGTAGTAGGCATGATATTGCCGCACATATGTTATTGCAGTACGGACATGGGTCAGTCCTAGATTATTATGAAGAGAGGAATGTTTTTCGAGGTTAGTAAATTAACTAAAGTCAAGGAAGGATGACTTTATGGTCCACATTCGTTTATATCGTCAGACGTAAAATCTCATTGTCGGCCGTTGGTTGTCCCAACCGCGCGTGCATATAGTTACGACGTTCTGACTATAGTATTGTATATTATTGGACCAGGACTGTAATGCATGGACAGCATTTACGATGTAGGATTCAATTCTAATATATAATGTTTTCATGATCAACCTCCATGGACTGTTTAATGTTTCAAATGTATATTAAAAATTGTATGGACTCGAGAAGAGACTTATCAAGTTCATTGAAGTTTACCAATTCAACAATTATGAAACTGAGTTCAAACCTTGTGACAGACAGTAATGTCATTGACCCACATTCGCGTAATTATTCCAACAATAGCACGATCAAAACTTATTGACTAAACAAGAAACTATAGCCTTCCACAACGACAACTGAAGTAGAAACCGGGGCCCGCAACAACTAGAAAATTGGCCGTAGCAGTCCTATACAACAGAAAGAGAGCTTTCCAGACGTTACAAAATTTCGCAATCCTGAACCCTCCGATCGACATGATTATCAATCATCTCAAATGGCTCCATTGTGTGATGAAGAAACACCAGATATTCTTCACCCAGACACAGATTCGATGACCAGTGCATCTAACTCTACTTTGTGCGGTATGGACGAATCAAGAAGGACACCTGATAAACGGAAATACGAGCCTTCCTCTTCAGATTCCACCCCTCTAGCCAAACTACCGAGATTGCCGCAAGAGCACATTTTTATTAAACCAACAAAGCAAAGACGTCGTACAAATCCCCAACGCTTCTTACACGATGTCGACATGGTTAACGACGATACTTCACTCCCTACCCCTACGGTTAATATTTTACCAAATGTTTCACCTCGCATGGATAAATGCATGCTTTTGTCCCAAATGATGTCGTTATTTGCTAACAAGCTGTGACTGGAATTTCGAGGAAATGTTTCCACACTTCCTGCTCGTTGGACTTTATATAAACCTTTGCGTTGCTACGGAAACCTTATTACTTCGTGATTCAACTATATACGAGTTTGCAAAGGAAGTATCTGACTCTTCGTCGTCAAGAACAATCAAAATCACGATTTGTATAAAATGACATTTCTGAATTGATGAAGCCAAATTCGGTAGTACCTCTATTGACTTACCACAAATCCCTCGTCTGGATTTATATCAAGTGAGGATGTCTATTAGCGACCTTCACGTCTTCTCTTTACTCCACCAGACGCCAGAGAGCACACCGCCCGTTCATTGGGATGCCCTAGCGTTTCTATTCCGGACTACAACCGAGTTTTCTATGCTAGATTCTCAGTACAAACACTATCGAGTCACCAACAGATTATATGACACGTTGTGAATAAGTCGTGCCGGTTTTAATAGTACTTATTCCGCGGTACAAAATACATGTAAACAGATCAAACCCATAGTGTCTTGAACATTAGTATTCACACCTTAACGACTATACGTGACTTTACAGCGGGGTTGGATCGCTATTATCACATGACACGATTGAATAGCTTATATGAATGGACATTTTCAAATTTTCCGTTTATAGTTCAAGATTTTTTTTGACCAGCGTTATAGTTTTTCAATTCTTCAATTACATTTGATCCTCCAAGCATCAGATGACACACATTAAGGATTTTCGCCGCATTGTGTTGAGTACCCTCATTTCCCCACATACGCGTTTCGATGATTAGTAATTTTGTTTGTTAAAATTTAAATTGTTGCGGACAATTTTGATGTTTGGATGTCTTCATATAGATTGACCGGTATGCATACATTCACCTTATATCTACCGTGCGTTTTCATGATATCCCCTATGTTCCCTCTTATGTACTATAAAGATGTATACCATTAATTTACTAGATTTGCAAGTTTGTTGGGTTATTAGTTGATAGAACCAGGAAAGTGTCTCTCTTTGAGATACATTTTTGTAGCATGGGGACGTATATGTAACCGGAATGATGATCACATTAGTAGTTTAGTAATTATCCTTTAAATAATTTCAGTGCGCAAGTTATTGATATCCATCTTAACTAAACGTGAAAATTTCTCATCCATAGACAAATCAAAGTAACTCCCCCACGCATAGTAGACAGGATGAAATAGATATACATAAGCTCATTAAAATGCACTAATGGATTTTATGAGATGATTTCGTATGAGGAAACGAATGTTAGTGAACTGAGAATAGGATCATCTTGTAATTTACCGCCATACATCTGAAAGAAACCAAAATAAACTTTTCATATACAAAGTCGGACTTTGCTTAAAATGCTGTTGGAAGTTGTTGAGTTTGACTTGCACATTGTTTAGGAACTCTATAGGAAAAAAATGGACCGTACTGCCTTTTATGTTACATTGTGATTACTTCCAACTATCAAAATCTGAATACGAACCTGGATCCCGTACCCTTTGATCAAGTTAAACAATACCTCTGGAGGATCATCCAGTTAACTCAAACTTGACACAGCAACCTTAAATATATTGATACCGCCAACTTAAATATATTTATACTGTGAACTCGAACTGGTCAGTTATAGGTTATGTAACTAAAAAAGATAGAATACCGTCGGGAATGCGTAAACTGTCTAGGGTAATGATATGTAATGTGGTGTGATAGTTATGGATACACCCACAGATATTTAAGCAGACTAATAATATTTAACAAATGTTAAAATACACTGAACTAACTCACGTGTGTAAAATTTTTGATAGAAATGTTTTTACATTTATTTGTCCTGGATCAAGTTTTAGGTTGACCAGAACTTATAAAAGATTAGAAATTATGAAAGATATGCATGTAATATTACATAATAAATGCAAGAGTGTACATATATAAGTACTAGACTAGTTAGTTTTATTAAAATGTTCTAGTAGTCATCTACTTGGGAGGATAGTTAATGCTTGTGCTGTTGGGGTGGCCTCATCACACCTGTCTATATTGACTACACAGTGTCCAGTAAATTGCAGGAATTTTATGGGGTATTAGTAACTAAAAGGCGTTGGTGAACTTCCAGCAGACCAGAGGCTCACTCAACTTTCATATGTAGCTCTGGTGCTGAAATCTGGTGGTCCCACCTCTCCGTGCTGGCGGGCAATAATAGTGGTCTCTGTCACAACGTACTGCACAGATACACTCGAGTAAAATCACCAACTGAATGGACACCGCCTTGTTGACAACTGAAACTCACAGCTCTGCAATCAAAGTATTGGCTATGTGTCAAAATTCTATTCTCTACCCACGTCTGGACACAACACGGACACAACAACCACATCATACAGACAGGTCAGATCTCTCTGACCAAACAGCACATTTACCACGGTGGTTTTACATCAGATAGGTCCTCCCAGACTATAGATTCTGAAAAATATTTATTAGTTTCCTTCCCTAAAAGTGGATAGGTAATATGTTTCATTATTCTCAACACTTGATCTGTCTTTCCTAACCCTTGCTGGAGTTTATGTATATTGTTGGTCCCTAGACCCTGACTTGGGCGGGGGGGTCTAGAGCAAATCCCTACTTGTTTGTAAGGCTAGATTTCGATATGGCAGTATGAAATCACTCCAACATTAAACAATATTCAAAATATACAAAGAAATAATTTCAATCTTACCAGATTATGAATAAAGAACACAGAAATGCTAGCAAAACTCAGCTGAGCTGCTGGCTATAGTATGGCGTCCCTGAACTTATTTCACTTTCTTTCATTTGGAAATCACCACACTTTAAAATACTGTGTCTATCATCGAACAACTATTGAGGAATGGCCCCACTTCTCGTCTGAGCGCCGATAAAATGATTGTCTGTGGCCAATCACTGCCTAGGTTTATTTCAAATTCAAATTTCCTACCCTAAAGTCATTTCAGTCATGCTTCGGTCAAGTATGGATGTTTATCTGTTAGTCTGTCCGTCTCTACTTGTTTTTTTCAAAAACGTACTTGATTTTTGAACCAACCTTTCTCTCCCCTCCAAAATTTTGTCGTTAAAAGTTATATTTAGACACAGCTCCCACCAATGTCCCTTCGCTTCCCTACTAAGTAGATTTGAACACCTGCGTCTCAAAGTCGTGTTTTTTTGTGCAAATAGCGACACTTTTTATTCCATACAGTCTGTCGCTGATGTGAACAACACTGTCTTTTGTCATTATCTTCAATATTATCTATCCGTCTGTAAAATTAAGAACATATTAGTTCACTGCTCAGAATGGGCCATCCGGCCAGCTAATTTTTATATTCCTAACATTAATATTACGAAAAAGTTACTTTTTAATTTTTGTAATATTCCAAACATCTGCGTTCTGCCGCTGAATTCAAATCAAAGGCTTGGTATCGCAAAAGCGACCAATAAATGACTGTGGCGTATTATATCCAAGGTCCCTTCTGTCGAGTTCCTTACATATTGTCAACTTGGGAAACGTGACTTTTCTCCGTTTCCCCCCCAATTGCGTCTCCTTAGCCTTTCTAGTCTCACGCAATCTTTCCAGTCATATTTTTTTCTTTTTATCCGCCGTTCCCCTCCTGTCTAGCAAGTCAATTTTTATGGAGGGTGATGACCCGCGGTCTGGGCGATCATGTACTATCAGCAGCCTACGCATTATGTTTTTATCCTTACAGGTTATCTTTGGAGGCATTTTACCGTTGTATCTCTGTCAATTTCACTACAACAATGCCGGTGAAGGTTATCTCTGGTTAGCGTCATTCCCTTTTTTTAAAAATTATATCTGATACTTCTTCTTTCTTCTTCCTCGTTCGTCCTGAAAAGGACGTTGGTTGCGTTGTGTCTGTTTACAGCGAAGCTGCGATATCTGCGCCTTTCGGCCGGCACATCCGACTTCAGCACAGCATTTTTTGGGACCGGGTTTGCCTTCCCTCTTCGATCCCTACTCTCTCAGCCAGACTGCAGTGATGCAGTCTGTTTCCAGGACCACCACGTGGAGGTGGAGTAGGGTCTTGGTCAGCTCTGGTTCGCTGACCCTGACGCAAGCAGTCAAGCTATGGGTTGCTGACTGCATTCTCTATTGCTGCGTCTTTGGGTCCCATCTGATACAATCAATCGGAAATAAAGTCTGAAATAAAATGATATTAGTAATACATATATCTTTAATAAACTTACATACCCTCTTAGGATTTATAAGCTCACGGTGAGACTGTATTGGCTTAATTTAATCTGCCCTGCATGCAACGTGAAAATAGAACTTTTCTTGCAGATGCTGTCTTCCAGTTTATCACTTTGGCTTCTGGATTTGGTGTGTGTGTGTTTCAATGCGCCGCTCTGTCCTTATATTTCAGTCTCTCGCCAGTACGAGAAAGCACCTCTAAAAGTCCCAGAAGATTTTCGTTTAATCTCTCGGTTTTAGGCGATTTGAGGCGATCTGCGCTTTTCCTGTACTTGTTTTTTCCTTCTGTTCACTTACACACTTATATCCTTCCTTCTTTCCTAGGTATTATTTCATTTCCCCATATGAGGCTTTCATTCTATCCAATTTATATTTAAATCCGTTTAGGCATGCAGTTATAATAAATTTTTAAAGATTATTAGCTAACTTTTAGCAGATGTGATGAAGGTGAAAAATATTAATTATCTTTAAAACTATTTATATTGGAATAATATCCTTTTGGATATAATTCATAGTCCATCTCCTTTAGTAAACTATTATTATTTAATTGTATTCCAACCAGGCGTTTTCTTGTAGTTCTAAATTTAATTTCCTGTAAATGCAAACTTTGAAAGTCCGCCATACATTCCTATATTAGCTATTTTCTCATTCTTCAGTAATATTGTCTGGCTTAACCGAAATTCACATTTCCGTCGTCTCAAACTTCAAAGAAAGACCGCCGCGTTGTCCTTGCGCTGTGTGTGTGCGCGCGCTGTGTGTGTGCGTGTCGCGCTACAACCAAGCAAGTGGAACCAAATCTCGCTACAATGGATCAGAACGCCTGTTAACGCGCGTGTAAACTAGCGCAGGTCCCATTACGCTTGTCAGTGTGTATGCTCATACTCTGTACTCTGCCTCAGAAGCTAAATTCTACGTTCCTTGGTGACTTTAACGCTAGAATGGGTGCTGATGTTTCATGACATTCATGTCTAGGCAGGTTTGGTATTGGCAAGATGAATGAAAATGTCCTGTTCTGGGTGACCACCTGCTTTCAGACAAAACCCCATCATAAGGTGTCATGGAGACACTCACGATCAAGCACTGGCACCAAATAGATCTGATTCAAGGCCACTTCTCAAGTCTGTGCTCTACCATAGTGCAGACTGTGATACAGATCACTCCTTGTTGTGCTGCAAAATCAGAGCACTACCAAGAAATCTCCATCGTGTCAGACATGAAGGGAGACCACACATTGATACCAAGCAAGATGTCGGACATTGTCATGATTACTCATTTTACCGCGACCTTCAAGAAAGTTCCCAGTAGCCCACTGCATGGTGATACTGTGACAAAGATCTAGCACCTGCTGAACAACATTCAAAGTACTGCACTTGCCACCTTTGGTAAAGAAAACAGCGAAGTAAAATGACTGGTTTGATGCTTCATCAGATGTGATGACACCTGTCATTGAAGCTAAGCGCAATGCTGCGATTGAATACAAACGTTCACCGAGTGCTAGAACCCTACAGATCCTGAAGGCTACGAGAAGCAAAGTTCAACAAACTGCTCGACGTTGTACAAATGACTATTGGATCCATCTCAGTTAGAGCATCCAGACCAGCGCAATTAGGCAACACTAGACAAATGTATGACGGTATAAAGAAAGCACTTGGTCCTGAACAATAGTAAGATAACAACGCTAAAAACCATCAGCGGAGAGGCTAACCGATAAGAGTAAGCAGATAGAGAGGTGGATCGAGCACTATTATGAGCTTTACGTTAGAGAAAATACCGTCACACCTGCAGTCCTTGATGCTGTCACTTGTCTGCCAACTTTGGAGAAGCAAGATTGGAATAGCTAGGCCATTGATAGCTTGGCCTCTGGCAAAGCACCAGGCAGTGACGGAATTCCTCCCGATTAAAATAGATCGCTATTACATCCCCTGCATATAGGGTTACCGTGCCAGTGTTTGGAAGAGATAACTATTCCTCAAGATATGCGAGATGCCAAGATTGTAACACCGTATAAAAAATGAAGGAAGTGATTGCAATAACTACAGAGGCATCTCTCTTCTTAGTATTGTTGGTAAGGTTTTTGCCACAGTCATCTTCTTCTTCTTCCTCGTTCGTACTGAAAAGGACGTTGGTTGCGTTGTGTCTGTTTACAGCGGAGCTGTGATATCTGCGCCTTTCGGCCGGCACATCCGACTTCAGCACGGCATTTTTTGGGACCGGGTTTGCCTTCCCTCTTCGATCCCTACTCTCTCAGCCAGACTGCAGTGATGCAGCCTGTTTCCAGGACCACCACGTGGAGGTGGAGTATGGTCTTGGTCAGCTCTTTTTCGCTGACCCTGATACAAGCAGTCAAGCTATGAGTCGCTGACTGCATTCTCTATTACTGCATCTTTGGGTCCCCCACAGTCATCTTAATGCGACTATACAAATTAGCTGAGCGCATGTATCCAGTGTGGATTCTGAACTGGTAGATCAAACAACTGACGTGATCTTTTCTCTCCGCCAGCTTCATGAAAAATGAAGAGAGCAAAAAAGACCTTAACATATCGCCTGTATAGACCTCAAAAAGGCATTTGACCTGGTTAGCAGGATGGACTTCAAAATGCCATTGAAAAAAGGCTGCCCTGCTAAATTGCTGGAAATGATATCACTGACAAACAACATTTTTCTTTCTTATATAAGAATAAATGTTCTTAGGTCAGTTTTTTGCGTTGATTTCAAAGCTGAAATCCGTTTATCTCTATCACATCGGGTTCTTAAGATATTTGTGAATAAATATATTTTTGGGAAACCGTTATTTGCTCCGTTTCATTTTTACTATATAACTTATTAAAAATTTAAAAAATGCAAAATAATTCTACTTTTTATACTGCTAAAAGATGCATGACATATGTTACGCTATTTTTCAAATAGTTACTGTATTTTGAAATAATTCTGAGCGAAATATGGCTTCTAGAAGTTGTAGAAATTCGGCTGATCTGTTCTGTTACGTGTGCGGATATTTTACCGATCGTGTTTTCTAGAAAAACTTTACACCATTACTAAAGAAAGCATATGAACTTTATTTTGATTCAAAAGTTGATGATGCAAATAAATCTTGGAAGCCAAATGCAGTTTGTTCGACTTGTGCAAATACATTGGCAGGTTGGTTACGAAAATCGCCGAAGCATAAGTCGATGCCTTTTGGAGTGCCAGTAATATGGCGTGAACCGACAAATCACGCTACTGATTGTTACTTCTGCTTGACAAATATCCATGGTTTCACTTTTAAAACTAGAAAGTCTGTGGTTTATCCAAATATTGAATCAGTTTCGAAACCAGTGCCTCATGATCCAATCACGTGTCCGATCCCAGTTCCACCAGAACAATATCCGTTGGACGTGAATGAACCATCAGAAAGTGATAGTTTACCTGCTTTAGAAACTAATTCTGACTCGGATTATATACCGGTGAATGATGGTGTTCACTTAATTAACCATTCAGAACTTTCAGATCTAATACGTGATCTCGCTCTTACCAAAGGACAAGCGGAATTACTCGGTTCGCGACTCAAAGAATGGAATCTTTTAGCGCCCAATACTCCGATATCTAAATTTCGTCATAGACACAGAGAACTAGTTCAATACTTTGAGATGGATGATGACATTTGCTATTGCAAAGATGTAAACGGTCTAATGGTGCACCTCGGTCATGAGCACATAGTCAACGAATGGCGACTTTTCATCGACTCTTCCAAGACTAGTCTAAAAGCCGCTTTATTGCATAACGGAAATTTATTTTCATCAATTCCAGTCGCCTACTCTGTTCATATGAAAGAAACTTATGACAATATGGCTATACTTTTGGCAAAAATAAAGTACAATGACTACCAATGGCGGATTTGTGGAGACCTAAAGGTCATTGTAATTCTCACGGGCATGCAGACTGGGTATACTAAATTTTTTTGCTTCCTATGTAAATGGAACAGCCGCAACAGACAGGAACATTATGCAAGAAAGGTGTGGCCTATCAGGGATCGTATGCAGCTCGGGCATAAAAATGTAATACACGAGCCATTAGATAACAAAGACAGCATCATTTTACCACCGTTACATGTAAAGTTGGGGCTCATGAAGAATTTCGTAAAAGCGTTAGATAAAACGAGCAAAGCTTTCACTTATCTTCGAGAACAGGTTCCGCAAGTTAGCGATGCAAAGATAAAGGATGGTATCTTTGTAGGACCTCAGATTAGGAAAGTTATTGCAGACAAACAATTCGAGAACTTGTTACATGGTAGTCAACTTCGCGCATGGATGGCATTCAAATCGATCGTCGATAACTTTCTGGGAAATCACAAATCTGTCGACTATGTGCATACTGTTAAATTGTGCATAGATGCATAAAGAATTATGGGCTGTAACATGTCCCTCAAAATCCATTTGCTCGATTCGCATCTTGACTTTTCTCCTGACAACCTTGAGGAAGGTAGACATGGAGAACGATTCCATCAAGATATCGCCGTAATGGAGTCACGTTATCAAGAACGGTGGAGTGTGACCATGCTTGCCGATTATTGTTGGATGCTTCATCGCGATGTACCACATGCCATTTACTGACGAAAGTCGACTGCAAAGAAATTCAAGCCTACATAACTGTTATACTTCTTGTACGAATGATGTTGTAATACTGTATGCCTTGTTAAAAAACTTCAATTGCGTATTTCGAGAGATCCCGACCTGATAGAGAAATACGGTTTGCAGATTTTAAAACAGCGCATTAAAATTGAACAGAAAAACCTAGAAATGGTAGGGAAAGAAAAAAAAAATTTTTTTGTTAGCCAGTGTATTCCATGAAGTCATGCTGTCCAATATGCTATAAGCACATCACAGCCCTTTGACATACGCAGTGACGTTAAACAAGGCTGATTTTTGGCTCCAACCCTCTTCGGGATCTTCTTTGGCTTACTCTCGAAACATACATTCAAAGATGCAACTGAAGGAATATGCCTTCACACTAGGTCAGATGGCCGTCTGTTTAATCTCGCAAGGCAGAAGGCAAAAACAAAAATCAGAAGGGTCACTAAAAGAGACGTTATTCGATGATGACGCTGCAGTCGTCACGCGAAGCCAACGGGACGCTTCAGAGCTTGATAAATCGCTTCCCACAACATGCAAGTACTTTGGCCTCACAATAAGTCCAAAAAAACCAAATGGGCTGAGACGATGTGGGTGCTGCACCACTATGAATTGGCAGTAGTACTTCACATACTTGGGGTCTACCATCAGTGACAAACTTTTTCTGGACAGAAATTGACAAATTGCTGTTCCGTTTCTCGCCGCCCTCCTCTGTCAAGGTTTTTTGTTAAACCAAGTTATATAACTTACTCTGCTAAATGCATATCATCATGTGTGTCGCATGAATAAGTGCAATATAAATAGTGCAGCTAATAAGTGTGTAGCGTTTGGGGAAGCATACATGGCTGAAAGTATTTAACGCTACAACACACTGCGATTAGAGTCCTATACAGAAGGCTCGCACTATAATGCGATAGGTCACACTAAACAATTAGGGGCACCATATAAGAAGTACAAGGTCTGGCAATGTTAATATATATATATATATATATATATATATATATATATATATATATATATATATATATATATATATATATATATATATATATATATATATATATATATATATATATATATATATATATATATTCAACAATCCGACAAATATCAGCATTGAAATATAGTGGGTACAGTGCGAATGCATTAACCCAAAATAACTGGCTAACAATGCCTAAACGACATTTTCGAGATACCCTGCTAAGTTCATTAAATCAACATGGCGCACAACTCGCTACTGGCACTGAAATATAACGGAGATCAACATACTCAGAGACGCTAAGTCAAAAGACTCACTGACTTGCAACAGAACTCATACTAAACGGTCTGAAATATATCCAGCCTCACGCTGGGCAAAACTTAGCAGGTATACGCCAGACTGAGAAGATCGTCCATCATCTTCTCCATATACGTCTTCCCTCGACGGCAATCTTGCTAGTATCCCCCCGAACACACTGTCCGGTTGAACTATCCTCACGCAATCCCCTTGCGCAGCCCTCAGTCGCATGGCTGGCTTTCTTTAGTTTAGCTTCGTGTCATACACATGCCATTATCAACAATAACCATTACTCACCCCCATAGGCACAGGTGAGTCACAGCTGTAAAACATCCTGTGACAATGTGGCATATTCTCTTCAGAACGTTGTCTCCATTACAGCTGCTCTGAACTCATCACAATTCTGGGCAAATCGACCTGCATCAACCAAAGGCAAGTTCAGACTCTCTGTGATGTCCTGGGTCCACTGTCGTCTAGGTCGACCCGTTCCCCTTTTCCCGGGGCCATGCCTTCCATCACATTTTTTTCCATACTATTAATGTCCTTTTATAAGACCGAACAATTTCAACTTCCTTGTTGCGATGGTATTTAGGAGCCAATTTCCTCTACGTTTAGTGAGTGCAGTACTTCTCTGTTGGTTTTTTTCTTTCTGTCCAGGGAATTCTGAACATCCATCTGTAGCATTTCATTTCGAATGATGTAACTTTTTTTGCAACTTTTTTATTGAGTGTATATAGCCGTATGTTGCTACTGGGAATATAAATATACATGTTCTGATCAGTTGTAACTTTGTTTCTTTGCTTGTGCCTTGCCATAGGTTTTTCATCTGTATTAGTTTATGTGAGGCAATTGCAAGTCTTCTTTTAATTTCTACTGCAAAGAGCTGTTGATGATTGATTCTAAGTATTCGAAATCATTAACACCTTCCAGTTCTTCATTATCAATTTCAATTTCTGGTTTGGTCTTTACTTTGTCTGTTCTTAATACTTTGGCTTCTTGGTGTTTGGGTATAGAATTAATTGTTCAAGTCCTTCTGGGTTGGTCGATACGAGGACTGTGTCGTCAGCATATCTGATTTCCAAGAACTGGTACCCACCGATGTTATATGGGTCAAACTCTGTGTGTTCTTGTTCTAAATGAATCTGTGCAGCTGATTTAACACAAGTACAGATCACTACCCATTCTTAGGAGCTGAGTTAGCGTTTTCAATTCGAAAATAGCATCTGTAGTATCTTTCTTCCACACATACACACAGCTCACATGAAATTTCTGTTTTGATGATAGGAAACTTAGGGAGTATTACAAAAGGAATTATTCTTCTTCTTCTTCCTCGTTCGTCCTGAAAAGGACGGTGGTTGCGTTGTGTCTGTTTACGCCTAAGCTGTGATATCTGCACCTTTCGGTCGACACATCCGACTTCTGCACGGCATTTTTTAGGACAGGGTTTGCCTTCCCATTGTGATCCACACTCGCTCAGCCAGACTGCACTGCTGCAGACTGTTTCCAGGACCACCACGTGGAGGTGGAGTGCGGTCTTGACCAGCTCTGATTCGCTGGTCCTGACGCAGGCATTCAAGCTATGAGTCGCTGACTGCGTTCTCTATTGCTGCGTCTTTGGGTCCCACAAAAGGAATAATTATCAGAAGAGTCCTTCCCTCCCCTCTCCATTCCCTCGTTCTCGGCGGACAAATGTTTTGGCTCTTTCATCTCCTTTACACTTTACATCCACCTGGGTCATGTCAGAAACTGAACCCACTCTACCTTGGTTGCGACTTCCAGCTTCACTCCTGGTTTTATCCATGCTGTCAGCAACTGTGAAAATAGCCATTATAGTGTACATAATTACTATCATGAATTCCATAGTCCTTTGCAGTGCTTACAACCATCACGATGCCATTTCCGTAGTTTAACTGAGCCTTGCCAGCGCTTTTGTTCTTGACTGCCATTTCATACCCAATAGCTCAGTAGATCATATACTATCGCAGCCTTTAGACATCTTGCACCTGCAGCTGTGACTTAGTGTTAACCTCTAATTGTCTGTGGCCAGAGCATATTTGGCCAATCTGAATGAGTCTAATCTCGATTGAAATGGCATTAGCAGCGCCATGTGAATAACCATCGTCTTAGTGATACCTTGCAATCTGAGAGCACATGCTTCTCTTTAAACAAGGAGCACATCGGACTTTCCCCATCTCACATGGTGTGCAGACGATAGCAGAAGATCATGTATTGATCTGTTAATGAGGCAGTCTGAGGCACCATTTTGCAATATTTCATTACGTGCAAGGACCTCTGCAGAGCTTTTTCCCTTGTAATCCATTGACGTTGTTGGGCTTGATGCACTGCCTTGTTGTATCCTCTTATCACTCAGCTTCTCGAGCTTACTGATTTCCATCTCTGCGTTCCATTGTTGATGCTTTGGAGTACCATTGGATGTCAACATGGTCTACACCCGTCTATTAGTCTGCGCCTAGCTGATAACCTCCTGTAGCTTGAGAGTTTCTTCGGCAGCACCAACAGTTTTGTTCATTGTCCACTTTCTTCCAGTTTTCAGTGTGGGCTGAACGGTCAACTACATCGTCTACTGATTCACACATTCTCACTGATAGTTTTCATTTTCTGCTTGTAATCTTCCCCAACTGACTTGAAAGGAAGCAAACGTTTTCTTTTCTTGAAGTGCAGCGCTACCTCTCAGACCTGGTGGCAACCATTTCCTTTTGAACTCGCTGATCGTTCTCCAACTTCCACTGAAGTTGTTAAGTTTCATATAAAGACTGTGGCCATAGCAGTTTTGGGATCAACATAAACTGGAGGTACCATAGTTTGAGTTTTCCTATGTAGTCTATGAACTGCAGTCCTCTGTCTGCCATTTACCTATGTTCAACAGCCCTTGTGTCTACGCATTGTTGAGGCCACTTCACAGCGTGAAATTAACCACGGCGAATTAATACCGGTCACACCATGTCATACCTTAACTAAACATTGCAGAGTCGAGAGTGTGAAAATGTTACTAGGAGACATGTATCTAATTATGAGAAAAAAAAAACGGTAGATTGGATGTGTGACGCCATAGCGTCTAGATGTGTTGTAGCATATGGCTTGTAAGCCTTTATTGAAAGTATATTAATTCGTGGATATGAAATATCTCCGGTAAGCAAGAGTGTTCAAATGAGGTATTGAATTTCAATGTGTATACTTAAATGAAAAGTATTAATATTTCGGGACACTAAATCCCCCGATAAATGGACATGTATAATATTAAATAATTGGAGAAGATTGAGATTTCGGAACGCCAAATCCTCCGACAAATGGATATGTTGAATAATGTTTCAAGGAACATGAGTGTTAATTCGGGACGCTAATTTCCCCGACAATTTTAATAAAATTAATATTAAATATTTCGGGGCAAAATGTTGAAGATGAAAAGTGGAAATACAAATGAGAAATATTGAGATAACACTGTAATGAAAATTACAGTGATGAATTAATGCAAATAAACTTGGGAGAATTGTCGTAGATTTTTGATAGGGGAATTAAGACTTGGGTTGGTCCCTTCTGAATAGATTAGAATGAGTGATAGCCACAGTGAGAGATAATAGTAGAAATAGATTTCCACGAGTGAGATAGTAGAAATCAATAGAGGCTGTTTCTGAAATCGAGAATCTTTTCTCTCTTTTAGCCTATCTTCTACAACAGATCTAGAGGAGTCAGACAGTCTATTGACTACATATATATATATTTATACATACACATATATATACACATATATATATATATATATATATATATATATATATATATATATATATAACCACTCACGTGCACACACACAATTGACGATATGTAGACGCACACACGTGGGAAAACTATAACAATGATTATATAGATATTTTGGAACGAGCTGACCCGACACACTGATTAAGTTCAAGGGAATTTTAATTATCAGAAAATTCCATCACAACACATAAAATTACATCAAAGCATATATAAATAGTCACAAAGTCGATGGATTGCTACGAGAAAATGATAGTCCCACAGTTATGATCTTTTCCCTCGATGTATAGCCCACCGTCCCGTTAGAAGAGAAGTGATAGCCCAAAGAGTCACGGATACATCTGCTGTAGTCTTATGATTTTCCCTTTTAAAGGTATGAACATGCTTAGATAGTAGTATCATCTATCCTAAGGAAAAATTATACCTGCAGTAGCAACAATTTGCATAAATGGAATTACAAAGTGGGTGAATAAATAGTTATCATAAAAAAACATCACTCAGTCTACTTTCACTCGGTTCTTTCATCAGGGTACCCTCACTCACTTTCTTACCTAATAGCTTGCTGGTGTTCGCCGTCTGGCGAACTGTATGACGCACCGTCTAAATCTGTCTATCTTTGGCTGAAGCGGATTCCCAGCTCTGCAGATCGTGGTTTCCTTCACGGGGTCCGGGGAGCGTCCACTTCGTGCGATAGTTTTCTTTACAGATTTAAGTTAGTGTCACTTCACTCCGTTCAGGTAAGAATTAGTTTTAAGGGGGCACACAGTGTCAGAATCACGAGGTTTCCCTTCTTTAGGAAGATGACCGGTTGGTAAATTATTTCAATAGATAATTATTGTTCACACCCACAGTTCGTCAAAGTGTCGGAAAGTCAATGATTTGTGATGTTTTACTTGCCACCAGGGCTGAAAGGTACTATGAGGTTTCTCTTTGGAAGAGTTAAATCAGGCTCGATGGGCCCGTTACTTCATTTAACCGTTAAAGTTCTTGTAAAGGTTATACACCAAGACCTTAAGGAAAATGTTTTAGTTCTTCACAGATATTACTCGTGTACTCAAACGCTGGCAAAGTTGGGTCACCCCCAGTTTCACTGAATAAAGAAAAACAGCATATAAAATACAATACATGCTATGTATTCGGATATAACTTACATTATCAACTGCAAGCGGAGGCTTGACTTATCGTTTAAAACCCTCCCATGAAATAAGTTATATTCATAAAATCAATCATCATGAATTAGAAATACATACGTATTTCGTCAATACTGAGTGATGGATCTGTTCAGTTATAAGTTTAGTATAAATATTCTCGACTGGTTATTCGCAGTAAAATTAAATTCATTATAGCTACATGATTTTAAGCTAGAAATTATAATTTATTCTGCTTTCCACTGAAACACGTCACTTAGAGAATATAACAGACTTATAATTAATCACTCTGCACAAAAGAAACTAGTTAAAATGAAATAGGCGATTTATCCCTGAAATCACTGTCGTGAAACATTCTAAATCCACATATATAAATTAAAAGGTAAATGTAAAGCCTAACAAATAAATTCTATAAAAGGAAAGAAGAATGGTAAAGAACAGTGCTGTCACAATGACGGTACTCGAGATCCCCCTTTTTATGCTCCGTCTGCAAAATTGTAACGCTTTCACGTTGATAGTAAGCCTACTGCATCATACACGCGTTTCCACAATACAATAAAACGGGTACTGCAGTTCTAAGAAAAACCTTGAGATACGCAAGCTGATTAATGACCTAAATTAATACTAACATTAATTACACTACGTTACCATAAACGAACGGACAGATGGACTTAGGATAGAAAGAAGGGAGGGCTGATCGGAGGAACTCATGCAACACTAAACACGCGTCTCGCGATATTAATGCCACACCCAACAAGCGTAAGGCCAGAAACAATACTTTTTTTTAGATGGACAGTGATAAAAAACACTACCCATACGAGAGTTATGTTTAAAAACTTACAAAACGCTTATTAGGAAACATGACATTCTACTGTTTTATGTCTAAAATCCTGACATTAGTCTGACAGTACAGCAGGACAGGTGGCGGTTCTAAACATAAAAAATAAAAAAACAAATACACGACTATCCTGGAAAATACATATTTTGAACGCCGCCACTTAGCCCCATAAAACTTATATATTTGGGTTCCTTAGGACTTGCTGACAAAGAATATGTTAAGTGTTATGCAAATAGTCTAGGAATTAACAAGTTATAGCCAAAATAAAATAATGGTGCTATCAGACAACACCAAAATCAGAATCGCTCAGTGGCAGATTTTTAAACCACCATTGTACGGGAAATAGGTCCCCATGTTAAATCCTATTTGATTGGATAGAAATAAATGTAAGGCTAAACACGATTAGTCGGACTATAAATACTAATTTTCGTTGTTAGGGGAGACGGATGGAAGGGTACTTTTTTTTCAAACGCTTGGGTAAACATGGCACGATTGGTTAGACCCGTCAATATAGTCACTTAGACGCGTCAGTTCAGCACCAGATTTTCAAAAATACTTTCTAAAGCAACAGTGCGTTGAGAATCAGCTTATATTTTTCTAAATAAAAGCCTGAGACAGAGGCAGATCGGAATTTGTGCCATAATTTGTGCCATTATTCTTCACCAGTCAACGTATCTGTTTATTATTTCCATGAATTGTGGTAAGCTTGAAATATTTGATATCTTTTTAATGAAAATTGAATGTAAATTAATAATTTATGTCTGTATATGTGTGTGGTTCAGTAGCGAACCTGAGGCAAGGCCTATATAGTGCTCCAACCTGAACAGAAGGTGTCGGAGAAAAGTAAAACTACATGGAATTACCAAATAGTACACTGACACCTATCCTATTGTATAGAAGGACTTACAGATGAAATTGCAGAGGCGTAGAAACCATTAGGGAGGAGAATACTGGTGTAAAATGTTTCAGATGAAGATAGCAGTTGGCCTACCGCTCTGAACTCAGTGTTTGTTATGTATTGTGCTCAATGCAGAAATAGAGTATAAATTAGTTCTGTAGTAGGAGGTACAACCTTCTTGTTTCAGGGACTGTGGTCCTAAAGTTATTGAGCAGCACCTGGTCAGAGCTTTGCTGAATCCAGAGGCGGACAGCATACTCCTTGGTCCATATAGCAAACAGTGAGGTGTCTCCAGAACACAGGGGAGAAATCGAGCAGAGGAGTCTTTTCCTGCCGCCATCACGAAAGATAAGCCTATGTGGCCAGCGGAGCTCAACATTATGTAACCCCATCTTAAACTGACATTGTATAAAAATAAGAGGGGAAATTAATTGTTTTAATGCCAGGAAGTGAGAACGTCTCCAATACTAGTTCCAACAGAAACAAACACTTGAAGTCATGATGACAAATACCAACATAGCTTGAAAAACAAAACCAGTATTACCTCATAGTACCACTACACAACTGACACACATAGTATGATACTAAGAAAATATGTCACTACAAGATTCATATTTATAAATTATGTACATATAAATTGTGATTACATTTTATTATGATTCCTGGTTCACTGTGTAGTTGAATCAGGATCTCTATTAGTGAAAGTACTTAATACATATATATTTGAAAATTTACCAGTGACTCATTTAAGATAGTCTCAAAGAGTGTTATATGTATGTGAGTGTCAAACTGTTGTCAAGTGTGGTGGAATAAATTAAATTGTTTATCTGTCTGTTATTGTTGTGACTTACACTTCATCATTTACAAAACCCTAGACATTCAACGTAGTCATCACAATATTCCAGAATAATTCTGACTGAGGTATAAATATGTGGTAGCAAGTAAGGTCATCTGTAATACACTTCACTTATTAGATACATATACCTTCACAGCTGATCTCAGTCAGTTTACTAAGTCCCCTATAAATATTTATAACATCCCATTTTACCACAATCACTCACAAATAATACTAGATATCTAATATAATATTTACCTCAACACAGAACTACTAAGAACTCAAACCATTTCGACCAACTAATTGCGTCTGTGGCCTAATGGATATGAACGCAGTTTCATAATCCAGATATACCAGGTTCGAAATCTGCTGCAGGCGGTTTGGTAGCAGATCGCTTTGTGTGGATTTTTAACAATGGTATAAGCGCCGTACCGTTCAGAAAGCAATGGCAAACTACTGAATGAAAAAAATTGCCTAGAAAAATCACAAACAGCCAATAAAAGCTGGGGTTGATTGCCACGTCCTGTAAAGGATAAGCAACTAACAGAATTGCCATCTACTATCAACAGAGATTCTTAGGAATCGAAAGAGGTCGTTCTCGTCTTGACTGCGGAGTTACTGAATTAATAAGATCTAAAACTCTGGTTTATAACTTAAACAGACCAAGGATGGGCGCTATTCCAGAACACCCCCCGTCTCCCCTCTCCTATATCTCTCTATTAACACTTCCCACCAACTCAGACGCTGGCCATAACATGCCAAACGTGGGTCTTCACACCTTACGCTCAGGACTGACCGTAGAGCCGTGAGTGTCATGGAGCAACCAGACGAATGTCTGCCATTCGGTCTCTTGAGAACACATTTCTCACACTATTTTGTCTACTGCCTGGCCTGACACCGAGAAACTTAACCGTAGAGCGCCAGATATGTCTGCCATCCCATGTCTATCGAGACGAATCTCACCTATACGCTTACATCCAGGGGACTGACACGATTATGCAATTAATGCGTTCCCAGTGTATGAGAAAAACGGTAAAGTCAGAATGGGAAAGAAATATATTTTTCGCAAACGAACGAATGCGAAAAATACAGGGAAAGGATAAAAGAGCGATAATAAAGTAGAGGACACGGGTAGAAAAGAAAAGAAATATAGAAAATTTATTGATCATAAATCTCTATGCGACAAGAATGACTGTGGAATGACTTATGAAAATAAGCACAAGTAGAATGGTTATCGTGAAATTGTGTTAACGTATGTATTTCGTGTTAATAAACATATGTGGCAGTAAGGTGACTGAACGAAGGGGAACGGCACCATTTTGACATATGTAACAGGGAGCGGCACTATTTTAACATATATGTTACAGGTGGTTAGGTTTTGGTGATCGTTGTAAGAAATCTCTCGAGTGTAACTGGTTACCACCAGAGCTGTTGTTACCCGAAGGAAAGATTATTGCAACCCAAGTTCTTGGTACTCACAGCAGGCTGTCACGTTATCTATTCTCCTTGATACCTTCCACTACATTGTGTATATCCAATGACTCTTTAGTTTTATAAAACAATCTGTTTATTTATAAGTCCAACTGGACTACAAAGTTCATGTAATGGACACAACTCAATAACCTGACTACTGACGGTCAGAACGTTCACAATCAAAAAGAGCATTGTTCCTTGAATAAAAACGACAGCATCAATGAAATACTGTCCCATGTCATTTGTAAACAATGGTGGCTTCTACTGACTCTTTGGAATTTCATAGATAAAAGTTATCAAACTGTTCACACATTATAACGTGGGGTACAAACCGTATACAATTCTTCCAACATAATATCTTGACTTAGTCGTGTGAAAAGGTTACACTTGCAGAAAGGGATAGTTCTCAACTTCTAACAAGGAAAACTCACCGATCTGCAAGACTGATGTGTCTCGCTCGGAAGCTAGTTCTCGACTCTTCTTATAAAAGTACTCAGCCCGTGCAAAGCTTTCTGTACACACTCAAGTGTCAACAATGCCTAGGTCTTCGCCTATTAATTAAGGGGAGCTAACTATAAATTTCTAAGAGTTACCTTATCTTGACTAGTGCTATACTTGCTAGTCTATTCAAGTACATCGGTCTGAAAGACTTTATTTCTAATACTAACGTGATAACTTGCGTTAGTGTTGGCCGAACTGTAACACATGTCATCGTCAAAAGCAACTTTTGGACTCAAATATTATACAAGTTTACAGTTGACTTAGATCGTTACTATTGTTGCTGTTGAATGTCTAACGATATGAGGTTAAAAAGAGTGGCCAACATAATATGTCAAAATACAAGCCAAATTAAAAAATGAACACAAGAGTTGAATATAAAGTGGAAGGCGTTTAATGACCAGCAAAATCCTATAACGAGTCTAGAATCCGGGCAAATTCTCTAATCCCTTAACACGCATCATACACTTTGCAACGACTTTTAACCGGTTCCTCAGTGGGGGGTCAGAGTGGCTAAGAGTGTCGAGTCCGCTGCTAATTGTAAAGATACTAGGCTCGCTCCCAGCACTTCTTCTTCTTCAAGTACCATGCCTAGTGGCTAGGGAAATCATGTCTCTACACAACTTCCAGTCTTCAGTACAATTTATCAATTCTATTGTTCCCTTTTTCCTTCACTTTTACCTGATGTTCTTTTCCATGCCCCACGAATCAAAAAAATGTCCACTTGTGAAATTGCTCTTTTGTGCATTAGCCTCTTTCAGGACATCCGCATTACTCTTTTTGGCTGTCCATGGTATTAATATTCTCCTGTAAAACCACATCTCTGTTGCCTCTAGTGTCTTCCCTAATTTGAGATGCATGGAAGATCCATTGTTATTAATGTTCCCGGGTATTTGAATTTATTAACTTGTTTTAAAATGGTTCCATTTACTTTTATTGTGCATTCTGGGGAAGCCCTTTTCTTTGAGACGACCATTACTTCCTGTCTTTTTGCTGTTAAGGCTAAGGCCTTTATTTTCACTTTCTGTCACTATTGTATCAACCATTTCCTGCAGCTTCTTTTCCCTTTTTGCGATTAAGACTGTTTAATCAGCTTATCTCAAGTTGTTTATATTATGTCCGCCGAATGATATTCCTGGCATGTCCTCTTGAGATCTCATTATATTTTCTCTGTACAGATTGAACAAGACCGGTGACAGCACACATCCCTGCCTGACACCCTTTTTTTACTAGCTGAAACGTTCGAATTTGGCTGCTTATTCTTATAGCTGCTGTTTGTTGCCAGTATATGTTCTTTATTATCCTCAAGTCCTTTCCTTTTATGTTGATGCTTTTTAACATTGTGATAATTTCCTCATGTTTCACTTTGTCAAATGCCTTAGTATAATCTATAAAGCACAAGTACAGATCTGTCTTCACCTCTATTGCTCTTTCTATTAATGTTCTTACAATATATGTAGCATTGTTTGTGCCTTTACATTCTACAAATCCACATTGTTCAAAGCGTTAGGGTTTTCTATCACTCTGTATAGAGATTCCTATAATAATTACATGGTCAGAACCTTGACAATCGAGAAAGGAGCGATGGACTTCTGGAAAGACCATTGACATTGGGAAAGACTAGGAACCGGCTTATGGGGTTGGCTCCCCGTAAGCTTTAAAAATAGCGATAGAACCCACTAAAGATAGATGTCCGCAGGATTCACCGAAAAATGGGGGGGGAAGAATGATGAATCCACAGGTGTCTTATTGGAATCGACCAGACCAGTTTCACAGACTGTGTGCTGATCAACGGCTGGAATTTCCATGTTCCTGTGGTACGAAATTCTTTACTCAAAGAGGCATAAAAATCCATAGAACGAAAAAGGGTTGTGGGAGCTTATCAGTGGTAGATCAACAGCGCCCTGTTACGACGGGTACGACGTTAGCAGATCTCAGCCAGGAGTAAATTCACAGCACGGAGAATATTCGAGTTGATCTGCCTGATGATGATCTCTTGGACGGGAAGCTGTGCCCTCTTAAATTTGTAAAGGACAAGCAAGGCAAATTGCTTACTGCCCCCAATGAAGTAATGAAAAGATGGAAAGAATATTTCTCAAAACCCCCTGATGGTGTGCAAAGGTCAAACATCAGAAATGATGACCACAAGCACAGAAGAGGATACTAATGGCGGCGAAGAAAGCATAAAAATTGAAGAACTTAAGGCAGCAGTAGAGATAATCAAGATGGGCAAAGCAGCAGGGCATGATGGTATAACATAAGAAATAGTTAAGTACATGGTAGTGTGACGCTGGGTTGGAAGTTTGTCCCTAGGGTAAAGCTATCATCCCCGCTAACTTTTCCTTGATTTCAGGCACGCACATTTTTCTTTTTTCTAGTTTTTGGTCGCTGCTTGCATGTCCCTTTTATCTGACAAGTTAACTCCCGTTTGCTCCCGCGAAAGTGGCCAGCTGGGATGAAAGGTCCTTTGATGCTGGCAAGAGTGTCTTTGTGACTCGTCCGCAACGCTCCTCGCTGGGCGGCAAAAACGTGTTTTTGATTCCAGTCTGGGACCCTCACAGCGTAAGAGCGGTCGCTCTGTTTTGCAATCTTTCTTGTAGTGCGTCGCCAGGAAGATTCTCTGTGTCCAGGTGTCCGAACACCTGCGTTCCGATTTACAGTATTTAATGAGTCCCCTTCTAAATGCTTTTAGTCCATAGAACATCTGTCGTGAGGTGGTAGAGATCTTTCCAGCTATGTTTAGTGTGGGAAATTCCTCACAATCTCGGTAAGAATCCTTAAGTAGCTTGGTAGTTGTTATTTTATCCTTTGGATTTAGACTTAGTCAGAGTAAGTTCATTTGTAGTGGGTTCTAGCATTTTTAAAGTTCGACCATTCCCAACAAGCACTAAGAAGCTATAGTTTTTTTTTTTTTTAAAGGACATTGTGTTTGTATGCCACTTACGGGTTTTTTCTTTCTAAGCTAAATGCTTGTGTAACTTAAGATGCTTCATGAAAGCCTTTCTAGAGAACCTTCTTAATCACGAAGCGTACATATATCTGACTTATTTCATTAAAAGAATTCCCACCCCCCTCGAAGAGTAACTATATAACTGATTGTTATGTGGAGGGAATTCTTTTTAACACAGAGTGTAACCATAAGCGATTTTCTTTTTTTCTGGCCTCCGTGTCGGATCCTTATAATTTTTCCCACAACATGTAACATTAATTTATTTGATTACTTGTCTACTGTATGGATACTTTAACTCATTTAGAGATTTACCCAAAGTAGCCTTATGTTGTCATATGGACAGGTAAATATGATGGTATTAAGTGTGTCGCAGCCCAGTGAGATAACATAAGACGGGCCTTGCGATTTCGGTTAGACGCCTGTGCGTTATACAGAACTGACAGATACGTTTTACGGTCAGTTCCGCGCCAGGTAGAGTGTGCAGGATTTTTACATACCAGGCGCCCCCCACCACCCCCGCCAGCCGTGGGAAACCACAAATTACGCAAGGTTCAAGTTATCAGGTAGGCCTGCCCAGGCACTTACTGGCTCGTTTGTCTATTTAACGCTCAGTAAGAAGGAAAGGGGGAGAGAGAGATAAACTGAGGGACCAGGTCAGCACTGACCCAGCAGTAAGGACCACTTGGGGTGGGAATGGTTGTAATAAGTTAATCCATACCTATTTATGCAGTTGTATTGGTTTTCGATGTTGTAACATGTATGTTTGCTAGGTGATCATAGATTTTTAAAATATGATTTCATTTCAACGAGAACTCCTACTAAGTTAAGGGCCCTCTTGCCATTGGCCGGATTTGCCTTCTTGGAAAGGCAAGATAAATCTTCTAACCCTTTAGAGTGGGGTGTTACCACCTACTAAAGTTGGTTGATTTTTCGACACCCTACTACGTGTAGATTTGTGATCTCGCGTGTTGAGGATTTTACGTCATCCCCGCAAAGTAAGTGGAGCGCCCATGCTCCACTGGCATCAACGTCATAGAGCTACACATTATCGCCAGTTCTAAGATCTTGTAGCCATCAACAGCTCTACTTCATCCATATTATCACGCTCAGCCACAGGAGTGGTGGGCCTGTGCCAATAATGGATTTATTACCTCCAATGCATATACTGTATAATCTTGAGTGCCTTCATCGCCACCCCTTTAGATCCCGAATTTAAAGCACACCTGTATATCAAGAGGAATTAACATATGTCCTGAAAATCCTTTTCGTGGTATAGTTAGTTTTGGGTTCTTTTTTCCCCGGATTGTCAGCAGCATATCATCTCCCCGTCTGCGATCCGCCGACAGCTGTAATCCAAGCGGAATAAAGACACAGGTGTGCCGACGAAGAAGGTCTTTGGGGAGTTGGACTTAGATAAATGTTGGTGAGGATGTAGCTTGAAGTAACAGCGGTAGGGTTTATTAAGTTGGATTGAACAGCTGTGTTGCTGACCAGAAGAAGTCAGCGGGATATTAAGTGTGTGTAGGGACTTCTTTATTTCAGGGTTCCCTGCAGCAGGAGTTGTAGAATATCTAGCCAAATAGTAGTGGGAGTTTGAATTACTTAGAACTGAGAGCCAATATCATTGGTCCCAGGCTAATTGATTATTCTTATGACTCTTATTATTACTAGCATGGTTTGTCTCTTGATTTGATGAGACAGGTTTATATTTCAGAGCTGGCATTTGGCGATGATGTTGACCTGATTGCTAAATAAGAGGTACATCATCAATCCAACTTGCAAGTCTGGAAGGAAGAGCTGGTGAAGAGAGGGATGGTCATCAGAAGCTCTAAAACAAAAACCATGGTGAAATCCCGAGAGGGAAGAAAGCATCAGATTAAGCTGGGAGAACAGGTCCTGGAGCATATCAACCACTTTAAATACCTCGGAGCTGTCACGGACTAGAAGTGAAGCAACAAAGAGGATTTGGCTACCCGAAGAGCAGCAGCTGGGAGACTTTCTCAGGCCATAAATCGAGGATTTCTCAGCAAATTAGAAGTTGGCAAGAAAACTAAGATGGCTGTATACCGCGCTCCACCTATGTCTTGACGAATGAAGGCAAGTCATGGGCAATGACTTCTTCTCCTTTGATCCTTAGCCGCCGACTGTCAAAGCAGTTAGTGGCCATCACGCCAGGTGGCGTCTTGTTGGGCAGCAACAAATTGCTTCCACTTTGTTCGGTCGGCGGTCATCCTTCGTAAAGTGCCCCAGCTCTGATTCATTCTTTGCATCTCTGACTCCACAGTTCTCCGCAAAGTTGTTTTGGTCGTCCTCTCTTTCATTTTCCTTCGGGGGTCCATAGCATAGCCGTTCTTGAGATGGCATCGGGGTCTCTTTTGATGACGTGACCAACCCAACTCCAGCGTCTGCCAGCTATGATGGTATTTATGTTCTCTTGATTACTCGATTAAGTAGTTCTTGGTTAGCGATAGTATTCCGCCAAAAGATTCGGAGATTTTTCCTTAGACAGATTGTGTAGAAGGAGGACAGTTTCGACATTTTCTTCTCTGTTACTCTTCAGCATTCCGCACCATAGAGAAGCATATAATCTTAATTTGATGTCTGTGCTGTACTGGGAAGACCTCCAGATGTTGTTGAGACTAACAAAGGCTGTTCTGTTGGTAAAGTCTTTGCTTGTTCCGCCGTCTGGTGTTACTATGCACCCTATGTGTCCGTCTTTTCCAGCTTCTTGTTCCTTGTTATAATGGGCGCAGGATTTCCCACGTTGAGTATCATGGCCTCTGTCTTTTTTAGACTGATGTTTAGACCCACCTGCTGGCTATACTTATTAAGTCTGTCAGTTTTTTTGTGTGGATGTTTTGTGAATATGCGAGTAGTGCAATGTCATCTGCATATTCCAGATCTTCCAGTGTAGAAAACGTTGTCCATCTAACTCCTCTTGGACTGCCCTCTTTTGTCCCAATCTGTTACTGTCAAAAATAAAGTTGTTGATAAGGGGCATCTTTTTCGTAACTCTGTCTTCACCTCAAAAGTTAGATTGCTCAACCCAACTCTATGGGCAATGACTACAGCACACACAAGCCAGATCCAAACCTCAGAAATGAGGTATCTGAGGAAGGTAGTTGAAGTAACAAGACGAGACATGGTCCGCAATCAGACGATACTCAAGGCCTAAAAACCCAACACCTGCAGACCAAAGTAGAACAGGCCCAACTAAGATGGTTTGGCCATGCCTGGAGAATGGGAGAAGATCGGCTGCTACAGCAGGTATGGGAGACTAAGAGCCAGGGATCTAGACCTCTAGGACGACCCAAAGTCCGCAGGAGGACCACCATTAGACAATCTCTGAAGGACCGAGGACTATGGAACCAGGCCATGAGAACGACAGCCAATAGGAAAGTATGGCGCTCTCTCTTCCAAACCTCACAGTAGAAGATGAACGACTAAGTAAGTAATTCCATCTGTCTGAGGGAGTACTGCCTCTTAAACTAGTTGCAGTAAATTACGGTCATTTTATATAACTTCGCGCTATATCGGGATAAGTTGTAATATGTACATTTAATCATTTTATATTTGCATTTTGTCATGTATAATTTGCTTGTGGATGTACAGTTGCATATGAGGCTGGCAACCTCATCACAGTGCAGATAACTTGACACATGAATCACCACTGCAAGTGCTGATGACTGCGTCGTGCGGGTTTCTTCACAAGGAACCAATCGCAGAGATGGCCCCAGGTTCCATAGAGAGCAAGGAATGGATGTTGGTATGATGGTGTAAATATTTATTATACTAACACTTTAGTAAGTTTTATATGTATATATAAAAACCTCAGAATATACATATATACAGTTCAAAAAAAGAAACGCAACTTTTTGGTGTTACTTTTATAAAAGATATTCGCTGATTGGACATCAGTCAACCTATCGACTGTGTCCATCTTGTCATTAACTTCTCGTGGTTACCTGAATAGTACTCACCTCATGATTCGTGAGGTCATGAAAGAGGTCAAGGTCAAAACAACATTTTTGACACTAACTCGTGACAGGTTCATGAGAATCCCGTGAAACTTATTGAACACAAAACTCTCTGACCATATTATTAAATGCCTATAAAAGATTGACGCTCCTCGAATAAATTCAGTTGAAAATTCAATGCGCAAGTATGGCTCATCTCATTACAGAACAACGACTCATCATCATTGGACGTTTACAGACTGGACAGTCACAAAATGTAGTGGCCAGACAATTTAATGTGGTTAGAAGCACCATTAGTCGCCTTTGGGGGCGATTTCAAGAAACTGGCTCAGTGGCAGACCGGCCGCGCTGTGGAAGACCCAGAGTCACAACTCCTGCCGAAGACCGCTTCATATGACTGCGTCACCTCAGGAATCGACTTGCATCTGCGTCCTCCACAGTCCAGTCAATGTCAGCAGCTCGTCGAATTTCAGATCAAACGGTCAGGAACCGGCTGCACGACTCTGGTCTTTGGGCTAGAAGACCCTACAGAGGTCCTGTTCTTACGGACCGGCATCGCCAAACCGACTGTTGTGGGCGAACCAGCATCGTCAATGGACCGTTGGGAATGACTGGAGACGGGTTTGGTTTAGTGATGAATCATGTTTTGCGCTCCAGCGACACGATAGACGGAGAAGAGTTTACCGCAGAGTCCATGAGCGCTACGCCCAGAACAGCGTTGATGAGGCTCCTCCACATGGTGGTGGAGGTGTACTGATGTGGGGGGCGATCAACTTCATGGGAAGAAGTGACATGGTGCAAATTGAAGGACGCCTGAATGCCTAACGATACGTCGCTGAAATTCTTCGTCCTCACGTCCTTCCACTTCTGGCTGTACGAGGGTCGATTTTTCAGCAGGATAACGCTCGACCTCATGTGGCACAACTCACCACCCAGTTCCTCGCTGACAACAACGTCCAGACCATTCCGTGGCCAGCCATGTCATCAGACATGAACCCCATAGAACACTTATGGGATGAACTCGACAGACGACTCCGCCAGCGAGACGTGGCTCCAGCCAATCTCCGACAGTTGTCTCTTGCACTGCGGGAAGAGTGGGCAGCCATCCCACAACAACAGATCCCACGGCTAATCGGATCCATGTCAAGGAGATGTCGTTCTCTGATAGAGGCCAGAGGAGGCCATACACCTTACTGAAACGGAGGCCTCAGTCGCAAAGAATAAAAGTCCAAACCAAATTTAATGAACTTCATTTCATTGTTAAAGTCTGAAAGTTTCTTCATGCCAAGATTGAGACATTAATTCCGTAAAATAAAATTTTGGTACAAGTTTGAAATTTTGTGTCCATTACCACTGCAATAATGTTGCGTTTCTTTTTTTCAACAGTATATTTCTCTTGTTGTCTTCTGCCGTCCAAAAGTACTTTCAACCGACTCACTGAGGTTAAAATTAACGCTCCAGGAGTGTAAAATTTCTGAGGAAGATGAAGTGGTAGATGCAAGCGGAGGTCGTCTGATGCTCATACCAGGAGACCCTATGCACAAAAGAGGCCTCTTAGTTGCTAGCATTCGAAGCTAGATACCAACATCAAACGGGTTTTGAAGACGCTTGACAACTTTTGAAGTTACCCCAGCCTTACTGCATACTGTATGGGAAGTGCTACAGACACCAGATTTTACTATTGAAGAGAAGGACCAGTCCAAAGCAACTGTGGGAACTAACAGCGGCTGAAGCAGGCGCCAGCCGACCCCACAGCCAGCAGCTAAGTACCATATAGCGCAGCCAATGGACACCGATAGTTTTGTTTTCTTTAACAAAATCCACCTTCAGTTTAGATCGTCCAAGGAGGAAAACATCAGTGCTTCGTGTAAACATCTCTATTTATTTTAATCTTATAAGTGATTATTAAACTTGTTTATCTGTAACTTTAAATCTATAATTGGATTAATCACTATTGATTGAATTATGTGCCTACACTCGTATGACTCATATTGTTTTAAATACATAAACATATAGAGCAATTAAATTAAAAGTTGCTGAATCCCCTTCAGCTGAGGGCTAAGAAAATACGAGTCAAAATATTTTCTCACAGAAGGGACAGAAGAATAAAAAATTCCAGACAGATTAGATGATCTCATTTGCTTTGCTTGCTTTTCTTTTAAATCCTGTGAGGCTCCCTGAAGTAGACGCATCATTCTTCTATATATATTTCTGAGCGAAGGTTGATACTTTTTGAATACCCTCATCATTTATACTCTACGTTTGGCCATTGTTCGACCACTACTGCAGAGCAGGGGAGACAATACCCTCCCAATGACCTAGGGCTGATTTGCATCAATCTTTCAAAACAATGCTTCCTATTTCTTGCCTTGAGGGGATTTGGTCTTAAAATCAGCCTGCTGAATAAACTCATTCATCACACGAGCTCGATGGGGTCGAGCGTTATCATCTTGGAGGATGGCATTACCACCTATGGCCTCCAGAGCAGGCTGAACAATTGGTCTCAAGATTTCGTTCTGGTATCTTGGGCCGGTCAAGTTGCCTTGGATGATGTAGAGTGGGGTCCTGCCGTGTCTGTAGAAGCCTCCCCAGACAATGACAGAACCCCTACCATAACGATCCAGCTCTCGAATTGTGTCATCAGTAAATCGCTCTCCTGGTCGTCTCCAAACTCGAATCCTACCATCATTGAATGACACAGTGAAGAGAACTTGACACCATTGTTGCCCTGTCCATCGGATGTGCTCGCGATCCGAAGCAACACGGGCTCTGCGATGAGCAGGAGTAAGAGGGATTCTGACTGCAGGACGTCGAGCAGCCAGTCAAAATTCATGTAAACGTCTGCGAATAGTGCTTTGACTGATATTAACGTTTACAGTTTGTCTCAGCTGACATCTTAGAGTGGAACAAGTCACTGTTCGATGGCGCAGGGCTGACAACAAGAGGTACCGGTCATCATGTCTATTGGTGCATCTAGGGCGACCTGGCCGGTGGCGACCCTCCACACTTCCTGTGGCCTGAAATCTCTCCAAAATTCTTTGGTAGTATGTTTTGCAAGCCGTCTAGCAACCTCACGGACAGATAAACCACTTTCAACCCACGCTATAGCCCTCATTCTTTGTAAGGTGTTAAGACTTCTTCTCGGTGGCATGGTTTTTGTAAGTGATGAAACTACCCTAAGTCTGCTGATTGTAAAACAAATTAAGAGTGAACGCTGTTCGCGAAAAGTCGCCATTGCACGTGGAATGTCAATCAGCACGATTACTTCACCAGTTTGGTTGTACGGAAGTTTGAAAAAACATTAAAAATGTGAATTTATGGTCAGCAAACCAAATTGCACGTGATCACCATGGTTGTCGGTGAGTTGTTTTTATGCTTAACGTGCATAGAGGACTGTCAGAGGAAGATATTGCACCCATTTTTACTAAAAACTTCCTTCATTTAATCATTCTATGCGCTTATATAAAAGTGTATTGAAAATAATATGGTGGCCCTTGACTTTTGACGAGTAGTATATTTTGTTAGTCTTTCCAGTGCTCATCGACCTTGATGTAACCCTTTCTTTTCTTTGTCTGTTTCTATGACCACGGTCTATTTCTATATGTTTCCTGATTTCTTCTAATCTCTTTTGTCTTTTACTCTTTCGTGGTGTGCTACTTTTAATTGCCTCCTTGACCCATAATTCTTTGCGACAGTGAAGATTATGTCGCCAAAGATTTCTATCTTTTATCTAAGATTATTTGTTTCATTGTTATTGCTGAACAGAATCTACGTCACTGCACTCCGTACAAACCCATAAGTGCCCAGTCTCCTACAGCGAATGTCAAAGGGTATCAATATTAATTGTTCCTATTGCGCATTGGTTGCATACATGCCGGATACATCATCTCATTCGTTTATCCTTGCTGGTCTTACGTTTGATGCCAAATTATAGCAATCTTAGCCTTGATGATTTATTGATTGATTTCAGTATCATTCTCTAATTAATTGCCCTCAGTATCTCTCCTTTATCCATATCAATTACATTTTCCATGGGTGCCATCAAGCGCCATACCAGAAGAGTACAGTGTCGATATTCAGAACAAATTTGACGTTCTTATGGCAGTACAGGAGGAAATGACACCAGATGAACTTGCCAATAACATCAGGGATGTTTACATTACAAATGCACAGAGGTTAATTCCTAAAAGAAGTATAAAGAGACGAGAATACATCTCACTGAAGTTGGTGGGAAAATGAAGTCCTAAAAAAGACACAGAAAATCAGGAATTGTACAAGGAATGCACAAAGCAGATTAAAAAAACGAGTCAGACAAGACAAACAACAGTACATAAACGACACCTGCAGGAAAATAGAGGAAATGCGCGAACAGGGATTGAGTAAGAATATGTTTTCTGAAGTAAGAACATTGAAGAACAGCAACTTTAAACCATTACGTCGAGCAATAAAGGTCAAGAAAGGCGACACTCTAACAGAACGTAAAGATATTCTGACCAGATGGAAGGAGTGCTGCCAAGAAATGTACTCGGAAATAAACAAAGCGGCAGAAAACAACATCTTGAATGAATCGGGACGTGAACCAGAACCTACCATAGAGGAAATCCGGAACGCAATCAAACCCTTGAAAAGTGGAAAATCTCCTGGTTGTGAATATTCCAAAGGCCAGGTTGGACGATTCAATTACACATTTATTATACATCTCGTAGCTCCAAATAAATCATAGATGATATGCTCATTAGGTTATGGCATCAACTAGACAGTCTCTAGCGTCGCGGTACAGTCTTGTAACTGGAACAATGTCGAGGACATTTCCATACAATTTTATTATAATTCAACTCACGTTCATCAGGTCAAACATCATTCCTCTTACATAATAATTGGCATTATCGCACGGAGGTGTATGGATAATACAGAGATGGAATACATAAGAATATGACCAAGAAATCTTCTAACACTCAGGAGCCGAGATCACATACGTCCAACGCCTTGAAAAGACACACAGCGAATCCCTTCTATCAAAGGAAGGCTGAGCGCACCAGACGGCAACTTTGGCGTCTGCAATTTGGCCACCAAAGGTAATGACGTCACTTCCCGAAACCAAGGCCACTGTACGTAAACAAATAAACTACATGTTGAACTGTATTGATATCGACATACATGTTATGAACTTTACTCATAATATTTACTCCGCCCCCGCCCCTCCCCAAATAATGGAAACGAAATTTTCATTATTTACGTGGTGTGAGTTCAAAACATCACTGGAGTGAAAAGATTGTATCATCAAATTTCACTGTTAGTATAGCACCCAGGTCTGTGCTCCACAGTAGGCAAAAAAACACTCACGGTGTGGACATAATAACAAAATTACTAATACCATCGACTACAAAGGATACACATCATTTGACAACAATGTGAGGTAACCATAGTAAAATCAGCTAACATGTAAAAATTAAATGATTATATCAGTCCAGGTACTATCATACCGCACACCGTCCAAAAACACCTAACTGTCCCGTAAGGTAACATTACTCACTTAGTCTCAAAATGCAAATCATTAACATTAATTAAATTATGTAATAGAGACAATAGATGACATGAGGCAGACAAACAATAAATTGAGTGAATGCAATATTTTTGTGAATTAAACAAAAGTTTATTTCTTCTTTCCACTCTGTAAAGTTGCTTTCACACACACACTGGATGCTCTGTAAGGAAGAGTGGTGTGTTGTTGAGATCAGGCATGCTCCAGTCTACCCAGCTGTAAATGGGTAACTCACCCTAGTCCTGAGTTAGGGAAGGCAAAGGCTCCAGGGGAAGCAGGCCCTAAACTTGGTCACTTCAACCGACGCAGGATGGTGTATGTATGAAGTAGAAATGTAGAGTGTGATTGACGCGAATGGTGTGCTGTTCGTGTGCTGACCAATATAACCACTCATACACTTGTGTCTACAAGGCACCAATGCAGACTGCTGGAATCTTTGTTTACTCAATTTATTCAGACGTACACACTGGGACATACGAGTACATCATGGTATGTTGACATATCAATTTGTAGGTATACATAGCAGATCTGAAGTCATGACACATTCAGAAATAATGGGCAGTACATCAAAAGTTCACTGTCATGATACATTATGGCCGCATCCCCTTATCTGACTAAACGCGTCAGTGAAGGCGGATCGATAAATAACGAAAGTTACTTGACGTCCATAGTTTGTAGTATATATTATGAAACCACCAAGGGGGTTTCTAGCAAGATTGAGATCTCCCTGTCACTGTCCGATAATAGGATAAATAATCTGTTCTCTTGGCAGTGATCAAAACATATGCTGACCGAAATCCAACATGGCTGCCTCCCTGAGTTGTCGTTCACTCATTCATAGGAAGGAGAATATAAGCCAGAGTTAATTTATAATGGGTATATAAAGGATTTCATAAATGTTTCCATACAGCTCTACGGTGATCAAGTTAATTCACGTAGCCATAACCGCTGCAGGAAAATCTGTCATCTTCGTCGATACAAAACACGACACTAGCATAGCGAAGCACAAAAAGTCAAGCTAGGCCTAACCGACGAGAGATCATCAAAATAGGAGCTGGGTTTACCTGGAGTCCGAATCATCTATATACTGACATAAGGAGAGTCTCTAACACAAACTATCGTAGAGACACCATCTCCTTCAGAAGAAACCACTTCGTAAGACATTTTTTTTCTGACGAAAGGACCAGCTCTAGAAAAACGTACCCCGCCATTTGTAAGCAGTACATCGGAACTCATCACGACTTGTCAAGACAACTCATACTTCCGCTAGACCGGAATACAAGAATCTAGTCCCTCCTACCATCCAAAATATACAATATAGGACTGATTCTACTTGTACTAATAATATGTAATACATATGAATTCAGGCCATAAACACAATAAGCAAATTAATATATTTTCTGGCCCTAAAAAATAAGTACAAACGCAAGCGCAATATCCAGAACGATTACAGAACCTATAATCAAAAGTGTGAATCAAACATGGATTATCTCGCTTTTACCATAGACAGCATTTTCATACACAAATGAATGAATGTCTATATTTTTCCCATATTAAATAGCCATATCGATTTTTGTAATATGTGCGTCAAAATATGCACGCAACAGATTACCACACCCCTCGGGAAAAAAAAAAATGGTACTTTTTTTTTTTGAAATACATCTAGGAGCAACATACAATAGGCTCACAACGCACCAATAACAATGCGCAGATGATAAGCATAAGTTTTATGACCTTAGAGAAAGTACTTCTCTAAGTATAAATATTTCCAGAGAGGTGTCACCAACGCATACTACAATATTAGCAATGACACAATTTTCACATTAGTTTATACATAAATTCCATCTAAGATATCTTAACATCATGATCATCAAAGACGAAAAACATTGAAAGATCAGCGGTGAATACATATCAATGAACCGCTAAGTAGTGTTACAATCAATATATGATATATTACATATGTGTACACATTTCAACATAGAAACAACTGTATCAAAGTTGTTATAACAGTTATGAATCATGTGGGCATCTAGACAAAATATCTGCCATCACATTTTCTGACCCACGGATAGCTCGCACCGAAAAATGAAATGGCTGTAGAGCAATCGCGTATCGCGTTGATCTCGCGCTCTTCAGATTTTTACTCTGAATAGCCGTAAGAGCTTTCTGGTCAGTTTCCACAATGAAATGCGCGCCCAGAAGAAATCTTTGCAGTTTAAGGATTGACCAAACCATAGCCAATAATTCACGGTCTAGGACCGAGTAATTCTTCTCTGCGGCATTTAATTTCCGAGAAATATACATCACAGGATGCAGAGTTCCAGAGTACTCTTGCATTAGTGCAGCTCCAATCCCGGTGGATGAAGCGTCACTACGAAGAATAAATGTCTTATCCTTAGAAGGTAATACTAGGATAGGTGAAGTAGAAAACATAGTTTTAACCTTATCCAAAGAGGATTGACATTCTTGAGTCCAATGGACTACATTAGGAGACCCTTTCTTTAGCAAGGAAGAAAGAGGTGACATAATGGAGGACAGATTCGGGATGAATCGTCCATAAAATTGTATTAGACCTAAGAGACTTCGTACTTGCTTTTTAGTCTTAGGAATAGAAATGTTAAGTATCTTACTTGTATTATGGTCTTCTGTTTTTAGGAACCCATGACCAACACGGTGTCCTAAAAAAGATATTTCGCTAAAACCAATACATGCTTTCGATGGTTTCGCTGTCAGGTTATGCTCGCGTAAGATAGACAATAGTTCATTTATACCATTATAGTGATCGTTCCAAGTATCACTGAAAAGACAGATGTCATCAAGATACGCAATGACATCTGAGCGATGAGATAGGATTCGACGCATCATGCGTACAAATGTAGCAGGGGCGTTCATAAGACCGAAAGGCATGAAATTCCATTGGAATAGACCCCTAGGCGTCGAAAAAGCAGTAAACGGTTTGGCGTGTTCGGATAGTGGAACTTGCCAATATCCCTTAGACAAATCGAGTTTAGAAAAGAAGTGAGAATTCGATAGTCTCGTAAGTAGCTCTTCTAGTAAAGGCATAGGTTCAGCATCGAATTTAGTCACTTGATTCAATTTGCGATAATCCACGCAAAGACGTATGTTATTGTTTTTTTTCCGTACTATAACCATCGGCGAAGAATATGCTGATGTGGATGGTTCAATAATTTTTAACTCTATCATCTCATCTAACTCTTTCTCTACCTGTGCTTGAAAATGTATCGGGATAGGATACGGTCTGACTCTTATAGGACTATGGTCAGTAAGAATAATGTCATGTTGAATGACATCCGTTTGACCAGGAATGTCAGTAAGGACATCCTGAAATTGTTCTAACATAGTAGAAACTTGTTTCTGCTCTCCTGGAGATAATTCTGGAGAAATTGCAACATCTTTCCATGATTCATTAGAGTGAAGAGGAATCAGTGGAAAAGGTAAATTTACATCCGAGAAACTCGTTTCCTCATCCTGTATTACTGACAGAGATGAGTACTGTCCATGTTGGACTGGAAAATCGTCCGTTGCCTGGAAAACAGGTTGTAAATAATCAGGACGTTCATGGAATTCCGTGAGCATGTTGATGTGGAAGGTTTTACGCTTCCCGTCAATATCGACGATATAGTCAACATCGGAAACTTTTGATATTATATCGTACGGACCTTTCCAAGAAATGAGAAGTCTATTTTCCCTACAAGGTAGCAAGACAAATGCTTTGTCACCTGGACAAAGTTGTCGCAAACATCTCTTTTTATTGGCAAATTCCCTTGCCTTCTGTTTCGCAAATTCAGATGAAGCAGTTGCCAATTTGCATGCTTCAATAATCTTGTGTCTAAGTGCGATGACATATTCATAAGAGGATTTTGTGTCATCGACAATATTATCAGCAGTTATAAGATCATGAAGTAAGGACATAGGACCTCGCGGTTTCGCGCCAAAGACAAGTTCAAAGGGAGAAAATCCTGTATGTTCGTTGGCGACCTCTCTATATGCAAAGAGAGCCGCGGGTAAAACCCTATCCCAATCCTGAGGATGATCTTCTGTTATTTACCTAGTAGGTTTTTCAGAGTTCTATTCAAACGTTCCACCATCCCATTGGACATAGGATGATAAATACTACTCAGCGATCTCTCTATCTTCAGAGTCGACATTACTTGAGACATGGTATCCGATATGAGTTGGGTACCATGGTCGGATAATATTTCTGCTGGAAAACCCAGACGAGAAAATATTAACCAAAGAGCATCTGCGACATCAGCAGTAGTTATGCTCTTTAGAGGAACAGCCTCCGGCCAACGTGTGCACATATCAACACACGTCAGAATAAATTGGTGTCCTCTAGCAGACTTTATCTTAAATGGACCAATGATGTCTATCGCCATTTTTTGAAATGGCCGAATGGGAATGTCTGCAGCCTGAATAGGTGCATCATGGCGTGGACCTCTGGATTTAATCTCTTGACATACTTTACAAGATCGACAATAGATTCGTATGTCCTTATTCACAGCAGGCCAAAAGAAAGATTGAAGAACTCTAGCTTTAGTACGGGAAAAACCCATATGTCCAGCACACTGCGAATCATGAGCGTGCTGTAAGATTTTAACTCTCATATTTTTAGGCACAAGGATTTGAGAATGAATGGACTTAGCGGAGTCTTGTACCATACGTACAAGTACGCCATTCTTCATCGTAATCCAAGATTTACGATTTGTATCCTTATTCGGATCACCTTTTGTTGCCAGAGTAAAGAATTTCTTTAGAGTAGGATCATCTTCCTGCTGTTTGATAAAGGAATCGTGGGAAATCTCCAAGGGATCATCTTGGATCTGCGCATCATTATCTTCAGAATGTGAAGATTGTGGCATATTAAGAGCTTGAGCCCTAGTGATTACTGCATTAGCAGATTGCATATTAACATTTTCCCAATTAGAAATTTGCTGTGGAGTGCATTCTTTCACTCCATGAATGCGACCGATGATAAGATCAGCGATCGGATTCGGCAAGAGACATGCTTGCACCTCTCCTGTAAAGAAAGGCGTAGCAATATTGATAATGGCAGTGGAGTACTTCTCCAATGTGCCACCAAATGTTACACATTTGACTATATTGCCTGTAGCTCGAGAAGGATTTACGAGTGATTGCCTCACTCCAATGGTAGTGCACCCCGAGTCGAAAAGAATTGATACCGGAGTACCATCTATTAGGCCCCTATTAAAGACAAGAGCACCCCTTCCATTATGCGCAATTGACGCATGAAGAGCGGGAAGTGGGTGACCGCAGCTTAAAGTAGACACTGTGGTTGGATCGAAAAATGTTTTGCATTGCGAACACTCAGATGCTCTAGCAAAATCGAAAGCGGAATTTGCTACACTATTGGAGTCTTTTTTATCATTATTCTGATTATCGGTGTCGTGAAACTCCTGTTGTGCAGAGTTAGCCTGGTAATAAGATTTACCATGTCTTTTGTGTTGTGATCTACCTCGGTTATAATTGTCTCTATAATTATTATTGCCTCTGTTATAACCCCTATTTGGGTTTGAATCATAATATTCATGATCATAATCATCATGCTCATTATATTGAGTATCCTTGTAATATTGTTTCTTTTGTCTCCATGAAGCACTTGGGTAGTTCCTATAGCTACTCCCTTTCCGAGAATTTCTAACATTATGGGAACCCCTCGCGTGTCGAGGACTATCAGACCGATTCCAGTTCTTCGAAGAAGAACTCTGATTTGAGCGGTTATCTTGGTTTTGATACTTATCCCAATTAACCTTTTTATCAAATTTATTTTTAGCTCCTTGGAATTTGTGTGAGTAATTCTGATTATATTCTGTTGCCGAAGCAACTGGCATACTCTCTTTAATGTTAGAGTTACCAAGAATCATGTCAGGGTGTGCCGTGGCATACTGGTCACAATATTCTTCCATTTGCTTTATTGTACCAGGTTTACGCTCATGTAAGAACTCTAGGAATGATTTATTTACAGAAGACATGACCTTGTCTCTTAGCAATAAATCCGTAAGACCATCAAATGTTTTCTCTGTTTTGGATAATTCAATCCATCGTGAAAGTGTAATTCGTGCTTTTGAGATGAAATCTGAGAATTCTACACCTACCTCAGGTCTCATTGTTTTAAACAAAAGACGGTAACCTTCCTCAGACAGCTGATATCTCTTTATCAAAGCTGCCCTAACAGCATCATAATTATCTTTGTCGGCCTCTTCAACAAAATATAACTTACTCAGAGACTCCCCTTTTAGATTTTCAGACAACTGATTCACATACTGTGATTTGTCAACATTATGAGATCGACAAGCCCGTTCAAATCTAGAAAGCCAAAATGTTATGTCATCACTGGTAGGGTTAAACGCTGGTACCTTGACCTTGTATACAAAGGGTTTACCATTACCACCAGATGCCTGATTAACATTACTCATACATGTCAATTTTAATTTCTCTAATTCAAACTCATGTTCTCTTATTGCTTTTCTCTCTTCAGCTTCTCTATCTAATTTTTTTTGTTCTGCAGCAGCAGCAGCTTCTAATTTTTTCTGTTCTGCAGCAGCAGCAACTTCTAATTTTTTCTGTTCTGCAGCAGCAGCAACTTCTAGTTTTTTCTGTTCTGCAGCAGCTTCTAATTTCTTCTGTTCTGCAGCAACTTCTAATTTTTTCTGCTCTGCATCAGCTTCTAATTTCTTCTGTTCTGCCTCAAATCTCCTTTCCTCCACTTGCATCTGCAATTTCTTAAGTTCAGCAGCAGTATCAGCTTCTTTTTCTAATCTTTTTTCTTCAGCTAAGGCTTTCCTTTCTTCTGCAGCAGCTTTTTTTTCTTCTATTTGAAGTTTTCTCTCCTCAGCCGCAGCTTTTTTTTCCTCAGCAGCAGCTTTTTTTTTCTTCTACAGCTAATGCTTTGTCATATTGAGCAACAGCCCATTGTTCTAAGTCTTTTCCAGTCTTATCAAGAGATTTTCCTTGTGTAATGAAATAATCTAATGTAGACATATTGTCTTCTTAAATCAGAAACCTGAAAAAGTAAATAAATTACCCTCTTTCAAGTTAATGGGAGACAAGTCTATACCATAGACTTAGTCTTAGTCCAAACTTGTATGGTTTATAATAACCAATGATAACTTGAGTACCTGTGGACAACAATAACTGTATCTCAAATACTGTGGGGGACAAGCCTTACAAAGGTCTTGTATACTTCAATGTAATCAAAGATCACTTGAGTACCTGTGGAAAAAATATTTCCCTATACCAATCACTTTGGGAGACAAGCCTTACAAAGGTCTTGTATACCTCAATGTAATCAAAGATCACTTGAGTACCTGTGGAAAAAATATTTCCCTTTACCAATCACTTTGGGAGCCAAGCCTTACAAAGGTCTTGTATACCTCAATGTAATCAAAGATCACTTGAGTACCTGTGGAAAAAATATTTCCCTTTACCAATCACTTAAGTAAAATTACTACAAATACATTTAAATTCTATCACATATATATATAGGACTGAGTCAATACCACAACCACAAACAAACACTCTATTATATATCTTCTAGAAGTCTGTGGCTGAATATTATGTAATAGTCTAGATTAGAATTTATTTTGCCCTGATTCAGAATTTTCTGAGTCAGGACCAACAACGAAATGAATTTTATGGATTTATTTACACAAAGATTAATCACACAATGGATCTTCTGTCCATACAAAGGACTATTATAATCTAATTATAGTTAGGTATTTCTCTAAACTAAGTAACACTGGTAACTAATGGTAGGGGTGGGGTGTTATCATCATCCCCTCTCTTTATATTAGTCTCTTGTGGAATATTTATTGGATAATCAAATATGTTATGTTCTTTTTAATAAAGTCAGTGGATAAACTTTTGAGTGCCGACACATAGGCACTTATCTTGATGTAGATAGTAGTATGATGCTGACAATTCCTTTCGTTCACTCGAATGACCAGACTGGTGACAAGCCTTTGAAAGCTTTTGCCAATATTACTAGCCTGGCCCAATCACAGCGAAGGTCTAGCTTTTAAATTCAAATTTAAAAAAAAAACTCCAAACTTCTAGGAGTGAGTCTTCAAAACATATTTAGCTTTTTTGCCTAACCAATACCCTCCTTCCTATACTCTTATACCAACCAATCGGATTTGAATCAATCTAATGCCTCTTTTTTCAAACTTGCGTCCCCAACTAACGTAATGGATAAATGAGCAAAAACAACAGTCTTAGCGTTCGTAGACATATAGTATTATTTCAATAACTTGGCTAATAATTAGACTACCATATATATTAAAACATAGTATTGATCAGGGGACACTAAGCTATATATATATATATATGATTTTTATGGCTATATTATTTGTCGTTTAGATTTTCAGTTTTGTCACTGTTAATCGTCAATTACAACTTTTCCATAAGTCGGCCATCTTTTCCCCTCCCTCTCTATCATTTTTCCATTCAAATAAACTAACGTGTCTGGGTTACGTCAGAAATACACTACTCGGCGAGAATTGAAAACTGTCTGTGTGTTTATATATTCTGGCTTGTCCCACAGCGTGCAGATATGTATGGAACGGCGTGTTGAGCGAAGAGGGGTTTTGCAAGGCGGTGTTAGTATTGGCGTTAATTATTACTGCCGTTTCGTTCTACAATACTGGAAAATGTCCGAATTACTACTATTTGTAGCGTTAAAGTTAAAATCTTACGTTAATTCAGACGGTAGTTGGGTGTCATTGTTCTGGCAGATCGTTAATTGTTAGTCTCAAGGACTAAACTAGGAAAGCGTGTTAAATTTTTTACGGCGGGATCAATTTTATAAGCATTTCCTCTGCACAAAAGGCAGCGTTCTACTGGCGTAGAGACGACTTTCGGCGAACACCCAAGGGCGGGTTTATGTATTATTATAGGATTAAAATCTTACTGAATTTAGCGATTATCTCACAGATTTCGCTACACCTGTATATAACACTTGTGTGAGTGATAGATAAGACTATGCTTATGTGTTGTACCAATAGATAATAGTACGGCGTTTTAGCCAATGAATGATATAAAGCCCAGTATGAGTGTGACATATATTTGTGTCAAAACCTCAACAATTTCTAGTGAATTCACATTAATCACTACTTAGTATTACGTATAAAAGTTCAATTCATTAGTGCAAAGTCCTTTCGAATGAATAAATGTTCATATAATGTTCCTTGACGAATGTAGAATTACATTATTGATAATGTCCATGATTGATATCCATGCAATAGAATGTCCGTAAGAATCCAAATGATAGTACACCAAGTAATGCGCACTTGACAAATAGTCAGAAATGAAATTAATTGTTGTATCCCTTTGATATTTAGAGTCACTCATTTCAGTGTTATGTCCCTTTAATATGTACACGTTAGTAATGCCATTTAAAATTGACACAATGTGTCCGCACAAAAATCTCTTGAAATGACATCGTTTGTAACATTTTACCAAAGTTATGCCAGTAAGTCTGGTAATTGCACATCAGCACTGTCATTCATCCACAATATTCGTAAGTAATGCGCTGAGTTCATCAAGGTATCACTCTATTTTAAGCATTCCAGAATTCATCATCATCCTGTTGCTGTGTGAATCGCTTTCTCATATCAGCAATGTTTCTTTCTTTAAAAATGCAACCAAGTAGATACGTTTTCAGCATAATTAGCGTACACAATGTCAGAGAATTTTTACATGCATTGTTGTAGTTGCTGTTTTCTTGATCAGGACATCATGAAGTATGTAGATTAGATGCAATTCTGTGAGTCACCTGTATTCGTAGAGTTGATAGGTGATATAGGGTGTTTTATACACCTAGATAAAACGTCAGCCAAGACATTTTGGCTTCCTTTAATTGCCTTTATCTCGTAGTCGTAGGGTTGAAGAGCGAGCGAGGCTCTAGCGGCCCTTGCGTTCTTGAATCTCGCTGTTTTGAGATATGAAAGTGCTTTTTGGTCGGTCTCCAGGGTGAATCGGGCTCCCATCAGGTAGCGTTGCAATTTTGAAAAGCAGAAAACAATCGCTAAAAGTTCCCTTTCGACAATAGGATACCGCTGCTCTGTGGGCGACAATTTACGGCTAACATACAGCGTTGGGTGCATGTAGCCTTCAAACTGCTGCATCAATGTTCCACCAATTGCCGTATTAGACGCGTCCACTCTGAGGGTAAATGGAAAACGAGCGTCAGGTAATCTCAAAATTGGCAATTTAGAGAACGAACATTTAAGAATATTTAAGGATACATTACACGCATGTGTCCAAATGAACTTGTTTGGCGAGTTTTTCTTTACCAACGAGGACAGAACTGCGGTAATATCTGAAAAATAAGTAAGAATTTTTTATAGAAATTCACCAAGCCTAACAGACTGCGAACTTGTTTTTTAGTTCGAGGAATTTCAAGATTTAAGATTTTCGAGATAGTAGAATCCTCAGGTTTAAGAAATCCTCCTCCTACTTTATGACCAAGAAAAGAAATTTCAGTGAATCCTATTCTCGTCTTAGAAGGTCTAGCAGTAAGATTATGTAGACGCAATGTATTCAACAAAGACTGAATTCCTACAACATGTTCATCCCAAGTTCGATGAAATAAACAAATATCATCAATATAAGTGATTCAATCCTCATGGTCAGAAAAAAGTTTTCGCATCATGCGAACAAAGGTAGCAGTAGATAGTCAATGAAGTAGAGAATCTACAAAGACAGATTCTCAGCATTGCAAAAAGCATTGAAATAGTCAAAGACCAGTCTCAAGATGTGTGGATTCTACAGAAATGACAATTAAAATCTGTGTGGTGCTGAATTATGTAGCACATGCAAATCAAGACAATAGTCTTGAAAGTATTATCCGTTGTCACGCTCAACAACCATGCGTGCATCCCTATTGGAGTAAAAATAAACAAGTGCCTCCCTATCATTGAAACTGTTGATAGGCAAAAGACGTACACATTTCACGTCAGCAGTGAATTGAAAGAATTCACACAGTGCCTGCCATGTAGTGCCTGGTGGTAGATTTCGCACTACTACGGTGCGTGAATATGCACCATTACCACCAAAAGGCATCCCATTTTCACGAAACTGTGAGCAGGAGTGATAAGCACCTTAGGCACATGAGAAACATTGTTATTTTTATTTCTCATTGATGTCATATCCTTATTATAAGATGTATCATACTGTTTTGACTGAGTATGATACCTATTTCTATACAAGCCTGTAGGTTTAGAGCATGTCGTAGAAGACAGCTTAAATAGGCATGGTCAAGCAGTTTTTTTCAGATGTACTAGTTTGACCATGTAAATTGTTATCATCTTTATAATCACCATTAAGTATAACACCGTGACTCTTATTAGTCCATTTTGTGACACCTTTAAATCCCTCATCTACATTCTTAAGAGTAGATGTACTGTGAGCATGTCTCCAAGACTTACTCCCAGAAGTGGCAGTATTGTTCTGACCAGAAACACTGGCATCAGAGTGATGTCGAGGGACGTTGTACCCGCCTCGACATGATATTATTTTTTTAACTGACATTGATTTTTCCGGTCGTGACTGTCCCTCGCCATTGTTACTCGCTAGTGTTTGACAATATATTCTTGTTTAAAACAACATCCAGTAAACCATCAACCCTTTTTCTTGCTTTAGCAATTTCCAAATCTTTGAGTGAAATTTCTTCACTTTGCCTCTTATTCACCTCTTCAAGGTTTACATTTTTACTCCTCTCCTCCATGAGTAATTTTTCAAAATGTGCCACCTCCTGTAATCTCTTTATTTCTTTTGTGTGCTCTTGTTGTACCTCTATTTCAGTTTGAGCAAGTGTCATTTTTTTCTCCTCAAGGGCCATTTTTTTTGCTCTCCTCTTATCAGCCAATTCTTCATGATCTCTTACGTCCTTTGTCATATTAACTTTCAATCTTAAAAGAGATACCTCAGATGTCAGTTCTTGAATCTGAGTCACCTGTGCATGACAGTCAACCTTTAAAGCAGTATTAAGCTTATTAAGTTCACTACTGGCATTATTTTCCTTGTCAAGTAAATTTTTTAATGAGTTCACCTCATCCTCTAGCTCCTTCGTCTGGCGAGTATTAAGATCATAAAGTTTCAAATTATCCAATTTCGGGACTGCCACCTTTTTCTCATATTCCATTTTTTACTGTTCCAGCTCACTAGTAAGAGCCTTTTCCTTACATCGATGGTCGTCCTTTATCGGATTCTCATGAACCTCGTTGTCGAGTATAGCATGTCGGACGTTTCTTAATATATGACCATGTTTTACATGAATGTATCGTCCCAAAAACATACGGAGATCCATACGCAGTAAATCTGCTAGTTCCTCGGCAATTATCATATGAGGGACAGAATGAAAATTAAAATTCGCAAAATCTCCTAGATCTGATGCCGCCTGACATACGAAACGGTCTGTTACATACTCTTCAAGATCTGGGCATTGCAATCCATCCTCCTCACACTCCTGGATAAAATCCTCCAGAGTAGACATAATTCACAATTATTGGGCTTTTCAAAAGCCAAACAATAATGTAAATATTATATAATGAATATGTGAGCAATATATTCATCACTTACTTCACCACTTCAAAATCACCCAACTGCAAGTAATAATAGATATTATACTAGATGTTATAATTAGAGCAATAAAAGGACAGAGATACAAACAAGTTGACTGAATACAGTGACAAGAGCTAAATGAAGAAAATACTAATGAAGAAATAAGGCATAAATATCTGAATTATAGAACAAATTAACAAAATGTAGCTCTATCACACATATGACAAGCACGATTTTACAACATATATGACATCTAATAACTGAGGGATAGCAAGGTTAGATGCACAAATTCACAAAAAATAATGAAGAACTGAATAAAAAATTACACTCAACTTAACCACAAAAACAAATTTTTAATTAACAACACTGCACAACTAACAAATAGAGGTAATGGTGATCTCAATAGCAGCAGATAACGCACAGCTTTGTAATGCCGGCCCCGCTATTTGAGAAGATCATAAACTAAACCCTAAAGAACGCTTATGAATCTTTCTCGACCATACATTATGTGGTATTGAAAAAAATTCACAAGTCCCACCAACCTCCCACTATTCACAAAACATGTAGATACGCAAATACATAAAAATGGCCCAAAAAAAAAACACTCTGGCAAACAGTATCATCAGCAACACAGGCTGTATGTACCCATAAATACACATATGTGTAACGAAGGAAAAAATTTCCTCCTAGGTTCCCCATCACTTTCAGCAAGGAACGATGAAAATCACATAGAGTAGACCAGGTTAGGCCTAAGAGATCTTAGGCCTAGAAGTCACGAACAGCTGACTTGAACAGGACATCACTTTGGTCCGTCGTCTTCATAAAAATACGCCATCTTCGGGCATTAAGCGTGAAACTGGAACTCGTATTTACTGCTGGAAAGTCTTTTCCTGAATGATACTTCAGCTTTGAAGTACAATCCACACTATTTCTTTGAAAAAAGTTCATTCAACCTTTCACACAGGTTAGCAGACGATGAATGTCACCATCTTGGAAAATTTCATGAGTGCTTGAAATCAAATGCGACGACTTGAAATATTTCTTTCATCACAATTGTAGATCAAAGATTCTTTAGCTTGGCACCCCATTGTTACAGTTCGTTTCTCTTTGTGCTAGTAGTTCTTTAGATATATTTGATTATTATATAATGAGTCGGACACTGCTTCAAGTCAAGTGCCGATAGTGGTATGTCCATTTCAGTCCCCGCCCAAAGCCGTAAACTTCAACACAAATGATATTCCAAAGGCCAGGTTGGACGATTCAATTACACATTTATTATACATCTCGTAGCTCCAAATAAATCATAGATGATATGCTCATTAGGTTATCGCATCAACTAGACAGTCTCTAGCGTCGCGGTACAGTCTTGTAACTGGAACAATGTCGAAGACATTTCCATACAATTTTATTATAATTCAACTCACGTTCATCAGGTCAAACATCATTCCTCTTAGATAATAATTGGCATTATTGCACTGAGGTGTATGGATAATACAGAGATGAAATACATAGGAATATGACTGTTAACGTATAATTTACGCTAACCACGAATGTTATGTCCTTTTTTATTTGACCACTACAAATGTTAAGGTGGGATTTACGTATGATATGTAGGAACGTAACACTCTCCTTGCTGTGTACTGTTGTAGTCCGTCCGACCTGGTCCAAGCAGCTTTGTTATGCACGAATAGCTCACCAGGCGTTGAGGCGCTGAAAGGGTGTCATGTTGACATTCGAACATCAGACGTTTCTTGTATGTAAGGTACTCGAAGATTGTATGGTTGACAAGTGAGGTGGGTGTGTAGAGACACGAATGCGTATAGGATCTTTGAAATGTAAACAAGGCACCCACTCACTCACATGCAGTAGTCAGTAATTGTAGAAAACTGCTGGAACTTTCAACCATTTAATTACGTGACACAGTGACATCAACAGGTACAGTCAAATGGACGAGAATCAAGACACATCATGCATATTGGATATGACTGGCAAAACATCTGGTAAATAAAGCTTGAACCACTCATCTATAAGGACGTTATCGACAATGGTCTGTCCTTTAATAACTGTTCATAGGTGGTAATAATTAATAGCATCGAATATCATCAGTTCCGTATAGCTCGTAGGTATGATGCTAATAACGTTGGCTTGACAACACATTCTTTTCCTACTGTAACTCAGGGCCCCCTGACTGAACGCGTCAGGTAGTCCTTAGACAAATATAGTTGCTTAATATGGAAGTCTGTGAACTTGATAATACAGTCAAGACTTTATCTGTCTTCACCTTTCAGGTACTTCTTCTTCTACTCCAAGTTATAGGCCGTAATGACGGGCCTTATAATGGTTGATAAACAACTGTACATTTTTCCATAGGCATGTATTATCTTTCATGCTGAAACGTACCGCTATCCTGCGGGTTTCATAACAATATATGGTTATTGTGCTTCTATAAAGTACTTCAACGAATAGACCTAACTGGCTACGTCAAGCACACATAATGGACTCTGGATCACAAGAACTGTGAGCGTTACTCACAGGTTCATACTAAATGTTCTGCAAACTTTGCGTAATAATAAAGTAATTTTACATTGGACAGAATTTCAAACAATACACAAAATAACACCTGTCGTCATTTTAGACGAACTGAATAACTCTGGGGAAATCACTAATATGATAAGACTATCTTTTCCCCTGATAATGCAGAAGAAGAACAACGGACATCTTCGTCCGGCAGAAGACCAGCTCATAACTCTCACAGACGGAAGTCTGTTCGGTTCGCGCTAAAAAGCTAGCGCATGCGTAGACAGAACAGATTTGAGAACAATTAACTATCCCGTCTTAAGAAAGAATAAACACAGGGAAGGTAACCCCTAATCTACCTGTGTCAGGGAGTTAACATAGAGTTCTGTAACTTCGACCATGAAAAATATTAAATAGATTTACATCTTCTGGAACCGACAAAAATGACGGTAACAGACTACCACCCCCTCCAGATAAAAAAAATGATACATTTTTTTTTTGAAATACATCAATGAGCGAGATGCAATAAGCTCATAACGCATAAATGATGCGCCGATGAAAGGATAAATAAATATAATGACATAATGTCAGATCCAATCAACGCACAATAGCGCGTCTAGTGAAAACAAAAGTTCACCTCACAAAATAAGAGAAAATATTTTCTCCAAGTAAAATATATCCGAGAGGTACCGTCAAATAAACATCTGGCGATGCTAACAAAAATCACATACATATCAAAAATGTGCAATGTTATATTAATGCGAATGATAACATATCTTGCAAAGTCATACAAACATATCTATAAAGTATTATAATGACTATCATCTAATGGATGGACATAATCAAAATTTGTAGAGTTATTCTATATATACATGTGACAATTCAAGTGTATACTCTAACAAAATAGAAGATGACATCCACAAAGTATAAATCTATTCTGTATGTCGTAGATCATGTAAGCAGCATCGTCATGATTCTCAAAAGCACTCCGTACCTGGTACTAGTTTGCGCTGCAAACAATATAAATAACACAATTAGCAACATGCTATAATGTACTATAATTACTAATACATGTTACATGTGGCCGCATTAATTTTTTTTCGACCTTTATATTATGTCAACTCAACCTTCTCCATTACACTAAAGATGGTAATAGAGAAAGACAACAATTAATTTACCACTCTAAGTTGACAACAAATTTTTTAATATATATATGTATAGTGAAGAGACATATGTCTAGCAGTGTATCAGGAAAAAACTTAAACGGACTCATGTGGGCATCTAGACAGTATGACTGCCATCACATTATCCAGACCACGGATAGCTCGCACCGTGAAATGAAAAGGTTGAAGAGCAATAGCATATCGAGTAGATCTCGAGCTCTTCAAATTCTTACACTGAATAGCTGTAAGGGCTTTTTGGTCTGTTTCCACAATGAAATGCGCACCAAGAAGGAATCTTTGTAACTTAAGGATTGACCAAACCATAGCCAACAACTCACGGTCTAAAACCGAGTAATTCCTTTCTGCCGCATTCAGTTTCCTAGAAATATACATTACAGGATGCAGAGTTCCTGAATACTCTTGCATTAGTGCCGCTCCGATCCCTGTGGATGAGGCGTCACTACGAAGAACAAAAGTCTTATCAGCAATAGGTAGCCTTAAGATAGGTGGGGATGAGAACAAATTCTTAATCTGATCCAATGAAGCTTGACATTCTTGAGACCAGCGCACCATGTTAGGAGACCCTTTCTTCAATAGGGTTGAGAGTGGTGCCATGATAGAGGATAGATTCTTAATGAATCTTCCGTAGAATTGTATTAATCCCAAAAGACTACGTACTTGTTTCTTTGTTTTGGGCACAGAGATATTTAATATCTTAGAAATGTTTTGGTCCTCTGTCTTCAATAGACCATGACCAACTCGATGACCCAGGAAAGAAATTTCGCTAAACCCAACAAAGGTTTTAGAGGGTTTCGCAGTCAAATTATGCTCGCGTAGAGTTGACAGTAATTCATTTAACCCCAAATAGTGATCTTCCCAAGTATTACTGAAAAGACAGATGTCATCTAAGTATGCAATGACATCTGAACGATATGAGAGAATTCGACGCATCATGCGTACGAAAGTAGCCGGGGCGTTCATAAGCCCGAAAGGCATAAAATTCCACTGAAACAAACCCCTAGGTGTTGAGAAAGCAGTGAAAGGTTTGGCGTGTTCAGTTAACGGAACTTGCCAATAGCCTTTTGACAAGTCAAGCTTAGTAAAGAATCGAGAGTTAGAAAGTCTAATAAGTAGATCTTCTAATAAAGGCATAGGTTCAGCATCGAACTTCGTAACTTGGTTTAATTTGCGATAATCTACGCAAAGGCGTATGTTATTGTCTTTCTTTCGAACAATAACCATGGACGAAGAGTATGCTGAGGTGGATGGTTCAATTATCTTTAATTGTATCATTTCATCCAATTCTTTCTCGACTTGTGCTTGAAAATGAATAGGAATAGGATATGGTCTTACTCTGATCGGATTATGATCAGTAAGTATAATGTCATGCTCAATGACATGTGTGTGTCCAGGAATGTCGGTAAGGACATCCTGAAATACTTGTAGCGTAGAAGATATTTGTCGCTGTTCCTCAAAAGACAAATTAGAAGAAACAGTAACGTTTCTCCATGATTCCGTAGAAGTAAGTGGAATCATAGGAAGAGGTAGGTTAACATCTGAAAAAGTAGTTTCCTCATCCTGTATAACCGACAGGGATGAGATATGACCTTGTTGGACTGGAGAATCGTCCGTCGCCTGAAAAATAGGCTGCAAATAGTCTGGTCGCTCATGATATTCCGTAAGCATATTTATATGGAAGGTTTTATGCCTTCCATCAATATCGACAACATAGTCGACATCGGAAATCTTCGAGACTATAGTATATGGACCTTTCCATGTAATAAGCAGTCTGTTCTCCCTAGAAGGAAGTAAAACAAACGCTTTGTCTCCAGGACAAAGTTGACGTAGGCGTCTCTTCTTATTAGCAAATAGCCTTGCCTTTTCCTTAGCAAATTCGGATGATGAAGTTGCTAGCTTGCATGCTTCAATAATTTTCTTTCTGAGAGCAATGACATACTCATATGAAGATTGTGTGTCATTGTCGATATTATCAGCAGTTATAAGATCATGCAGCAAAGACATAGGACCGCGCGGTCGCGCGCCAAAGACAAGTTCAAAAGGAGAAAATCCTGTATGTTCGTTGGGGACCTCCCTATAGGCAAAGAGAGCCGCGGGTAGGACCCTGTCCCAATCCTGAGGATGATCCTCAGTTATCTTCCCCAGTAAGTTCTTGAGTGTCCTATTAAGACGCTCAACTAACCCATTAGACATTGGGTGATAAATACTACTCAGAGATCTCTTAATGTGCAGAGTAGACATTACCTGCGACATTGTCTCTGATATCAATTGTGTGCCATGGTCTGACAATATTTCCCCAGGAAAACCTAAACGAGAAAATATAAGCCAAAGAGCGTCTGCGATATCAGCAGTGGAAATGCTCTTAAGAGGAATAGCCTCTGGCCAACGCGTGCACATATCAACGCACGTAAGGATAAATTGATGTCCCCTGGCCGATTTAGTCTTAAAAGGGCCAATGATATCTATGGCCATTTTCTGAAACGGCCGGATGGGAATGTCTGCAGCCTGAATAGGCGCAGCATGCCGTGGACCTCTAGACTTTACCTCTTGACATATTTTGCAAGATCGGCAATAAATTCGTATGTCTTTATTGACAAATGGCCAAAAGAAAGATCCCAGAACTCTCGACTTAGTTCGGGAAAAACCCATGTGTCCAGCACACTGAGAATCGTGTGCATGTTGAAGAATTAAAGCTCTCATACTTTTGGGCACGAGAATTTGAGAATGCATAGTCGCGTCTGAGTGTTGTACCATACGCACTAGTATACCATTCTTCATAGTGATATATGATTTGCGATTTGTATTCTGATTCGGATCACCGTTTTTAGCGAGAAGAAAGAATTTCTTTAAAGAAGGATCTTTTTCTTGTAGTTTCACAAACGAGTCATGCGAAATCTCCAAGTGATCATCTTGGCTAACTACTTCATTAACTTCAGTAGATGAAGTTTGAGGAATAAGAGCTTGTGCTCTTGTTACCACAGCATTGGCTGTTTGCATATTCTGTTCTTCCCACGCAACAATTTGTTGCGGGGTGCATTCCTTAACCCCGTGAATACGCCCGATTATAAGATCCGCAATAGGGTTAGGTAGAAGACACGCGTGGACATCTCCCGTAAAGAAAGGAGTAGCAATGTGAATAATAGCGGTCGAGTACTTTTCAACTGTGCCACCAAATGTTACACATTTAACTATTTTCCCTGTGGCACAGCGAGGATCTATAAGCGATTGCTTAACCCCAATAGTAGTGCACCCAGAATCAAAAAGCAATGAGACTGGGTTACCATCCACGAGACCTCTATGCAAGATAAGCGATCCTCTCCCGTCATGCGCAATTGCAGCAGGGAGAGCGGGCAGAGGGTGACCACAACTCAAAGTAGTTACCGTGGTTGGTTCAAATAATGTTGAGCATTGGGTGCATTTAGATGCTCTCCCAAAGTCAAAAGCTGCACAAGTGACAGCATTAGAATTTTTATTATCGTTCACTTGATTATTGGCACCATGAGACTCTTGTTGTACAGAGTTTCCCTGGTGATGTGATCTCTTTTTCTTGTACTGAGATCTACCACGATTATTATTCCCTCTGAAATTATCATAGTTTGATCTACCTTGACCACCGCTCTGGTTCGAATCCCAGTTTCCATAATCACTATTGTCATTACCCCAATGATCATAGTGTTTACCTGTTTGGTTACGATGCCCCCGCGAAGGATAGCCTTGAAAGTGTCTATAGTGACTACCTCTCCGCAAATTTCCATAATTATAGGACCCGAAATAACGAGGACTATCAGATCGCCTCCAGTTCTTTGAAGAAGACCCATTATGTGATGGGTTACCCTGATTCTGATCATAATTACGATTGCTCTTCTTATTGAAGTTGTGTTGAGCACCTTGGAATTTATTCATAAAATTAGGGCCATATGGTGCTGCAGAAGCAACCGGCAATTCTTCTTTCACCCTAGCATTGCTAACAGTAGCATGGGGATGTGCAGTTACATACTGGCAACAGTATTCTTCCATGTCTTTTATGTCTTTAGGTTTACGCTCATGAATAAAAGCAAGGAAAGACTCATTGACAGATAACATTACTTTATCTCGAAGTAATAAGTCCATAAGGGTTTCGTATATTTTTTTTCTGTTTTAGACAGCTCAATCCAACGTGTGAATGTAAGACGAATCTTAGTAATAAAGTCAGAGAACTCTACTCCAGTTTCTGGTAGCATTGTCTTAAAACGAAGACGATAATCTTCTTCTTTTAATTGATATCTCTTAAGTAATGTTGCCCTGACAACATCATAATTAGTTCTAACAGTTTCTTCTACTGCCATTACAGTATTCAATGGTTCACCTGAAAGTAAATCCATCAGTTGTCCGACATATTGGTATTTATCTAACTTATGCGCTACGCATGTTAATTGGAATCTATTCAGGTAGAAGGTTATGTCGTCCTTAAGAGGGTTGAAAGGAGGTAATTTAACCTTATAAGTATTCTCCTTTATCTTACCCGAAGTTGATTGAGGAGCACTCATATTCGTTACCTTTAATTTCTCCAACTCCAAAGCTAATAGTTTTTCCTCATGTTCCATTTGTGCTTTCCTTTCCTCAGCAGCAGCTTGAAGTTTTCTCTCCTCAGCAGCAGCTTGAAATTTCCTCTCTTCAGCAGCAGCAGCAGCTTGAAGTGTTCTCTCTTCAGCAGCAGCTTCAGCTTGAAGTTTTCTCTCCTCAGCAGCAGCAGCAGCAGCTTCTCTGTCTAATCTTTTATTTTCAGCTTCAGTAGCAGCTTGAAGTTTTCTCTCTTCAGCTTCTCTTTGTTGCCGTATTCCTTTATCTTCAGCATTTCTGTCCAACTGCATTTGCATCCTTTTCTCTTCATCCTTCTGTGCCTTTGCATATTGAGCAAGTGCAAACTCTTCCAATGTGTCACCAGTTTTGCCAAGGGATTTCCCTTGCTCAATAAAGACATCTAATGTAGACATCCTGTCTAATAATATGAGATTACACCTGAAAATTGAATAAATTACCTTATCCCAACCTCAATGGGAGTCAAGTCTGTAATCCTAGACTTGTATACTCACATCACTTTATTCTATCCCAATCTCCACGGGAGACAAGTCTTTTAATCAAAAACTTGTATAATCACCTTGTTTCTTTATAATAATATGATCATAAATAACCACTATCTGAAAAGTACATCATATCAACAATAATAGTCCATGACCAAGTATATATATAGACTGTATATGATGAACAAGTAGACGAAAACAATACAAAGACAAGAATGTATAACAACCGAAAACGTTCGCAGAAGTCAAATGATAAATAAAGCTTAACTAAATCTAATGTTGTAAAAAATTACAATGATAACTGCGAAAATCAAACAAATCACAACACTATTATAAACAAAAAGGGTGTATACAAATAAATGAAAGGAAGGAGAGGCGTACAGATACAAACAAGACAAATCGAAAATCAAAGAATGGAAAAAATAACGAAAACAACACTAACACATCTCGTCTCAGCTAAGAAAAAAAAATGAAAAGTAGCAACAAGCGTTGCTCGCATATCCCGCTGTGGGAAATATGCGTCGTCCCTATAGAAAACGCTCTCGATAGAACCTCTGTTTACGTGGTATCTTCTAACGGAGTCACCTGCCCAACCAGCCCGCGAAACACACACTAACATAACATGTAAACAAAGAACATGTAAACAAAGAATGCATTAATAAAGTGTGTTGAAAGAAGGCTCAGATATTCATAATATAACGGTACCAAGTTTCCAAAAAATAACCGCCACTTATCTTAGATATAATCCTGGCCTTAGTCAACAATGATGTTTGACAATATACAGCCATGTGAGGAAGCTCCACCGTTGACAATTACAGTGATGAGAATTGTCACAACAGCTAAACTTGAATGTAAACACGAGTCGTGATCGTTCACAATGAAGGTCATCGACGAGTTTGAAACTGTTGAAGGTGTGTTGCTGTTATGTGTTGAACAGTATAAATGAGCTTGTCCAGTTTCCAATGTGTAGTTCATCATCAAATAATGTTCTCACTCAGTCCAATGAACAGCTTTAGACCCACTGATCTGGCCTACCACAAATGTTAGCGTATAATTTACATAACCACGAATGTTATGTCCTTTTTTTATTTGACCACTACAAATGTTAAGGTGAGATTTACGTATGATATGTAGGAACGTAACACTCTCCTTGCTGTGTACTGTTGGAGTCCGTCCGACCTGGGCCAAGCAGCTTTGTTATGCATGAATAGCTCACCAGGCGTTGAGGCGCTGAAAGGGTGTCATGTTGACATTCGAACATCAGACATTTCTTGTATGTAAGGTACTCGAAGATTGTATGGTTGACAAGTGAGGTTGGTGTGTAGAGACACGAATGCGTATAGGATCTTTGAAATGTAAACAAGGCACCCACTCACTCACATGCAGTAGTCAGTAATTGTAGAAAACTGCTGGAACTTTCAACCATTTAATTACGTGACACAGTGACATCAACACGTACAGTCAAATGGACGAGAATCAAGACACATCATATATATTGGATATGACTGGCAAAACATCTGGTAAATAAAGCTTGAACCACTCATCTATAAGGACGTTATCGACAATGGTCTGTCCTTTAATAACTGTTCATAGGTGGTAATAATTAATAGCTTCACCTTTCAGGTACTTCTTCTGCTCCAAGTTATAGGCCGTAATGACGGGTCTTATAATGGTTGATAAACAACTGTACATTTTTCCATAGGCATGTATAATCTTTCATGCTGAAACGTACCGCCATCCTGCGGGTTTCATAACAATATACGGTTATTGTGATTGTTGAGGCTGCTTCATGGTGCGATTTTTATCAGGGCAACTTATTATTAGTGCCAGGGTTTTGTCACACCAAGTCGTACCTCAACTGAACGCAAGAAATACATGAAAGCGGTCTCTGTGAGATGAATATCTAGGTATGATGTAGACAGATTGATATGTGACGTCATAGCGTCAAGATGTGTGTCTAAAATGGCTTGTGTATCAGCCAGTATATTTGTGTATTCAATAAATATTTCTGAGAATAAAAAGGGTAGGCTATATGCTTAAATGAAAGGCATGAGAAAATGCCAGGATTATAAGTAAAGTCGATACGGGACTATAACTCCCAAGACATAGAAGGATGTTAAATTAAAATTATATGAACAAATATAATTGAACAGTTGTTATTCCGGGAGGTATCATTCCCCGAAGATATAAGAATAAAATTAGTAGAATTGTCATACCGGGAAGCGACATACCCCGAAGCTTATGGATTGATGTGGATTCGATTTATGGATAATTGAGATACTGGGACGCTTAAATCCCCCAATGTTGATTTAAAAGTTATAATGAATTTTATTGAATGGGACGCTAAATACCCCGCTGGAAATAGTGATTAATAAATAAGATTATCAAGACATGTGGAAGGGAGAAGTCGAGTGACATGTTTAGAAAGTCGAATCAGATTTAAGTAAGACTGTAACACAGAGAGGGAGCATACATGCCATGTTCGTAATTGTGACCTTGTTAGTGTGTACTTACTCGTTATTAAACTGTTGCCAAATCGTCCAAGCCCAGTAGTTTATTCAATCTCTCAAGGTTAATTTACACCGTTATTAACTTTATGTAGTACTTGAGATGTTGATATAGAAAGGTGTATACAAGACGGGTGGTTGCCAGAATATTCAACAATATAAACCAAAGCAAGATGAATGAATTCTCACTTCTACAATAACACAAATAGACCCTAGACAACGAACGAATTCGGGCAATTTCTCCATCCCTTAACAGGTGAGGAATAACTGGGGGCTCAGTCCTGTCAAATAATTGGGAGCTGTCGTTCTATAACTGAAATAACTGGTTACGTCCTGTCAAATAATTGGAAGCCGTCCGATAACTGGCAGATTGGTTTACTTGGAACATCAAGAAACGAATTTTCTTCATATTACGAATCTGAAATCAACTGAAGCTGGACTACTGCACTGAACTTTTACGCAGGACTTTTGTCATTTGAAAAAACTATACGAGTATAAAGTGTTGATAAAAACTGTACATTCACTGAATTTCACAATGGAAAATGACATGTAACGGCTGCTCCTTGTAGATGCATCAAAGATCGTTGACCTGACCTTGAGGACTGTCAAGATTCAACACTGCGACATCAAATTGATTCGGTTCGAACTTTACAACTCTACATTCAAGATTTTAATACTGGCAAAGCACGCAATTTTCGATGTTGAACGATAAAAGACAATCTGGCAAATTTTACTCGATGACGTCATCAAAGCCGGAAAACTTGCAAACGACCGTTCGCTGAAATGGGAGTCAAGAGATGGTTTCGTCCATTTATGAATTCCTGAAGTCGAGGTGTGGCACAAACATACTGATTCCGTATCTGGAGAGGTTCTGAGATACAAGAAAGATAAGTAAAGTTATGAATTATCTAATGCGTGACAGTATTTGACCATTTCGGAGACTTTTGCCAGTCAACATCTAGTCCTACTTGTTATTTCATCTGCATGTTTATATGTATAAAGTAAATGCTCGCTATTTGTAAATTTTCTTCGGAAATTTTGCAAATGACGATGTCCTATTAGGTCATTGTTGGTTGTCCAGTCAAAGAAAATAACAGTGGAATTTTAGTCTTTGACTGCATAACAGACATCATTATTTGTATAGATTGTTCCGTCAAGTCTACGTTATATATATTTTTTCATTCACTAATTTACGTAAGTGGGTCACGTGTCTGTACAGCTGTTTTCTATCACTCTTGTCTCATTGTGAAATTTGACGATTTGCTGTTTTTGTTCGTTCTTCTGTCTTCTTTATTTTACAAGTAATTATTCTAAGTTGTAGTTGCTTGTCAACATGTAATTGTTTCTTGTATTCCCGTTATATTTGTCCAGTAACGTGCTGTAATTCGACATGTCACTTTATTATCATCATCATTGACTTGTACCATTCTTTTTCACTGTGCTCGTCTCTCATTCTTGGTATATTCATTCCTTCATAAGGTATAAATTCAATCAACAACATAATTTATTGTAATTAATTAATTGAGATTAAGAGGAGTTTTGACACTTGGTGATTCAAATTAGAACACAAGATGTCGTCATTATCAGAATTTATTGAGATGGGTTTGCGTTTAGGCAAATCTGGAGTTGAGTTGGAATCATATGCTGACAAAAACTATCATGACTATTTGGAACGTATGGAACGTAAGAAGCAACGAGATTTAAAGAAGCAGGAGCTTGATCAAGTAAAGGAACTGGAAGAGAAGAAATTGGCTCAACAAGAAGCCGCAAAGAAACAGGAAATGGAACTTGAAGAAAAGAAATTGGTTCACGAAAGGGAGCTTGAAGAGAAGAATTTAGTTCAACTAGAAGCAGCTAGAAAATGGAACTACGTAAGTTGGAACTTCTTTAGTTGGATCAAGCACACAGAAATGCTATAGAACTTCAGTCATTGAAATTACAGGCTGATAAAGAAAAAGAGATTGAGATTGCAAAGATTAATGCCCAACATACTGGTGCTAATCCATAAGGTTCTCAGGGTAATAATTTTAATTATCCAAAAATTAAATTACTAAATTTTTATGATAAACGGGACTGCATGGACTCGTTTATTATGAGGTTTAAAATGAGGGCGATAGATTTGAAGATCCCAAAAGATAGGTGGCCTATTATCTTTTCAGACTACCTCACAGGGGAAGCAATGCGTTGTTTCATGTCAATTGATGAAACAAGTCGATCTGATTTCGATATTGTTGCCAATACATTGATGGCAAAATTTCAGCTCACTGAGGAGGGTTTTTGATCCAGATTTCACTCTGCAGTTCCGTCCAAGAATGCAGATTTTTGAGAGTTCATCTCTTCTATTAAATTGTACTTGGGTAGCTGGATAGATTTATCGGGTATCAATAAATCTTTTGATGAATTATTTGACCTAATGCTCAGGGATAAAGTTTTATCTACCTGTGGCGCAGATTTTGTTAGTTTTTTGCAGGAGAGAAAGCCAAAATCTATCAATGAATGTCAAGAATTGGGGAGAAACTACATGTCTGCACATCCAAACAAGGAAATGCGTAAGGTTTCCTTTGATAATGCATTACCTGTATGTGTTTCGTACCACGACGGAGGAGTAGGTGACCACCGTTCTCGCCCAAGGAGTACAGAGGGCAGATATAGGAGTGATTATCGATCTTCCTTTCGAGGACGGTACAATTTTCCTCGTCGTCAGTCACCATCTCACTTCGGTGGGTATAGATATTCTAATTACTCTAACCGAGGTCGTGGACAACACTACGGTAATAGCAGTGATGATATACATCACAGATTTGATAGAAGAACTTCAAGTGAACGATCCAATCGAAATGGTAGGTGTCATTTAGGTGATGCAACTAATAAGCACGGCAAACAATGCAATCACAAACCTGATCACAAAAATGATTGTAAACTGGCAAAAGGGAAAGCAGACCATGCTAACGTCTGTACCCCACTTTGTGGTCACGATAGCCATGTTGAACAGGCTAATGCATGCATTGTACGCTCAAGCAAAGATAACAATTGCACTGAGTGTAATACACTTTATGAGCCAGGTGCTAAAACTAGACTTTTGTGTGGCCATATTTTACCAGCGATGTCTGTCTGCGATTTTATTGGTCGCCTTACATTACACAAAGCGTTTATAGCTGACAGACCAGCCACCATTCTTCGTGACACGGGATGTACGATTGTCGGGATACGTAAATCGTTGCTAGATAAATCATCATTTACAGGAAAGTCACTGAAATGGTTACTTTTGGAGGTAACATTGAATGGTTTCCCATGGCAAAGGCAGAGATCGACACACCTTTTTATTCAGGGACTGTACTCGTGTGTGGCTTGGAAAATCCTGTGAGTGACGTGATACTAGGTAACATTCCAGGTGTAAAAGACTGTTCACCTGAGGAAATCGCAGAGTGGGTCAGCAAGCACCCATTGATGGCGAATGCGGTCACTACAAGAGCTCAGCATAAAGCGAGCATTTTGACCGATGCATCTCCATCTGTCATGGAGGAGACGCCACTGAGAAATGCTCAAAACATTTCTCCGACTATCTTTACACAAAAACAGAAGGAGGATGAATCTTTAAAGAAATTATTCACTTTAGCTGAAACAAAACAAATTAAAATTACTAAAAGCTCATCCTATTGGTTTGAGTTTCGCAACAAGGTTTTGATCAGATGTTTTAAAAAGGGAGATGATCATGTAAAGAAAAATATTGTGGTACCAAAAAGTTTTAGACCTTTAGTTTTAAATACAGGTCATGACGTACCTATGGCAGGACACTTAGGTCGTAATCGGACTTTGTTTCGAATTACTACAAATTTTTATTGGCCTGGTATCAACATAGATGTAAAAAGATATTGTAGATCTTGTCATACGTGTCAAAAAGTCGCACGCAGGGGTAAGAACCAGACTGCACCCTTGCAAGTCACAGATGTGCCTGTGCGCGCATTTAAGAAACTAGCTATAGACATCATCGGTCCATTGTCTGTAATGTCGGATCGAGGTTTTCAATATATTTTAACGTGCATCGATTTGTGCACTAGATGGCCTGAGGCCATACCGTTAAAAAACATTAATACCATATCAGTTGCGGAAGCTTTGAACTTGATTTTTACAAGGATAGGTTTTTCTGAGGAAATACTGTCGGATAGAGGGACACAATTTAAGTCGGAACTTATGAGCTCTATAGAAAGCTTATATTGCATAAAACATTCATTCACAAGTCCTTATAGACCAAGTGCAAATGGGGTTTGTGAAAGATTTAACGGCTCTCTTAAGTTAATGCTTGGGAAGGTTACTGATGCACACCCTCGGGATTGGGATAAGATTCTCCCATCGGTTCTCTTTGCATACAGAGAGATCTATCAGGAGAGTACTGGGTTCTCTCCCTTTGAACTCGTGTATGGCGCGAATCCGAGAGGCCCGTTGTATCTATTGAAGGATCTAATCCTTGGTACTTCTCAGGATGACGCAACTCGAGTTCGTTGTTGATTTACGACAAAGGTTAGTGGATGCATGTCAGATCGCATCACAGAGTATTCAAACGGCAACTCAAAGATCGAGGTTGCTACATAACCAATCTCGTACCCTAAGATCTTTTATCCCAGGGGATGAAGTCTTACTGCACTTACCTATTAAGGAAAATAAGTTGTTAATTTCATGGCAGGGGCCATACAAAGTAGTGAAAAGGATCACAGATGTTGATTACTCAATTGATATTAAAGGGAAAATTAAAACGTATCATCTAAATATGTTGAAATTATAAACGCCAAGACCAGCTGATTTGGTGAATGTCTTGGATGAGGTTCATCGATCCTCATGCGCGGTTGTTCAGTCTGAGGATGCTACATCTGATATTCCGTTGGAATTTACTTTACCTTCTATTTCTGCTCATGAAACGTGGCAGGATGTTTCTATTTCTTCATCACTTTCGCATTCTGAACAAATTCAGATACGTGATGTTTTACGTTCTTTCTCTGACGTATTTTCAGAACATCCAGGTCATACTGACTTAATATCTCACGAGATCGTGATCACTGATTCTACTCCGATTAAAATCAGACCATATCCTATTCCTCTTCACTACAGAGATAAGGTAGATAAAGAAATCTCAGATATGCTTAAAATGGGTATTATTTCACAGTCTTCATCTTCGTATTCTTCTCCAATGGTATTGGTGAAGAAACCAGATGGATCTTTACGCATCTGTATCGTTTTCGAAAACTAAATCAAGTTACAGTCACAGATGCTGAGCCAATTCCAATTTTGGAAGATCTTCTTCCACAGCGGGCTAACGCTACATTCTTTACTAAACTAGATTTGGCAAAAGGATACTGGCAAATTCCGTTGTCTGAAAATTCTAGACATTTAACAGCATTTTCCACACCTAGAGGTTTATTGGAATGGAATTATATGTGTTTCGGGTTGGTGAATGCACCTGCGACATTTGTTCGCATGATGCGCCGTTTGGTTGGCGATAGACCCGATATCATCACATATATAGATGACATTTGTTTATTCCATAACACATGGGAAGAACATACTGTAGGTTTCATTTCTTTGCTGGAACAGCTAAGAAAGCATCATTTGACAGTTAGACCTTCGAAAGTACAGATAGGTTTTTAGGAAATATCTTTCCTGGGTCATAAAATCGGTAATCATCGGCTTTATCCTTCGGATAGTCTGGTGAATAAAATCTTGAACATTCAGATACCGAAAAATAAGAAAGAGGTCCGTAGTCTGTTAGGGCTCATTAACTATTATCATAAATTTATTCTAGACTTTTCATCTATCTCTGGTCCTCTTTCAGATGTGACCCGCAAAGGTGCTCCTCTTAAATTATTGTGGTCAAAGACTTGTCAGTTAGCATTGGATAAGATTAAAATACTATTCGCGAATCATCCCATTTTGATTCTGCCAGATATCCATGAACCCTTCTATATTCGCACAGACGCTTCTCAGATGAGAATCGGTGGCAGTTTGATGCAACTTGTCAACGACGTACTCCATCCTTGCTTCTTTGTGAGCCGGAAGTTGTCTGCAGCAGAAAAGAAATATTCGGCGGGAGAAAGAGAGCTCCTTGCTCTTGTCTGGACTATATCAAAACTTTCTCGCTACTTGCTCGGACGAAAAGTCGATCCTCATCCTTTGACTTCAATGAAACCGAAAGCGTTTAAGAACTCAAGAATCTACAGATGGTTTCTGCTACTGCAACAATTTTCTTTTGAAATCAAGCATATACGCGGTGAGGACAATTGGTTAGCTGACTTGTTGTCGCGATTTGCAACTCACCAGGACTGATATATTTCACATGGAACTTTGCATCCAGGTTTATGGTTCCAGTTTGTTTGCACATCATATTGTGTCTTCTGACTTGCTATTTTGTCCGGATATATGGACTCAAATTTTATTGCAATTTTGTGTATTTAATAATTGCTCTTCACAGTTTTATGTATATCTGTCGAAATTCCTGATACTTCTCATTAGATGGCTCGTCTGTAAGGTGTATCCGTACGTAAGATTGCTTAATGTTATACCCTGCAGGATCTTGCGCGTTTCCTGAAGTAAATGCTCGGGAGCGTGAGGGATAATGTTGAGGTTGCTTAATGGTGCGATTTTTATCAGGGCAACTTATTATTAGTGCCAGGGTTTTGTCACACCATGTCGTACCTCAACTGAACGCAAGAAATACATGAAAGCGGTCGCTGTGAGATGAGTATCTAGGTATGATGTAGACAGATTGATATGTGACGTCATAGCGTCAAAATGTGTGTCTAAAATGGCTTGTGTATCAGCCAGTATATTTGTGCATTCAATAAATATTTCCGAGGATAAAAAGGGTAAGCTATATATGAAACTATACCCACAATGAACAATTGGGTATAAAATGGACAAATGGAAAATTCCTGGGGGACCTGGATTTCGCAGATGATGTAGCATTCTTAAGTTCAACACCAAGACAATCCCAAGAAGCAATAAATAATTTGTGTCATCTCTAGGTTAAAATAGGTCTCCAAATAAATGCCTCTAAAACTAAAGCTATGAACTTTTCTAACGAGACCTTTGATATCATCTTGAACGGGGAAAAACTACAGAAAGTTGAAAGTTTCAATTATTTAGGCAGTAAAATGACTCAGGATGGTGACACAACAAGAGAAATCCATACTAGAATTGCTTTGGCAGCTAGCGCCTTCAATAGATTATCTAACATTTGGAAATTACGATCATTGAATATACATACCAAGCTTCGTCTGTTTAATTCAAATGTTGTCTCAGTGTTAACATACGGCTGTGAGAGTTGGAAAATAACAAAATCATTGGAGAACAAGCTGAATACATTCGAGAACAAATGTCTTAGAAAACTCATGAACATCAGTTGGAAAGAATTCAAGACTAATCGACAAATAAGAGAAGACTCTAGGCAGAAATATGTCTCCGACTATATAAGGAAAAGACGATGGTCATATATCGGTCATGTCCTACGAATGCAAAACAACAGAATACCACTACAGGCGCTCACTTGGGTTCCTGAGGGTAAGAGGAAAAAAGGAAGACCAAAAGAAACACTCAGAAGAACAATAATAAGAGAAGGAAGAACGTTGGGCCTAAATAATGTGCAAGAGCTAAGAGGAGTGGCGTCACAACGAACAACCTGGAGAGCACTGGTTTCTGCCTTATGCGCCGTGTTTGGTGCTTAAAGAATTTACTATTATATGCTTAAATGAAAGGCATGAGAAAATGCCAGGATTATAAGTAAAGTCGATACGGGACTATAACTCCCAAGACATAGAAGGATGTTAAATTAAAATTATATGAACAAATATAATTGAATAGTTGTTATTCCGGGAGGTATCATTCCCCGAAGATATAAGAATAAAATTAGTAGAATTGTCATACCGGGAAGCGACATACCCCGAAGCTTAAGGATTGATGTGGATTTGATTTATGGATAATTGAGATACTGGGACGCTTAAATCCCCCAATGTTGATGGAAAAGTTATAATGAATTTTATTGAATGGGACGCTAAATACGCCGCTGGAAATAGTGATTAATAAATAAGATTATCAAGACATGTGGAAGGGAGAAGTCGAGTGACATGTTTAGAAAGTCGAATCAGATTTAAGCAAGACTGTAACACAGAGCGGGAGCATACATGCCATGTTCGTAATTGTGACCTTGTTAGTGTGTACTTACTCGTTATTAAACTGTTGCCAAATCGTCCAAGCCCAGTAGTTTATTCAATCTCTCAAGGTTAATTTACACCGTTATTAACTTTATGTAGTACTTGAGATGTTGATATAGAAAGGTGTATACAAGACGGGTGGGTGCCAGAATATTCAACAATATAAACCAAAGCAAGATGAATGAATTCTCACTTCTACAATAACACAAATAGACCCTAGACAACGAACGAATTCGGGCAATTTGTCCATCCCTTAACAGTGCTTCTATAAAGTACTTCAACGAATAGACCTAACTGGCTACGTCAAGCACACATAATGGACTCTGGATCACAAGAACTGTGAGCGTTACTCACAGGTTCATACTAAATGTTCTGCAAACTTTGCGTAATAATAAAGTAATTTTACCTTGGACAGAATTCCAAACAATACACAAAATAACACCTGTCGTCATTTTAGACGAACTGAATAACTCTGGGGAAATCACTAATATGATAAGACTATCTTTTCCCCTGATAATGCAGAAGAAGAACAACGGACATCTTCGTCCGGCAGAAGACCAGCTCATAACTCTCACAGACGGAAGTCTGTTCGGTTCGCGCTAAAAAGCTAGCGCATGCGTAGACAGAACAGATTTGAGAACAGTTAACTATCCCGTCTTAAGAAAGAATAAACACAGGGAAGGTAACCCCTAATCAACCTGTGTCAGGGAGTTAACATAGAGTTCTGTACCTTCGACCATCAAAAATATTAAATAGATTTACATCTTCTGGAACCGACAAAAATGACGGTAGCAATGACCAAGAAATCTTCTAACACTCAGGAGCCGAGAACACATATGTCCAACGCCTTGAAAAGACACACAGCGAATCCCTTCTATCAGAGGAACGCTGAGCTCACCAGACGGCAACTTTGGCGTCTGCTATTTGGCCACCAAAAGACATGACGTCACTTCCTGTAACCAAGGCCACTGTACGTAAACAAATAAACTACATGTCGAACTGTATTGATATCGACATACATGTTATGAGCTTTACTCATAACAGAGTCCTTAACAAAAATGTCCCCCTGAAAAACCATCTATATCAAGATCAAATCGATGAGGCTTGCACCCAAGAAACACACCTCAACAGCAACCCCAGATCCTCAATCAAAGGATATCAGGCTGTTCGACTCGATTGAGAAGGACACAGGGGAAGTGTCCTAATACTTACAAGAAACGCTATCCCAAGTAGCGAGGTATTTGTGAACCTCAACTATCCGTCGGAAATTATAGGGGTTGATATTAAAATAAAATAAAAGAGAATGCATTTACAACTTGTATGGCTCACCGAGCAAAGACCTGTAACTTGCAAGTATGGTAATAAAGAGCTCGAACTGCATAGTGGTCGGTGACTTCAACAGCCACTTGGAAAGATGGGGATACTGATAAAGTTGATATTTAGTTGGATATAATATATGTTGATAAAGTACACCAGAACACTCCTAGGCGGGAAGACAGGCGTCTATCATCATCAGTTGACAAGATCCCTATGGTGTTGCCTGCCCCACTGTAGTGTATGGAATGTCAACTTGACCTACGCAGTGTTGTGTAGACATGGATGGAGTGTATAATGTGCGAATACAAATGTTCTCTTCTCACACTCATGTATGACCGGAAGTCATCGACACCAACGACTGTGTACCTTTTCTAAAGTTTAATTGGACGTACACACTCGACAGCACAGATAGTGACAAATCACAGGTTGCCATAATACATCATAGTACAGTGGACAAATGGTCTTGCAATGTTACATGGGCACTCATGTAGAATAATGGTATAATGGACTGTCAATAGCCAAGCACTCAGTATCGCCCATACATATATCATCTGACGTCACTGACTGAGCACGTCAGCTTGTAAACAATATTTCAGATGACTTCTAAACCTAATCTCGTTTAGCAACGATTCTTCAACATAATGTTCAGCACATATTTTTCCATATAATAATATTGAACCGCTAACAATGGGTTCTCATGTGTAGCAGTGATCTCTGGACTGATCAAGCGATAATACGGGCATCCCTTTTCTCTTCTTGAAAGTCCTACATGTTTTGGTTCCAAGATGGCTCCACTCGTGAACTGTCACTCACGTTTGAATACAGATAATGAATCTGTTCTAAAGTTAGTCATTCATACAACATTTCGTTGCTCTGTAGATTTGGTCATGAACAATAGACTGCATTCTACATATTATAGTGCTGCTAGGAATCGAAGTCGTTTTTCATCGAGTCAAATATATTCTCTTAAACATTCAAATCGTAATTATCGACAATGGTGGCTTCGATCGAGAGTTCATAAGAGTATCTTTGATTACCTTGGTAGAGGGAATATGAAACTGCCATTCCTTGGCAAGATGAATAAACACTGGGGTAAAGCATACACGATAGGTCTAGACGACTATCACTTTCCCCAAAACCACTGAGATCACTTTTTCAAGGCATCAAGCCGACATAGCAAAACACACACAGTCCCTATCAGGACGAAGCCAAATCACACCACTCAAGCGACACATCCGCCGAATAGCCTTTGACCTCTCTAGAGACAACAGAACATATAGTTCGACTTAGATATGTAAAGATATACAGATATAAGACAGACTTGTCCTACTCAGACAAACAATACACATAAATTCAGGCCATAGATATTCTGAAGCAAGAACAATCTATTATTACCCAAACAACGAATAAATCGCAGTAAAATGTATTTATCCGCGGAGTTCAAGGGAAGTAACTCAATAATGACTTTCCCTTAAGCACTAAAAAAAAAATTACCTATGTATAATATTGTAAGATATCAAAGACTGCACGTAACAGTCTTACCACCCCCCCCGGGAAAAAAAAAGGGAACTTTTTTTTTTTTTGAAATACATCTAGGAGCAACGTACAATAGGCTCACAACGCATGAATAATGCGCAGATGAAAATATCAGGAATACCTATAACGCCTAATATGAGGCTAAGTCGACTTATGGAGCGACTGGTGAGAATGTGTCTCATAAACTGAGAGAAATTATTTCTCTACAAGTATATTTTTTCCAGGAAGGTGTCATCAAAGTATAATACAATTCTGGCAATTACACAATGCCTAAAAAATTCATATCATCACTACGTATTAGATATCTTAAATTTATGATTTATGAAGAAAAAATCATCAAAGCACAGCGGTGAATAAACATACATGAACCGCTATGTAGTGATACAATCATTATATTATTAAATTACAAATGCCATCTCATCTTAGCTCTTGCACATTGGTTTTAGGCCCAACGTTTAAGCTAAGACCTTCCTCCAAATTGTTCTTCTGATATAAATCTTTTGGTCTTCCTTTTTTCCTCTTACCCTCATGGAAAACCCAAAAGTGAGCGCCCAAATTCTGTTGTTTTGCATTCGTAGGACATGACCGATATATGACCATCGCCTTTTCCTTATATAGTCGGAGACATATTTTTTGTTCCTAAAAAAATTTGAATTAGTCTTGAATTCGTTTTCGAAAGGGAGTCATATGAAAGGAACAAACCGATATTTCTTAAAAAACGGTTAGTCTTGAATTCTTTTCGGACGTTTGAATTCTGAGTTTTTAAATCGAAATGTATTTCCGCAATGCCTTTGAATTTAGCTTGTCTCTCGAACAATGATTTTGTTTTTTTCCAATAGCTCAAAGCCGTATTTTAACACTGAATAACATTTTGAATCCTTCCTTAATCAGACGAAGCTTGGTATGTCACAATTCATAAATGATCGTAATTTCAAAGTGATTAGATAATTTATTGAAGGCGCTAGTTACTGCCAAAGCATCAAATTCTAAAAATGGAATTTCTATTGTTAAACCATCCTGAGTCATTTTACTACTAAATTAATTGAAACTTTCCAACTTTCTAGTAGTTTTTCCCCGTTCAAGATGATATCAAAGGTCTCGTTAGAAAAGTTCATAGCTTTAGTTTTAGAGGCTTTTTGGACAGTTTTTTATTGTCTATACAGAAAACTTGTATTTCAAGACCTTATTTGAACATACACGATTAATTTATTTATTGCTTCTTGGGATTCTGTCTAAGTCCTTAAAGGTTTGAACTTAAGAATTACATCATCTGCAAAAAATTCCAGGTCCCTAAATCGAATCTTTCCATTTGAAATTTTATACCCAATACAATATTTTTTTACACAATGCCTAAAAAATTTGACATTATACATCCCTAAACATATCATTACGATATCTTAAATTTATGATTTATGAAGTAAAAATCATCAAAGCACAGCGGTGAATAAACATGCATGAACCGCTATGTAGTGATACAATCATTATATTATTAAATTACAAATGTGTATCTATCATGATATAGAAAAGGAACTACTATAGAACTAGACATATCAAGAAGTCTAAGCCCTAATAGTTATGTGGAATCATGTGGGCATCTTGACAGAATGTCTGCCATCACATTATCTGATCCCCGAATAGCTCGCACAGAGAAATGAAAAGGTTGAAGAGCAATTGCATATCGAGTAGACCTCGAGCTCTTCAAATTCTTACTCTGTATAGCAGTAAGAGCTTTTTGGTCTGTTTCTACTATGAAATGTGCGCCTAGAAGGAATCTCTGTAGTTTGAGGATCGACCAAACCATAGCTAATAGCTCACGGTCTAAAACCGAATAATTCCTTTCTGCCGCATTAAGTTTTCTGGAAATATACATTACAGGATGCAGAGTTCCAGAGTACTCTTGCATTAGTGCCGCTCCAATCCCAGTGGATGAAGCGTCACTACGAAGAACGAATGTCTTATCTTTAGTGGGTAGCACTAAAAATAGGTGGTGTTGAAAACAGTGTTTTAATCTTATCCAGAGAGCATTGGCATTCCTGAGACCAGTGGACCACATTAGGCGAAACTTTCTTTAGAAGTGTTGAGAGAGGTGCCATGATAGAGGATAGATTCTGAATGAATCTGCCATAAAATTGAATAAGACCTAACAGACTTCTCACCTGTTTTTTAGTCTTAGGGATTGAGATGTTAAGTATCTTACTAGTATTATGGTCCTCTGTCTTTAGGAAACCATGACCAACTCGGTGGCCTAGGAAAGAAATTTCGCTAAAACCAATATAGGCTTTAGAGGGTTTCGCTGTCAGGTTGTGCTCACGCAAAGTAGACAGCAATTCATCTAACCCTGAATAGTGATCTTCCCAAGTATCGCTGAAAAGACAGATGTCGTCTAGATATGCAATGACATCTGACCGATAAGATAGGATTCGGCGCATCATGCGTACGAACGTAGCTGGTGCGTTCATAAGACCGAAAGGCATAAAATTCCATTGGAACAAACCTCTAGGTGTTGAAAAAGCCGTGAGAGGTTTGGCGCGTTCAGATAAAGGAACTTGCCAATACCCTTTAGACAAATCAAGTTTAGTGAAAAAATGAGATTTGGAGAGTCGAGTAAGTAGCTCTTCCAGTAAAGGCATAGGTTCGGCATCGAACTTCGTTACTTGATTCAATTTTCGATAGTCAACGCAAAGACGTATGTTATTGTCTTTTTTACGCACAATAACCATCGGCGAAGAATACGCAGAGGTGGATGGTTCGATTATTTTCAAATCTATCATCACATCCAACTCTTTCTCGACCTGTGCTTGGAAATGTATAGGTATAGGATAAGGTCTAACCCTAATAGGAGTATGGTCAGTTAGCACAATGTCATGTTGAATGACATTAGTTTGTCCAGGGATGTCAGTGAGTACATCCTGAAATGTTTGCAACATAGTTGAAACTTGTCGCTGTTCTCCTAGAGACAAATCAGGAGAGACAGTAACGTTCTTCCATGATTCACTGGAATGAAGTGGGATCATTGGAAGAGGAAGATTTACATCTGAAAAACTTGTTTCCTCATCCTGTATCACGGACAGTGATGAGTAATGACCATGTGGTACTGGAGAATTGTCCGTTGCTTGGAAAATGGGTTGCAAATAATCCGGACGTTCATGGAATTCAGTAAGCATATTGATGTGGAAGGTTTTATGCTTCCCATCAATATCGACAATATAGTCGACATCGGAAATTTTCGATATTATATCGTACGGACCTTTCCAAGAAATAAGTAATCTGTTTTCCCTACAAGGTAGTAATACAAATGCTTTGTCACCAGGACAAAGTTGTCGTAAGCATCTCTTCTTATTGGCAAATTGCCTTGCCTTCTGTTTCGCAAATTCAGAAGAAGAAGTTGCTAATTTGCATGCTTCGATAATCTTTTGTCTCAACGCGATGACATATTCGTAGGATGACTTTGTGTCATCGTCAATATTGTCAGATGTTATGAGATCGTGAAGCAACGACATAGGGCCACGCGGACGCGCGCCAAAGACGAGTTCAAAGGGAGAAAATCCCGTATGTTCATTGGGTACCTCTCTGTAAGCGAAGAGGGCCGCAGGTAAAACTCTGTCCCAGTCTTGAGGATGATCCTCAGTTATCTTCCCCAGTAAGTTTTTAAGTGTTCTATTAAGGCGTTCGACCATACCATTAGACATTGGATGGTAGATACTACTTAAAGATCTATCTATCTGCAGGGTAGACATTACTTGAGACATGGTATCTGATATTAGTTGGGTGCCATGGTCTGACAATATCTCTCCGGGGAACCCCAGACGAGAAAATATAAGCCAAAGAGCATCTGCAATATCAGCAGTAGTAATGCTCTTCAGAGGAATAGCCTCTGGCCAACGTGTGCACATATCAACACACGTCAAGATAAACTGATGTCCTCTGGCAGACTTGATCTTAAATGGACCAATAATGTCTATGGCCATTTTTTGAAACGGCCGAATAGGAATGTCCGCCGCCTGAATGGGTGCAGCATGCCGTGGACCTTTGGATTTAACTTCCTGACATACTTTACAAGATCGACAATAAATCCGTATGTCCTTGTTTACCAATGGCCAAAAGAAAGCCGCAAGGACTCTTGACTTAGTACGGGAAAAACCCATGTGTCCAGCACACTGAGAGTCGTGAGCGTGCTGCAAAATTTTAACTCTCAAATTCTTGGGAACCAGGATTTGAGAATGACTTGACGTAATGGAGTCTTGAACCATACGTACAAGTACGCCATTCTTCTTTGTAATCCACGATTTACGACTTGTGTCCTTATTCGGATCACCTTTAGTTGCAAGAATGAAGAATTTCTTCAGAGTGGGATCATCTTCTTGCTGTTTTATAAACGAGTCACGAGAAATTACCAAGGGATTATCTTGGTTATGCACTTCATTATCTTCAGTAGATGAAGTTTGAGGCACATTAAGAGCCTGAGCTCTAGTGACTACAGCGTTAGCAATCTGCATGTTTTGCCTTTCCCACGTGGAAATTTGTTGCGGAGTGCATTCCTTGACTCCATGAATGCGACCGATGATGAGGTCAGCGATCGGATTCGGAAGAAGACATGCGTGTACATCTCCTGTAAAGAAAGGAGTAGCAATCCTAATGATAGCGGTAGAGTATTTCTCTAATGTGCCGCCAAATGTTACACATTTGACTACTTGTCCAGTGGCACGGGAAGGATCTACGAGTGACTGCCTAACACCAATTGTGGTGCATCCAGAATCAAATAGCACAGAGACTGGATTGTTATTCACTAAACCCTTATGTAAGACAAGAGACCCTCTTCCATCATGCGCGACTGATGCTGGAAGAGCAGGAAGAGGATGGCCACAGCTTAAAGTAGTCACTGTGGTTGGCTCAAATAACGTTTTGCATTGGGGGCACTGAGATGCTCTCCCAAAATCAAAAGCGGCACATGCCATATTACTAGCATCATTATTATCTTTACTCTGTTTATAGGCTTCATGGGACTCTTGTTGTGCAGAGTTTGCCTGAAAATGTGGTTTATGTCTTTTGTATTGAGATCTACCTCGGTTATTATCACCTCTGTAGTTATTGTTACCTCTATTGTAACCCCTATTTGGGTTTGAGTCATAGTACCCTTGGTTACCATTATCATATTCATTATAATGAGTATCTCTGTAATTATGATCTTGTTGACTCCAAGACGGATAACCCTGATAGTTTCTATAATTACTTCCTCTACGGAAATTCCTATAATTATGACCACCCCTGTGTCGAGAGCTATCAGGTCGTCTCCAGTTCTTTGAAGAAGAACCCTGAAATGATTGGTTACCTTGGTTTTGATAACTATTATGGTTACCTTTTTTATCAAATCTGTTTTGAGGTCCCTGAAATCTGTGTGAATAATTGGGATTGTATGGTGTTGCTGAAGCAACTGGCATACTCTCCTTAATCTTAGTGTTGCCAAAAGTCACGTCGGGGTGTGCAGTGACATATTGGGAACAATATTCTTCCATTTCTTTTAGAGATTTAGGTTTACGCTCATGTATAAATTCAAGGAAAGGTTTGTTCACACATGACATAATCTTATCTCTGAGCAACAAATCCATAAGTCCTTCATACGTTTTTTCTGTTTTGGAAAGCTCAATCCAACGATCAACTGTGAGACGTGCCTTTGCAGTGAATTCTGAGAATTCTACCCCCGTCTCAGGTACCATCGTCTTAAATAAAAGGCGATAGCCTTCCTCACTTAGCTGATATTTTTTTATCAAAGCCGCCCTAATGACATCATAATTATCCTTATCTGCTTCTCCTACAAGGCATAATCTAGTCAAAGATTCACCTTTCAAGTTTTCTGATAATTGATTAGCGTATTGTGATTTATCCACATTATGTGTACGACAAGAACGTTCAAATCTATCCAGCCAGAATGTAATATCGTCACTGGACTGATTGAACGGTGGAACCTTAACCTTGTAAGTAGAAGGTTTACCATTACCACTAGATGCCTGATTAACATTACTCATACTTGTCAATCTCAATTTCTCCAACTCAAATTCATGTTCTCTTATTGCTTTTTTCTCTTCAGCATCTAATCTTTTTTGTTCAGCCTCCCTGTCTAATCTTTTTTGTTCAGCCGCAGCTTCTCTTTCCAATTTTTTTTGTTCAGCTTCACTGTCTAATCTTTTTTGTTCAGCCGCAGCTTCTCTTTCCAATTTTTTTTGTTCAGCTTCAAATCTCCTTTCCTCTACCTGCATCTGCAATTTCTTTTGTTCAGCAGCAGCCTCAGCTTCTTTTTCTAATCTTTTCTCTTCCGCCATAGCTTTTCTTTCTTCTGCAGCTAATCTTTTCTCTTCTGCAGCTAATCTTTTCTCTTCTGCAGCTAATGCTTTGTCATATTGAGCAACTGCCCATTGTTCTAATTGTTGACCAGTCTTATCAAGAGCTTTCCCTTGTGTAATGAAATAATCTAAAGTAGACATGATGCCTAACAATAATACTAATCACCTGAATCAATAATAATACCCCAAGTTCTCAATGACCTGATTAATCAGTATACTATCCCAATATCTGTGGGTCACAAGCCTTTAATAAGGTCTTGTATAATAGTAATAATAATCAGGTACTGGTCTATACCATAATCCAAGTGCAGTGCACAGGCAATTGTGTCTTATGAAATATACCCATATAAAACATATGTCAACCAACAGAATACATAAAGTACAAATAGGACTGACAATACAAGAACGTTTGCAGAAATCAAAATAAATCAAATAGGGAAATCAATGAAGATAATCACTGAATCTGCAAAGAATAACAACACAAATGACGTCACAATATATGAATATAAATTATGAATAGAACTGAAAGATAGAAAAGGTTAGACCAACAAATTACAAACAAATCAAAACAAAACTAAAGAACAAAGAAATATTACAAAAATAACAATAATTACAGACTTCACAGCTAACACAAAAGCAACAGTTGTCGCAGCAAATTTTCAATCAAGAAAATTGCACCTATAGAAAACGCCCACAACGGACCCTCTATGACGTGGGATACTCTGTTGTGAGGACGCCGCCCAACCTTAAACACAACCCGCTGACATAGAAACTAACATACTATACAAACAAATAACATGTAAACATAAATATATATAAATTATGTGTATGATAGTATGTGTTGCAAAATAGGCTCAGTCTTACAGTAATGGCAAAGTTATTTTTCATGAAAACAAACAAACTGCCACTTTATTCAATTAAACATTCTGGCCTTAAATATTAAAGTTCATATATGGCAAACAAGAAGATCCATCGATGAAACCAGGACTTCTTAGTTCACAAATACTGTCTTTCTGTTAACACTGACAAGAATTGATCCAACTGTTCTGTGAAACTCTATAATGTCTAATGTAAAAAATGTCAACAACGCTGACCTACATACTGCATTCACTTGACAGGTCACGTGACGAAGCGTTGACAAAGAGCAAACCAATACTGCAAGTGTGTCGTATCAGCCACAGGAAACGGTCTGGTATCGGTAATCTGTTGACTTCTGAATTTCTGCGAGGTCAAACCCAGAAAGCTGGTCCACCAGTTGATAAAGTTGATAATTTAGTTGGATATAATATATGTTGATAAAGTACACCAGAACACTCCTAGGCGGGAAGACAGGCGTCTATCATCATCAGTTGACAAGATCCCTATGGTGTTGCCTGCCCCACTGTAGTGTATGGAATGTCAACTTGACCTACGCAGTGTTGTGTAGACATGGATGGAGTGTATAATGTGCGAATGATGATAAGGGTTCGTGTTGTTGACAAATGTTCTCTTCTCACACTCATGTATGACCGGAAGTCATCGACACCAACGACTGTGTACCTTTTCTAAAGTTTAATTGGACGTACACACTCGACAGCACAGATAGTGACAAATCACAGGTTGCCATAATACATCATAGTACAGTGGACAAATGGTCTTGCAATGTTACATGGGCACTCATGTAGAATAATGGTATAATGGACTGTCAATAGCCAAGCACTCAGTATCGCCCATACATATATCATCTGACGTCACTGACTGAGCACGTCAGCTTGTAAACAATATTTCAGATGACTTCTAAACCTAATCTCGTTTAGCAACGATTCTTCAACATAATGTTCAGCACATATTTTTCCATATAATAATATTGAACCGCTAACAATGGGTTCTCATGTGTAGCAGTGATCTCTGGACTGATCAAGCGATAATACGGGCATCCCTTTTCTCTTCTTGAAAGTCCTACATGTTTTGGTTCCAAGATGGCTCCACTCGTGAACTGTCACTCACGTTTGAATACAGATAATGAATCTGTTCTAAAGTTAGTCATTCATACAACATTTCGTTGCTCTGTAGATTTGGTCATGAACAATAGACTGCATTCTACAGAATATAGTGCTGCTAGGAATCGAAGTCGTTTTTCATCGAGTCAAATATATTCTCTTAAACATTCAAATCGTAATTATCGACAATGGTGGCTTCGATCGAGAGTTCATAAGAGTATCTTTGATTACCTTGGTAGAGGGAATATGAAACTGCCATTCCTTGGCAAGATGAATAAACACTGGGGTAAAGCATACACGATAGGTCTAGACGACTATCACTTTCCCCAAAACCACTGAGATCACTTTTTCAAGGCATCAAGCCGACATAGCAAAACACACACAGTCCCTATCAGGACGAAGCCAAATCACACCACTCAAGCGACACATCCGCCGAATAGCCTTTGACCTCTCTAGAGACAACAGAACATATAGTTCGACTTAGATATGTAAAGATATACAGATATAAGACAGACTTGTCCTACTCAGACAAACAATACACATAAATTCAGGCCATAGATATTCTGAAGCAAGAACAATCTATTATTACCCAAACAACGAATAAATCGCAGTAAAATGTATTTATCCGCGGAGTTCAAGGGAAGTAACTCAATAATGACTTTCCCTTAAGCACTAAAAAAATTACCTATGTATAATATTGTAAGATATCAAAGACTGCACGTAACAGATACCCAGGTACAAATAGTAGAGCAGATGAAGTGCAGGACGGACTGAGAGATATATACTAATCTTCACCTTATCAAAAAGCAAGATGATAAACCAAGTTTTTATTCCAGAAGATGGCACACCACTTCCACTCCAGACATAGTTTTCGCCACAGGGGACATCCTTCACAAAATTGACCGACAGGTACTTGACCAGCTAGCAGGCAGCGACCACAGACCAATATAGCGGGTAGTAAATATGGAGTATATTCTTCAGGAAGTAAAACCATTGCCCCGATGGAATTACAAAAGAGCTGCCTGGGACAGTTTTGCACTGCTGACAGACAGGTTTTGCCAGACACTCAACATACGAAACAATAGTATAAAAATTATGGCTGAAAGCCTTAATATAGCAATACTTCAAGCAGCCACTCCAAGAATGGCAAGAAAACACTACAAACCCTACTGGACTGAAGAACTAAAAATGCTTGAAGGTGGACTAACAGAAGCAAGAAACACGGCAGAGACAGAACAAACAGTTGAAACAAATATCCCACTCAAAACCACCACGGCAAAATACATCATCATCATCAGCTACCATCTCCACAACGAAGGTTGGCTGTAATGGATCTCCAACGTCTTCTATCTCTTGTCATGGTGGTAAACTCTGATAGTCTCTTTCCTGTCCATCTCTTGATGTTATCTTCCCACTTATAGCGCCCTCTTCCCCTTGCACGTTTGGCTTCAACTCTCCCCTTGTTATGTTCTTCTGCAAGGTGTTTTGCCTTTTTATGTGTGTGACGGTATTGCCTCCCCTGCTTTGCAGTAGTTGTCCAACAGAGGCCAAAACTCAAGAGTATCTATTATAGGCTTCAATTGAGTCTATCTTTACACAAGGTTACTCTTGGCAGAAATGTAGTTAGAAGGGTAGTAAAGCTTCTATCACATCGGAGTCTTCACAAGATATTCAGATAAGCGAAAACAATGCTGGCTGTTGCTGAGCACGTTAATTCTGTAATCTGCTGACAACTTTTGTGAAGGATTTAAGCAATGGTTTATTCTAGCTCGTTAAGCCCCCACCGCTGAGTTAATCAGTGGAATTATTATTACAATGTAGCTCTGTTTTACTGTGTGTTTAGTAACTTTGACTGAGACAAACATGTAGTACATTTAAAATGATTGAATTGAAGTTAAATTGGTATAAGCACAAATAACAAAATTTAATAATCACTTTAAGTTTAACAGTTTAAAAGAAAGGAATAATAGTTAATTACAAAATAAAGTTTTCATCACTGGAGTGATGGATTTTAATAAGAGGTTCAAGTGGCAGCATATGCGTTAACTTAGCTGCCAGTGACGATTCTGATCCTCCTCCTCCTGAAGAGTTGGTTTTCTGTACACTGCGTTCACTCGTCTCTGGTCACGGTTTGTAGGGTGAAGCTCGTTTCCCAGGAAAGTCTAAGAGAGTCTTCAAAGCTGGTCTTCCGTCTTAAAGCGTAACCACTCGTCCCTTCTTCTCCCAGAAATGGTCCTTTTTGCTGGTACCACCAATAACTAGTAATAGAAATAGAAACGAAACGCTCTTCTGAGTATGGCGTTTTGCGACACATAGTTATGTGGCCCCCTCTTCTATTCTACCATCTCATGTAAGAATTTACCATCGATGAGAATTAAATTTAATCCCTGGGGATAAAACTTTCTTTACATTTAAACTGAATAGCGTTAGCTTTACATTACATTTAAATAAAAAGGTTAAACCTACATATATAAAATGTTTTACATTTACATCTCCACTGTTTGGAAAGTGTTCACAATATAAATTAATTTATGTTTCCTTTATATTTACACTTGTTGAAAAGTTTGAAAATTCTATTAATTTTAATATGAATATGTTTTTTTCGTTTACATTTACACTGAGTGAAAAGCTTCGAAACTGTAAGTATTATTCTTAGAATGTACATTATATCTTTCATCTTTCCCTCCATGCTCCATAGGGAACTTCGAACTACTTTATGCTTTTAGTTCTCTTTACGAAACTATCAATAAAGCAATCACCAGCCCGTGCAGTGGTGGTTCATGAATCATCATTATATACGCTGAGGTTGCCAGCCTCAAGTGATTTTGACATCCAATAGCGAGTTTCACACATTAAACTTCACATGGTAATATATACATATATATGTTAGTTCACATGTTGGTAATGAAATATATAATGAAAAATGCACTACTTACGCCAATCTTGGCTACAGACTTGTTGTTCAGATGAATAGAAGAGACGAGTCGGTCTCTTACACGCGTCTGGGGGGTCTTTAATTTGACAGTAGGTTCCCTCTCTGACTCCGTGTGTTTCTTCAGTTTCCTAGTCCCGCTGTTCCTTATTAAAATGTAGATATTTCCTGTGCTTTGTAAGTCGTATTTGGTTCTCCAATAAAAGGTCCGGTTAACAAAAGGAATTATGAATCTAGTCTTCACTCTGGCGAGGTCTAATGTTGTCTTGGCGAGCGTGAAATTCACAGTGAAATAAAACTGCGAAATGGTCAGAATATATTCCTATTTTCCCACGCCTTCGTTTGTTATGGAGTTAAATAAACGCTTCAATCATATTTAAAAAGGTCGCGTGTGGTACTTTCAAAATATTTCCGACATGGAAAAATTTTGCAAAGGTCACGTCTCTCATATATAGTAATATGATGTCCGATGCCCTTGTGTACAAACTTACAGACAGATCGGGGAACTCACATGACAACATGTGTAAGCTGTAATACTTATTACTTTATTAGAAAGTAATGTTGTCATAACAAGTCGGTCCGGAAGCGATTATGTCACCTTTGTCTGCTCACATGTCTCACACAGACAGTAATCTCGTCTTATCAGCGGTTCAGTCTAAACGCGCCGGTGACTATCTTATCTCAGTTGCTCACCGCAAGCTAGGATAAACATTATCTGCAAGTAGTGTCACAAATGTTTGAACATACTAACTACTTGCTCCTTTTCCGATAATGAGAAGAAGTTGGTACTTTTAAAAGTACACAAATAAAAATCAGTACCACAAACGTACCGATACTGCCGAAGAGAAACAAAGATCGTAAAGAGGTCGTCCATTTCGTCACAATGTGGCCAAAGTATTTTAGCTGCCGAACTTTGATCTCTCTCATTAGTTCTCTTTTCATACCTAGATTTTCTAGGACATCCTTATTTGTTTTCTTCTCTTTTCATGTGATGCGCTCCATTTTTCTATATATCCACATTTCAAGAACCTCAAGTCTTTCTTCCAACTGATTATTCATCGTCCATGTTTCTACACCATACAGTAATGCAGAATATATATAACACTTTATGATTCTCAGTTTTAATTTGTGAGATAACTGTTTAGATGTCAGTATATGTTTCATGTTATTGAATGTAGCTTTGGCCATTCCTATTCTCGAAAAATACAAAAGAATATTAAATCAAATAACAAGAGACTGCTGGAAGCAAACAACAGACAACTGAGATTTTCCTAGATTAAAAAAAAAGGGAACAAACTGTGGAAACTAGTTAGATCTTTGAACAATGAATAACCGTATAAAAATCACATCACAATCAAACACGGTGAAATATGATCTCAGGGAAAAAAAACTGCAAATGCACTCATGAAACACTATGCCAGTGCTAGCCACATAGATGCACCAAAAGACATAACAAGGCCATACTTGATGAACTAAGGAGTCATGACAACATAAAACATGCACCAGAAGAGCACATAATCGTAAAGTTAACAATGGAAGAAGCAATGAAAAAAGAAGTCACCTAAAAAAGAATGGCAAAAAAAAATTAAATGTTAACAAGCCTAGGCACAAAGGCAAAAAAAGAAGTTTCTGGCCATCCTAAACTGCAGCTGGAAATGATGAAAAATACCCCAGACATGGAGAGACGCTATACTGATACCAAAACCAATGAAAGACAAAGATCAGACAGAGCCTAATGGCTACAGACCTATTAGTCGACTTAGCTGTGTAGGAAAATTGATGGAGCGCATAATTAATGCCTGACTGATGTCAGGGCTTGCTGTATCCGAAAGCTTGCCACAGGGCTAGGTCGTCTGCAAAAGGCGGCATTGTGGGTTCTTCTTGGAGTATTCTTTGATATGTCATGTATGTACGCAAGGAACGATGTGGGCAACAGGACTCCCCCTTGGGGATCACACTGCTCCAATATCATCTTCCTACTGGTCTGCCCTTATAGTTGCACTCTGGGAGTTCTATCCCACACACTTCATTGATGTCCAACACTAAAAGACTCTATTCATTACAAAAACGTGCAGTGCGCCTAATTTCAGACAAAAACCTCACACAGTGTGTAGACGCATATACATATCTTAACATATTACCACTAAGAAAGCGCCTCTCTTCAACAAAGTCAAATTTATTCACAAAATCTTGTCACAGAATGCTCCAACGTATCTGTGGCCTATTTTCAAATACAGCGGAAGACGCAGTCAACGCTTAAATAAATTACACATGCCCAAGCCTAGGCTCGACTTATTCAAGAAAAGTTTAGCTTTTTCTGCTGCTCATCTGTGGAATACTCTTCCACACGACTTAAAAAATACTCTTAGTCCATATTCATTCAATCACAGACTTTTCAAATAAATCATGAGTGCCGATTATGCCACCCTAATTTCGTTATGTTCTTAAATAATTACATAACATCATATGTAAGTTTTAAAGTTAATTTTCTCCTGTTTAGTATAAATTATGATACGCATCTGTAAATCTGTGTAACTGTTATTGTACTGTTACAATGTTGGGATTTTATTTTATTGTACTTTTTCGTTATTTTATTATTTAAGTAATATTTAGGATACGTGTGAGAATAAATGGATTCAGTATGGAAGATGAGAGAAAAGAAGGGCAGAATGTTAGACGGGCCTGCGTGCCCAATTCTAAACCCTTTGAAAATAAAGTTCGTTCGTTCGTTCGTTCGTTCTTTGCAGCTTGATTTTCAGTCTCACTTTCCACACTTTGTCAAGTGCTTCTTTGTCAGTCCACCAAACAACTAGCATGTGTTTTTTCTCTTGAAAGGTGTCCTCAATTTTCGGAGCTATATATGTGATCTGGTCTTCAGTCTGTGTTTCCTGAATCCTGCTTGCTGTGGGGCTAAGAGATGTTTCCCTTCCAAATGCCGCATCAGTCGGACATTAATTATGCGCTATATCAATTTTATTTTGCAGCTAAGTAGACTGATAGGTCTGTAGCTACTTGATTCAATCTGATTTTTGTCTTTCTTTGGTATTGGAATCAGTATAGCGTATTTCCATGCCTGTGGTACTATTCCTCAATAAATGCAACAGAAGATGGAGTTGAAGGAGTCTTTCTGAGCTTAAGCAATGGCCCACACACACACACAAAATAAAATTGTAAAAAAAAGCTGCCAGTCGCAACAGGAAAATTCTCGAGTAACTTCAGAGCAGAGGCAAAGGCCTTAAAAATTGCAGCAGAAGTCCTAATGACAGAAGAAAGCTCAGAGAGATAAGCAGCTATCTTTTCAGATGCGCTGTTGGAGATTGCAACGCTGAAGAATCAGAATAATGCCGACCTGGAAGACCTAAGAACAACACTTCACAAAATGTGTCAGGAATTCAAAAGTTGTATACAATGGTTCGCTTCTCACTGCAACATTCTCAGAAATGAAGAGGCTGACAAATTTCAAAGGAAATGTGAAAGCTGCCTCAACTTGACACACGGATAACTTAAGAAGAGGCTAAGAGTTTTATCAAGAGCAGATATATCCGACGGAAGAAACAGAAAGTCAATCACAATGACGTTATACAGCATAAATCAGCCAGAGGGTGTAACAGGACGCTTTCAAAGCAGCCTCGATGGTTGGAAATGCCATGTACCAAGTGACGCCAGACTTGTATAAATATGAAAAATGTAATACACCAACAAAAATGAAGTGTTGCTGCTCAAACTGTTCATAGATGGTTTTTCTTTCGAACTGTGTAATGGTAATTACGTGCAGGCATTATTTATCACGTTTTACGATCACCATAGTGGCCATGTTCATTACGTCTTTTATGTTTTCATTATGGTGCCGGAGACCAAGCTATTTTTTTCAGACAATGCTGCCTATTTTCAGTCTGCCAAGCTGTTTCTTAACATAGCTGAGAGCTACATTATGCTTATGTCGTACGAGAGCAACACTTACAACATACCAGTATTATGAGCAAGAGACGTGACAAATTGTTTGGTTTGGTTTGTTTTTAAGGACTATCTTCATTGCAGACGGACTACTCCATCAGTGCTCCGATCTCCTCCCTTAGATCACACAAGGAGGATCTCAGCAAAGTGCACGAACTCCGTAGCACCGGCGAAAATCCCAGTGTGTGTATATAGGAATCACACATTCTATAAATATTTTTGAGGTGGGTAGGTTTCTAATTTTTAAATTTTGCAGCGGCCTACTCTTTACGATTTCCAACTGCCGTGGGATTTTTAACGTGCGCAACTTGCACACGGGGCCTCCTTTTTTTTCGCCCTTATCCGATAAGGCTAGGTATCCGATCTCACTACCCAGGAGACCAGGAAGGAGTATGACATTATTAGGACCACTGGTTCTGAAAAAAAATTTTCCATAAATTATATCTCCTAAACTGGGAATCAAACCCGGTACCTCTAGAACTAGAGGCGGACGACAAACTTCTTAGCCACTCCGACCCCCACAAATTGTAAGAGTACCTAACACCTCAACAGCTTGATAATTTCATAGTGACCTCTCTGTCATGGCACCTGTAGCCGCAGATAATCATGTTAATTCTTGTCATTCCACGATATAACAATTACTCGCTATGGATTTCTTTATTGGACCGCATTTTTCGTCTCTTTCCATGCTATCGCGGCTGCCTTGGTTTCCTCTTCTGCCATTCTTCTCTAGGTTTCCGTTGGCCCCCAGACACTTTTAATCACATGTGGGTTCCCTTCAAAGACAATAAAATAGTTGGTATTATTAATATTACTTTATTTCACCCCCACGTTGACAATTAAAATGCGTTTCATTTAAACTTTCATGAAAGAACTGGCGGAACGAATTTTTTTTCTCTGACGAGACGCACATCGATATAAGATTAAAAAATGAGGCACAAACGGTACAAAAATTGTAAACTTGTCAACGATAATTGAATGCTAGGGTGTTCAACTGTGTTTCTAGACCGAAGTTAAAACAAATATTTACTACATACTTTGCTAAAAAAATATTCTTAATTACTGAAGATAACAAACAATAAAAAATTTTTTTTTCTTACTGCCTGTCACTGTAATTGCAATGATTTCTAGCACTACACTTGGCAAATGATGGAAAGGATTGGGTTTACTTGTAACCAAGTTACCGCTGGGTTTTTTTCATGTGTGTGCTGTACGTTATGATACTGTTTGGTGCTTGAATTCTTGTCTGCACTTTGACAAATTATTGCAACACTTGCGTCGTCTTATCATTGTCAACATTTGTACTTGTGCTTTGAAGAAAGGGTAAATAATGTTTATTCATAAATTGTAGGTTATGGAACACAGATAGAACACTTCGTTGATTATCCATAATACTTTCCTTCAAGTTTATTTCACTGAAGCTTTGATTAAACTGGGACGCACTCTGTGAGCTATGTTGCTTAAAAATGCTAAAGCGCCCACTACTAGTCCGTACCAATGCGGAATACAAAACCCTTGGCCACGATTCATTTTCTGACAATGTTTTTAAAGAAAACACATCTGTCGTGAAACGATGTTTTTCCACCGCATTCAGATGGGCTTGTGCTGTGTCATAGTCTCTTAGTCTGAAATGAAAGGAATTAATTACTAATTTGGATTGACACTGGAGAAAATCAATACTCTCATAGACGCATTCTAATCACCTAAACCCTAAATTAGACGTGTTCAAACATACTCTATACATGCCCCTAAACTACTGCGATCCAAAGACGGTGTGGTGTGTTGAAGAAATAGTGGAGCTCAAAATAACAACGTTTAATTTAAGTTTAAAAAACCCTCCAAAACAAGCACAATTTTGCGAACTGTGTAGTCATATGTGACGAGAAGCCTGCAGCTTATTCACTGTGGTTTTAATGTGCGTATAATAACAACTTTCACAGCTTTACAGCGTGACAATATATTTGTAGCTAACAGACGGATAGTGAGAAAATAAACTGAGCGACTACAGTTATGTGTGAGTAAGCAAATCGCCCATAAAGATGTGAGACAATTAATAACCAGAATGAATTTAATATGTCTGGAAGCGGTATTCAACTATCGGAATTATTCCTACAAATCGTGTGGTAACAATAGTCCTAAAAATAAACGTTAGGAGTCACATATGACAAATCACTGATGCATGAAAGGGGTACTGGCCATTTGCACTAGGCCTTCTATACACATCGAAATGAATGTAGCTGTCTGCCTGTCTACATAAGTACGCGACACAGTCTTTTACATCGAAATGTTCAAATTATAACGAGACAGTAGTTTAAGTATACTCTCCTGTCAAACACGCATCTCTGGTATTCAATAAAATGCAAACATTCTCTAGCAAATGAGAGTAGATCAGCGGACATCAAACACTTGAGCATAGAGCTCACATGGACACGACTTGTCTCTTCAAGAACATATTCGAAAATCACCTCTAGCAGACGTTAAAGCACAGTCGTATGTGTAGTCATCGTTGGCAGAAACGCAGGCCTGGCAGCATCTTCGCATAGGGGAATATATTCCATGCTTCTGTCAGGGTATGTCGCGGATCATCCAGAGTCCACAGTCGTCTGACACGGGTAAGTTGACATCCAGTCTCGCCCCATACATGTTTTGTCTAACTGCCATGATTGGCATTAGAAGTCAACTTCAACTTAAGAATTCCAGAATAACACAGAACTAACTTAATAAAGCCTAACTCCAACGACATAAAGAATTATATTTCTTAATTTGCGATGGAAATCTCACAGCCACAATTTCTTTAAACACAAATGCTCTATCAGTCTAAGAAATTTCATCCTGTTTTGCTAACAAGACTTTATAATTATGTATGAAACTTTATAATAATAATAATAGCCCCTTCAGTCATAACTGACTATGGGAATGTGCCCCTGAGGTGACAGCCCTCATCTGCACCTATAGGGTGAAGCTGGAGTGTCCTCTCCAGGGCGCGAGCTTGGGCACAGTTATATGGAGATCAAGCTGTTGCCCATGCAGCATGTTCCCCCTCTCTACACAGCTGGTAGATCCAAAGGAACGGCAGTAGCCGATACAGTTTGGTACCAGCCACGTCGCAGGAGTTGCCAGAATAATGTCGAATCGACATTAGACTGCCTTAGGGACTCCGACTCCGGATTTATTCTCAGGGTTTACTCCCGAAGCCAATTCCATAAATGGATATTCCCGCAAGGCAGCGGTGGTTTGAATTCAGAGTTCCTTCTCTTAGATAAGCTACCAACCAAGGATCACGAGCCTTATCTGCCCGAAACTTTATAATACGTTATATAATGCAGTGTTATTCCAGTCAATTCTCGTAATTATTTGTTTTTGACCTAACTGTCGGGGGGGGGGGGGGGGGGGGCTTTAATCTGTTTTGTTCTTGTTCTTGTTGCAGGGAAACTAATGTGTTATTTCCTATAATTCGTTTACAGTTAGTAGAAGTTCACTTCCTTCTTTGCCTCGGTTGTCCAATTCATTAGGGATCCTGTCTTATCCAATGAGCCAGAAACTTTTATTTTCAGAGAGAACTCTGGATATAAGACAATTTAATTTTTCTTCATTCTATATTAAGTTCAGATATATGCCTCTAGACATTTTCTCTCTTTCTATTTATTCGTCCACAACTCCACATTTACCTTGAGAAAGTCATGTCTGTTTCCAGATTTAGATTATTTGGAATAAGTGCAACCTGGTTGTAATTGTAAGCGTGGTGTAGAGGACGGGAAAAAACTTTAAAAGCAAATGAACTAGTCTACAAAAGTCGTTGCAAATAGTTCCGTTGCAAAATTGATATTATTCTAAAGTACGTTTATAGCTCTGGATGTCATTTTAATCCACTATTTTCTTAATGTTAGGAGAATAATTCGTCACACGAAAAGTCCTATGCCGTCAATTATATCAATATAAGAATACAAAAGGCTAGATGAACTTTCATTGCCAAACCTTTGAAGATCAAAAGAAACCTGGTCCAACACAAAAAACAGAATCTTCAGTTCAAATGTCAAGTATGGCTATTGTAAGGCTCTGATTCACGCAGAACAAAAAAAAAATAAAAAACTGCAATAAAAAGCTACAGACTTTCATACATATTTGTGTAGAACAGAAAGATTGCAGTGGTATGACACGATCATACATGTGAAAACTTATGACCAGAACTAGACAAGCGTCAGTGGAACAAGAAATCAGAAGTAGTCGCTTGTGTCATTTCACTTTCTCATCAATTCTTCATTTGTCTAAAATTATTAAACCTTTTCACATATTTCTTTCTTATCTCTAGAAATTAAACACGTTTTCATCAGAATTTCCTTCATTCTTATAATGCTGTAAAAACTACTTTCTTTGTTCAGAGGTGTGTCTTGCACTCTGAATATTTTCGCTTGGCAATGTGAACTTTGCAGAGTTAAGAGCGCACAGCAACGAACAGGCTACACAAAGGAATTACCAGGTCTTAAGCCATAAATCTTTTGTTCCCCTCTTCAGTGCACAAATTAACAGATAGCTACACAAAACTATGCATCTAGAAAAAAAAGAAATCATCAAAAAGGTCGCAGTTTGCCCAAGCAGGAGGCTGTATCAAGAACAAAAATGGTGTAATCTTACTTGATGAGATAGACATTTCAAACAGATGGGCAGAGTACGTAAAAGAACTATTACAGAGATAAAAAACCATCACCAGATTCTGAAGAAGGCCCAAACATTCTCAGATCAGAAGTAGAGAATACAATACATATGATACAAAAAGGAAAATCAGCAGGCATGGATAACATAAAAATTTAAATGATAGAAGCCCTGGAGAGCTTTGGTATAGATAAAATCACATATCTATGCAATGATATATACAATAAAGGATATGTACCACATGCCATGAAGACAGCAGTCTTTATAACATTGCACCAAAACCTAATGCAACAGAACGTTCAGACTTCAGAACAATCAGCCTGATGAGTCATGCAATTAAAATACTGCTCAAAATTATACAGGAAAGAATAAAAAGTAAGGTAGACAGTGAAATCCAAGAACAGCAGTTTCGTTTTAGACGGAACAGCAGAACAAGAGAGGCAATATTTTGCCTAAGAATATTAGCAGAAAAATGTAGAGGTCCAGAAAAGTATATACATGTGCTTCATTGACTATAAGAAGGCTTTTGACAGAGTCCATCATGAGAAAGTAATTGAATGCCTCGAAGACGTAGGTATTGATGGAAAAGACATAAGAATACTCAGTAACCTTTATTGAGAGCAAACTGCCAAAGTAAGATCTGGAAGGAATTATTCACCAAACATAGACATAAAAGAGGTGTCAGACAAGGTTGTGTGCTGTCCCCCTGCCTATTTAATCTATCTTCTTCTTCAGGTGCTTGGTCTGGAACCGACATTAGCGATCATGACCCACCAATCTTCTCTGTCTTTTGATAGTCTAATGAGGTTGGTGTTGCCTGTCGTGAAACATTCTAAATCCACATATATAAATTAAAAAGTAAATGTAAAGCCTAACTCATAAATTCAATAAAAAGGAAAGAAGAATGGTAAAAGACCAGTGCTGTCACAATGACTGTACTCGAGATCCCCCTTTTTATGCTCCGTCTGCAAAATTGTAACGCTTTCACGTTTGATAGTAAAACCTACAGCAGCATACACGCGTTTCAGAAAAAACAATACAACGTGTACTGTATTTCTTAGAAAACCTTGAAATACGCAAGCTGATTAATGACCTAAATTAATACTAGCATTAATTTCATTTTTTACACTGTGTAATGAAAAGACAGATGGACTTAGGATAGAAAGAGAGAGAGGGCTGATCGGAGGAACAAATGCAACACTAACATGCGTCTCGCGATATAAAATTAATGCCACCCCATGCAGGCTTGATTTTTTTTTCAAATAAACAGGGACAAAAAAACACTACCCATACGAGAGTTAGGTTTAAAAACCTGTAAAATGCTTATTAGAAAATATGACATTCTACTGTTTTATGTCTAAACTCCTGACATTAGTCTGACAGTACAGCAGACACCCTAAAGTTTGGAAGTGAGGAGGTGGCAACAGCACGACTATCCTAGAAGAAAATACATATTTTGAACGCAGCCACTTAGCTCCCTCAAAACTTATATATTTGGGTTCCTTAGGACTTGCTGACAAAGAATATGTTAAGTGTTACGCAAACAGTCTAGGAATTAACAAATTATAGCCAAAAGAAAATAGTGAGGGTGTGTAAAGGGCAATTTTTACTATCTTGCAATATAATACATTTATATACTTATTATGTTCGCAAATATTTTGTAAAATAAGTATTTCCTTTTTAAGTGCTTAAGGAGAAGTCATTTTTGAGTTACTTCCCTTGAAAGTAGTTCCATCATCTTCGATCGGACTCCGCGGACGAATTTAGGCCTACTGCGATTTATTCTTTGGCTGGGTAGGAATAGATTATTCTTGCTTCAGTATATCTATGGCCTGAATTTATACGTAGTATTTGTATGAGTAGGACGAGTCTGTCTTATATATGGATATCTTTACATTTCTAAGTCGAACTATGTTGGTTGTCGCTAGAAAAGGTCAAAGGCTACGCAGCGGAAGTATCGCTAGCAAGGGGTGTGATTCATGGCTGTCATCCTGTCTGGATGTAGAATTTTGATGTAGCCGGCCTATCGCCGAAAATGTGATCTATAAGTAGATGGGGAAAAGTGATAGTCATTTAGACATGTTGTATGTACTTTACCCCAGTGTTTATTCTCTTTTGCCAAGGAATGGCAAAGTTATATTTCGCATAGAAAGGTAAAACCACAATTTATTATGAACTTGGGCTTCGCCATCGTTGTCGATAAACAGATGCACAGTGGTACTTTTGAAAAGAATATTTATTCAAAGGAAGATGACATTCCTATGTATCAGCACTAGATTATATGATATTATTCAATTACCTCTATGACAGAAGTTATGAAGAAATGAGGACATTTAACGAATGACCAATTTTGGTCTGGATCCTATAGTGAGTGAAACTCACGAGAGAAGAACAGCCATGTTGAAATTCATATACTTTGTATTTATCGAGTGAGAAAAAGGGATGCCTGTACTATCGCTCGATGAACCAAGAGATCACTGCTACATGTGAGAACCCATGTCTGGGATTCCTATATCTTTATGGAAAAATATATATATTGAACTTTACGTGAAGGGATATTCGCTAGACGAGATTAGGTCTAGGAGCCTTCCTATATATTGGTTATGGTCTGACGTGCCCAGTCAGTAAAGCCAGATGATTTACATGATGGAACTCTGAATGCTTATTTACGAATGCTCCATTATGATATTTGCCAAGCATGAATGCTAACTTAAGATGATATGCCTGTGATCAACATTATGCTGTCTATGTCGACATTTGTTCCTGTAACCATACACGTACTGTCCAAGTGTGCGTCTCATTAAATGTTATAAAAAGACCACCGTAGTTCCAGTACTTCTTGAATTCGAACAGTGTGAGTATGAGTGATGTACTACCAACTTGTCAACTCTATCGAATCATTCTACCATTCGCGTTCTGACATTCATATACACACTCATTGTCTACACTCACATTCTTGTCGGAGCCTCATCACGTTCCAGGACAAGATGACCTGTATGACCAAAACTGTGCTGGGTTTAATGAGTTGACAATCGTTACACTTTACTACACCAGTCCCAACATCTACATTTATCAACTGGTGTGCCAGCTTCCTGGGTCAACCTGCACAGTGACCATATTGAGAAGTAAACTTCTGAGACCAGACGTTCCTTGGGGTCTGTTACGACACACAAATACATCAACAGTACAACTCTACAGTGATGTCAGCGTGACCTGTCCTGTCGAGAGTATGCGGTAACTAGGTCAGCGTTTGTTGACATTTGGTTCGTTGGACATTTGCCATACAACTGACAGTGTTACACAGCAAGCTTGGTTGAAACATAGAACATTACACATCAGGACTGGAGAATATTTGACAGTGTTTGCGAAAGGAAATGTTATTGAACTGAGAAGTCCTACATCGATTGTTATCATTCACATCAACGATGGAACTTCTATTTCTGTGTTGAATTTAAAATAATTAGACCAGAAGTATTTATTTAATAAAGTACCACAGTACTGTACTATTAGGCAGTGTAACTGAGCCTTCTTTACAACACATTCTTTCTGCAACACTCTATTTACATCATATTGCCATACTAGTTATGCATTTATGTATTTATGTTTAAATATTTATATGTGATATTTGTCACACAACAGAGTATCCCACGTAATAGAGGGTCTGATGTGTGCGTTTCTATAGGTGCAATTTTCTTGATTGAAAATTTGCTGCGACAGCTGTTGCTATTAGTGTTAGCTGTGAAGACTGTACTCATTGTTGTTTTTGTAATATTCCTCTGTTCTTTAGTTTGTTTTGATTTGTTTGTAATTTGTTGGTCTACCCTATTCTATCTTTCAGTTCTATTCTCAATTTATATTTATATACTGTGGCGTTATTTGTATTTGTTATCCTCTTGCGGGTTATCTTTTATTGTTTTTCCCATTTGATTTATGTCATTTCCGCAAATGTTTTCATGTTCTTCTGTATAACTATTTTGTTTTGTGCCTGATCGTCATACACTATTTAAAATATAGTTGATCATATAAATTGATGTACAAGAATCAACTGATAGTTAATTTCTATTACTAAAGGTACACAGTTGATGATATAAAACACTATTTCTGGTGCACTGCACTTATATTATAAAGTGAACCAGCAACTTATAGCTGTTATTATATAAGGATTTATACAAGACCTTTGTAAGGCTTGTTTCCCACAGTGATTGGGATAGTTAAGCACTATTTTCCACAGGTTAAAAAGTTATCATACAAGGTCTTTGATTAAGACTAAGAAAGTGAATTTATTTACTTTTGCAAATTACTGATCTTATTAGACAACATGTCTACATTAGATTATTTTATCACACAAGGCAGGGCTCTTGATAAGACTGGTCAGCAATTAGAAGAACGGGCAGTTGCTCAATATGACAAAGCATTAGCTGCTGCTGCTGAAGAAAGAAAAGCATTGATTGAAGAAAAGAAATTAGCAGCTGAGGAGAAAAGATTAGAAGCTGAGGAAAAAAAATTACAAAGAGAGTATGAACAAAAGAAATTGCAGATACAGACTGATGAAAAAAGATTCCAGATGGAAATGGAAAAAGAGAAAAGAAAGGATGAAGCTGCTGCAGAAGAGAGAAAATTACAAGCTGAAGCTCAAGAGAAAAAAGCAATAAGAGAACATGAACACCAAAAAGAACTTTTAGCATTTGAGTTAGAAAAGTTAAAGTTAACAAACATAAGTGATGGTAATCAAGCATCTGGTGGTAATGGTAAACCCTTTACTTACAAGGTCAAGGTACCAGCGTTCAACCCTTCCAGTGATGACATAACATTCTGGCTAAATAGATTTGAACGCTCGTGTCGAGCCCATAATGTGGACAAATCACAATATGCTAACCAGTTATCAGAAAATCTGAAAGGTGATTCTCTGACTAGTTTAAGTTTGGTTGAAGAGGCTGACAAAGATAACTATGATGTTATTAGGGCAGCCTTATTAAAGAAGTATCAGTTGTCTGAAGAGGGTTATCGGAAGTTGTTTAAGACAATGGTGCCTGAGGCAGGTGTAGAATTCTCAGAATTCATTGCAAGGACACGTCTTACATTTGATCGTTGGATTGAGCTATCCAAAACAGAAAAGACTTATGAAGCCCTTATGGACTTGATACTCAGAGACAAGATTATGTCAAGTATAAATAAACCTTTCCTCGAATTCTTACATGAGCGTAAACCTAAGTCTCTAAAAGAAATGGAACAGTATTGTACCCAATACGTCACTGCACATCCGGACGTAGCTATTAGCAACAGTAAGGTTAAAGAAGGTATGCCAGTTGCTTCTGCAACACCATACAACCCTAATCACTCTCACAAATTCCAAGGACCTCAAAATAGGTTTAATAAAAAAGGTAACTATTACAGTTATCAGAACCAAGGTAACCAATCATTTCAGGGTTCTTCTTCGAATACCTGGAGAAGAGCTGACAGCCCTCGATTCAGGGGTGGTCATAATTACAGGAACTTTCGCAAAGGAAGTCATTCTAGAAACTATCCAAGTTTTCCTTCATGGAGACAACAGGATCATAATTACCGAGATACTCATATTCATTATAATGAATATGATGATAGTAACCAAAGGAGCTATGATTCAAACCCGAGTAGGGGTTATAATAGTGGAAACAATGATAAGTACAGAGGCAATAATAACAGAGGTAGAGCACAATTCAAAAAACATAAAGCTCATTACCAGGCGAACTCTGCACAGCAAGAGTCCCACGAAGCCTATAAACAAAATAAAGATAATGATGACTCTAATAATATGGCATGTGCCGCTTTTGATTTTGGGAGAGCATCTCAGTGCCCCCAATGCAAAACATTATTTGAGCCAACCACAGTGTCTACTTTAAGCTGTGGGCATCCTCTTCCCGCTCTTCCTGCGTCAATCGCGCATGATGGGAGAGGTTCTCTTGTCTTACACAAAGGTTTAGTAAATGACAATCCAGTCTCAGTACTTTTTGATTCTGGATGCACAACTATTGGGGTTAGGCAGTCACTCATAGATCCTTCTCATTCTACAGGCAAAGTAGTCAAATGCGTAACATTTGGCGGCACCATAGAGAAATACTCTACCGCTATAATTAGGATTGCTACTCCTTTCTTCACAGGAGATGTACACGCATGTCTTTTGCCGAATCCGATCGCTGATCTTATCATCGGTCGCATTCACGGAGTCAAAGAATGCACTCCGGAGCAAATTTCCGTTTGGGAAAATCAAAATATGCAATCTGCTAATGCGGTAGTCACTAGAGCTCAAGCTCTCAATATGCCTGAAACTTCATCTGTTGAAGATAATGAAGTGCATAACCAAGATGATCCCTTGGTAATTTCTCGTGACTCGTTTATAAAACAACAAGAAGAAGATCCGACTCTTAAGAAATTCTTCACTCTTGTAACGAAAGGTGATCCGAATAAAGATTCAAATTGTAAATCTTGGATTACAATGAAGAATGGCGTACTTGTACGTATGGTGCAAGACTCCACTAAGTCAAGTCATTCTCAGATTCTTGTACCCAAGAATTTGAGAGTTAAAATCTTACAACATGCACACGACTCTCAGTGTGCTGGTCACATGGGTTTTTCCCGTACAAAGTCAAGAGTTCTTGCGGCTTTCTTTTGGCCTTTTGTGAACAAGGACATACGGATCTATTGTCGATCCTGTAAAGTATGTCAAGAAGTCAAATCCAAAGGTCCTCGTCATGCTGCGCCTATTCAGGCTGCAGATATTCCTATTCGTCCATTCCAGAAAATGGCGATAGACATCATTGGTCCATTCAAGATCAAATCTGCTAGAGGACATCAGTTTATCTTAACGTGTGTAGACATGTGCACACGTTGGCCAGAGGCTATCCCTCTAAAGAGCATTACTACCGCTGACATTGCAGATGCTCTTTGGCTTATATTTTCTCGGCTGGGATTCCCCGGAGAAATATTATCAGATCATGGCACCCAACTGATATCGGATACCATGTCTCAAGTAATGTCTACTCTACAGATAGAGAGATCTTTGAGTAGCATCTATCATCCTATGTCCAATGGGATGATCGAGCGACTAAATAGAACACTTAAGAACTTATTAGGGAAGATAACTGAGGATCATCCTCAAGATTGGGATAGGGTTTTACCCGCGGCCCTCTTCGCGTACAGAGAGGTCCCCAATGAACATACAGGGTTTTCGCCCTTTGAACTTGTCTTTGGCGCGCGACCGCGCGGCCCAATGTCTTTGCTGCATGATCTTATAACAGCTGACAATATTGACGATGACACAAAATCTTCTTACGAGTATGTCATCGCGCTGAGACAGAAGATTATCGAAGCATGCAAATTGGCAACGTCCTCTTCTGAATTTGCTAAGCAGAAGGCAAGACAATTTGCTAATAAGAAGAGAACTTTACGACAACTTTGTCCTGGTGACAAAGCATTTGTTTTGCTACCTTGTCGTGAAAATAGACTCCTTATTAGTTGGAAAGGTCCGTACGATATAATATCGAAAATTTCAGATGTTGACTACATCGTCGATATCAACGGGAAGCATAAAACCTTCCACATCAATATGCTTACGGAGTTCCATGAACGTCCTGACTATCTACAGCCTATTTTCCAGGCAACGGACGATTCTCATGTCAAACATGGTCATTACTCATCACTGTCTGTAATACAGGATGAGGAAACAAGTTTTTCGGATGTTAATCTTCCGCTTCCAATGATCCCACTTCATTCTAGTGAATCATGGAAAGACGTTACTGTTTCTCCTGATTTGTCTCTAGGAGAACGGCGACAAGTTTCGGTTATGTTACAAACATTTCAGGATGTCCTCACTGACATCCCTGGACAAACTCATGTCATTGAGCATGACATTGTTCTAACTGAACATACTCCAATTAGGGTTAGACCTTATCCTATCCCTATACATTTCCAAACACAGGTTGAAAAGGAGTTGGATGAAATGATAGATTTACAAATAATCGAACCATCCACTTCTGCATATTCTTCGCCGATGGTTATTGTTCGGAAAAAAAAAGACAATAACATACGTCTTTGCGTTGACTATCGCAAATTGAATCAAGTTACGAAGTTCGATGCTGAACCTATGCCTTTACTAGAAGAGTTACTTACTCGTCTTTCTAAATCGCATTTTTTCACTAAACTTGATTTGTCTAAAGGATATTGGCAAGTTCCATTATCCGAACGCGCCAAACCTCTTACCGCTTTCTCTACTCCCAGAGGCCTTTTCCAATGGAATTTTATGCCTTTCGGCCTTATGAACGCACCAGCTACATTTGTACGCATGATGCGTCGAATCCTATCGTATCGGTCAGATGTCATTGCTTATCTAGACGACATCTGTCTTTTCAGCGATACTTGGGAAGATCACTATTCAGGGTTAGTTGAATTATTATCAACTCTGCGTGAGTATAACCTGACAGCAAAACCATCTAAAGCTTGTGTTGGCTTTAGCGAAATTGCTTTCTTAGGCCATCGAGTAGGTCACGGTTTCTTGAAGACAGAAGACCATAATATCACTAAGATACTTAACATCTCTATCCCTAGGACTAAAAAGCAAGTGCGAAGTCTTTTAGGTCTCATACAATTTTATGGACGTTTCATTCCGAATCTGTCCTCTATCATGGCACCTCTCTCTACACTATTAAAGAAAGGGTCGCCTAACATGGTTCACTGGTCTCATGAATGCCAATCCTCACTAGAGAAGATCAAAACTATGTTTTCATCACCACCTATTTTAGTGTTACCTACAACAGATAAGACATTTGTTCTTCGTAGTGACGCTTCATCCACTGGGATTGGAGCGGCACTAATGCAAGAGTACTCTGGAACTCTGCATCCTGTAATGTATATATCCAGAAAACTTAATGCTGCAGAAAGGAATTACTCGGTTTTAGACCGTGAATTATTGGCAATGGTTTGGTCAATTCTCAAACTCCAAAGATTCCTTCTGGGCGCGCATTTCGTAGTGGAAACTGACCAAAAAGCTCTTACGGCTATCCAAAGTAAGAACTTGAAGAGCTCGAGATCAACTCGATACGCAATCGCTCTTCAACCTTTTCATTTTTCGGTACGAGCTATCCGTGGTTCAGAAAATGTGATGGCGGACATTCTGTCCAGATGCCCACATGATGCCACTTAACTGTTAAATATTGGATTTTTTAATATGTATAACTTTACAACAGTTATTTTTTGTTGTTTTTACTAAGATACACATTTGTAATTTAATAATAGAATGATGGTATCTCTACTTAGCGGTTTATTGATGTTTATTCACCGCTGTTCTTTGATGATTGTTTCTTCATAAATCATAAATTTAAGATTATAGTGTGAATTTTTGGTATGCATTGTATAATTACCAGAATTGTATTATACGTACATCACACCTTCCTGGAAACATTTATTCGTAGAGAAACAATTTCTCTCAGATTTTGAGATATATTCTCACCGGTCATATTAGGAATTATAGTTATTCCTGATATTTGCATCTGCGCAGTATTCTTGCGTTTTGAGCCTATTGTATGGTGCTCCTAGATGTATTTAAAAAAAAAAAATTTTATTTTTTTTCCCGGGAGGTGTGGTAAGACTGTAAAGGGCAATTTTTACTATCTTGCAATATAATACATTTATATACTTATTATGTTCGCAAATATTTTGTAAAATAAGTATTTCCTTTTTAAGTGCTTAAGGAGAAGTCATTTTTGAGTTACTTCCCTTGAAAGTAGTTCCATCATCTTCGATCGGACTCCGCGGACGAATTTAGGCCTACTGCGATTTATTCTTTGGCTGGGTAGGAATAGATTATTCTTGCTTCAGTATATCTATGGCCTGAATTTATACGTAGTATTTGTATGAGTAGGACGAGTCTGTCTTATATATGGATATCTTTACATTTCTAAGTCGAACTATGTTGGTTGTCGCTAGAAAAGGTCAAAGGCTACGCAGCGGAAGTATCGCTAGCAAGGGGTGTGATTCATGGCTGTCATCCTGTCTGGATGTAGAATTTTGATGTAGCCGGCCTATCGCCGAAAATGTGATCTATAAGTAGATGGGGAAAAGTGATAGTCATTTAGACATGTTGTATGTACTTTACCCCAGTGTTTATTCTCTTTTGCCAAGGAATGGCAAAGTTATATTTCGCATAGAAAGGTAAAACCACAATTTATTATGAACTTGGGCTTCGCCATCGTTGTCGATAAACAGATGCAAAGTGGTACTTTTGAAAAGAATATTTATTCAAAGGAAGATGACATTCCTATGTATCAGCACTAGATTATATGATATTATTCAATTACCTCTATGACAGAAGTTATGAAGAAATGAGGACATTTAACGAATGACCAATTTTGGGCTGGATCCTATAGTGAGTGAAACTCACGAGAGAAGAACAGCCATGTTGAAATTCATATACTTTGTATTTATCGAGTGAGAAAAAGGGATGCCTGTACTATCGCTCGATGAACCAAGAGATCACTGCTACATGTGAGAACCCATGTCTGGGATTCCTATATCTTTATGGAAAAATATATATATTGAACTTTACGTGAAGGGATATTCGCTAGACGAGATTAGGTCTAGGAGCCTTCCTATATATTGGTTATGGTCTGACGTGCCCAGTCAGTAAAGCCAGATGATTTACATGATGGAACTCTGAATGCTTATTTACGAATGCTCCATTATGATATTTGCCAAGCATGAATGCTAACTTAAGATGATATGCCTGTGATCAACATTATGCTGTCTATGTCGACATTTGTTCCTGTAACCATACACGTACTGTCCAAGTGTGCGTCTCATTAAATGTTATAAAAAGACCACCGTAGTTCCAGTACTTCTTGAATTCGAACAGTGTGAGTATGAGTGATGTACTACCAACTTGTCAACTCTATCGAATCATTCTACCATTCGCGTTCTGACATTCATATACACACTCATTGTCTACACTCACATTCTTGTCGGAGCCTCATCACGTTCCAGGACAAGATGACCTGTATGACCAAAACTGTGCTGGGTTTAATGAGTTGACAATCGTTACACTTTACTACACCAGTCCCAACATCTACATTTATCAACTGGTGGACATTCACGTCATTTAACAAATAAAGCGTGATTCAACAACTAGTAGCCAGTATGAGTTAACAACAACAATACAGAGTTTATCAGGGTGTCAGACAACACCAAAAAAAAATCGCACAGTGGCATGTTTTGAAACCACCATTTTACGGGAAATAGGCCACCATGTTAAATCCTATTTGATTGGATAGAAGTAAATGTAAGGCGAAACACGATTAGTCGGACTACAAATACTAATTTTTTGATGTTAGGGGAAACAGTAGTGGGGGTACTTTTTTTTTAAAAGCGGTGTAAACATGGCCCGATTGGTTAGATCCGCCAATATAGTCAATTAGGAGCGTCAGTTCAGTGCCACATTTTCAAATAAACTTACTAAAGAAACAGTGCGTTGAGATCCAGCTTATATTTTTTCTAAATAAAAGCCTGGGACAGAGGCAGATCGGAATTTGTGCCATATTCATCGCCAGTCAACGAAATTGTTTATTATTTCCATGAATTGTGGTAAGCTTGACATATTTGATATCTTTTTAATGAAAATTGAATGTGAATTGATAATTTATGTCTGTATATGTGTGTGGTTCAGTAGCAAACATGGGGCAAAGCCTGGATATTGCTCCAACCTGAACAAAACTTGTCGGAGAGGAGTTTAACTGCCTAGGCCTACATGGAATTACCAAATAGTACACTGACACCTATCTTATTGTATAGAAGGACTTACAGCTGAAATTGCAGAGGCGTAGTAACCATTAGGGAGGAGAATACTGGTGTAAATTGTTTCAGATGAAGATAGCAGTTGGCCTACCGCTCTGAACTCAGTGTTTGTTATGTATTGTGCTCAGTGTGGAAATAGATTATAAATTAGTTCTGAAGTAGGAGGTACAACCTTCTTGTTTCAGGGACCGTGGTCCTAAGTTATTGAAGCAGCACCTGGTCTGAGTTTTGCTGAATCCAGAGGCTGACAGCATACTCCTTGGTCCAGATAGCGACCAGTGAGGTGTCTCAAGAACGCAGTGAAGCAATCGAGCAGAGGAGACTTTTTCCTGCCGCCATCACGAAAGATAAGCTTCTGTGGCCAGAGCAGCTCAACATTATGTGCCCCCTCTAAAATTGACATTATATTAAACACAGAGGGACAATAAATTGTTTCAAATGACAGGAACTATGAACTTTTCCCAATACTATTTCCACGATAATCAAACACTTGAAGTCATGATGACAAACAACAACGTAGCTTGAAAAACAAAACCAGTATTACCTCATAGTACTACTTCACAACTTACACACATAGGATAATACTAATAAAATATGTCAATCCAAAGATTCTATTTATAATTGTGTATATATAACCTGTGATTACATTTGAGTGTGATTCCTGGTTCACTTTGTTGTTGAATCAGGATATCAAATATTTGCTAGGAATTAATACATATCTATTTGAAACTTTACACTTGACTCATTTAAGATAATCTTATAGAGTGTTTTATGTATGTGAGTGTCACAGTGGTGTAAAGTGTTGTGGAATAAATTAAATTGTTTATCTGTCTGTTGTTGTTGTGACTTACACTTCATCATTTTCATAACCCTAGACATTCAACGTAGTCATCCCAATATTCCAGAATAATTCTGACTGAGGTATAAATGTGGTAGCAAGTAAGGTTATCTGTAAAACACTACATCTATTAGATACCTTCACAACTGATCTCAGTCAGTACACTAAGTCCCCTATAAATATTTATAACATCCCCCTTTACCACATTGCCCATGCTGTTGTTTGTTGCCCAGTTGTTTAAGCTTTCCACATACATCTTTCTGTTCCTTCCTCTTCCTCTCCTACCTGGTATTTTCCCACATAAGACTAATTCCTCCACTCCTCCTCTTCTGTTAATATGTCCCATAAATTTCATTTGTCTTTTTCTGATGGTTTTGAAGAGCGATCTATTAACACCCGCAGCTGTCAATACCTCGGCATTTGTTTTCTTCTCTGTCCACGATATTCTCAGTATCCTTCTTAAAAACCACATTTCCGCTGCCTCCAGTTTTTTCACCATTTGGTTACTCATTGTCCAACATTCGCATCCATATAAAAGAACGGACCACACGTAGCCCCTTAGTAAGCGAATTGTTGTGCTTATGGTGATGTTTCTGTTTTTCATTACGTTGCTCATCCTAGAAAAGGCTTCTTTGGACATGGCGATCCTTTTCTTTATCTCTGTGTCACATCTGCCATTTGATGTCAATGTGTAGCCTAAATGTTTAAAGAGATTGACTTGTTTGATTTTTTCTCTTTTGCTGTTCAAAGAGCAAACTGGTATTATTTTCTTAGAAACTACCATGCATACAGTTTTGCTGACATTCAAAGATAATCCTATCGATTCGCTCTCCTCCACTACTTTGTCTAGAATGATTTGTATATGTGGCAGAGATATTATGATTAATAGATTTTATTTATCTTTTCTTTATTCTACACTTGTCTTTTACCTTTCTTTCGCTCTTTTACCTTTCTTTCGCATACGCTAGATTGCTAGCAATTCAAACCTTTGTCATTTCCTTTCTAATTTAGCAACGCATTTTATTGCGGTTAGCTAAGTTCTTTGATGAGAGATCGAATCGTGTTAATTCGTTCTCGACAGGGATAATAAGGAAGACCATTGTCTATCACTTTTCTCTGATCTGTTCGCCTATAAGTTAATTATTTACGGTGAAAGATTTGAGATCTAAGACGAGCTCCTTATATTGCGTTTATGACCATAGTCTGCAGGCAGAATAGTGTGAATTCTCGAGCGAAGAAAATCTCGCACGGTCTGGTAAATCATGTTACACAAGATCTAAGAAAGACGTTCGCTCGATTTGCCTGAGTCTGGTTTCGGTTTTAGTGTGAAGAATTCGTTTGATTTGCAGAATGAGCAGGAAATACGTAAATCTGGACGTAGGTTTTATCAGTGTTAAGTCTGGTATATTCTGGTTTTTGGGAAATAGCGTAGCATTCTTTGTCAGTTTCAGATATTTATATCCCAGAATTTTAAACTCAAATTCATTCAGTACTGCCACAGCTTTAGAGAGACAGCTAGCGCGAGTTCTAGAATCACTGTAATAGTAGAGTCTTAGTTTTTCGTGGAGATAATCTTAGAAGTTTGTGTGAAGGTAATATATATATATATATATATATATATATATATATATATATATATATATATATATATATATATATATATATATATATATATATATATATATATATATATATGACTAGTATTGTCGAGTAATAGAATTGTTAATTCGAATTATATCTTCACTAGATTTTTGTGCAGAGTGTTAGGTCCGTCATTTGATAATTCTCTAAGTTTTACTGTGTTACAGTGGATAGCAGAATAAATAATAATTTCTAGCTAAACTTTAATATAAAATTTATTCACTGCTAGTAACCAGTCAGAGAATAATTTAACCATCTATCGTGGTGGGTTTTTATGTTATGAAATGATGTTGATATTTTTCCTTACTGTACTGAATGAGGCCAGCTGTGAAGGTCTCTGATTCTAACAAATTTAGGGTTGAGTTATCAGGATACCTTTATGCTACCACCTTATGGCCTCAAGCAGACTTATTCTTGACTAGTATGAATGATAGCTACGTCTAATGTCTAGGGATATGCAAGTGTGGTGTGATGGTACTTTAACAATAATACACCTCTTCACAAACAAGTATTAAGGTCTATGATTAAGGAAATAACACCTCGGATAAATTTGTACAATTAATAATTTTCTGTATGATTTATTTGGTCCTGATCCTAGTATTCTTCTGGTCAGGACTTTAAAAATGAAACGAATTCAAGATATATACAAAATGTAAATTTTAGACCCACAGGGACAAGTGTCCAAACAATTACTGTTAAATTATACTAATAGTGTTACTAAAATCTGTCTATAAATGGTTTCTAACACTGGATGGCTGTTTGGGATTCTTTAATCACTCCCAGTCTCTTTACAATATAATGTCACTGTTAATTTCACTAGGGAAATATTATATTTCTTGGATACAGGGGTATGCTGCTCTTATAGCTGATGTACTGTTAGGGTACCAGATATTTCACTTATCTGGCCCACTGGAACTGTCTGAATTTTTTCTGCCGAATGACCACTGCTCCAAAAGTAATAGGGGGGATACTGGCGACCCCTATCACTACTGGACTTCCAAACTTCTCAACGGCTTTCCCATAGAAATCTGGCACCGGACTAGTGCCAGATAAAACCTTGTAATAATGAAATAATGTCTCCTGGTTGATATCTTATTTAGACTGTGTTTTATATACAAAAGAGCATACATAAGAAATAAAGAGCTGGGTCATATCCAATGGACCAATCCAGCACATCCATTCCACAGTGTACCAGTGTTGTTCACATGTCTCTCCTACAAAAGCGGCACTGCATCTGCAATAATATTATTAATCTTTCTTTTCTACCATACAATGGGATAGGTGAGCTGTGTCCCTCTGGTCACCTAAGAAAACATTTTATTTCACAAAATATGTGCATTTACAAAACTGGCAATGTGTTTTATCTTAATTCTCCTTCAGGCCCTGCACAAATCAGCTTGGGACCTGATTACTTACAGTACTGATGGCAGCATCTCTCACTCACATTTTAAAACAAATTATATATGAATAATGTCGATCTTACCAGAAATTCAATGGAAAAAAACACAGGTACGTTGAATAGCAGATTCCAGATATACTGCTGGCTGAACTGTGATGCCTATTACTTTCATGTATATTTGCTTTAATAAGGCTAATCACTTTTTCTCAGAAATACACAACGTCCTGCTCTCGGGACTATCTTCTACAAATGGCGTCAAGCCTTTGAATGTACTCAATATTATGAAAAATTTTGACCAATAGGATCTACTACTAAGATTTTCCATTCAAATTTTCAAATCTAACGTCCAATTTCGGTCCAATGTTAGTGTACTTCTGTTGGTCTGTCCGTCCGAACTTGGCATTTACCAAAAATACACTTGGTTTTGGCCTAACACTACCAAAAAATATTCAGTTTGAGCCATTGTTGCGTGCATATTTTGACGCACATATTACAAAAATCGATATGGCTATTTAATATGGAAAAGATATAGACATTCATTCATTTGTGTATGAAAATGCTGTCTATGGGGAAGGCTAGATAATCCATAATTGTTTTACCCTGTTGATTATAGGAGTAATCGTTCTTGATATTATTTCGGCGCATGGATATGACACCCTTGTCTGTACCTATTTCTTAGGGCCAGAAAATAGATTAATTTCCTTATTATGTTTATGGCCTGAATTCATATGTATTACATATTATTAGTACAAGTAGAATCAGTCCTATATTGTATATTTTGGATGGGTAGGCAGGACTATATTCTTGTTACACCGCTCTATCGGAAGTAGGAGTTGTCTTGTCTAGTCGTGATGAGTTCCGATGTACCGTGACAATGGCGGGTACGCATTTTCCAGGGCTGGTATATTCTTCAGTAAAAATGATTTACGAAGTAGTTTTTCTTCTATAGGAGATTGTGTCTCTACTAGAGTTGTGTTAGAGACTCTCCTAATGTACGGTACCATGTATGATTCGGACTCCAGGTAATTCCAGTCCCTGTTGTGATGATCTCAGGTCGGTTAGGCCTAGCGGGAATTTTGTGCTTCGCAACGCTAGGGTCAAATTTGTATCGACGGAGATGACAGGCTCCATACTGTAATTATGTCTACGTGAGGTAACTGGATTACGGTAGATCTGTATGGAGGAACTTTATGAAATTATGCATATGTATTGCAAATTAACTTTGGCTTATATATATATCCTCCTGTGAGCGAGTGAGCGACAACTCAGGTAGGCGGCCATGTTACATTCCTGTCATCGCATTTTTTGGATCACTGTCTAAAGAACGGGGCATGTATCTTATTATTCGGACAGTGGCAAGGAGATCTCAATTTGGATAGAAACCCCTTATCGTGGTTTCACAATATGATAAACTGTGAATATAAAGCAACTTTAGTTACTTACCGATCCGCCTTCACTGACGCGCTTAGTCAGATAGGGGATGCGGCCATTGATGTACTACCTATTATTTATGAATGTGCCATGACATAGGATCTACTATGGATGCCTGCAAATTGATATGTCAACATACCCATGATTTACTCGTTATGTCCCAGTGTGAGCGTCCAAATAAACTGTGTAAACAAAGATTCCAGCAGTCTGCATTGGTGCCTTGTAGACACAAGTGAATGAGTGTTTAGATTGGTCAGAACACGAACAGTACACCATTCGCGGTAAACACACTCTACACTTCTACCCATATCTACACCATCCTGCGTCGGTTGAAGTGACCAAGTTTAGGGCCTGCTTCCCCTGGAGCCTTAGAGGGAAACTACTGTTTACAGCTGCCTTTGCCTTCCCTAACTTAGGACTAGGGTGAGTTACCCATTTACAGCTGGGTAGACTGGAGCATGCCTGATCTCGACAACTCTGTACACTACCATGGACACATACAGTAGTGGCACCACAAACAACATGCTACAGTGATTGATAGTGGAGCTTTACAGAAGAAAGAGAATACACCACACTTTACAGAAGGTTTACAGTATACAACTGATACTTCTTTACAGACTGACATTTTACAGTAACAGTGTGTGCAAGCAAACTTTACAGCCATCCCATAATTTTTTCCCCTCCTTGTCTCCCCTTCATACAACAGACTACTTGTATCCTTTCTTGCCTTTTTCAAGGACGCGTCAAAAAAAGTCACCGTTAGTGCAAGTCCAAACGAGCATGTGTTGGTCTGTCTGTACGAACAAATACAGTCTTTTGTCTATAACTTTATTTCTTTCTGTCGGATTTTTTGTTCGAAAGCATATTACCCATCAGGACAAGACCAGCTCTTAGACTAGCCAACTTTTATGATCATAAACCTAGTAATAAAGAATTCAATATATTTTCCATTTTGGTGTTTGTTGTTTTTCTAAGTTTCAACTACTTCAATGTTATAAAAATCGCCTCAGATCTTCCTTTTTCCCGATAGGAAGTAATTATGCGTGTGTGTATATATATATTTTTCCACAGTGTCTGTGGTTAGAAATGTATTGGACTAGCGGGGTATTTTTAAATTTTCAAACTTGCGACATCGTTTTCGACACAAGCTAAGGCATCGTCTCGCACTGTTGGCCCGAGTAGCTAATGTAATCGGAATGATGATCACATTAGTAGTTTAGTAATTATCCTTTAAATAATTTTAGTGCGCAAGTTATTGATGACGTAATTTTCACATAGCCTCTTATTGACATTTTAAAATAAAGACTTCTAGACAGTTACAGGAAATGATACGAGACCTGAAAACCTCTAAACAGAATTAAAAATACCCTCGAATAAAAGCTTATACCATTCGCTATCATAGAAACTTGTGTAAAAACTTGTGACGTAAATATGACATCGACAAAACTAGTGGAATATCCATCTTAACTAATGGCTTCGCCAATGAAATAGTTCATCTCAAACATATCCGTATTGACTGACAAATCAAAGTAACTTCCCCCCAAACAGTCTTAGGAACTAGTTTGTATATATTGACTGCCCAAAACCCTTAGCAAGAGAGAGCCAAACAAGAGTCAAAGAAGAGTAAAAGCCAGGAGCCAAAGCCAGGTCATTCCGGATAGTCCAAGAGCCTTAGGTTCCTAGCAGATTTGCTGACCGCCACTTTATATTGGCAAGAGAATAATGGCTAACCTGACCCCTAGCCCTATGACAACATATACTTCAGGTTGGTAAAAGGTCTCGACTTAGACTTACGCATAGTAGACAGGATGAAATAGATATACATAAGCTCATCAAAATGCACTAATGGATTTTATGAGATGATTTCGTATGAGGAAACGAATGTTAGTGAACTGAGAATAGGATCATCTTGTAATTTACCGCCATACATCTGAAAGAAACCAAAATATACTTTTCATATACAACGTCGGACTTTGCTTAAAATGCTGTTGGAAGTTGTTGAGTTTGACTTGCACATTGTTTAGGAACTCTATAGGGAAAAAATGGACCGTACTGCCTTTTATGTTACATTGTGATTACTTCCAACTATCAAAATCTGAATACGAACCTGGATCCCGTACCCTTTGATCAAGTTAAACAATACCTCTGGAGGATCATCCAGTTAACTCAAACTTGACACAGCAACCTTAAATATATTGATACCGCCAACTTAAATATATTTATACTGTGAACTCGAACTGGTCAGTTATAGGTTATGTAACTGAAAAGATAGAATACCGTCGGAATGCTTCCTTTGCTGTCCTTTAATTCCTTCAACGGAGAATAGCTCCTTAATTAACTGGTCACAATTAATACATTGGCACAATACCTGCTTCTTAGTTGGTGTGCCAATGTAACACGCATTCTCGCTATAACATATATACCTATCGAGCTATTCTGACCTGCTTTAATAATTTTCCGACGGATTATTCATTTATATAGAAGAATGTTAAATTAAATGAAGTAGAACCCCAAACCAGTTTTACCCCTAAAATACTATCTATGTGAATACGGGCACACTAATTCAAACCTCTAACACTTGACAAGCCGGCAGCAGGTGTCCGCTCTCTCAATCTTATGCGTTCGTGTGTTTTATTCTTTCTATCTTTCCTTGAACCACTACGCTAGTAGAATTTTCAAATTTTTTTCGTTACCCCTTGACGTGCGCGTTATAAAGGCTAATACTACCAACGCGGCGATAAGATTTCTCACTATGTTCTGTCCTGCTTAAATCAGTGCGTTTTCTGGCGCGGGGAAGAAGACGCGTTACAACTTTACTAATTATGACTTTATTACATATAATTTATGATTTTATCGCTGTATCACTGTACTTTACCACACCATCTAAGTAATGCACTGATACATCATGAGTGTTGACGAAATATGTATTTATTTCTAATTCATGATGATTGATTTCTTTTAAATGACTAGAATTTATTTCACGGGAGTTTCAAACAAAAAGACAAGCTCTAAGTTTGCGGTTTATAATTTAAGTTAAATGACCGAAGTGAACATATTCTATTTTACGCGTAGGATTGTGTATGCTATTAGGGTTGAGTATTTATGTTTTCTCTTCCTTTTATACAGTATATGGGTCAAGCTCAAAATCTACTAGTGATTTTTCAGTACATCCTAATCCTAATAATCCTAATAGCCCCTTCAGTCATAACTGACTATGGGAATGCGCCCCTGAGGTGACAGCCCTCAGCTGCTTATTTTCCTGGTGCTCCTTTCGACGTTTTCTCCTCACCTCTGCTTCTTGTGTGAGCCTGTCTTCACCCAATCTGAGGTGGCGCCGTAAATAGCATCGCCACTTAGTGCGATCGGCAGCTTCATCCTCCCATGTTGCTGGATCCATGTCCAGTGCCCTCATATCTCTCTTGCACACATCTTTGAACCTCAGCTGTGGTCGCCCAACTGTTCTCTTGCCATCTGCTAATTGTCCGTAGAAGATATCTTTTGGGATGCGACCATCTTCCATACGGCGAACATGGCCAAGCCAGCGAAGTCTGCGCTGTCTAAGAAGCGTATACATACTTTGAAGGCCAGCACGTGACAACACCTCGACATTTGTCACTTTATCTTTCCACGAGATGCCGAGGATGCGGCGTAGACACCGCAAATGGAAGGTATTGAGCCTTCTTTCTTGCTTAGCATAGGTCGTCCAGGTCTCGCTGCCATATAGGAGTGTGCTGGTGACGCAGGCATTATATACCGCAGCTTTGGTCTTCATTGTGAGTTTAGAGTTTCCCCAAACACGCGATGTGAGGCGGGCAAAGGTAGCTGCAGCTTTGCCAATGCGGCTGTCGATTTCTGTATCCAGTGAGAGTCTGTCATTGATGGTAGACCCTAGGTATGTGAAGTGGTGCACCACTGCCAATTCATAGTTATCGATAGTGATAACTGGTGCAGCACCCACATCCTGACTCAGCACATTCGTTTTCTTTAGACTTATTGTGAGGCCAAAGTCCTTGCATGCTTTAGTGAAGCGATTCATCAAGCTCTGAAGCTCCTGTTGACTTTGAGTGACGACTGCAGCATCATCAGCGAACAACAAGTCTCTTATAGTGACCTTTCTGATTTTTGTTTTTGCCTTCAGCCTTGAAAGATTAAACAGACGGCCATCTGACCTAGTGTGAAGGCATATTCCTTCAGTTGCATCTCTGAATGCATGTTTCAAGAGTAAGGCAAAGAAGATCCCGAAGAGGGTCGGAGCCAGAACACAGCCTTGTTTAACGCCACTTCGTATATCAAAGGGCTGTGACGTGCTTCCAGCATATTGGACTGTTCCCTTCATGCCGTCATGGAATGACTTTATCATTTCCAGCATTTTAGAAGGGCAGCCTATTTTCAGGAGGATTTTAAAGAGTCCATCCCTACTAACCAGGTCGAATGCTTTTGTGAGGTCTATAAAGGCAATATATAATGGTCTTTTCTGCTCTCTTGATTTTTCCTGAAGCTGGCGGAGAGAGAAGATCATGTCTGTTGTTGATCTGCCAGCTCGGAATCCACACTGTGACTCTGGATATATGAGCTCAGCTAACTTGTGTAGTCGCATTAAGATGACTTTGGCAAAAACCTTACCAACAATACTAAGAAGAGAGATGCCTCTGTAGTTATTGCAATCACTTCTGTCTCCTTTATTTTTATACAGTGTTACAATCTTGGCATCTCGCATGTCTTGAGGAATAATTGTCTCTTCCCAGCACTGGCACAGCATCCTATGCAGGGGATGTAATAGCGTGCTCTTACAGCATTTGATTAAATCAGGAGGAATCCCATCACTGCCTGGTGCTTTGCCAGAGGCCAAGCTATCAATGGCCTTGCTGAGTTCCTCTAATGTTGGTTCGGCATCCAGCTCCTCCATAGTTGGCAGACTGTTGACACCATCAAGGGCTGCAGGCGTAACGGTATTGTCTCTAGCGTAAAGCTCAGAGTAGTGCTCGACCCACCTCTCCATCTGCTTACCCTTATCGGTTAGCTTCTCTCCGCTGATGGTTTTTAGCGGTGCCGTCTTACTTTTATGGGGGCCAAGTGCTTTCTTTATACCGTCATACATTTGTCTAATGTTGCCTGTTTGCGCTGCGATCTGGATGCTCTCACTGAGCTGGAGCCAGTAGTCATTTGCACAGCGTCGAGCAATTTGTTGAACTTTGCTTCTCGTAGCCCTTAGGATCTGTAGGGTTCTGGCACTCGGTGAACGTTTGTATTCATTCATAGCACTGCGCTTAGCTTCAATGACAGGTGCCATCACATCTGATGAAGCATCAAACCAGTCATTTGACTTTGCTGTTTTCTTACCAAAGGTGGCAAGTGCAGTACTTTGAATGGTGTTCCGTAGATGCTCCCAGTTCTCTGTAATAGTATCACCATGCTGAGGGCTACTGAGCACTTTCTCGAAGGTCGCAGTGAATTGAGCGATCATGAAAGGGTCTGACATCTTGCTGGTATCAATGCGTGGTTTCCCTTCATGTCTGACACGATAGAGTTTTCTTGGTTGTGCTCTGATTTTGCAGCAAACCAAGGAGTGATCTGTATCACAGTCTGCACTATGGTACGAGCGCGTGGAGAGCACAGACCTGAGGAGTGGCCTTCTGACGAGAATCAGGTCAAGTTGGTGCCAGTGCTTGGATCGTGGGTGTCTCCATGACACCTTATGCTGGGGTTTTGTCTGAAAGTAGGTGTTGGTCACGCAGAGGTCATGGTGGACGCACAACTCTAAGAGCCGTTGTCCATTTTCATTCATCTTGCCAATACCAAACCTGCCCAGACATGAAGGCCATGAAACATTATCGGCACCCACTCTAGCGTTAAAGTCACCAAGGAGAACAAGCTGTTCTTGCCTAGGTATGCTTTTGATAATTGCTGTTAGATTCTCGTAGAACTCATCTTTAGCTTCTGAGGCAGAGTACAGAGTAGGAGCATACACACTGACAAGGGTGATAGGACCTGTGCTAGTTTGCAGGCGGAGCGTTAACAGGCGTTCTGATCCATTCTCGCCTGGTTCAACCATTTTAGTTAGCGATTTTTTGACCGCAAAACCTACTCCGTGTTCTCTAGCTTTATTAAGATCTTTCCCTTGTCAATAAAATGTATAGTCCTTCTCGCTCACCGTTCCAGAGCCCGCCAGGCGCGTTTCCTGAAGTGCAGCTATATCCACCTGAAGTCGTTTAAGCTCATCATTAATTATGGCTGTCTTCCTTACATCGTTTACATCCTGTAGGTTTTCGGATAGTCCAGTCAACATAGTCCGGACGTTCCAGCATCCCAATCTGAGAGTTTGCTTATTTCTATTTTTTCGATAATTGCTTGGTGCAAAATTTTCTGTCCACAGTTCGGGTTTGACCCTAATCCCCATGCACCCAATGGGGAAAGCAGACAGTGGCGGGACAACACCTTATTGACTGGGGGCTGCCCAGCTTGAAGCGGGCGGTAGCTGTCCAGTGAGATCCTAGAACCTCTCCCACTGTCGGAAGTAGCCCCTGGCGCCATGCCCTACGCCAATTGGGCAAAATGCTTATAACCGGTAACTGCTACTTCCCGTGTTTTGCCGACACCTATAGGGTGAAGCTGGAGTGTCCTCTCCAGGGCGCGAGCTTGGGCATAGTTATATGGAGATCAAGCTGTTGCCCATGCAGCATGTTCCCCCTCTCCACACAGCTGGTAGATCCAAAGGAACGGCAGTAGCCGATACAGTTTGGTACCAGCCATGTCGCAGGAGTTGCCAGAATAATGTCGAATCGACATTAGACTGCCTTAGGGACTCCGACTCCGGATTTATCCTCAGGGTTTACTCCCGAAGCCAATTCCATAAATACGTATGAGAATAACAAAGAAGAAACATTTTTATCCTTAAATACGTGGGTTTACAAGTTAAAACCTGTCTGGCATTGTGTTTGCATCCAGAAGGAGACATAGTACCCATCTCACGAGCTTTAAGACTAAATGCAGTAACTGGGCCTATCGAACCAGATTATATTTCTTCCCTAAATCTCATGTACACTCAGCTCCTGTGGCGAGAAAAATTACAAACAGTAACATTTCCGACGTTTGACCAATTGTGGTGTGACCAATAATTTTATATTGAGAGAAGTTACCAACCTGTCATTTCTTAAGTACTGGAAACCTCGAGATTCTGACATTGTGAGCCCATTTAAAATTTCTTACCTGAACTGATTCAAGTTACATAAACAGTAATCCTAAAATATAGTTGTAAAGTGAACGCTCCCCGGAACATTGGATGAAACCTGTATCTGCAGAGCTGGGGTTCTCTTTATTAAAAAAAACACGGATCCACGGTGTATGTGTGTTCTAAAGTTTGCGCCTGAAGGTGCAAGACATCAAGTTTATAGGTAAGAAAGTATGTCAGTGGCCACTGGTGAATGAACAGAGAGAAAGCAGGACTGAGTGATTCCCTTATGGTATAATATATGCACCCACGTTGTAATTTCTTTATTCAAGTTTGTTGCCAATGATGTTTTCCTCTTAGAATAGATTAATATATCAACTCTGTTCTTAACCGTAGAGGGAAATCCTAGACCATAGCGTATAAATCTGTGACTCTTTGGGGCTATAACATTTCTTCTAACGGGATCGTGGGCTTAACAAAGGGTGAAAGGATTACACCTATGGGTCTATTCTTTTAGAAATTCTTTAACATATGTGTATTTATATGTGACTGATATTCAAATTTATGATTGTGGTGAAATTCTTATGATAAATAAAATTTACATAAACTTGTTCAAGTGTGTCGGTCAGCTCGTCCCAAAATATCCATATTTCATTGATACAGTTTTCACGTTTGTATGTCAAACTGTCGTCACTTATGTGTGTGTCGGTGAGTGGTTGATATATAGTACATCTATATAACTGAGTAATCTGTCTGACAAATACTTTCTGTTGTAGAGATAGGCTGAGCGAGAGGATCTCCTCGAGTCTCGGGGACAGAGTTACCTAGTTTCCACCATCTCACTCGTGTAAAGCTATTTCTTATATTATCTCCCACTGAGCTATCGCCTGTTCTATTTCTATTCAGAAGGGACCAACCGAAGTTATAATTCCCCTATCACTAATCTACGACAGTATATCTTCCTCTGACTCTGCTATTAAAACTGTGTCATCTGCATATCTCAGATTGTTGATATTTCGTCCTCCGACTTTAATTCCCTCGAGGTGTTCAATGTTTCGAAGTATCGTCTCGCTGTATATGTTAAAAAGATCAGGTGATAAAAAACATCCGTGTCTAACTCCTCTTTTAATTTCTCTGAATTCACTTAGTTCTCCTTCAAATCTGATCGCAGATTCCTGCTCCCAATATATCGTATGTTCCTTATTATCCTAAGATCTTTCCCGTCTATATTTAGTTCATGTAAAATATCAAAAAGGTCTTGGTGTTTCACTTTGTCAAAAGCTTTTGAGTAGTCTATAAAGCATATATAAAGGTCTCTTTGTACCTCAACACATCTCTCTATGAGCATTGATAGTGTGAAAAATGCATTTCTAGTACCTTTATCAGCAACGAAACCGAATTGAGTTTAAGAAATTTCTGTTTCTTGTCCTTTCCAGAATGATGCGAAGGAATATTTTGGTGACATGACTCATTAGGCTGATTGTTCTATGTGATTCACATTCTGTTGTTCCTGGTTTTTTATGTATAGTGATGAATACTGATCTGCAGATGTTTGGGGGTATCTCTCCTGTGTCATACATATTGTTCAGGAGTTGTGTTATTCCCTCTATGCCAAGTTCTCCTAGAGCTTCATAGATTTTTACAGGAATATTGTCAGGCCCTGGTGCTTTACTTTATTTAACCTATGCACCGAAAAAATTGTCAAACAGATAAAGGAAATGCCAGGACTGAACATCAGTGGAAGGTCAATAAACAATCTAGATATGCAAATGATACCGTGTTGTTAGCTGAAAGTGAACAGGATTTACAAGAACTAGTGAAGCAAGTGAACAGTATAAGTCATGAATATTGATTGGACATTAATATTGAGAAAACAAAAACTATTATAATTAGCAAAACAGACGATAAGCCCACTTTAAAGATAAGCATAAATGGGGAAATCCTGAAACAAGTCAAAAGCTACTTATATCTTGGTCATATAATAACAGAAGATGGCAGATGTGAAACAGAAATCAAGAAGAGAATAGGAATGGCCAAAACTACATTCAACAACATGAAACATATACTGACATCTAAACAGTTATCTCACAAATTAAAACGGAGAATCATAAAATATTATATACATTCTGCACTACTGTATGGTGTAGAAACATGGACAATGCATAAGCAATTGAAAGAACGACTTGGGACTCTTGAGATGTGGATGTATTGAAGAATGGGGCTTATCTCACAGAAAGGGAAGAAAACAAATAAGGAGGTCCTATGATGATGATGACACAAAACTGTGTGCGTGTAGAACTATGCGACAACCCACAGGTCAGTCCACCCCTCTCAAGGACGCAAGGAGAGAATATTTTTCAGGAGGGACATTTTTTGACATTTTCTCTAGTACCTTTTCCAGAGAATCATCATCTCAACCCGTAACCCGTCATGTGTGGTAGGGGTGCCATGGTGGAAGCATCAGCAGACAGGGTCTTCCACTGCTCTCTATCCTCAGCAATGCGAACAAGTGTGGAAAAACCGTGCCCTGTCCATTCTTTGATGTTATCAGCCCAGGATTTTCTTTGCCTTCCTCTTCTCCGTTTACCTTCGACTGTTCCCTGGAGGATCATTTTCGAAAGGGAGTCATTACGAGTTACATGTCCAAACCATACAAGCTTTCGACGTTTCACTACTGACAAAAGAGGTTCTTGGTGGCCTGCATACGTGTTTATGTTCTCTCTAACATAGACATTTGTTTTGTGCTCTTTATAGCAAATGCGCAAAATTCTTCTATAACATTTATACTCGAAAGCCTGCATCCTTCGCTCCGTATCTGCAGTGAGTGTCCAGCCCTCACACCCATACAAGAGGATAGATAATACAAGTGATTTGTATAATTTGATCACAGGAAAACTGATGTTGCTTTTCCAGATCACATTCAGCCTTGTTATGGCAGCTGAGGCCATCTCAAGTCTTGTCTTGATTTCTTTACTTGATCTTCCATCACTACATATAGTGGACCCCAGATATTTAAAGGTGTTCACTTCTTCTTTTGCCCAATTTAACGTAATGTTGGTCGGAACATGTTTCTTGTGGCTATTTACCAATATCTTGCTTTTATCTATATTAATTTCCATCCCATACGTTCTTGTTACTTTCTCCAGTCTAGAGGTAAGGTTTTGAAGTTCTGATTCTGTTCCAGCTATAAGATTGATATCATCAGCAAAACGTAGACTGCAAAGAGGTCGACCTCCAATCGATATGGTTGTTTTGTTTTCGTAGAGAGTCTCCTGCATAATATGTTCTAGGTATATATTAAAAAGCACTGGGGACAGGATATATCCCTGCCGAACTCCTACAGTTGTTTTGAAAAATTCTCCAATGTCATTGCTTGCAAAAACAGCACTGCTTGCGTCCTTGTACTGTGCTTCAATGATATTTATGATGTTGGTATCAAAATTTAATTTTCTCATTATTTGCCATACGCCTTCATGCCAGACCCGATCGAAGGCTTTTGTGAAATCGATGAAGTTATGGTATAAATCGCGTTGATGCTGGAGATGTTTTTCGATCAGTAATCTAATATTAAAGATTTGTTCTGGGTGTTGCGGAATTTTGTAGTTGTATTGTTATAATTTTGTGGAATTCTTCTGGCTTCTATTTGTTGTATTAAATTGTGCCGTAACCCGTGGGTATACTTCCATCTTCTTGTTCTTTATTATGGTTGAGGGTTAATTATAATTTCTGTTTCATTCAATTCGTTTTGATATTTGATTTCATCTTTGTATTCGTATTGATCCATTAAAGTGTTGACCTTAAATAGCAGGCTGAACAGTGGTGATTGAATGTGGAACTAGCACAATTGTGCAACATCTTGAAGATAATCTCGTAGATCTCGTTATCAAACAAAGTCTTATTATGACGACTCGAACATTTATTCACATGAAAAATCCACATCACAAGATGAATTATACGAAGTAAGTGATTCCCATCAAAGGAAATAATAATCTTCACAGTATCTATGCTTTGTATTTGACCTCGTATGGTCATCCCAACCGTCGAAATTATTAACATATTCTATGATTGTATGTATCATTTAAATACCGGCCTCTTCGATTGTCTATGCAACGTCCAGTCACATATATTAATTCTTCAATCTCTTCAAATTATTAACACTTATTGTTTACTGAATAGTCTGAATAGTAATTTACATTTGGCTGCACACGACAGAATAGTATCATTATCTCTATGATTAGAGTTCCACATTGACACGCGTTATATTTATAATCTCGCGTATATCTCTGCGTTTTAACGCTTTAACATATCTTTGGACTTATAGGTCCTGCTTCACAAATTAATCTTTCAGCTTCAGAGCCTGAACACACGACGGTTATACTTAGGAATAAGTGGCTATACCACATAAGTTAAACACAGCTGTTGGCTATTTTCCCTGAACACTGCCATAGTGGCTATGCCATACATCCAACACTGCCGTTGGGGCCGGAGCCCGCAAATCGACTGATTCGTTACCAATCTTAACGCGTCAGCAAGCTCCTTACGCGTAACGTTAAAAGTCTACTTAGTTGTGGTGCTGCATGGTGCAATCACCCAACTCAAAGTAAAACCAAGGTGATAACAAGCCATGCAGCAGTCCTCAACACTGAGGTACTTCTTTTTGGTCTAAAGCCAGCCTGTTCATCGGACAAGATTTCTTCTGATTTCTCCTTATTCTGTTCAGAAGTACCCTTAACATCACTTTACTTGGATGACTAATAAGGCTAATGGTTCTGTAATTATTGCACATTTTTAGATTTCCTTTCTTTGGAAGAGGTAATACTAATGACTGCGTCCAATCTTTTGGCCATTATTTTTATTACTCCATATCTTCTGGCAAATTGTTGTCATGGTTTTGACTATATCTGGTCCTCCATATTTCAAGAGCTCTGCTGGGATATTATCCACAACCTGTGACTTCCCTCCTTTCAGCGAATATTGGACTGACAGTTTCCAAAGAATAGCCACGGCCAAAAGTGGTCCTATAACATGGGAAAGCCCATCTTTTAACATTTTTTGTTTCGATCGAGCGGTCCATCAAGGTAACCATGCCATGTTACTTTACCATGCTATCATACCAGGCTACCATACCAGGATGTAATACCAGGATATCATATCAGTTGACTCTGAGTCATAATCAGTAATCATAAGAGGTATTCAGGAGGGCCAACTTACTCCATCCGTGTTAGGGAGGTGCACTGGGTCCAGGGAGGCAAACCCTGCCACCCACTGAAACCACAGAAGAACTGCAGTACGGTACTGAAGTGCTGGGACATACCAAATCACAGAGAATCAGAGACCTAACAGAAGCACATATCATCACAGCCGCTAATACAGTCCTTGGAGAGATGAGTATAATACCTATGCAGCAAACCACCACAGAAAAATCATTGGTCTAAGTAATGACCATATCTTTTTTTCTAAGCAAAGAACACTACATTTTTTGTTTATCTGTACATTCTTAACAGTTGTGAGATTCTATCTTTATTTGTTTTTTTAAATCCAACATCACCGAGTCTGTTGTTTATTTCTTGTAATGTTTTAAGCGGGATGTATAATTTTTTAATTTTTTTTTTAAATTAAATTTTTTATATGAGCTGGGCACCAAATATTATTTCTCAACTTTATGAATTCTATATAGTTGTCACGGTTGTGGTCCAACAGTGACCAAAACTCAAGAGTATTTAATATTGGCGTCCAATGTATCTACTTGCGCGTAAGATTACTCTTGCCAGAGATGTAGATAGAAGGTTACTAATACTTCTACCTGAAGGGTGCCTTCACAAGATATCCCCAGAAGTCAAGAACAAAAGCTGCTTAGGGCTGAGCAATTTGTTAACTTATTATATCTGGTCTGTCGCCTTTTGTGAAGGATTTTAGCAATAGTTTAGCCCGTTCAAGCTTGGTGTAATCCAACTAAATTCTCTTATAAGGTATAGCTCTGTTTAGTGTAAATATATGTCTAAGTATAAAGGAATCTCTAAAACTAAAGTTATGAACTTTTCTAACGAGACCTTTGATATCATCTTGAACGGGGAAAAACTACAGAAAGTTGAAAGTTTCAATTATTTAGGCAGTAAAATGACTCAGGATGGTGACACAACAAGAGAAATCCATACTAGAATTGCTTTGGCAGCTAGCGCCTTCAGTAGATTATCTAACATTTGGAAATTACGATCATTAAATATACATACCAAGCTTCATTCTGTTTAATTCAAATGTTATCTCAGTGTTAACATACGGCTGTGAGAGTTGGAAAATAACAAAATCATTGGAGAACAAGCTGAATACATTCGAGAACAAATGTCTTAGAAAACTCATGAACATCAGTTGGAAAGAATTCAAGACTAATCGACAAATAAGAGAAGCCTCTAGGCAAAAATATGTCTCCAACTATATAAGGAAAAGACGATGGTCATATATCGGTCATGTCCTACGAATGCAAAACAACAGAACACCACTACAGGCGCTCACTTGGGTTCCTGAGGGTAAGAGGAAAAAAGGAAGACCAAAAGAAACACTCAGAAGAACAATAATAAGAGAAGGAAGAACGTTGGGCCTAAATAATGTGCAAGAGCTAAGAGGAGTGGCGTCACAACGAACAACCTGGAGAGCACTGGTTTCTGCCTTATGCGACGTGTTTGGCGCTTAAAGAATTTATTATTATTATTATTATTATTATAACGGAATCAACTATTATTGTTTTGTTTTAAAACAACAGGTAACAAATTTAATAGCGAAATAGTCTTTAACAGGTTAAAATAAATATGGAAAGTTTAGTGGAATTTTGATAGTTATAACGTTCTCGTCATCGAGACGTAGTTGGAAATTTAACTTTATACTTAAAGTTTAATTGGTGCCTTTTAGTTTAACTGGTTCTTTTTAGTTAGCACTTAGCGTGTATGGGTGAGTCCTGCAGCTGTGGTTCATCAATTCTATGATGACGAAAGCCTGTTCCACAGTGTCTTCCACTGTCGGCGGTTAGGTGGATGCTGTTCTCTCCCACTAGTTGCGTTAATACCACAAATCGTCTGATGGCTTGTAACCACGAACTTGAAACAAATAGAAGAAACAAATGCCTGCTAAGTACATTTGTTCGCCACAAACTAACAGGCTCATTGTCATGCGCTCTACTCACCAATGTTAACCTCTCAGAAGAATTAAATTCCCGAGCACACAGTGTAACTCAGGGAATGTGATGAAAATTCACCCAAATCCTTCTGAGTGTTAACTAGGAAATTGCGTCTGGAGTGCATGAATAAGGATTTTGCCTGAATTACAATTAAAAAAGGTACATAATTCTCACGAGATAATATGTTACACCTTAGGCACATGTGATGTAATCATCACTCATCATTGCTCCAGTCGGAGTCTGGGGTCGCTCTGCTGTCAGGTGTCCAGCATGACTAGTCAGAAACCATCACCAGCTCTTGCTGTAGTGGTTCATGAATATACTATTTTCATATGTTGAGGTTGCCAGCCTCTTATATAACCATTAGCAAGAAAAATTGTTAATTCACGTTTGTAATAAAAATGTTTACACTTACCCCAAATAATGAGTATACACAATCTCCTGCACAGATTAGAATGGACCTTTAGTTAGATGCTGTTCGAATCACTTTGGTCTGGGAAATTATAGTTAATTTCTCTGACTGCGAGTGTCTCTGCGAAATCACCTTCTGTGAAAACTTGAGTTAAACTGCTCTTACGACTGGGTCTGGGAAATTAGAGTGAATTCCTCTGACGACGAGTGTCTCTGCGAAATCACTACCTGGGAAAACTTGAGTTAAAGTCCTCTTATGACAGGTGAATCTGATTCCTAGGTTTCCAGTCTATTTATATTAAAGTACTCAGTTTTCAGCCCAAATACGTTGAACTGTCACTTATAAGTATGGAATACTAAGTCCAATATCTCTCTGGCTTCTTGGGAGTTGTTCGCTGTACAATGCGATCTCTCTGTATGTTCTGTGTCTGGGATTTCACTACATTATATTGTATAGTTTCCAGTTCAAATCCAGCTGAGGTTTCCGCTAAATGTTCCAATCAAATGCATTGTAGATTCTGGCGAACCAATCGCTCTCTAGCACTTAGAGGGGTCGGTTTGTTTATCATTACTCATCCCACGCGTATTTGAAAAAAATATTAAATTTAATATACACGCGAGACCTCTTACAACAGTGAAGTCATATCGTTACATAAGACTTCCGGCCGCACCTATGTTTATCACAATATTGTGACCGTGTGTTCCTGACGTAAAGTCATTCGCCCATATGTCTATCCCTTCAGATTATCTCATTATCGCCTTTATCTGCGTGCCTCCGCCAGACAGATGTTTGGTCAGACAGATGTCTGGTCAGACAGTGTTGTCTTCTTTCATCGTACGCACAATACAAGCTTGTGTCAACAGGATTAGCAGCTCTTCAATGGGGTCAAATGTTGGACCGACACGTTTCCACAGGTGGTCAGACGGATTCAAAGAGATAAGCGGGTGACCGGTCTGATGACTGGGTATTGTTCCAATAATACCACAGTTCAGCTGGCGGAACGTAAATACGTCTGAGGAGTGGTAAACAATAATATACGAATTGCTCCCGCAGCAAATACTGCCATAGGGGAGTGGCGTGTTAGAGACTTCACCATACTATGTCCAGCACAAGAGTAAAATGAATAAAAAGGCAAAATGAAATGCCAAATAAGCAGTGAATAATGAAGAAATATGAAGAAAAGAAGTTTATTGCCGGAGGGCTGAAGGTGTGACAGATCACACAAGAGGACAGGGACAGACATTTCGTCACAATAGTCTTTTGTAGGATTTCTGAGAAACAATTTATAGTCCAGAAAATATCCTGTTTAGTCATCAGAATTCTTTTTGAATTAAGGTTTTCTATAATGTCCCGAGTGGTTCCTTCGAACTCACAGACTTTCATCTGGATATCATCTTTTTATTCTGTCATTCATTCTATCTGTTACTCTACTCGGAAAAAATCTACCATTACACTGGAAATGGAAATATCACACACAAAGAAAATGTTGATGGCTTTGCCAGGCAGTCTGTGACAGAATGTGGCGACCCCTCTCGATCTCTGTTTCACTCCGGCAGTAATCGGTGCATTTGTGGTACTGATTTTATTGCGTGCTTTCAATTGTCGCACTTTCTTTCTTTCTATACTATGTAGCAGATGGTTTATATTTTCAAGTATTCTTTAACTACTTTCAGTATATTGTGTCTTGTCTGTTATCTAACACTCCTTGTGGATGATATGTATATCACAATTGCAGGGAGAGGTAGAGATAATATTACGAGAGGCAGGTTGGTTAAATTCACTTGTACCAAGCTTGGCCGCTACAGATTAACACGTACATCGCCCAGCGCTATCTGCCTAATCACCGATAAGACGGGTGCGTGCATCACCAAAGCTTGGAATGCGGGGAGACAACTGATGGACAGACACACATAAGATGCTACTTTCTGATAAAGTAATGAATTGTTACTTTTGGAACACGTTGTCATAGGAGGTTAACGACATGTTCGCGAATCTGTACGCAAGGCATCGTATGTCTTATTGCCATATATGGTAATACGTGACCTTTTGCTGTACGCACCTTATTTCACGTGGAATATTTTGAAAGTACCACACCCTACACCGCCTGTCTGAAGCGTTTATTTAACTCCATAACAAACAGATGCGTGGGAGACCGGGAATATAACCTGACACGTTTCAGTGTTATTCCACTGTGAGATTCACGCTTGCCAAAACAACCCCAGACTTGCCAGAATTATAATTCAGAATTCCTCCTTAACATACCGGACACTTTTTATTAGAGAATTTTGGACGGACTTTCATAGCCCAGTGTCACGGCGATATGTTCGCCGAAATATCAGGTTGGTCACGCTGAGAGTGACAACATTGATATAATGTAAAAACCCGTTTGGTCAGCTGACCGGAAGGGAAGTGTACACAAATTCTGGCGAAAAATGGCAGTAGAGTTCTGGCCAGCGTCCGGAACAGGTCGCCTTTATGTTCCCTGTCAGCATTTTTGCTGGGAAGTGTATGCCATTCTTGTTCAGTTATAGTGCTTGCCATTTCTTCATATGGTGTAGATTAAATTGCATAATTCTAGAGTGATGGTGTATTGTCTAGTGGCATTTCCTTAGACCGTTGATGATGAGTCATTTGTGATTAAGTTTTGCCTTATAATAGTACAGGATTTGGCCGGTGAACTAAAGTCATTGTGATGTTCACTCGGTAGGGACATACCAGTGGGTATGATACTGATAGATTAAGTTGGTGGCTATTGCAAGTTGTATTGGCATTTATGTTGAGTTGTATTTCATATGTATTGCTAGCTGTGTGTGGCTTCCGTGTGTGCAGTTTATCAATAAAGGGACCTTACCTGTTGAAGGTGTTAAACTTACTTATTGTCACCTATTGTATGCTGTGGTCGTCTTCTAGTGGAACGAGCCAAGTATGAAAGTGTTCATGTATTAAAATCCACAGTATAAGTAGGTTCCTGACAGCTGGGGGCTACGTCTAAACAGCACCCTGACAACTGTAGGCGGTGTCTACCGTAGTCTAAAGAGTATTGTGGACAGCTAAGAGCGGTATCCACATTCACATCAACACATCCAGGAAAAAACGGATAAACTTAATAAGCCAGCAAGTGGGCTTGAACATCAACCTAAATAAGACAGAGGTCATGACGCTCAATGTGAGCAACCCTGAGTCCATATCAGTTAGGAATCAGCAACTGGAACAGACAGATGCCTTCACATACCTAGGATGCATAGTAACACCAGACGGCGGAGCAAGCAAAGACATTAACAACAGAATGAACAAAGCAAGAACAGCCTTTTTTAGTCTAAACAACATCTGGAAGTCCTCTCAGTACGGCACAAGCACAAAATTAGGATTACATCAGAGCTGTGTGCTTTCTGTGCTTCTCTATGTCGCGGAGAGCTGAGTTACAGAGAAGGAAATGTCGAAATTGTCCTCTTTTCACACAACATGCCTAAGAAAAATTCTCCGAATTTTTTGGCCGAATACCATCACCAACCAAGATCTGCTTACTCGGAGCAAGCAAGAGGACATGCACACCATCATAGCTGGCAGACGCTGGAGCTGGGTTGGCCATATCCTCAGAAGAGACCCCGATGCCATCACAAAAACAGCAATGGTATGGACCCCTGAAGGAAAACGAAAGAGAGGCCGACCAAAAACAACTTGGTGGAGTACTGTGGAGGCTGAGATGCAAAGAATGAACCAGAGTTGGGGCACTGTACGAAGGATGGCCGCTGACCGAGCAAAGTGGAATTAATTTGTCGTTGCCCTACAAGACGCCACCAAGCGTAATGACCCCTGACTGTTTTGACGGTCGACGGCTAAGGATTAAAGAAGAAGAGCTGTATGCAAAAGGCCGTAGTGCCTATGTTTTCTTTATACAGGCCAGAACGAATTATGCACACAGAGTGTTAGAAGGTTGTAGCCGCAGTGTGTTGGCGCCTTCATAGTTACTATTAAGCCACGATAGTGAGTTATTTTCGGTCGTCCAGTGTAAAGTCAGTAGGTTGGTTAGTCTGTAATCGTGAACTGTTTACGGTCGAGTGCCCTCGATAATGCAGTGACCTTGTTAGGCAACAGTTGTAATTTTCAGGTTCAGAGATTGTTGGACAGTGTGTGTCAACGTGTTGCAAGTGTACTGTGGTACAATAGTGGCAGTTGCTAGGAGAATTTTTGTGTCAAGGTAATAGATTTAAGTTATAGCTTGCATCGAGCGTATCAGTTTGAAGTATAAACAAGGCATACTTTGTAGCTTAGTGCTAGGAAGGTGGCGATCCAGTCGGAGCAGCGGTGGTTGGTGTGACAGATGTCGATAGAGGGTCCATGTAAGATGCAGAGCTGAATAGTTCGTCTATTGTGGTTGGTGATAGGTTGGCCCGAGTGACTGACTGTGTGTCTCGTCAGGAGGGATCTTTGGTCTATTGTGGTTGTTGATAAGTTGGCCCGAGTGACTGACTGTGTGTGTCGTCTGGAGGGATCAGTTGGTTAATAGTAGTGGTGGCATCTCAGGTTATATGGTACTTCTCTTGGGTGGATATCCTGGTTGCTGTGACCTTACTACACTGATGTGCCCGGCCAAGGGGTGAAGATCAACGCCTCTGACGTGACCTTACTACACTTATGTACCCGGCCAGGGGGTGAAGATCAACGCCTCTGACGTGACCTTACCACATTGATGTGCCCGGCCAGGGGATGAATATCAACGATTAAGCGTACTTTGTGTGGACACTGGCATAGCAAAGTGCCCAGAGACATACATATATTCTTCCGGAACTTAGACGAGTGTGAGGCTGGATACCTGACACGATAGTTCTAGCGTAGACTGTGCTCTCATATCTCCGTGCAGGACAGTGTATTCGATTGGATATTGGTTGCAGTACTGTGCCAAAGGACATTAGGATGTTATGCTGATACACAGACTTCCTTAGGAATTCGAGTTTCTGGAAGATTACATTAGTCTGGATTTTCTGAACTTTGTGGAGTACTGTTCGTGTTGTCCTCATATTCATCACCAGTGCTGAGGAAGCTTCGTGGACAAGCGTCGTTGAGGAGCTTCAGTTAAGTTTCTTGTTTTTGTCTGTAGATCTTTATACGTTTATTATATTTATGCTTCTGTGTTTTTCTTTAAATTTTGTTTGTCATCATTAAATAATTTCTTTCTTTTCTGTCTATCTGACTGATTCTATCTTTGGGTTCTTTGGAGTAAGTGGGATAGTAGATTGGTTCTGTTTACGTCGATTTCTTGAGGTCTGGGTATTAGTTTATTATTATTATTTTTTTTTTGTTCACTTTGTTCTGTTCTTTTTGTCGTCTTTGTTTTTTTTTTTCTTTCTGCAGAACTTAGTCTGTATGTTTGTATGGGGGTAGTTTGTTAGATAGGATCTTTCGCTGTATTTCTTATTACTTGGAGGTATTGATATGATATATTCTGATATGTTATAGTGTTAGTTTTGGTTATAGGTTATTAAGTTTATTTTGCTTCTTATGAGTTGGGAGTGAAGGAGAGAGCTCTCAGTATTTCATCATTGTGTGTGGTTATTGTTTAGTTTATTGTGTTTAATATTATATTCGTGTGTTCAAGGGAGAACGGGTGGAGAGTTTAATTCATTCTTGGCCTACTTGTGGGAAAAGATTGAATTAGACTGATTTCTTTATCAGGTGTGGCTGTGTATGTTTAGTGGTGAAGTAAGGCAGAGGGTTTTCCTGCGACTGCCCTACTTAACATTCCAAGCCCTGTTGGTGTTAAGCGTATTCATGTAGTTTGTATTTACATTGTCGTGTACATTCAATAATTCTTCTGTTGTGTTTAAGTGGTGTGTTCTCTCGTTCCATCTTTCTATCTTGTAAATACGTTTACAGGTATCCCTTGTTTTCGTTCGTGTGCAGTCACGCCTTGTATATATTAATCTACCTCTGCTCTACTTGGTCTATCATCTTATTCCTCGTGACTGGTATTTTGCTTTTGTAGTGTGGGGTGTGTGTCTTTTCATCTGTGTAGTGCTCATTTTGCCAAGAGAAACACTTGTATAACACAGATAATTAAGATTAGTTATAATTGAAGCATTATCTGAGTATAGCACCAGTGTGGGTGCCAGTAACAGACTTTGAGGTAAAAGCTGATTTATTGTCAAACTAGTATAGTGGTGTTATAGCACCAGAAAGTTTCATCAACTGTTGTTATACAACTGGCGACTATTGTAAGGGTCTTGGAGTGTATCACAGAGACTAATTGGTCGGAAAGACCAAATTTTCAGAGTAATGAGACAGTAGCCAAGTGGCAAAGTAAGAATATATTTATACAATAAGAGGTAAAGGTTAATGATGTATATACAGTGAGAGGTGAGGTGAGATATACTTACTTGCATATATATATATATATGTGTAAATTGGAAAAGTGATATCAATATTTACTATTTTTACTGCATATTGTGTAAGCAGAGAGTTATCTGGTGATATAAGTGAAATATATGCCAAATTTTATTCAGTTGGGAATCAAAAGGCTTTAGAGCAGAAGGAAGAGAAGGAAAGGATTGAGAAACAGAATGCCTTAAGAGAAGCTCGAGCTGAAGAGCTAGAGATAAAATTAAGAGAATTCGAGTTACAAGAAAGGAAGATGAAAGAAGATAGAGAATTTGAAGAAAAGAAGATAGAGAGAGAATTGCAAGAAAAGAAGATAGAGAGAGAATTGCAAGAAAAGAAGATGAGAGAAGATAGAGAATTTGAATTAGAGAAAGAGAGAATGAGAATTGATACAGAAATACAATTAAAGAGACTGGAAGTGGGTGCGAGTGGTCAGAACTCGACTCATGGGGGGTCTTATCGTCTCTTTAGGCTGCGTCTGCCTAATTTCAATGACAAAATTGATAGTTTAGATTTTTTCCTCGAGAGGTTCGAGGCCGAATGCGTGGCCTGGAAAGCTGACAGAGATCAATAGCCATCTCTGCTATCGACGTTGCTAGTGGGGCCTGCGATGGAGACTTTCTATAGCCTCCCACTAGAAGAAAGGGCCGATTACGACAAGGTAAAGGAAAGGCTGCTCCGGAAATTCCGTCTGACTGCTAACGGCTACCGGACGCGTTTTAAAAACGCGATGCCAAGCGCAGACCAAGACTTCGAGGACTTTATCTCGAAGATCAAACTTCTGCTGAATAGATGGATCGAAATGGAGGGGATAATGAAGGACTATGATGGCTTGTTAGATTTGATGCTACGAGACAAAGTGTTGTCGTCGTGCTCAACCGAGTTGGTAGCGTTCTTCCAAGAGCGCCAACCAAAGGACATCGAGTCCATGGCCCAATTGGGGCTTCAGTATGTCCTTGCTCACCCGGGCAAACCCGTTCAGATGTCAGGTCTGTCAGATGCCTTAGTTGCTGGCGCCGGCAAAGTTCAGCGCCATCCTTGGTGAAATCAGTCAGGCGAGGCAGACAGGGGCCAAGAGCAGAAGTATGAGAAGCCTCCCAATCCCTATCAGCCACGTAGAGGTAACTATGGGAACTTCGGAGCCCATCGGAATGGTCGGCCGAGTTGGCAGAACCGACAATGTAAAAGTTATAGCGACGGAGGGGAGCGCCAAACGCGAAAGCAGGTACGCTTCGAGGACTCTCAGGACGAAGACCGGTTTTGGTATAAACGTTCCAAGCAGAGGAGTGGTTCCTCAGAGAGTCGATCCTCCGACTCTGATGCGCGGTCTTCGTCATCGAAAAGCTCCAACAAGAGTTCACGCGATGAGTCGAAGAAGGAGCGCATGTGTCCCAATTGTGGTAGCAGGGGTCATTATGCTGACATATATACTACCACGATCGAACACGCGAATTCCGAGGTGGTGTTGGACACAATCAACAGCGAGGACTGTGCGGGGTGTCGCCCTCTGTTCCAGGTGAACGAGAGGTTAGTGCTACAATGCGGGCATGCGGCACCATGTCTGTCGGCAGTCCATGAGACTGGCAAGGTGATTCTCCACGAAGGAAAGGTGGAGAATAGACCAGTCCGGGTGTTGAGGGACACTGGATGCACCACAATTGGGGTGCGTCGGTCGTGTATTGACGACTCCTGCCTTACAGGCAAAACTGTAGAGTGCACCAGGTTCGGGGGCAAAGTTGAGTCTTACCCCCAGGCGAGTACTAAAGTGGACACTCCGTTCCTCTCGGGGAGAGTAAATGCGTTCGTCTTCGAGGATCCGATTGCCGATTTAATCGTCGGCAAGGTACGCAGAGTGCATAGTGCCGTTGGTGTGGTTGGAGCAGAGGTTCCACAACACCAAAGGTCCGAGACGGATGATCAGGTGGTCGACGTAGCACCACCTGACAAGAAGGTACATCGCAGACGTGTTTCGCGGCAAAGACCAAGTGACATGATTTGGAGCAGTAGGAGTATATACGGGGATCCGATAGCTGCTGATCGCACAGTTTGGGTGCGTAACGTTCCCCTGAATGCTAGTTGGTGCACACTCAGACGAGTGTTTGATGAGGTCGCGCCGGTTAGATTTGTGGAGGTACTGTCGTTGCGGGACAATACCAAAATGGCACGGGTGACTTTTGCGAATAGGTGGGGTGCGCGTAATGCAGTTAGGCAGAAGCATATGTCGTTGCTTCAGAACCATCTGCTAATAGTCCAGCAATAGCTAGAATTAGATTTCGAGTTCGTGTTTAGTAAGATGTTTCGGTTGACGCGAGCCGAACCTTAGAGTCTGACCCTCGCCCCCAGTACCGGTCTGATATGAATATCTGAGTATTGTAAACTTGTAAATATCATGTGATGCATTGCAATGCATGTTTATGCTATAATGCTTTATGCTTTAAAATCTTTGTATCAGGATTCCATAAAGGCAATTTGTTATAAAATTATATTGAACGTATGTTTAATTCATGTTATAATATAATGTATATTTATAGCGTATAGAAATGATTCTTTATACTAAGAGATTCGTTACTATTGGCGATGCTTAGATATGAATAACTAAAATGTAACATATGTTGTGGTAGATAGACCAGGTGTGGACAGTCGTTGTTATTTTTCACGACTACCAGTACCTGTCTGTGGCCTAATGGATATGAACGCAGTTTCATAATCCAGATATACCAGGTTCGAAACCTGCTGCAGGCGGTTTGGTAGCAGATCGCTTTGTGTGGATTTTTAACAATGGTATAAGCGCCGTACCGTTCAGAAAGCAATGGCAAACTACTGAATGAAAAAAATTGCCTAGAAAAATCACAAACAGCCAATGCAAGCTGGGGTTGATTGCCACGTCCTGTAAAGGATAAGCAACTAACTTTTTTTTTTTTTAAACCAGTACCTGGGGTGGCTTAGTTCATGCTCATATTGTGTTTGGTGCATATGGTGAGAAGGCAGGAACGTCAATGGTGTTGGAACCTGTGGCACTCTCTAGATAGATGAGGAGGTACTGTCTCGGCATTTTGTTCGTCCATACTCCGAAGAGGGTTGGGCGTGGCTCCTCCGGTGGAAGAAAACTTCGTTTTCTTACTTAAGGGGGGAGGGGGTGGATGTCACGGCGATATGTTCGCCGAAATATCAGGTTGGTCACGCTGAGAGTGACAACATTGATATAATGTAAAAACCCTTTTGGTCAGCTGACCGGAAGGGAAGTGTACACAAATTCTGGCGAAAAAAGGCAGTAGAGGTCTGGCCAGCGTCCGGTGCAGGTCGCCTTTATGTTCCCTGTCAGCATTTTTGCTGGGAAGTGTATGCCATTCTTGTTCAGTTATAGTGCTTGCCATTTCTTCATACGGTGTGGATTAAATTGCATAATTCTAGAGTGATGGTGTATTGTCTAGTGGAATTTCCTTAAACCGTTGATGATGAGTCATTTGTGATTAAGTTTTGCCTTATCATAGTACAGGATTTAGCCGGTGAGCTAAAGTCATTGTGATGTTCACTCGGTAGGGACATATCAGTGGGTATGATACTGATAGATTACGTTGGTGGCTATTGCAAGTTGTATTGGCATTTATGTTGAGTTTTGCATTTCATATGTATTGCTAGCTGTGTGTGGATTCCGTGTGTGCAGTTTATTAATAAAAGGGAACTTACCTGTTAAAGGTGTCAAACTTACTTAATGTCACCTATTGTATGCTGTGGTCGTCTTCTAGTGGAACGAGCCAAGTATGAAAGTTTTCATGTATTAAAATCCACAGTATAAGTAGGTTCCTGACACCCAGGAAATCTCTTTCATATTAAATAAGGAAACCGGGAATAAGGAAACTGAAGGACCACACACGAAGTCAGAGAGGGAACTTATTAAATTAACGACACTCCAGACGCGTGTAAGAGGCCGATTCAAGTCTCTTTCTGAGCAAAAAGGTTGTGCACCAAGATTGGCGTAAGTTGTCATTTTACATTCTATATTTCACTACTAACATGTGAAGTAACATATATATGTATGTTACCATGTGAAGATTAATGTGTGAAAATCGCTAGTGGATTTCCCAGTGATTTGAGGCTGGCAACCTCGGCGTATAGAATGATGATTCATGAACCACCACTGCACGGGATGGTGATTGCTTTATTGCTAGTTTCTTAATTAGAACTAAAATCAGAAAGTAGTCCCAAGTTCCACACGGAGCAGGGAAGGAAAGATGAAAGAAATGATGTACATTCTTAGTATAAATACTTACAGTTTCAAAGCAGTGTAAATTCCATATAAACAAATTCACTTTAAAATTAATGTAAGTTTTCAAGCTTTAAACCAGTGTAAATGTCTATGTGAAAATATTCATTTTAAAATTAATGGAAGTTTCAAACTTTTCAAATGAGTGTAAACATTAAATGACAACATATTCAATTTATATTCTGTACACTCTTCAATCAGTTGAGATGGAAATGTAAACAGACTCTTTCTGTATTATTAACCTTTTCATTTAAATGTAATGTTAAAGCTGAAGCTATTCAATTTAAATGCAAAGAAAGTTTATCCCGTTAGATTAAATTTAATTCTCATCGAGGGAAATTCTTAGATAAATGGGATGGTAGATGTAGAAGAGGGTTGCACATAAGTATGTGTCGGGAAACGCAGTACTGAGGAGAGCGTTTCGTTTCTATTCTTTATCATAGTTATTGGTGGTGCCAGCAGAAAGTACTATCTCTGGAACCAAGTGAAGGTAGAAGTGGACTGACGTTGTGAGAGACGCCATCATAGGAGGGCCTTATAGACAGACGCAGGACCAGCTTGGCCGTTACTTCTTGAAGTTCTAGGAACGTGCGGCTCTTTTAACCATGACCAGCTAGAGCAGTGTAAACAGAACCCATCAGCGGGAGCAGGAACTACTATTGGCAGCTAAGTGAAAAATATACGCTTTCAAAGTGAACTTTTCACAATCATCTCTACTATAAATCAATGATGAAACTTTTCTTCTAAACTATTCAATTTTTTTCTTCAAAATGTTAAAACCTAAAGTGATTATTAAATTTTGTTATTTGTATTGTTACAAATTTAACTTCGATTTAATCATTTTAAAGTTACTGCATGTTTGTCTTAGTCAATTTACTACACACACTCTAAACAGATCTATACCGGAATAATAGAATTCCACTGAGTAAATCAGGGGTAGGTGCTTGAACGAGCTGAAATTAATAAGTGCTTAATTCGTTCACAAAAGTTGTCGGCAGATTCTAGAATTAACGTGTTCAGCCAAAGCAGCATTGTTTTGGCTTATCTGAATATCTTGTGAAGACTCCCTTTGTAATAGAAGTGTCATTACCCTTCTGTCTACATCTCTGCCAAGAGTAATCGTGTGCGAAGGTAGATACCTTTTGAAGCCCATATTAGATACTCTTGAGTTTTGGCCACTGGTGGACCACTTCTGCAAAGCAGGGGAAGCAATACCGTCACACAGTCCATGTTCTGGAAATCCAAGGATTTATATAGATAGAGGAAGAACACATGGATATGAAAATTGGAGACAGACATGAAGGGAATGAAGATGACATGCAAAGACCTTGAGTTGATAGCACGGGACAGGAAGTTGATATGAGTTTGTTGAAGGCCTATACTTCTTTGGGAGTTGAAAGATGAAAGAATAAAAAGAGATTATTTTTCATAAGCTGAGATATTGTTAATTTTCATAATTTTATATTGTTTTCCAGTTAATGTTTATTTTTCATCGCAGTTGATTTCGTAATCTATCATCTATCATTTCACTGATGTACTTCCATTACTGACCACGATAGCTAAAGTGCATAAACATTTGAAAATGCATACGAATTTCATAACACTGACAATACAATCGCCCATAAGAATGAATGATTAAGAGAGGGGAAATAACTAACTGTTAGGCTGATGCTAATGAGTGTTTATTTTGTTAAATATCTGACATTGGTCTGAAAAGTTTCATCGAACACGGTACTACTGTCGTGACGTGAGAGAAAGGCATTTCTATGACTACTGCGGACAGTCAGCGATATTGTAGACTAATATTAGACAAACATAAAGGTATGTTTTCAGGCACTCGTAAGAAATAAAGAAGCAGAACACTTGGACAACAGAAAAACAACAGACGTGAGTGGCCTACCCAGGGTTCGAACCCCGTACCTTCCGTACGACAACTCCGCCTAGCTATCAAGCGAATCACACTGACCCCACGGCCAGCTAGGCATCCCCATAAAAAGATGCTTTACTGGCTATTTATCAGTAAGAAACACAAGATAACACCGGAAGTATACAGTGGGCAACTCAGCCCCTTAATGACGCAATCACTTCTGTTTTTCTCCTTTTAACAGTATGTGTCAGTCCAAACAAGACATGTGTTCTGCTTCTTTATTTCTTACGAGTGCCTGAAAACATACCTTTATGTTTGTCTAATATTAATTTGCTGTTTACAGGCCTCGGGTTTCCCTTCCTTATGTGTTATTTATGTTCATACAATACCAGAAACCTACCCACTGTTCTATACTATTGTCCTTTAGTCTTCTACTATTTACTGGACCCAGTATCAAGGTCTTTGTCTTGTTTGGACTGACACATACTGTTAATAGGAGAAAAACAGAAGTGATTGCGTCATTAAGGGGCTGAGTTGCCCACTGTATACTTCCGGTGTTATCTTGTGTTTCTTACTGATAAATAGCCAGTAAAGCATCTTTTTATGGGGATGCCTAGCTGGCCGTGGGGTCAGTGTGATTCGCTTGATAGCTAGGCGGAGTTGTCGTACGGAAGGTACGGGGTTCGAACCCTGGGTAAGCCACTCACGTCTGTTGTTTTTCTGTTGTCCAAGTGTTCTGCTTCTTTATTTCTTACGAGTGCCTGAAAACATACCTTTATGTTTGTCTAATATTAATTTACTGTTTACAGGCCTCGGGTTTCCCTTCCTTATGTGTTATTTATATTGTAGACTACTGCGCACCCACATACGTCACGTGTTGTCCCCACTAGGTTGCTAATAAATGTGTAGGCGTACATCAGATAAACTCATATTTGTACGCACTGGCCCTGCAAGCCATTAGTATTCTTCAATACTTATTTGGCAGTACCGACGCGCAAGAAAACCATTAGTTCCACGCAGGAAAGTACTTATTATTATCACAGAAATTCTACTCAAGACGTCCTTTAGTTTGTTCCAGGCTTATCCATATATCACATAACCAGATACTAACGGGCCAAACTCAATCTAAATAAGTGTAAACATCGATACGTTCATTTATTGCCAAAGAGCAAGGATCACTACCATTTCACATTTACCCTTCAGATAATGATCACTACCTTGTCACAGTTATCCTTCAAATCTTCAAATGCTTTAGTATTTTTTTTAACATTACACTGATTGTTTTGGGCTAAGGTCATTAGTGATGCTCCTCAGGTATATATATATATACGATTGACGGTCAAAAAGTAATGCCTCGTAATTTTTAATTTCATTCAATACGCAAGAAAACAGATAAAATTCACATTGAAATGTAGCCCCAAGTCTGAACTTCAAAAATTTATTTCTCAATGTAGTCTCCGTTATTTGTTACAGTTTTTGTCCATCTTCTCACAAGGGCATGTATCCCCGCACGGTAAAAATGTGTGTCCTTTTTCCTAAATCACTGGCGTGCGGCGCGTTTAAGGGTCTCGGTGTCCTCAAAGTGATGTCCGCGAAGATCTTCTTTCAGTGGTCCAAACAGATGGAAGTCAGAAGGTGCAAGATTGGGACTGTGTAGCGAAATCTGTGAAATAATCGCTAAATTCAGTAAGATTTTAATCCTCTAATAATAAATAAACCTGCCCTTGGATGTTCGCCGAAAGTCGTCTCTACGCCAGTAGAACGCTGCCTTTTGTGCAGAGGAAATGCTTATAAAATTGATCCCGCCGTAAAAATCTAACACGCTTTCCTAGTTTAGTCCTTGAGGCTAACAATTAACGATCTGCCAGAACTGTGACACCCAACTACCGTCTGAATTAACGTAAGATTTTAACTTTAACGCTACTACTAGTAGTAATTCGGACATTTTCCAGTATTGTAGAACGAAACGGCAGTAATAATTAACGCCAATACTAACACCGCCTTGCAAAACCCCTCTTCGCTCAACACGCCGTTCCATACATATCTGCACGCTGTGGGACAAGCCAGAATATATAAACACACAGACAGTTTTCAATTCTCGCCGAGTAGTGTATTTCTGACGTAACTCAGACAAGTTAGTTTATTTGAATGGAAAAATGATAGAGAGGGAGGGGAAAAGATGGCTGACTTATGGAAAAGTTGTAATTGACGATTAACAGTGACAAAACAAAAATCATATAGCCATAACAATCATATATATATATATATATATATATATATATATATATATATATATATATATATATATATATATATATATATATATAATAGCTTAGTGTCCCCTTTGCCCATTTTTCCATTACGTTAGTTGGGGACGCAAGTTTGAAAAAAGAGGCATTAGATTAATTCAAATCCGATTGGTTGGTATAAGAGTATAGGAAGGAGGGTATTGGTTAGGCAAAAAAACTAAATATATTTTGAAGACTCACTCCTAAAAGTTTGGAGTTTTGTTTTTTTTAATTTGAATTGAAAAGCTAGACCTTCGCTGTGATTGGGCCAGGCTAGTAATATTGGCAAAATCTTTCAAAGGCTTGTCGCCAGTTGATACAGAAAGTTTTGTCAGCAAGCTGCGTTGAGAACAGCAGTGCTAAGAGTGAAATAATAATTCTTGGCAGTCTGGACTGGGGCACAGCTAAACTTAAACCTTAATGCTAATGCCAGTCAACGTATGTTTGTGATATTTCTTTGATATGTGGTAAGAACGAATTATTAACCTTGTTATTACAACAAAATTTGGTGTATGAGATACTGCTTGATTGGGAAGGCTTTACGACTGAGTACAGAGGTCCCCAGCAGACTTATGCAGGGCCTGTGGTGTTGCACACAAGCAGTAAAAATTGACATGAGTTGTATAACTTAAAATGATTTCCACAGTTACCAGTGGGAAGGCTAACCCACAATATTCTATGGGAGAGAATCATTGTTGCAGTGTCAGAGGCGTTGTAGCCATTAGGGAAAAGAATAGGAGCACTGGTATGAGTTATCTCAGAAGAAAATGGTTGACATGTGGTGGTCAGAGAGATCTGGCCCTTTTCTTTTATTGAATTATGCCATGTATTGTTTGTGGAATAATATTGTAGATATGTTGTACAGAATTATAACCTTGTTTCAGGGTTTTTTGTTCTGGTAATAAGTTAGTGCCAGAACCCTGGTGAATTTACTTGAGAGAGAGAGAGAGAGAGAGAGAGAGAGAGAGAGAGCGAGAGAGAGAGAAAGAGAGAGATAAAGTGAAACTTTACTGGACCAAGCGGTCTACCATACTATACTATACCAGGGACTGTGGCAGTCTGGTCATTCGAGTGAACGAAAGGAATTGTCAGCATCATACTACTATCTACTTCAAGATAAGTGCCTATGTGTCGGCACTCAAAAGTTTATCCACTGACTTTTATTAAAGAGAACATAAAATATTTGATTATCCAATAAATATTCCACAAGAGACTAATATAAAAAGAGGGGATGATGATAACACACCACCCTCACCATTAGTTACCAGTGTTACTTAGTTTAGAGAAATACCTAAATATAATTAGATTATAATAGTCCTTTTTATGGACAGAAGATCCATTGTGTGATTAATCTGTATGTAAATAAAACCATAAAATTCATTTTGTTGTTGGTCCTGACTCAGAAAATTCTGAATCAGGGCATAATAAATTGTAATCTAGCCAGTTACATAATATTCAGCCACAGATTTCTATAAGATATATAATAGAGTGTCAGTTTGTTTGTGGTTGTGGTATATATATATATATATATATATATATATATATATATATATATATATATATATATATATATATATATATATATATATATATATATATATATATATATATATATATATATATATATATATATATATATATATATATATATATATATGTGTGTGTGTGTTAGAATTTGAATGTATTTGTAGTAATTTTACTTACACTACATTACGCACTTTCATAACCCTAGACATTATACTTAGCTATCATACATACTAGTCAAGAATAGGTCTGATTGAGGTAATAAGGTGATAGCAGAAAGGTACTCTGATAACTCAACCCAAAATTTGTTATAATCAGGGACCTTCACAGGTGACCTCATTCAGTACACTAGAAATATTGAATGATAACATCTGTAACACCAAAATCCACCACATATATTGGGGTCTCGCTCCTGGGATTTGAATTTCTCATAGCACCAGCTATATTGGGTAACTAGTTTCTGGGATTTAAACTTCTCCTAATACATGTATAGGAATCTCAGGTAATAAAAGTAAAAATATATTCTTTTGTGGAATTTTAATAGTGGATAAACTGTTGGTGCTTGTAGTTGTTGTTTAATCAGAGTTGATAAGTTACCTTAGTATATTGTTAACGTTGCTTGATATAACATAGCTGATTTGGTAAAGTTCAGATCTGTTGCTGTGCAGACTGCCAGAGACATGACCATGGAGGGTCAAGTCTTGATTGACTATGTCACCTCAGAATGTGATAAGTTCATTGCTAGAGAAGAACATATGTTAGCCGAAGAGAGGAGAAGGCAGTTAGAAGATGCTAGGGAGATTAAGAAATTAGAGGCAGATAAAGAAATTAAACTTAGAAATTAAAATTAGCCTTAGAGGCTAAAGAAAAACGACTGCAAAGGGAAGCAGAAGAAAAGAGATTGGCTGCCGAGAGGGAAGCAGAAGCAGAAGATAAAAGATTAAAAAGGGAGCATGAGTTGCGACTAAGGGAGTTAGAGTTGCAAGGCCATGCTCCTGAAAATGGTCACAGCCCCTCTACCTCTGATGCTACTGCTAGTCAGGGGGCCTCCAACTCAGCTATGGGTTTCCACTTAGATTATTTTGTGGAGAGAGATGATGATATTGAATCATATTTAAGTAGGTATGAGGTATTAGCTACAACTTATGGACTAGAAAAGGAAAGATGGAGCGTGAAGTTATCCCAAGGTCTTAGTGGAACAGCTTATGAAGTTTTCTCAAAAATGAGCAGGGATGACCAAGACAATTATGACATGTTAAAGCAGGCTCTTTTGTTAAGATATGAAAAGAATGGTGAATTTTACAGGAAAAAGTTTAGAAATGCCAAGCTACTGTCGGGTGAGACCTATCACCAGTTCTCTGCACGTTTAGAGACGTACTTGGAGAAATATACTGCTCTAGGGAAAACCCAAAATCTTAAAGAAATGATCCTTATTGAGCAATTGAGAGAGTCCATGGCTCCAGACTTGAGAAGGATTCTCATGGAACAGGGTGCAGAGAGGCTGGGTGAGTTACTTAATGTCGCTGAGAGGTATCAGGCAGCCCAGGCAGAGGTAGCTGGCACCAAAAAGAAACATGTAGACAATTATAAGGCTCCACAAAACTCTAATAGATTTGACAACAAAGATCAGGGTAATAAGGGAAAGCAAAATTTTGATAGGCCACGCAATGATTATAAAAATAAAAACCTACAATTCACTGACAGGAAATATGAGGAAAGAAAACCTTTTCATCAAGGTAGATTATATTGTAGATGGTGTAAGAGGGAAGGGCATGACACCAAAGTATGTAATAGGAAACCTGCTGGATTTGCTGCTATGAAGTTGGGGAAAAAGGAAGTAAAGGTAAAACCTACTGGACAGCAGGAACCTTATCACCCCCAGTGTGTGAGGATGTTGTATGTAATGGGGTCACCATTAGGTGCCTTTAAGATACCGGTTTGGATTTTGATTCTGTTGTGAGTGCTCACTTGGTGAACCCGGATCCGTATACCACAGAAACAGTGGAGATACAAGGGGCGACAAGGACATACCACTTATGGCACTTCCCATTGCCAGGATAACGGTGAAAACTCGCTATGTGGAAGGAGTAATCAAAGCAGCAGTGTTAGACGCACCCATCTACCCTCTAATATTGGGGTGTCGTTATGTCTTCTTGGGGGATCCCAAGAGACCTGTGGTCTTGGCAGCAGTCCAGACCCGTTCACAATCCAGACAGGAAGAAGATGAACCAATAAATACTCATCCAGAAGAGATGAGGAAGGCACAGGCTGAGGACAGGACACTCAAGCCTTGCTTTAAAAAATTACCTAAATGCCACACACCTCCAAGCAAAGGGGATTATTATATGAAGAACAAATTGTTGTATAGAAAGACTGGGACTGGAACAACTGGCCATGGACAGCTGTTACTTCCAACTTCATATAGGGAGAGAGTGTTGAAATTAGGACATGCAATTCCCTTCAGTGGTCATATGGGGATCAGCGCAACAGGACAGCGTATAGCTTGTCATTATTTCTGGACAGGGTTAACGGAAGATATAAAGAGATATGTAAAATCCTGTCCAGAATGCCAGAGTAGCTCCAAAGCATTGGACTGCTCCAGCAACTCTAGGGGAAATGCCCATAGTGGGAACCCCTTTTGAGAGAGTTGCAGTGGATATTGTGGGACCTCTCACTCGAACCAAGAGGAGGAACAGTTACATCCTTACTCTGGTGGACACTTGTTCTATGTGGGGAGAGGCGGTAGCCCTGTCGTCAATCGATTCGAAGCATGTCGCAGAGGCATTACTTACAATATTCACTAGGTTAGGATTCTCGCATCAAATCTTGACTGATAACGGCTCACAGTTCAATGGGAATCTAACGGAAGAAGTTTTTAGGTTATTTCAAGCCAAGCACTTTCATTGTAGTCCGTATCACCCCCAGGGGAACGGTCAGGTAGAGAGGTTCAATGGGACTCTCATTTCTATCCTGAGAAAGCTGGCCCATGAAAAACCTGATACGTGGGACCAATATTTGCCCGCTGCGTTGTTTGTGTATCGGGAAGTTCCACATAATTCAACCGGGATGGCACCCGCAACCCTGTTATTTGGGAGGCCAATAAAAGGTCCATTGGAAGCCTTGTTGAGGACATGGACCGATGAGAAGGCAGAAGAGACTGTTACCTCATCTTATCAATATGTGAACGAACTGACCACTCGTTTAGAAACTAGTTGGAAACTGGCAAATGATAATTTGAGACAAGCCAGAAAAAAACATGCTGCTTATTATAATAAAAAAAAAAGCGAAGGATAGGGAGCTCGCTGTAGGGGAGAAGGTGTTTCTTCTATTGCCCGGCAGCAGCAGTAAACTTCAAATCGGATGGCAAGGTCCATATACAGTTTTGGAAAAGGTATCCAGAACAAACTATAAGATAGACAAGAAGGGAAAGGAAAAAGTCTATCATGTGAACCTTCTGAAGAAATATCTGGACAGGCAAATCCAGGAAATAACACACTTAATGGCCTTGTCTATCGGAACCGAAATGAAAAATGACCCGCTCCCCTCATTTGAATATCCACTGAAGCCCAGTGAAACTTTTGCTCAGGTGAAGATCAGTAATCACCTGACAAAAGGACAGAGGGAGCAGGTCCAAAAGGTCCTAGAGAAACATACACGTGTTAACGGATAAGCCGGGACACACAAATTTGTTGAAATATGATATGAAACTACTAGACCCAACACCCATCTGTATGAGGCCTTATTCTATTCCTTTCGCTAAGGAAAAAGCTTTGAAAGAGGAGATAGATTATTTGTTACAAGAAGGGATTATTTCTCACAGTGAATCTCCTTATAGCTCTGGTGTGGTTTTGTTGCGAAAACCATCTGGGGAACATAGACTGTGCATAGATTACAGGAAACTGAATGCTGTCACAGAAGGTCAGGTGGATCCATTACCTGATTGTTACGCACAAATAATTACTTTTTTCAAAGCCTTTGTATGATCATTTTTCGTATGTATGATCATTTTTTGACTGAAGTGTGTATTATGTTTTTTACAGTCAAAGGGACATCACCCGAGTTATCGAGACTACAATTTTTTAGGAGTTGTCCTTCTCTTGTATAGAGACACGTTCGGTCTATAATTTCTTGAACGAAGCGTGACCATATCTCCTTATTTGGTAGTATCAGTCAACTGTTGTAGATGTCTGAAACCTGCCTTAACGCTTCTGTTCATGACCATAAAAGGCGCGACTGTATAAGACTTTTATCTCGAATGTTCTTAGAATCGTCTTATTGTGAACGGCGACTCAGAGATTGTCGTTCTGCGCATGTCTCGACTTGGAGTTCGTTTGTTGTTCCGCCCAGCTCGGGGCAGTTTAGAAATGGTCTGAGTAGGGAGCGGACGCAACCTGCGTCTTGTGATTTTCTGAGGGAAATAGATTGTCTTTGTGAGTTAGTTAGCTAACTAGACTATTTCCCAGTATTATTCAAGCCTGCCTGGAGGCATATGTTCATGGTTGATTTTCCGAAATAAGGTAATTCCTCTTGTATCGAACTTTATGCTATCATCTAGAGGTTCGTCATTTTTGTCGCCTTTTTGCTCGCCTGTGTGATTCAAAATGGAGAGGTACTTTGACTAGGATTAAGTCACCGGTATCTTTATACCTGAACTAGTTATATATATATGGGTCGCTCTAGACCAACAAGACTATTGTCTGTGTTCCAGGATTCGTTATATCAGAGATCACGTCCAAGTCAGATGGTTAGACTTAGAAACGTTATAAAGGTCGGTATGACCTATATGCCCAGTATGCTATTCACGTGCAGACAGTAAACGGACTTATTGTATACATCTGATCTGCTAGCATCAGAAAGGGAGCATTTATCATTGTCTATGAACATTGAAGATCTGCAGCTGACACTGTTGCAGAAGTTATATATATTATGCATACAGCTTCACGAACCAGAACTTTATGATATCTGTTTACAATACAACTATTGAGTATTGAATCCTACATGACTATCAGTTAATATGATTTTGAATGCTGCATTCGTTATACTATGCTGATGATAACATAAATATCATGGCTGTTTTGTGGCGTGCAATAAATGGTATAAACCTAAAGCGAAGTTACCATTTCTATGACTCTACACGTCATGTTGCCTGTGGTGTACCCTGTGAACTGTTCTACTGCAACACACACAGCAACATTCTAAACTAGATAAGACACCCACATCTTGCACTGTAATACCTGGTGTCGATAGAGGTGGTAATTTGACGGCATCCTAAATCCACCCTTATCACTGATACAAATCAACTATTTGCCAGGCTGAACAAGGCAAAATATTTTTCTAAGGTGGATCTTAGCAAAGGCTATTATCAAATTCCAGTAAAGCCTGAGGTTCGACCTTACGTAGCCTTTAGCACCTCGGAAGGCCATTATGAGTTCAACATGTTGCCGTTTGGGTTGAAAAATGCCCCGAGTGTGTTTTCGAGGATGATGCGAAAATTGTTGGTTCCCCTGAAAAATCCATGCATCTCGAATTTCATGGATGATATTCTCATTGCTACTGAAACATTTGAGGAACATGTTAACTCTTTGGCTATGCTGTTTGATAGACTCGGAGAGGCTAACTTGACTGCTAGACCAACAAAATGTTGTATTGGATGTAAAGAGTTGGAATTCTTGGGACATACTGTACATCAGGGTAGCATGACCCGTGACCCCAAGAATCTGGAGAAATTGAAAAGAGCACCGAGGCCACAAACAAAAAAAGATGTGCGATCTTTTGTGTCGTTGTGTGGTTTCTACCAAAAGTACATTAAACATTTTAACTCTATATGTGCTCCTCTGACGGATTTAACGCGTAAGGGACAACCTGATAAAATTAATTGGTCAGCACAGTGTGAATTAGCATACCAAGAGTTAAAAGAAAAACTCACAAGCAGGCCGGTATTGAAATTGCCTGACTTGAATCAAGAATTTGTAGTGAGAAGGGACGCAAGCAATGTGGGCTTAGGGGTTCATTGTTGCAAAGGTCCTCCTCGCAAGATGGGGAATTTAACCCAGTCGCTTATGCAAGCCGCAAGTTGAACAAAGCGGAAAAAAATTATTCAACAAGTGAAAAGCAATGTCTAGCATTAATCTGGGCTATACGGAAATTCCAAGTCTACCTCTATGGCAGACCATTTGTGGTCCAAACGGATCAACAGACTCTATTTTTATCACAGGCAAAGCATTAAAATGCGCGTTTATTAAGATAGTCATTGCTCCTACAGCCATATTCATTGATGATTGAATATATTCCCGGATCTCAGAACGTGGTTGCCGATTTTTTGAGTAGACATCCTTGTGATGAAAATCAGAAAAACATGTAGGACTTCATTTGCGCTAAGTTATCTCACAGATTAGAACTTGCGGTGAATGCATGTTTTGGGAAGGGAGGTGTGTAGCGAAATCTGTGAAATAATCGCTAAATTCAGTAAGATTTTAATCCTCTAATAATAAATAAACCCGCCCTTGGGTGTTCGCCGAAAGTTGTCTCTACGCCAGTAGAACGCTGCCTTTTGTGCAGAGGAAATGCTTATAAAATTGATCCCGCCGTAAAAATCTAACACGCTTTCCTAGTTTAGTCCTTGAGACTAACAATTAACGATCTGCCAGAACTGTGACACCCAACTACCGTCTGAATTAACGTAAGATTTTAACTTTAACGCTACTACTAGTAGTAATTCGGACATTTTCCAGTATTGTAGAACGAAACGGCAGTAATAATTAACGCCAATACTAACACCGCCTTGCAAAACCTTTCTTCGCTCAACACGCCGTTCCATACATATCTGCACGCTGTGGGACAAGCCAGAATATATAAACACACAGACAGTTTTCAATTCTCGCCGAGTAGTGTATTTCTGACGTAACCCAGACAAGTTAGTTTATTTGAATGGAAAAATGATAGAGAGGGAGGGGAAAAGATGGCCGACTTATGGAAAAGTTGTAATTGACGATTAACAGTGACAAAACTGAAAATCTAAACGACAAATAATATAGCCATAAAAATCATATATATTTATAGATAGCTTAGTGTCCCCTGAACAATAATGTGTTTTAATATACATATTAGTCTAATTATTAGCCAAGAAATTGAAATAATACTATATGTCTACGAACACTAAGACGGACGGACTGTTGTTTTTGCTCATTTTTTCATTACGTTAGTTGGGGACGCTAGTTTAAAAAAGAGGCATTGGATTGATTCAAATCCGATTGGCTGGTAGAAAAGTATAGGAAGGAGGGTATTGGTTAGGCAAAAAAGCTAAATATATTTTGAAGACTCACTCCTAAAAGTTTGGAGTTTTTTTTTTTTTAATTTGAATTGAAAAGCTAGACCTTCGCTGTGATTGGGCCTGGCTAGTAATATAGGCAAAAGCTTTCAAAGGCTTGTCGCCAGTTGATACAGAAAGTTTTGTCAGCAAGCTGCGTTGAGAACAGCAGTGCTAAGAGTGAAATAATAATTCTCGGCAGTCTGGACTGGGGCAAAGCTAAACTTACCTTAATGCTAATGCCAGTCAACGTATGTTTGTGATATTTCTTTGATATGTGGTAAGAACGAATTATTAACCTTGTTATTACAACAAAATTTGGTGTATGAGATACTGCTTGATTGGGAAGGCTTTACGACTGAGTACAGAGGTCCCCAGCAGACTTATGCAGGGCCTGTGGTGTTGCACACAAGCAGTAAAAATTGACATGAGTTGTATAACTTAAAATGATTTCCACAGTTACCAGTGGGAAGGCTAACCCACAATATTCTATGGGAGAGAATCATTGTTGCAGTGTCAGAGGCGTTGTAGCCATTAGGGAAAAGAATAGGAGCACTGGTATGAGTTATCTCAGAAGAAAATGGTTGACATGTGGTGGTCAGAGAGATCTGGCCCTTTTCTTTTATTGAATTATGCCATGTATTGTTTGTGGAATAATATTGTAGATATGTTGTACAGAATTATAACCTTGTTTCAGGGTTTTTTGTTCTGGTAATAAGTTAGTGCCAGAACCCTGGTGAATTTACTTGAGAGAGAGAGAGAGAGAGAGAGAGAGAGAGAGAAAGTGAAACTTTACTGGACCAAGCGGTCTACCATACTATACTATACCAGGGACTGTGGCAGTCTGGTCACTCGAGTGAACGAAAGGAATTGTCAGCATCATACTACTATCTACATCAAGATAAGTGCCTATGTGTCGGCACTCAAAAGTTTATCCACTGATTTTTATTAAAGAGAACATAAAATATTTGATTATCCAATAAATATTCCACAAGAGACTAATATAAAGAGAGGGGATGATGATAACTCCCCACCCCCACCATTAGTTACCAGTGTTACTTAGTTTAGAGAAATACCTAAATATAATTAGATTATAATAGTCCTTTGTATGGACAGAAGATCCATTGTGTAATTAATCTGTATGTAAATAAAACCATAAAATTCATTTTGTTGTTGGTCCTGACTCAGAAAATTCTGAATCAGGGCATAATAAATTGTAATCTAGCCAGTTACATAATATTCAGCCACAGACTTCTATAAGATATATAATAGAGTATAAGTTTGTTTGTGGTTGTGGTATTGAGTCAGATCTATATATATATATATATATATATATATATATATATATATATATATATATATATATATATATATATATATATATATATATATATATATATATATATATATATATATGTGTGTGTGTGTGTGTGTGTTAGAATTTAAATGTATTTGTAGTAATTTTACTTACACTACATTACACACTTTCATAACCCTAGACATTATACGTAGCTATCATACATACTAGTCAAGAATAGGTCTGATTGAGGTCTGAGGTGGAAGCAGAAAGGTACTCTGATAACTCAACCCAAAATTTGTTATAATCAGGGACCTTCACAGCTGACCTCATTCAGTACACTAGAAATATTGAATGATAACATCTGTAACACCAAAATCCACCACAGACTGTAAGGGGGATGTGGTAATAATTTCCAGCCAAATTCTGCAATCACATCAATGGTGCGTTTAGCGGTGTGTTGCGTGGCATTATCGTGCAACAGTAGTGCAGTTCTCTGATCTTTTAATGGGTAAAGTCGCCGAAGACGACCTCTAAGCTTCTTCAAAGTTTCAATGTAACGGTCTGCATTCACCGTGTTTCCCTGTTCCAAGAAGTCGAGAAGAATCACACCCTTCTCATCCCAAAACACGGAGGCCATAACTTTCCCTGAAGATGGTGAACTTTTGAACTTCTTTCTTGTCGGCGATGTTGTGTGATGCCATTCCATTGACTGCCTCTTGGATTCTGGTTTTAAAAAATGAACCCAAGTCTCATCACCTGTCACAATATTCGATAAAAACTCTTCTCCTTCATTTTCGTAACGGTGCAGGAGGTTGATGGCTATGGTTTTCCTTGTTTCTTTATGTCTGTCTGTCAACATTCTGGGTACCCACCGTGCACAAACTTCTGAATAACTCAGGTCTTTAATGATGTTCTGGACACTGCCTTTACTAATGGACAACATGGAAGAAAGTTCATCCAGTGTTACCCGACGGTCACCACGAATGATGCCATCAACTCGATGAATGTTGTGTGGAGTCACTGCGGTAGACGGACATCCAGTCCGCTTTGCGTCAGCCATTGAGGATTGACCTACTTCAGCTTCGTCACAACGATGTACCCAACGTCGGATAGTGCTAACATTCACTGTTGAATCTCCATAAACATTCTTCAAACGTTCGTGGATGCGAATTGGGGTCTCGCCTTCAGCATTGAGGAATTCTATGACATAACGTTGTTTTATTCGAACGTCTTTGGCAGCCATTTTTAAACTGATACAGTGGTGCCACCTGTTACTGAAACAGGTTGGTAATGCTATACAGTGCAGAAGAGTGTTTGAGGAATCCTGCTAAATTAACAAATTGCACACTGATGCAGTATTTACATACATAAAAATAGGAGGCATTACTTTTTTTACCTTATATATATATATATATATATATAAATGAAAAATGTCTTTCGCGCTGTTATCTGATAACTCGAGAACGGCTGACCGGATTTTAATTCGGTTGTCACCAGCGCATTGGACATTTCTCATGAAAGGATTTAAGGTTATATCGTCATGGTACCACGTCAGGAGGCTGAGCAGCGAATTTTTCTTCACTCCATTCATTATTATTTCAAGGGACTTCATTCATTCTTATCTCAAGGGGCAAGGGACGTAACTTACAAACTATATAAGTTATAATGTTTATTCGTTTTCGTTAAATTTAGAAGTGCGTTGTTTTCTTTTGTGTAAGTTTTTTAAACCAGGGTTTTTGACAAGGAAACTTTAAATAATACTCAGCTTTGTAAAGCTGTTACTTAAATTTACAGGGCAATGCTTTCTGTTATGAAAATTTTATAAATCGGTATCCCTGACAAGGAAATTTTGATTAATTCTCAGCTATGTTTGTGGTACAAGATTTGTGTATGTTCTGGAAGATTCCCGAACTCCATTCATTCTTAAGGGAGGTAAAAACAACGGTTAACGCCCTTTGCTTAGAAACTATATAAGTCCTAAATGTTATCCTTTTTCGTTAAATTTTGAAGAAGTGCGTTGATTTTTGTTATGTACGTTTTCTAAATCACGATTCCTGACAAGGACAGTTTTAATAATACTCAGCTGTGTAGAGCTTTTACTTAAATTTACGGTGCGTTGCTTTCTATTATGCACATTTTCTACATCAGGATTCCTGAACAATGTTTAATTTTTAAATGTGCCACGGGAATTGCGCGAATGCATTATATTTTATTCTGCAAAAATGGTTTTGTTGTTAGAAGAGGCGCACAACTTTTTTTGAGGGAAATTATTACTTTATTTTATTTAGTATTATTTTCCTTCCTTTTTATGTTTAAGTATGCAAGTGAAACTACGCGTGTGTGGTTTTATATGTAAAGTATCAGTTATAACATTATTTTATAGAGGAAAGGGCATTAGTACTGTATATGCATACATTTGAATACATAAGATGTGCGCAAATGTATGTATGTGCGTGTATGTATAACTCAGCTATATAGAGTTGTTCACGACACAGCTCTAGGAATGTTACATTCACTAAATTTGCCCTGAAAATCGTTTTGAATGCATTATTTTAAAAAAGAAAATGGAAATAATCCTAATGTCTTTAACATTATTCGATAGCAATTTAAATAGATAGACAGACAGACAGACGGATGGACGGACAGACAGACAGACAGACAGACAGACAGACAGACAGACAGACAGGTAGATAGATAGATAGACAGATAGATATTCGATAGCACTTTAAACCTTCCTAAAACGATTCGCACCACACCCGACTTGCAGCCACTCCGACATGGACCCGGACTGGGCCGGGTATGACCGCTAGTATATATATATATATATATATATATATATATATATATATATATATATATATATATATATATATATATATATATATATATATATATATGAGGTCTATGTAGGGTTCGGGCCACGACGTCCCACCTACATCAATGGATGTTGAAGCGAACACACAGCCTCTCATATCCAGGTGCAGTGATCGCCGCGGAAGCTACTGTCTTGTAGTAAGCTTCTGGCATTTGGCCTCTCCTGCACAAACGTGTCCATAGCAGCACCTTCACGAGGTGACCCCGTTCTCACAGAGTTTGCTATGGGGGCGACCGAGTGCCTGGCGGTATAACTGGGTCGGGAGTTGTTTTGGACCCCTCTTAAGGTGCAGGCGCAATACCCACCAGCGAGTGGACCATGCTCTGGCCAACACCAACCCAAACCCCACTCATGGGTTAAATGCTACTTTCTCTCTTCTCTACTTGCCTACCAAGCTTTCTCTGTCCAATCCTCGATAACCTCACCAAGGATCCTGAAGTGGTGATGGTAAAATATAGGTCTTTACTTAGAAGGGATCCGGGCCCTGCCCAACGTCCCAGCTGCAGCAAGAGTGCCGTGCGACCTGACATTGCACCCATTGTCAGATTTTGTCCAACTCTTGAGACATGGGAAGCAAAGCCACTAAAACTCAATGGAAATTTAGAACCACTGTGCTGGGGAAAATCGTGAAGGCATAGGATGCAGGACGTGACACAGCCACAGCAAAAGCTCAGCCACAGAACGAAGAAATGAGGCCTGCATCGTGATCGCTTGTGACTAGCGGGGAATGCATCTCTGTGAACCCCACCTGAACCCCCAAAGCAAAGTGATCTTTAGAGCCAAAAAGGTGAGTGGCCAAGCAAACCAACCCAATACTCATGGAGGAAGACACACACATTGCATTCTTTGGGAGGGGGATGTCTGCAGCAAACACCCAATACCTCCAATGCCAGTCAAACAACATATTCCACACGAGCTCGGGCGTCGCCTCGGTTACCAAGGCCCGCGCAAGAGAGATAAATCCCCTGCTCCTTGTGAAAAGTCAGCGAAGGGGAACCTTAACATTTTACAGCTAAATATAGCTGGACTACAGAACAAGACAATTGAGCTTACAAAAATACTACACGAACATCAAGTACAAGTAGCCCTTCTCCAGGAAACAATACTCCCACGGAGACAAATTAACATCACGGGTTATACACAGTACAAATGTGAATGCCTGAAGTGCCAAGGCATCATGACCTTAATCAGAAATGATACCCAAACCACAGTAACCAACAACCCTGTGGGGGATATCGACCACCAAATAATAAAGCTATGGGGCAAAGATAACACCAAGTACACACTACACAACATTTACTGTCCCCCGACCTCATCAAAAGGTCTGCCTGAGTTTGAGCCCATACTAAAGAAAACTGTCGTAGCTGGTGATTTTAATGCTCACATTCCTGCTCTAGGATACAGGCGGTTTAACAGTAGGGGCCTAGAGGTTGAGGAGTTGTGCAGCAGTACCAACTTAATGCTACTGCAGAACTTGGAAACTCCACCAACACTCCTTCACAGGGCACACGGCTCGACCAGCCGGCCAGATCTGACATTTGTTTCAGCTGATATAGCAGAATATAGTATCATCAAAGTCTTAGAAGATGTGGGAAGTGACCACCGCCCTGTTTTGACAACAATTTTAACACCACAGATGACACAGAAGTCCCTTAGTAAACCATCCTGGAACTTCAGGAAAGCAGACTGGGACCGCTACGGCCGAGAAACTGATGCTGGATTCAGTCAAATCATTAGAACTGATAACATTAATACTACATACAACAACATATGTACCACCATCCTAGCAGCTGCCAAAAAGTGCATCCCAAGGGGGAAGCATAAGAAGTATAAACCTTACTGGACATCTGAACTAGCTGAAGCAGTCAAAGAGAGGAGAAAGGCTAGAAAAAAGGCTGAAAAATACCCTACCACCCTAAATAAAACAGAGTACAACAGGTGGACAGCAAAAGTAAGGTATGTCACCAAGAAGAATAAACGGGAGACTTGGAAAGAAAATTGCAATAAACTAGATTTAAAAAGAGAAGGGAACAAAGTTTGGAGACTCCTTAGTAATCTCGAGGGAAGCAAGAAAAAGACAAACCCAACACCTGTGGTGGATGGATGTGGTGATGAAGTAACATCAAGCAGCAAGAAAGCCGATGTCTTCAACAATTTTTACGCCAGTGTAAATAAAACACAACAGAGAAAGAAACTAGACAAAGTGCTCCTAAAGAACACATCCACGCGTAACATAGATCAGGCCAATATGGCTGCGTTCGATGATCCGTTCCGCCCACAAGAACTGAGAATGGCACTACGGAAACTGGCCAAAAATAAAGCTCCAGGACCAGATAAAATTAAAAATGAGATGATTTGTCAGCTAGGGCCAAAGGCAAAAGAGACACTTCTGTGGTTCATCAATAGAACGTGGAACGAGGGACATCTACCATCAGCATGGCTGACAGCAACCATCTTGCCTATATTGAAGAAAGGGAAACCACCGGGAACACCAAGAAGCTATAGGCCCATATCCCTCACTTCATGCTTAGAAAACCTGGTCGAGAGAATGGTAAACAACAGACTATATTGGTGGTTGGAAAGCTGGAACCTTCTGGATAACAACCAGGCAGGCTTCAGACGTAAGTGCCGCACAGATGACCCCCTCTTCAGGTTCACACAGAATGTGATGGATGGTTTTTCAAGAGGGAAAAAGCACAATAGCTGTGTTCATCGACCTTGAGCAAGCCTACGACAGAGTTTTGAGAAAGGGACTTTTGCTAAAGATGAGAAGAATGGGAATAGGAGGGAAAATGATTAGATGGATACAGGCCTTCCTAACAAATAGAACCATAGCCACCAACTATGCTGGTGCAATTTCACGGAAAAGAACGCTGGAAGAAGGATTGCCTCAAGGCTCTCCTTTAAGTTGCACCCTTTTTCTCATCTTTATTAATGACCTTGCCAAACATCTGAATGTGTCGAAGGCGCTGTTTGCCGATGACCTTGCCATCTGGACTACTGATAATTATCCCATTCTGGCAAAAGCCAAGAACAACAGAGCTCTCCTTACAATGTCAGTATATTGTAAACTGTGGAAACTAAAAATCAATACGCAGAAAACTGTATACACCACTTTCTCGCGCAGCCACAAAATAGCAAAAAGACCTATCAACATCAAACTGAGTGGGGAAACGCTAACAAAAGAGGAGCACCCAGTCTATCTAGGAGTAAAACTGGACAGACAATTGAAACTAGATGGACACATCTACAACCTCAGGGAAAAAGCATGTAAGCGTCTAAACCTCATCAAACGGCAAGCTAGTACAAATTGGGGAGCGGATAAACTAACACTTCGTCAACTATATCTCGGCTATGTGAGATCAGTGATAGACTATAACCTCCCCCTCCAGACCATTGTGAGTACTAATACCATCTCATCTCTGGACAGTGTGCAGAACCAAGCTCTCAGGTTAATTTGTGGAGGGATGAGATCAACACCCACTGCCGTATGCGAGATAGATGCCAATATAGAGCCACTGGATATTAGGCGTAAAAGAGCACTGACTGAAGCTGTAGAGAGATACAGGAGACAAGAGAAAGACCACCCAAACAAAGTACTTATTGTTACTTGGAAACAAACACGAAGACTGAAACAACTATCTCTCCTGGACATAGCCAAAGAGGAAAATGATAAACACCATCTCCCGCAAGAGAGAGAATTGGAAAACAAATACTTTGGACCACCCCCTTGGGAAAACTTCCATCAACCAACTGTCAAAACACAACTGATAGATAAAACGGCCAACAAGGAAACACTACCCACAGTCTTGAAGACGTGTGCCTTGGAGACCATAAACAGCTACCCAACGTCAGCAATCCAGGCCTACACAGATGGTTCTGCTTTCAAGACCACCTCTTTTGCAGGATATGGCGTCTGCATATGGTACCTGGATGGATCCTCTTATGAGTTCTGTGACTCCTGTGGTGAGAATTGTTCAAATTATGAAGCGGAGGCTTAGGCTATCAAGACAGCCATTGAATTACTACACCAACAGTTTGACCTTATGGAACGAAAGCCATCAGATATAGTGATTTTCAGTGACTCCATGTCTGTTCTGGAAGCACTTAAACAGATCCATATCTTCTTCTTCTTCCTCGTTTGCCTTCAGACTTCCACATTTATGACTCTAATAAAGGCAGCAGTCAACTCAAGGTTCCCGACATCTCCAAACAGTTTTTCGTTGACAGAAGTGGGTTGTTGCCATATGCTACCCCGTTCATTACTGTAGGTTGGGCAGTACTGCAGCAGGTGTTCGACTGTCATCGGGCTGGTACCGCAGGTGCAGAGATCTGTTGCACTAATTTTGTATTTGTGGTACAGATGGTATCTCAATCTGTTGTGCCCAGTGCGCAGTCGAAAAATGATGACCTGTTCTTTTCTGGATAGTTGATGATATGCGTCATTTTTCAAATGTCCCGGGTGCTCTCTTTCCCATTTGGACTTGAATGTAGCCTTTATAGTGGTCTTTGCCGTTGCGTAAGTTGTCTCTATATCATTTTGCTGTAAGGCACCTCCTTCTTTAGCAAGTCTATCTGCCTCTTCATTTCCTGGTATGTTGCAATGGGCTGGTATCCACTGGATAGTGCACTTCTTGAAGCATTCGGCCAGTCTTTCAAGGGAGATTATCAGATCTTTCAATCCTTTAGTTTGGTGGCTCTTCAGCGCTGATATTATTGAGAGGGCATCTGAAAAGATTACTATCTGTTTTTCTGCCTGTGCTTTGCATTCAATAAGAGTTTCAGCTGCCTGTTTCAGGGCTTCTGCTTCAGCACAGAAGTTGTTGCAGTATTTTCCAGTGGCAATTGCCATAGAGTGAATTCTATTCTTTAATTTAAAACAGATCCATATGAAAACAAAGACATTTTTCTTATAGGAAAAGCGGTTCATAACTTGATCACAGCCTACTCCATCAGTGTAACTCTACAGTGGATCCCTGGACACAGTGATCTAACTGGAAATGAGACAGCTGATAGACTTGCTAAAACAGGAGCCTCTAAACAACAAAAGGACAGACCTGCAGCATGAGAACAGTCAAACAGATTCTCAGAAACAACACAAGAGAAATCTGGCTGAACAGATGGGCGAACGGGCCGACTGGCCGAAATGTCTTTAATGAAATGACCTGCCTAAAAGACAACGACAACATAAACAGACTCAGCAGGAGAAATCAAAGTCTTATCTTTCAGTTTCGGACAGGACACGCCAGAGTCAATAGCCATCTAAACCGTATCAACCCTCAGCACCTACCCATGTGTAGACACTGCCCTCATCCCTATGAAACAACCAGACACCTCCTCATGGAGTGTCCATCACTCACAAACGCCAGGAAAAAACTTTTACAGACACCTCTGACAGTCACCAACTCACTATACGGAACGTTAAAACAACTGCAGAAAACCTGCACTTTTTTTAAGAATGGCATTGGGCTGCCAAGAGTAGACATGCTCAGCAGCATGGGATATCGACAACAACAACAACATATATATATATATATATATATATACCTCGTATTTATCTTCTCTTCTTCGATCCTTAACCACCGACCGTCAAAGCAGTCAGTGGCCATCACGCCTAGTGGCGTCTTGTAGGGCAACAACAAATTGATTCCAATTTGCACGGTCGGTGGCCATCCTTCGTACAGTGCCCCAACGCTGGTTCATTCTTTGCATCTCAGCCTCCACAGTCCTCCGCCAAGTTGTTTTTGGTCGGCCTCTCTTTCGCTTTCCTTCAGGGGTCCAAAACATAGCTGTTCTTGTGATGGCATCGGGGTCTCTTCTGAGGACATGACCAACCCAGCTCCAGCGTCGGCCAGCTATGATGGTGTGCATGTCCTCTTGCTTGCTACGAGTAAGCAGATCTTGGTTGGTGATGGTATTCGGCCAAAAGATGCGGTGAATTTTTCTTAGTCATGTTGTGTGAAAAGAGGACAATTTTGACATTTCCTTCTCTGTGACTCTCCAGCATTCCGCACCATAGAGAAGCACAGAAAGCACGCAACTCTGGTATAATCTTAATTTTGTGCTTGTGCTCTATTGGGAGGACTTCCAGATGTTATTTAGGCTAAAGAAGGCTGTTCTTGCCTTATTCATTCTGATGTTGATGTCTTTGCCTGCCCCACCGTCTGGTGTTACTATGCTTCCAGGTATGTGAAGGTATCTGTCTGTACCAGTTGCTGATTCCTTACTGATATGGGCTCAGGGTTGCTCACATTGAGCGTCATGACCTCAGACTTCTTTAAATTGATGTTCAAGCCCACCTGCTGGCTAATTTTATTAAGTCTATCCGTTTTTTCCTGGATGTGTTGATGTGAATGTGCCAGCAGTGCAATGTCATCTGCATATTCCAGATCTTCCAATGTAGAAAATGTAGTCCATCTTATTCCTCTTGGACTGCCCTCTGTTGTCTGGCGCATCACCCAGTCTATGACTGTTAAAAATAGAGTGGTTGACCTCGTATTTATATTATACACATATTCATTGCTGAGCGTCCAGCCATGAGTATTAGAAAATTACCTTATTGGGTGCTGTTGCTAGTTGTTTTTCTAACATTGGATGTGAGTAGGGTCTCTTCCTCTTGTGTTAGTGGTTGTGAAGGTGGCTTAGCAAGTATCTGTTGTACTGTGATGTCGCATTTTAAGACAGGCGAGGTGGATGTACTTGTCATATGTATAATTGACTTGGTAGGTATTATCCACCTTCAAATGTGTAATGGTATCGTCATTAGTGTGAGCTGTCACGTCAACCTCCTTCTGTACAATATCATCACTAGTGTGAGCTGTCACATCAACCTCCAGGTGTACAGAACTATCTTGACTACAACTAACTGACTGACTAGACATGGAGGGGGTCTAAAAGAACATCACAGGGGTTAGAGCAGCTGTTTGTTTTTAAAATACCAAAAGATGTCGTGGCAAAATAATTGCATAGTTCACATTCATTTATAGTAGAGTTCTGGTCATAGTCTATCCAGATGTGCTGACTTTTTTCCGATATTAATTTGACTGTTGCAAGACACTTCTCACTATGCCTCCTTTTTGCGGTTTGTATTCGCAGGTAACACTTCCAACACAATATAGTAGAATGTTGTGTCGGTTTATCATCTTAGACATTTATGCCAAACACAAAGAAAAAATCATTAACGTAATTCGAACAGTTCAGTGGTCTCCGATTTGCGGTTATTTTTTTTTTTGGGGGGGGGGGGGGGGGCTAATGCTCTGTTGCCACCGGCTCTGCACAATTCATGTGATGCAACAAAGTATGTTCCATTTCACAGGTATGTTGTATAATCTACTTATGAATGTATAAAGCTATTGGAGTATTTGTGAGTATCCAGTCCAACACCAGGCTGCAGAATGCTTTTTCTCTGAATGAAAGAACAGTTTGTCATGTAAAATAAATTGCTACAGAAGCCACTACCACAAGAGCATGTGATTGCTTGTGTAGGCTTCATGCTTGGGGACCGGTTGCAATAGTGACTTTATACTCTTTACGGAGCGAAAATGAAGATGATGATGATACCGAATAGTACAAGTGGTAGAAATATAACCATAATAAATGACGTGTCATTTCCTGTTTTGATAATTTATATCTGAAGGTTGCTGCCAAAAGAATTCACCGACTATGACAGTCTACTTTAGAAACGCAATGTGATTCAGTGTTATATGATGCATTTCTCTGTAGTAATGTATGCTCATATACACTCTACATGTACAGTATACAACCATACTTAAAGACTTGCCAATTCATTTTTATAATATATTTAATATTTGAAGCAGCATCATCATTTTTTCGCTCCCAATGGAGCAGGGAACCACCACTGCAGCTAGTCCTGTAGGAAGCCTGGATCAAGCAGTCACATGCTAAAGCTGCAGAGCTTTATGTGGCAAATTATTTCATTTGATGAGATTGCCAGCCCCTTGCACAACCCCCATATCATTGCCGTGGTCGACATGCCTGAGGAAGCAATAGGCCTATTCTTTCTTTGCCTCATAACACACCCGCCAGAATCTATTACATGGCGGACTATTTAAAGCAGTCTGCATACACACACGTTCTTTTTTTTATCTATAACTAAACACCAGATGAGCGCTCAAATGACACAGTCGTTAGAGCGCTGGTTTCTGGCAGCAAAGGTGCCGGGTTCGATTCACAGTATTGATACGCTCCATTCTACCCAGCTGTTAATGGGTATGTGCCTTTTCTCTTGGGTGAGAGAAGGGAAAGGCAGAGAGGAAGGGAACTGGTCCCCATTTCTCGAAGCTGGACCTAGTATAGTAAAGTCTCTAACACTTCACTCCCCAGGGCAGTATCTGCTATGTGACTACCTGTAGTAAAATCTGCGAGAATAATCGCTCATTTCAGTAAGATTTTAGTCATAAAATGATAATAAAGGAATCCGCCCTATTGTGTCTGACGGTGATGCTCTCACACGCCAGCAACGCTGCCTTTTGTGCAGTGCTAAAGCCTATAGAACGATTCCCCGGTAAAAATCTAACACGCGTTTTAGTTTCGGTTTCGAAAACGTACTACCAACATTTTACCAGATCTGCTGCATACACTTTGCAGCCAATACTTATAATTAACGATTTTGAGGAAGTGTGCCGCAAAATAACTATCTGAATAAACGTATTCTGTCAACTTTAACGCAAATTTAGTAGTAATCCTTACTTTTTTTGGTAGTGTTACACGATACAATACAAATTATTAACGCCAATTCTTAACCCGCCATGCACAACCCCGCTTAGCCTGACACATTCTGCCATGCATATATACACGTGGCGACAAAGCCAAGAGAGGCAAAACCCGCAGACAATTTTATTGCCTCCTCGCGGTAATGTTTCTGATGTCACAAAAACAAGTTAGTTATTTGAAAAATACATGCTGGCGAGATAGCGAGAGGGGAAGATGGCCGTCTTGTGAAAAATATTTATTTGACGATGACAGGTGACAAAATTGAAAATCTAAAACCATAATGAAACTGAACATAAAAAATATATGGTAGTATAGCTTAGAATTCACTGAGCAAGAATGTGTTTTAAATAATATGATAGTCCTAGTATTACCCAAATTGTTGAGAAAATACTAAATGTCTACGAACGCACGACCAGACAGACAGTTGTTCCTGCTTTGTTTTTCTTAACGTTAGTGGGGACACCGGCTTAGAAGAGAGGCATTGAGGAAATTCATATTAGCTTGGGAAACAAGAGTGTAGGAGGAGAGGGGAGCGATAGGAAAATTGTTACCAAAAACTAACATCGTTTTGCATTGACATAACTAAAGCGGACTGGCCAATCGACTACCAGACGCAGAGTATGTTTGGAATTATTTTTGGTTTTTCAAAAACTGCATTTGAATTCTGGTAGTCGCAAGCTTTCGATTGGCCAGTGCTACTAAATATTAGCAAAAAGCTTTCACTATTCATTGCCAGTTGAACTGTATTTTTGATTCAGATACGCTGAGAACAGCTGTGTTAAATTCAAAAGTAAATTAAATAACTATATGAGTATTTCACAGTCTGGACGGAGCAGAGGAAACTGAGGCCATTTCTTTGCAAAGTCAGCGTCATTTGTTTATATTTCTTGATTTGTGAGGTTTCGTTTCCTGTTGCCAGCTGGTGACAGGAAACATGAGGAGTGTCGATTACGCCAAGAAGTCTCCTACACTTTACATATGCTGTCAAGAGATAACAGCAGGAGCTTGGGTGTGTGACGTGATATCGATATTTCTGCAACTACACAATATCTTATCTTTCAACGGGAAACCCCAGGTGATATGTTAAGAACCTTGGTACATCTGACAGTTTCGGTTTAAATAAACCTTGGTAATTCAAGTCATAATCAGGACTTTTGTGGGGTATGATGACATTACAGCCCCTCATACACAGTGACTCTCTCTCTTAGAAGAATAAATTTAAGCTGTGAACATTCAAATAGGAAATACATATAATAATATTGTAGTTATTTGGGCAGATTGTCCACACAATTTTAGTTAATCTTTTATGTAAACTATCTTGTCCTCATTTTCAAAGACCTGTCCAAACGATATCACTGGACAGGCAAAATAAATTGTAAAAAAAAAAAATTAATTTAAAGAAAAACTTAACCACAGGTTTTATTCACTTCCTCATAGTAACTTAAAGTGTTTTGTGTTGTGTACCATCATTTCATTTCTCCCCTAGACACTAGGTACATCATACACCATACACTAGAGCCACAAGAGTGACCGTGTGAGATCTAGGTAGGTAGCGTTAGGTTCCCTGCACATAATTCATCATCATCATCTTTTAGAGTCAGGGGCCTACATGTGCATGACCTCACACGGTTTATGCAGACACCGATTTCATTCTTTGTTAGGATACCATCATAACCTCCCCAGCAAAATCTAACTTTGCTACACTACCTTTATCTTAAATGCCAGATGAAAACTCCAGTTGAACAATAAATTGTACCGAAGCTTTTTATTACTACATATCGAATTCCGTCGTTTATGTGGTGATAATGTACACCATCAGGACATGCGGCAGTGTTCCTACTGGAATCTAAAGTGCACATGACGTCTTCTTCGGTTATGAGGTCGACATATATGTCGCTTCTTCTGTCGCTTCCCAGAATACGGTCTTTGATTTCTTGGCGGGCAGCTTTATCACCTTTATCTGTCTGAGCAATATAACGCTCGAGTAATGCATGTCCCTTTTCAGCATCGGTCTTCAGGCTTATTCCTGTCGAGCTGAGAATATTAGGAATTGATTGGCCTGTACTTTTCTTACTCATTCTGCGATGTTAGGCCCAGAATTTTGTAGTGTTTTGTCAATGCCCACCTATGTTACAAAGGCCTCCCACACTGCGTCTTCTGATTCTCTTGCCAAGCCCTTGACGTTATTGATTGCTCTTTGTTTTTTCTCCTTAAAATCTTCCACCTCTTCATGATTCATCATCCTTCTCTTTCGTGCTGTTCGCCATAACTTTGTTCTCTCTCCTTTTCCAGCCATGCTGTCTCCACTGTCTCATTCCACCAGGGTCCCCTGGTCTAAATGTAGTTTTATAGATGGAATACTCACTGTCATATAATAAATAAAGGAAGAGCAATGGTAAAATAACAGTGCTGTCACAAGGAATGTACTCGAAATCCCCTTTGTTTTATGCTTCGTCTGCAAATTGTAACGCTTTCACGCTGATAGTAAAAGCCTACTGTATTATTACCCGCGTTCTTAAATGAAAAGTGTGCTGTATTTCTTGGAAAAACATTGAGAGGCAGACTGCGTAATGACCTAAATTAATCCTAACATTAATTATACTGCGTTACCAAAGCGAACGAACAGATGGACTAAAGGATAAAGAGAGAGGGAGGGCTGAAAATCAGGAACGCATGCAACACGCGTCGCGCGATACACAATTACTACTATCACGCGTGTAAGGCCACATGCACTAATTTTTTTTTCAGACGGACAGTGATAAATTCACTACCCTTCCCAGAGTTAGGTTTTTAAATCCTGAAAAACGCTTATAAGGAAAGATGACAATAGATGGGTTTACGTTTGAAAACATTACAGTACCCAGACAGCACATCTTCGAAACAGGAGGTAGAAGAAATTGCATATTTTGAACGCAGCCACTTAGCTCTTTTAAATTTGTTTATTTGGGTTCCTTAGGGTTTGCTGACAAAGAATATGTAAAACGTTACGCAAATAGTCTAGGAATTAACAAGTTATAACCAAAATAAAATATTGGGGATGCCTGACAGCATGAAATCATTTCTGCTCATAAAATTTTTTTATAACGTGTTTGAAAAAACCTTACGTACAGAAATAGCCTACCATGTAAACTCCAAATTGATTGGAGCGCAACAAATATAAGACTGAACACGATTGGTCGGACTATAAATACTATCCTTGGTTGTTAGGGGACACGTAGGAAGTTAAAATTTTTTCAAACCCTTGTCGAAACGTGGCTCCATTGGCTAGACTCGCTGATATACTCACTTAGGAGCGTTAGTTCGAGACCACTAGTGCAAATAAGCTTGATAAAGCAACAGTGCGTTGAAGCCAGCTCACATTTTTGTTAAAATAAAAGCCTGGAACATAAGCAGATGGGAATTTGTGCCTGTAATTGTGCCAGAATTCATTGCTAATCAACGTATCTGTGTTTGTTTCCATGAATTGTGGGACCGTGGTCTTGATGGTATTGAGCAGCACCTGGTCAGAGCTTTGCTGAATCCAGAGTCGGACAGCATACTCCTTGGTCCATTTAGCTATCAGTGAGGTGTCTCCACAGCACAGGGGAGAAATCGAGCAGAGGAGTCTTTTCCTGCCGCCATCACGCAAGATAAGCTGATGTGGCCAGCTGAGCTCAAAATTATGTACCCCCATCTTAAAATAATATTGTAACATAAACTTAAGAGGGGAAGTAAATTGTTTTAATAACAGGAACTGAGAACATCTCCAATACTAGCTCCCATAAAGACAAACTATTGAAGTCATGATGACAAATACCAACAGAGCTTGAACAAAACAAAACCAGTATTACCTCATATTACTACTACACAACTGACACACATAGGATACTTTAATAATATATGTCACTACAATATTCATATTGAGAAATTCTGTACATATAACTTGTAATTAAAATTGATTGTGATTCCTGGTTCCCTTTGTATTTGAATCAGGACACATATTCATTCATAACAAGCAATGAATACATATTGTTATTTGAAAAGTTATCAGTGACTCCTTAAAGATATCCTTTAGAGTGTTATATGTATGTGAGTGTCACAGTGTTGTCAAGTGTGGTGGAATAAATTCAATTGTTTATCTGTCTGTTGTTGTTATGACTTACACTTCATCATACACATACCCTAGACATATAACGTAGTCATCACACTATTCCAGAATAATTCTGACTGAGATATACATATATGTGGCAGCAAGTAAGGTTATCTATAATACACTACTCTTATTAGATATAGATACCTTCACAGCTGATCTCAGTCAGTACACTAAGTCCCCTATAAATATTTATAACATCCCACTTCACCACAGATGCGCATAGTCCTGGGCTGTATTCGTGAAACCCCTATTGTGACAATGAGGTATATGCTTGGAATGATGTCGATTAAATCCATATATACGATGGCCCAAGCAAAAGCCTTTATGCGAGTATCCACAGACAAACGGCACCCTCTGCATGGTAACATAGTTGACATTAAGGGAGCAAGAATAAAGACAGGAATGTCATGGATGGCACAGGCAGAGACAACGATCAAACAGGTGGCCACAGTCGACAATATAATAAAGGGGGAATAGTGGAGTATATCAGTTGAGAACTGGATTAACTACCAGCAGGTCATCATCAGCCTTGGCAGAGAGTGTAGAAATTGGGGGAATGGAAAAGCAGAATTCGAAATTAATCATGTGATACATGATCATTCCGGGGATGATGATGCCATTGTGTATACAGATGGGTCTGTGATCCATGGTGAGAAATCCGGTTGGGGCTTCTCTGCTCGGGTGCAGGGCAGAATCGTCGCCGAACATAGCGGGGCTTACAAGTTAACAACTTCCAGCATGAGAATGGAAGTCAAAGCTGTTACTGCAGCCTTAAGGTAGATAACTGAAACTTCATTAACAAAGGCCATCATTGTGTCAGACTCTCAGTCTATGCTTCGGAAGGTTCAAAGTGGTTGGTTGCGGCATGAATGGAAAACATTCACAGAAGCTTCCAGTCTACAAGAGCAGGAGTGGGTATACTGTCGTGGTCATGCTGGGGTATGTGGTAATGAAAGAGCTGACAGACTAGCATCAAGAGCACCCATAGTGAGGACACTAGATATGGATAAGGGAGATATACTGAGAATATTTAATGATCGCCTGTTAGAGAATGACACTGCAATAGACGAATCATCAAGGTTAAGACTGTTGGAATTTGGCATCAAACGTAAGGCTAGCAGAGATGGACGTATGAGAGGATGCATCTGTCGTGTTTACAACCAGCGAGCTACAGGAACAGTTAGCATTCACACTCTTCGACATATACTAATGGAGACTGAGCACCTATGGGTTTGCCCGGAGTGCAATGATGTCAATTCTGTATAACAATAACAATATACTGTTAACTTTTTGGGGCCTTTCAATTAATATGTAGCATGTTTATGCTAACTGAACTTGTCTTCATAATAACAATGACATTGCTCAATGTGTCTCTCTTTCCATTCCCCTTCGGTTTAATATATACTAAGTGCATGTTCATAGAAAAGATTCGCATAAAATTAGACAATGAAAGATGGCATACTTCACTGTTTAGAGTTCTTTAAAAAATAATTCCGACACCGGATGGATAATTATTACGGAATAAAAGAGCGTGCACAACAATATTCCAAAGCATCTCTGCACTCACTTGACTCATAATTAATTCATTCACGTTCCAGTCTACCTAGATGTCGATGGGCACCTGATTCGTTTGTAAAGTAGGGAAGGCAAAGCGGTGAAGATGAGAAATAGCCAACCGGCTTCATTAAGCTGAGACCTAGTAGAGTGAAGTCCCTAAGACTTCACTCACTGCTGCACAGTCTGCTATGAGGCTACTTTTTGTACTTACGTTATCAACAATTCATCCGTTGTAATGTCGTTGATCCGCAAGTTTCGTATTTTAAGCAACACATCTTTCATGCGTAGATTGCTAATAAGAAATTCAAACGTGTGTCTCCAACTTTTGGGAAAAAGGCAAACAAGTTCATATTGCGATCTTTTCAGCACAACAAGGGTGGGCACGAACAGCTGCATATAGTTTATGAGTGCTTCTACGTTACAGTCAAAGGAAATGGCCATGTCAAGTCGGTAACCGGCACCTTAAAAAAAGACAATGTTAAAACATGACCAGGCAACTATGAAAATAACTATACTTCAATTTTGATTTTGAAAATAAATTATACGTAAACAAAAGTTGGACAATTGTCACAGTTGTTGGAAATTTGCTGCCCTTAGTCTGACTGCTCTGTCTGTTTTCCTCCGATGTTGTTGGCAACGCCCATATTTTCTGTCATTTTTGCTCTTATTGCGTTTGTCCTGTCTTTGGTACCTGTCAATCTTGATAGAACCAAGCTATAGTCCCACCCTCGTGTACCGGCATGAGGTCAAAAGATCTTTCATGTCGGCATTTAGGGAAACACGGAGATTTCTGTGTCTCTGTTATCTTTTGCCGTTCTTCCGTTGTAGCCAGAACGCAGGCGCTCGCAGGAACGAGCAAGCGGGCTCATCTTACAGCATTTATCTCGTTGTCTCTCCGGTACTTGACGGCGGACTTCTGTTTCAACTTGAGACGATCGGACCCTCTGAACGAAGGTCTTACGTCTGAAGCAGTGGGCCCTTGTATGCACGTGCGGGCCACCTGGCATCTGTCTTCTTATTTAAAGCACTGGGTCTGTTTCTCTTCGCCACTCATGCTTCTCAGATTATCGTTACTAGTAACTAAATACTTCAAGTTCAAAGCTGCTGTCATTTAATACTGTACGGAGATTCATTCCTTGAGCTGGTAAGACCGATATAATTCTCTTAGATTTATTTGGGGTGTGAGCTTATTATATATTGTCTAATCCCGGGTTATTAATTCCATCTTGTATAGTTAATTCTTAAAAGAAATGTAACTTTTGTGGGACCAGAGGAGACACATAATGTAAAGCGCGCCACCAATTTTAACTCTGCCTTAGAGGCACCAGCCATACTTATATGTAATAGACAGAGGTTGTTTTCCAGACACAGAAGGGAGAGATAGATTGTAAATGACATAAGGGACATGTATATTATTTTATGTGACTGATCGTTATCTTTTTATAAGGGTATAATTTAATTCTGCATTAAACGTTTGCTATTAATTTTTTTTGTGTTTGGACAATTTAATTCCGCATTAAGCGTTTGCTATTAATTTGTTTTTGTGTTTGGACAATTTAATTCCGCATTAAGCGTTTGCTATTAATTTGTTTTTGTGTTTGGACAATTTAATTCCGCATTAAGCGGTTGCTAATACTTGGTTTCTGTGTTTGGATGACCAACAGGGAGCGTTTTTTTTATCATATGTGTGTGCGAAATACCACCGCGCGTCGGCAAAAGCCGTCACGCTTGGCTGAAGACGCATACGGGTGTAAATTTGTGTCAGAGGGGGGAACAAGGAGTATCGTTATGAAGAGCGTGTACTGTTGTGCGAAGAAATGGTGTTGTCATTTGTGGTGGTAAATGTTTAGTGTTGAGTGTCTTTGGTTTGCGTAGAGATGTAACTTTTTGTCTGTGCATTTTATTTCCAGAAGCTTGTCAAGAAATAAGCTGTATGTGCTCTTTATGCGAGCCTAAACGCTACGCTGGGATATCTAGTCAGGTACCAGAACCTGACTGTGGGTTATAATTCGGCTGCACTGCAGTAATTGCCATTCACTCGTTTAAGCAATCGGGGGGGGGGGGGGAATAACCTTTTACACCCCGTCACTGTGGATATTACCAGCAGACAACCAAGAAGAAGAAACCAATGGTTTTTCCTGTCGTCAATTTTTCCTTATCAAAGGCGTCCCTAGAGCCCTCACTCATATTGGTTGTAAGGTTTTTTGTGTGCTATTCGTCAGCTGAGTCACTAGCGACCGGCTACTTGGATTCACTATTATTTTGTGCGTGGATAAGCACTCTACCAGTTGTCTCGTTCCCATCGCCCATTAAAGGTGGGGAGCGCGTGGAGATCTATTTTACCACTTAATTCACTGGAGTTTATTTCCTCACCCACTGGATTACCTTATTCGACGGACTCGTGGTTAGGTTTCGTAAGATGGAGTACCGACATTTCCTGGATTTATTTAGCAGCAAAGCAGAAGTGGCCGTTCGACACGAACTTAAAAGCAGGACTTGTTAAAAGTCCGTTAAAAGCAGGACTTGTGCAGACTTTAGTACGTGCCGGCACGAAGCGAGTGAATGTGGGATTGTGTGTGATTATCAAGCAGTGAAGCAGTGTTGTTGTGGTGGTATACGTTGTTCTATGATTGTTGTTTTATGGTCTACCGAAGCGTTAAAGGCAGACGGATTCTGATTTATCTTTATGTGTGGATTTCATATTTTCGTCAATAAAATATATATACACTCGGTTGTGGTCAGAACATCTTTTCTATCTGTCATTGGTGTAGTATTCATATGTCCCTTACCAAAGTCTCGTATTAACATTGGAGGGCGGGAAAAGATTGCCCCATTAAAAGCTAGTCATCAGGTAGGCTGAAGACCGTAGTGCTGCTACCCTTCAGTAGGCATATCTTCTCCCAATAATTTCCACCAGTGACTCTATTTCTATCTATTCTGACTGCGCATACGCCTGGTAACGTCCGCTACGGTGACTGGATGCTCTGCCAGATACCGCATTATTGTCTCGGAGATATAGCCCCCTTTTGCAGGGTAGAGAACCTCTTTTCTCGTGGCATTGCATCCTCGCTACCCGACAAGAGGTTCCCTGGGGTTGCAACAAAGCCCAAGACCGCTCCTCGTCTCGAACATATAACCCCCTTTGCATGGTAGAGAGCCGTCAAACCTCGGAACATGGCACACACTCCAAAGTGGAACTGGTGCGTTATGCTTCTGAGTCTAGGATGCTCCCTGGGGTTGCAAGAAAGCCCACGTTTGACGACAATATGGTTGCGGTGGCTTCGCCACCGCGCCACTATGCTGTCTGGCTGCTCGTGCCATGGCCGGTGACTGATTGCTCGTGTCAGTCGTGTCTCAGAGATATAACCACCCTGCACCGGGTAGAGAGTGTCAAACCTCTTGGTATCGCACGCACGAGAAAGTGGGCCTGGTGTACCATACCGCTGAGTCTAGGATGCTCCCTTGGGGTTGAAACAAAGCCCACACCTCACCTCCGAAAACTGGCTCAAGGGTATGAACGAGTGAATGACTCGTCCTCTAAAGGGCGAAAGAGTGGATAACTCGCGCCCAAGGAATCTCAATCGATCAGTCAATCAATCAATCTATTCACACCTTCTCTTTCATAGTCTGTCTGACCTCAGACAGAATCTATCACACAAGTTAAACCTGCCAGTGTGCCGCGGGTGTTCGCTCAGTGTGCTACGACACATAGCAGAATACACCATACAATGGTGCACAAAATTATATGTTATGGTAAATATTACAGAACGGTTTCACACTTAGTTTTACAAATAACTTTTTTTTTTTTTAAAGTATCTGCATTTGACAGAATTTTGCCAAACTCATTTTTTAAAAACTCCACAGACACAAACAAACACAAACACGCACAAGAACTACTTTTATACAGCTACAATTTAATACTTTCAGTGGTGCACTAATAAAAATAAATTTATTTTTTTTAACTTCTAAAAGAAAAGTTACAAACGGTGCTGAAAAAAATAAACGCTACATACAGTCATGATTTTGAGAGTACAAAAAGGAAAAAAAAAAGAACAAGCAAACCTATAAACGCATGCTTGATACAATTAGTAACACAAAAGCATACACATAAATGATCATACTAACAACTTGTTCATCTCGCACACACGGTGAACAAATTATGATTATCGAGATAATACATTTTCAGGTAGGCTCATCTGTAGAGAAAAGAAAAGAAGGCACACACACTAAAATGAATAGGTAAAAAAAAAATCCTCACATGCACGCGCACTCAGACACGTGTACATTAAAATAATATATTTGTTTTGTGAGGGAATATATTTGTTTGTGTGAGTTCGGCGGCAGGCGTGTTAGGACTTCGCTGCCTTTAGGGAAGTACCCTGGTTTTATTTTTATATTTGTTTAGATTCTTATGTGCTGTGAATCCTTATTCCATCTGATTTTATATGGAATCTGATTTTGAGACAACATCTGAACAATGTACAGATTTTGAGATATAACATACCTGAGAATCTGTACATGTTTGTTTCATTTCCATCATCTCATATCTCTAAGTATTCAGAATAGGCGACAAATATTTGTCGCCTATTCTGAATACTTAGAATATGTTATCTAGCCTTCACTTTCTGTCCTTTCCCGGACGAAGGCCTTGTGGCCGCAAGATTGGCTATTTTACTTATCTTCTGTCCTCGTAAGACGAATCACCTTTTTTCGATTTTTTTTCATACCCATCCTTTGTGAAGGAGTACCTTTTAATTTTAGCTATGAATAAGGGGCTTGTTTTGTGAGATGGTTTTTTTTTCGGATGTGTGTGTGTGGGGAGGGGATTTTGAGAAACAGTAAGAAGTAACTACATGGCTTTGATTTATTTGAGAGGTCAAGGAGTCTTGGGTATTGGGTTACCAGGCTGCCGCAGGAAACAGAATAATGGGCGCAAGATCTGGACAATCTTCACTGTCGTTTTACACGTCATAAAATATTTGTCGCCTTTTGCTGGGGGAGAGGTAGTAACATGTCCAAGCGGAAAATCCTGTTGTCAGACACTGCTACATGCCCATATTAATAACCGGTTTTGAGGGAATAGGATGAGCGGTTTTGTGGGCATGTCTGATGAGTCTTGGGAATAGCATTATGCATAATATTAATAATAGCCCCTTAAGTCATAACTGACTATGGGAATGCGCCCCTGAGGTGGCAGCCCTCAGCTGCTTATTTTCCTGGTGTTCCTTTCGACGTTTTCTCCTCTCTTCTGCTTGTTATGTGAGTTTCTTCTCGCTCAATTTGAGGTGGCGCCGTAGATAGCATCGCCACTTAGTGCGATCGGCAGCTTCATCCTCCCACGTTGTTGGATTTATGTCCAGTGCCCTCGTGTCTCTCTTGCACATATCTTTGAACCTTAGCTGCGGTCGCCCAACTGTTCTTCTGCCATCTGCTAGTTGGCCATAGAAGATTTCCTTTGGGATGCGACCATCTTCCATGCGGCGGACATGGCCAAGCCAGCGTAGTCTTCGCTGTCTAAGCAGTGTATACATGCTTTGAAGGCCAGCACGTGACAATACCTCGACATTTGTCATTTTATTTTTCCAAAATATGCCAAGGATGTGGCGTAGGCACCGTAGATGGTAGGTATTGCGCCTTCTTTCTTGCTTAGCATAGGTTGTCCAGGTCTCGCTGCCATATAGGAGTATGCTGATGACGCAGGAGTTATATACCGCAGCTTTGGTCTTCATTGTGAGTTTCGAGTTCCCCCAAACATGCGATGTGAGGCGGGCAAAGGTAGCAGCAGCTTTGCCAATGCAGTTGTCAATTTCTGTGTCCAGTGAGAATTTGTCATTGATGGTAGACCCCAGGTATCTGAAGTGGTGCACCACTGCCAATTCATATTTATCGATAGTGATAACTGGTGCAGCATCCACATCATAACTCAGCATACTGAGCATAACGGCTTTGTAAATATTTGTTTTTGTTTATTTGTTTGTTTTTGCTATGTGTCTCTAGTATATCAAGTAAGACCTTCTGTGCCAGTATTATTTTATCGAATTTGTAAAGCATGTGTTAGTCTGTTTCCTGAATTTATGTTCGGCATAGCTGGCACAGTGAACTTCATTTTGATTTCCATGCTGCTCTTTCTGTACTTTGTGTCTTCTTATATAAATGTCTGTACGCGACTTCCCTCGCTTCTAGGGTGATGCTTTTGTTGTGTGGAATTGTGAATATTTGTCACAAGATGGGGACCTCTTTTTTTGATCTCTCTTTTTAACTGATTTTATTGCGCAGTTACCATGTTTGTACTGATTTTATTGCGACTGTTTCCGAGTCGCACCCTTTTCTTTCTCTGTCCACTGGAGCAGATAGTTGGTATTGTCACGTAGACAGATAATGTATTTTACCATCTTGTCCATAATTTGATTGCTCTTTTAATGCCATGGTTTCCTTGACATTTTGTATTTCTTTTCTACCTTCGTGGCCCATTTTTTTCACCTTCTCAAACCCCACCCGAGGTTTGGTTACGTTCCTGCCTGTAGCGGTCAGCGAACGATAATATTATCTAAGTCGCACCTGGTCCGTCCAGGGGAATTTCTCTGGTCGCTTTAAAACGTTTGATCACGAGCGGCAAGTACTCTTTGAGGCCTGGGTAACGAGTTTGATCTGTTTCAGGGGGAGATAACAATCGCGGTCAGTCTCCGGGTTTTGCCCTTAGAACGCTGCTAGTGATCATAATGTTACGCATCCTTGAAACAGGGGGAGATAAACCGCTGCTAGTAGTGGGTTGTTTGCCCTTAGATGAGCAAAGAGCACATAATATTATGATTGTCTCTCTGGGGAATTTTCGCAAAGTTGTTGCTTCTGAAACCTTTGTCTTACCCGGTATTACGATTACGCCGATACCTCTGAAGAAATATGCAGGCCAGGTGTCCGGGGGGAGCGTCCTTTGTAATCTATAAGAAGTAGACGGGTTTAATAAGACAAAGACATTCGTGAATTTTCCTGGCCCGTAGATGACCATCATGAGATAAGGCAAACTTTAACACAGTACTAGAATGTGTTTGCCTATGTTCTAGTCATTTTCGGGGTGAGTTGACATATCTTATTATAATATGATATATTCATGTTAGCTTTTATATATCTGATAGGAAGTGACGTGAATTCATTTTGAGGATTTCTCCTAGTAATTTTATTCAGTGATAAGGTAGCGTAGTCTACGGCCTTAGTAAGGGTGCTTAAACTGTTACGGTTTATCATGGGTTAAATGTTAAACTTACAATAACAGATAATAGGCGTAGAATCAGTCCACAGATGCTTATCATGGGTTAAGAATAGGCTAAATTAACTGTAATTTCTGTAAGATAATGTCAGGTGAGGATTGTTCACTTAAAAACTGAATAGTGAGATGCAGGTAATAACTCTGGATTATAGGAGATAGTCACTGATTCCTTTTTGACAGATATTTCTAGTGGCAAGGGAGGATCATTTTAGGCTTATTTGTGTAGCTAGGCACTAGTCTATAACTTTCACTGAAAGCAGTCACCAGGCATAGATATAATTATATCTTATGATCTAGCCACAACTGTATTATTATAGCAAGAACATTGCATTTTCTTGGTACTCATTTTGTGGAATGCTAATATATTTTTCAAAGGGGACATACGATTTATTTGTGTAATGTCAAATGCTGTAATCTGTTTATGTAAATTCATTTAATGTTGTAAGATGAATAAGCATATTCATTTAACTGTAACTACCGGTTAGGTTTCCTGTACGTTGAGATTGGGAGAAGAGGAGGAGATTTTGCTGTCAGAACATTTAATGACAGTTACATGGGTGTACAAAAGATATTAAGCCTATGCGGGCGCGTGTTGATAATTGATAGAATGGAAGGAGCGGAGCATGACTAGGTTATAAAACATTAGATTGATTTTAGCGTTGCTTGAAGTTAAAAGGTGTCTCTTTTGGGTCTCAGTTTCAGGGAGACCGAATCGCTAGAGCAGACTCCAGTCAGGCGAAGAAAGTCATATACTCTTCGATCTAGAGGGTTTCTGTATACATTTAGCAACGAATCGTCAACCCCGTTCCTGAATCAAAACCCCTTTTGTCAACGCCAAGTTAAGCTCACGCAGTGCAACGGAGCCAACGCTAAATCTGGAATCACCAAATGTAGTAGTAGTTCTCTACTCGCCTATTGGATTACCAGCCAGAGCATTGCGGCTTCCAGAATATCAAAACCGCCCAGCATGCCTATAGCAGAATTCCATATCACACGCCTTTTTGTGCCTAAATGGGGCACTCAGCAAACCACAGCCAAACCAGTTTAAACAGGATTTACAGCCAAGCAGAGCCTAGCGCCGGATAAGCGCGCCTGGGATTCTTTGTCCTCAAGTGACTTCTTCTGGTGTATTTTCTGGATTATGTGGAACCTCGCACTTAGGAGCGGCCAGCCAAAGATAGACAGAGTTCCAGCCCCACTCGCGCCAGTAGGGGGGAGTCACCAACGATAGCGCCTATACAGTGATTTTAATCAGGTTAATTCCATCACCGGTGGAGGATATATACGAAAAAACCACTTACTGGAGCTATTCAATTGGTCCCCGAAAGCGGACAGGCTGTCGCTAAGTTCATTCAGTTGGTCAGCAGGAGATAAACAACGTCTTCCAGTGTTCCCTCGCGCAATTAGGGGTCACCAACGTTTAGCACTAACAAGGAAAGTTTTGTAGGCTAGTCCCTCACGAAGGATCTACATGTAATACACTTTCTGGAGCTAGCGCCTTTGGTCCCCGAAGGCGGACCCTCTGTCGGACAGCTTAGTTATTTCTCCGTGTTCTACAGGTTTTATGAGTGTTGGTGGTGTGATTGTTTGTGGGTGTGTATTTGCATTATTGGTGGTTATTGATGATTATTTATGACTATTGATGAATATTTTGATTATTGATGTAATTTATGCTGTGTATGATGATATGCATTAATTCCATGCTTTTCTTCTTTAATAAAGTTTACACATTTATTAATGCGCAGTTCCCGACCCTTTCATCCATAATTAACGTGGTTTAGCTCTTTACTAGAATCTCTATGATTGATAAGAGAAACGAGTGAGAGCAGGAGATGCTTAGACAGTGAAAAGTGAGTTGAGGCTTGGAGAGAGAGATCATTTTGGTAAATCTTCTTCCAGGTTGTCTCAAGTCCATCTCCTATTTACACCTTTCTGTGTGTGTAATCTATAACTCTGCCAGTCCACTATCCCTTGTCGATTTCACTACTATTGTCCAACTCGACAAATACTCTACACTTTACTCAACCACGACAATTAACTACATTCTTTCACTCCTCTCAGAGATAAGTCACCACGTCTGTTTGTTCCCTGTCCTTTCGCTAAGGCTTTGCAAGGAGCGGCAGAGATAATATTTACGACAGGCATATTCTCGTGTACCCAACCTTGGCCGCTACCCATTAACACGAAAATCGCCAGCGTATTTGCTAATTGCTGATAAAATCAGGGTGCGTGACAGATAAGTGATTATTAGTCTGGGTGACACATTTTGGACAGACAAGGATGACAAGATTACTTTAGATAGTAATAATTTGTTACATCTAAAACACATTGTCGTATGAGTTTACAGATATGTTGGTGAGTTCGCCTGCCAGGTAATCGGATGTTTTCATACCTCTACATTTCGTTCAAAATTTTTCGATGTCAGGAATATTTTGCCCCCCCCCCCCTTTCCCCCAAACCAGCATGTTTGAAATAACTGGAGCTTTTGTCTAGCTTTATAACAAACAGAGCGGGGGAGGACAGTGAATATAACCTGACGCTTCAGTCAGTCAAATTTACTGTGAAGATCGCTTGCCAAGACGACACAACCAGACCTTGCCAGAGTGAAGACAAGAATTCAGAATTCCATTTTATCAGACCAAACCTTATATATCAGTACTTATCAGGACTTACAAAACAGCCCAGGAAATCATCGTTTCAAATGAGGAAAACCGGAATATCTGAGGAAACTGAACACAAGGAGTCAGAAAGGGAAGTAAAGTTAAAATTAACGACCCCAAGTACACGTGTAAAAAGGCATCGGCTAGTGCCTTAACTTCATTCATCTGAGCAAAATGTCTGTGAACCAGGATTGGCGTAAGTTTTCATTTGGAATTCTATATTTTCATTACTAACATGTGAACTAATATGTATATATTGTTAGTTGCTTATCCTCTACAGGACGTGGCAATCAACCCCAGCTTTTATTGGCTGTTTGTGATTTTTCTAGGCAATTTTTTCATTCAGTAGTTTACCATTGCTTTCTGAACGGTACGGCACATATACCATTGTTAAACATCCACACAAAGCGATCTGCTACCAAACCGCCTGCAGCAGGTTTCGAACCTGGTATATCTGGATTATAAAACTGCGTTCATATCCATTAGGCCACAGACGCCGACATGTATATTTTACCATGTGAATATTAATATGTGAAGATCGCCAGTGGATGTCCCAGTCATTTGAGGCTGGCAACCTCAGCGCAAGGAATGATGATTTCGTGAACCACTACTGCACGGGCTGGTGACTGCTTTATTACTAGTTTCTTAAAAGGAGAACTAAACGTATGAGTAGTCCCAAGTTCCATATGTAGCAGGGAGGGAACGGTGAAATAAATGATGTACATTTTAATTATAATACTTACAGTTTCAAACTAGTGTAAATGTCGATGTTAATATATTCACTTTGAAATTAATGGAAGTTCAAACTTTTCAAATCAGTGTAAACATAAATGAAAATTTATTCTATTTATATTGTGAACACTTTTCAATCAGTGGAAATATAAATGTAGACATATTCTATCTGTACTATTAACTTTTTCATTTAAATGTAAAGTAACTATAAAAGCTATTCAACTTAAATGTAATGAAAGTTTTTTTCTCGAGGAGTTAAAGTTAATTCTCATCGAGGGTAAATTCTGAGTAAATGGGATGGTAGAATAGGAGAAAGGGGACACATAAGAATGTGTCGGGAAACACAATACTCAGGAGAGCGTTTCGTTTCTATTATTTTACGATAGTTGTTGGTGGTGGTAACAGTTGAAGGGTACTGTGACGTATAATGGAAAAAGAGCCTACAGTAATCTGACAGTCTTTTGTGACCTCGTAGCGTTCTGGGATTTGCTAGAAAGACCATGCATTTACAGCTTTTTCGTCACGCCTCTTTTCTTTGAACATAAGCAAACGAAGTGTTTACAAACTTTCGTGATCTGCCCGTCATAACAGGTAGCGAATCAGGTTTGTTTACCTCGTCTCATCACGCGGGTTTATCTGTCAATCATACGATACATGGCAGACCGCACGTGAATAACACAGAATCTTTTGAAGTTCGTACTCAAAATAAGTAAGAAACCCCTGGGCTCTTTGATCTTCGGAAGAGGGCATTCGTACAGAGAAGACCCGTTAGACGTAAGATTTCTTCTGATGTCGGTTAGCAACGCTTGACGGAAGACCGATTATAAGCCTTTATCTGCGAACTCTGTTCGGATTCTCCGTTACTCACACAATAGTGCGAAAAGTAACATCATCTATAGATCAGAGAAACATAATGATGTGTTTTCTTAAACTTGCTATCAGTTGTCACTCAGAATTTTTGGATAGTTTAAGCACGCAGTTCTAGAACCATTTTGCTAAATGTGTTAATAGCATTTGTGGGGATTTTCATTCTGACTTTCTGGTAATAGAAATTAGTGTTTACGTGTTTAAAAGAGTTAGCTTTCACCAATTAAAAGTGTTAGCTTTTACCATTATAATTCACTTTGATTTTTTAGCGTTAAAAACTAGTGAAATAAAATAACGCGCAGGTATTTCATACCAGATGTTCAGTTATCATGTTAATTTTCACCACACGCTTTCTCACACAAGAAGAGACGGTTTTAGCTGACTGGTTAAATGCTAGGCGCGACTGTTAGTGACAGAAAAGAATTCACGTTTTATCTCATTGTGCGTATTTATTATAAGTGCCTATTATTTAAAATCATACGACTAAACTATCAGACGCCGACCAAATTAATAGCTACTTAACGACCGGCGATAGTTTGTGATAATTGACTTTGTACGCTGATCGTTAAGCGCGAGCAAGAGGGGGGAAAGTCGCATAACTCATCCAACCTGAAAACTCGGCGCTAGAAACAGGCGATAGGGTAGACACTGTGTGCCTTTAAATTTAATCAGGACTGACGGAGTGGATAAGAGAGCGTCTTGTCCCCGTCTGTGTGCATATATGTAGCTATATAGAATAGTTGCATTTTTACATAAATGTATCTTATATATTTCTAGCAGACCTGATCAAGGGCGTCCAGCGGTCTTTTCTTTTTCTTTTTTTACTGAATGGTTAATGTTGTCTTTCTTGGCTTGTGCGTCACCAATTTCATTGGTGAGCAAGTATTTGCCAACGATACATGAGAAACATTTTAACTTGTAAATTTAACGGGACTTACCAAACCCAGCAATATTTTTTCAATTTTATCAGCCAACTGGGGTGTGAAAAAAAGCTATTGGCGGTGACACTTTGTTCATCCAGGAAAAACCCACACCAGATTCGACGTTCACCTCGCTAGTCTTGACTTATTAGGGGATGGACTGGGGCCAATTTGGGAAATTAACCTGACATTTTATATAGTCAGGAAAAATTGTAATTCCAAGGGATATCACCAAGAGTAGGTAAGAGTGATTGAGTGGCCACTGTCTGAAAGAGAGAGTGAATATTTTTCTTTGTTACAGGGACTTTACCAAAATTGGATTTGCTTAAACTTGTTAACTTTAATGGGTAGCCTATAGTAGGAACTTGTTTACTTTATTGTCTACTCTGTAACATAGTGCAAACCTTCGACCTTTGGGTTATTAAATTTTTGTGTTCTTTTCTCCAGAAGGGGAGGGCACATTTATTGTTATTTCATATGTATGTAACTCTGATTTTTTTTATTTTTGATCTTTCTTTAGATGTTTGATGTTGTCAAGTTTAAATGATAATAAACAACAAAAGAAACTTAACTTTGTGTGTTGTCAGACCCATACCCAATTAACCGTAGTTTTTCACGTTTGTGTGTCTTGTTGTGACATATCTCTGTGTGTGTATAGTTAAACGTATATTTATATGTATGAGGAGGGCAAGGTTGTCTTGTACTAAATTAAAGTCGCATTAATAGGATGGCATAGAGAAACTTACTCATTCCATAGACATCTTTTTTTCCTTAAACTATCACCCGTGAAATCTATTTCTTACACCTTTTCTCACGTACTTATCACCATCCACTCTACTCAGACGGGACAAAAATAACTCACAACCTATCTGTACGACTGATACTTTCTCTGGAACAAGAAGGGAACAAAGGCCTAAGCTTAAAAGACGAGAGACTAACTTTGTAGACTCTCCCTGACACTCCTGCGAACGAGCTGCAACCTACATCCTTGACCAGCGACGAGCGTTATCAGTGATCAGTCCATCAAGAACCAACCCAGCGGGAGCAGAAACAACCACTGGCAGCTAAGTGCAATATGTAAGCTTCCAAAGTGAACTTTTTCATAGAACCTACTGTAGCAAAGTGTGCAAAAACACGCTTAGTTAATGGACTGATAGAACGAACAGAGAAAGAATACATTGTAAGAGCCTTGAACTGCAGGTAACTAAGCATTCTAAAAATAGTAGCGGTTGCGCATGCGCATTCGTTTATGTTATCAGAGATAAGCCAGAATAGAAGATTCACAATGGCGAAGCAAAAGTGTCGAAAGTTTGGTCCAGAATTTCGTTTGTACAGGGACCATGTAACAGTGAATTGTGAAAAAGGTTATAGACTTTTACAGAAGGGATATGCAGGAATGGAAATCCAAAAGGAAAGTTAGAAGACATATGTACATATGAAGATAATTGTAGTTTTAGTTGACTTTCACATCACACGTCTAACCTAGTGATGGATTTTATAAATTTATAGTAAATACATGCCATTGTTAAGTCCTTTTTGCGCATGGGAGTTAAGTGTGTGAGACTCTCACATGCCCGTCTAGTTTTGATAGACGCACATGTGAGCGCGTCTAAGTAAGTTGTACATGATTAGTTATTTACGCGCCGTCAGGCACAATACTTGAACAAACTGATACCAACGTTTATTATACTGTTGTGGTACACCGGGTGTGTCTTATTAGCTGTTATTGCTGGTGAGGGTGATGCCAGCTAGGTCGGGCTTACTATAGGCGGCCTACAAATTCAACAACGTGAATGGTAGTATAGTGAGCCGAAAAGATAGTTCACTGTTAATGGAATACCAATGACAGGGTCATAAAATTGACCAACTTGTAATGAATCTGGACAGGAGTCATGGTTGGACATCACGGAAGATACATTTTTTATTTGACGACGAAGTGTAGACGATCACATCAGTTCATAGCAGGCAAATTACATCAATTGTTTAATTTATATTATCATTGCATCAAGATACTTTGCATTAGTATGTAGCATCAATCATGAGAACTTGACCGACTCTCTGACCGCCGAAATCTCAAGGACGGCGAGAGCTCTGCGGTGAGCAGTTCTAATATTCTGGCTTTTTTCCATAACGGAGCTTTTTAAACAATACGAATGGGTTTTAGTAAAGGAACCCTGAAAATATATTGAAGAATGATCCAGATAACCGTCAGCAAGAGTCTGGACCAACTAGCGACACGCCATGACAAGACATGTCGAAGTTCAGCCAAATCTTGTCACGAATAAAATAGCATCAAATACGATACGCCATCGAGCCATATGTTGGCTAGAGCAAACGCTCCATACAAGGAGGTGTATTAATATCTCTTCATGGAGTCTTTCCACGACTTGGGGCAAGACTCACAATAATCTCCGTCAAAAAGACGTCTGTCTCAAGTTGCAGACTGTAGGGATCTCTTTGTACATCGTCGTCGCTGTTTGGCAACAAAAACCAATCGTACAGAGTTGCGCTATTTTGTTCAAGTATTGTGCCTGACGGCGCGTGAATAACTAATCATATACATCTTACTTAGACGCGCTCACATGTGCGTCTACCAAAACTAGACGGGCATGTGAGAGTCTCACACACTTAACTCCCACGCGCAAAAAGGACTCAACAGCCATACCCGAATTAGGTATATGAAAAGGAAGCTTCCAGTAGGGGAAGATGAGGAAAATATAAGACAACGTGCTGGATAAACTTGGTTAGTATGTATTGGAACGATTGCTGGGACAGTTGCACATAATACCCAAAATGAGAGTAAACTTCAGAGCTGAAAAAAGACAAAACCTACCTGCTCCCTCAGACGCCCGCGCTCACAATATATAATATAAGGCGAGAACGCTCAGTTAAAAATTACACACAACTAAAACCCCAGCCAGAAGACCAGTAGAGTGCTGTATATACTACGTCAGTTACCACTGCATGCAAGGCATACATTCTTCACAAATTACAGTCTTCGTAAGAGCTTGGAATCGATCTTAGAGGGTTCTATAGTCAAATTTCAAAAACCCTGAAGTCAAGTGGACCTTCGATCCTGCTACCTAACCATAACTGGAGCCCAGAGGTTGAAGTGTTCAAAAGCTTTTTTCTTCCTGATTGCTGGGATTGGACTGAAGTGTGACTTTCAGACAAACAGTGTTATGTGTCAACTCATATCTAGACAAGTGCTGATTCAAAGCTGAGTTACTTAGTGTCTTTTCAGGTGGCCAATGTGAGACATTCAACTGTCAGATGATGACAAATTAGGGCAGAGCTTAAAAGAGACAGACTAGTATAAATAACAACAGTGAGAGAACATTTTTGGTTTAAATTAACTTTAAATATCACATGGGGACTTTTTTCCCCTAAGTTTAAACTTATAATTATATTATCACTTGCTGTAAATACAAAACCATAATCACCATCGTCCAACACTCACCCTTCATTACATAATTAGATAGATGTAAATAATAAATTATGAAATTGTACTCAAGTGACTTGTTAAATTTATAACTGTTTAAGTGAGTTACTTTTTCTAATTTTATTACAATATCACATAAGTTACCACAGCTAAGGTGGCAACGTGTATTTCTGAAGCCTTAAACTATTGTCTAGCTCAGAGTATTCACAGCCGTCGCTCACTTGTGATACCAGTGCTCTTCTCTGACACTGGGACTTCATACATTCTGGAGAGAATTCTATTTCTTCTCGAAACACTATCTTCATTTGAGAAAAACCTTACGTTACACTGGTTGCTCGTTCGCGGGATATTCTTGCGTATCCTGAGCCATATTCTATATATTTCATCTATCTCTAGTCTGTCTAGTGCCACAAGTAGTTTTGTAAAGTAATTTTTTTAAATTAAATTCTAAAATTGAATTTTTGTATATATAGGAAAAGTACTATTGAGTACTTAGGAAACATATGAAGCTCACATTGTTACTTGGAATTTATTAGTTAATTAAATTTAATTAAGATAGCTTGGTAAAAGTTAAAACTAGATACCCTCTTACATATAGTCATTGCTGATTTGGTGAAGTTTCGATCTGCAATCATGCAGGATGGAAAGGACGTAGGATTGACAGGTGTTGCTCTTATCCAGTATGTCGCAACTGAAGTGGACAAATATTTGGATAGAGAGGACAAAAGTGTGGAAGCTGAAAGAGAAGCCAAAAGACTGGAAGCTGAAAAAAGACTAATAATGGAAGCAGAGGAGAGGAAATTACAGGCAGAGAGAGAGAGAGAGAGAGAGAGAGAGAGAGAGAAAGAGAGAGAGAAGCCCAGAAATTAGAGGCGGAAAGAGAAGAAAAGAGACTAATGTTGGAAGCTGAAGAAAGGAAGTTGCAAAGAGCTCATGAGCTGAGTTTTAAAGAACTTGAACTCCAGGGAACGGCTAATAGTGATGGCAGCAGCTCATCTCACTCTGAAAATAGTTCCAGCCAAAGTATCAAATTGAAGTATCAAATGGAGCAATGAACTTTCATTTGGACCCATTTGTTAAAAAGGACGAAGGAATAGAAGATTTTCTTGACAGGTATGAGCGATTGGCCACTACATATGGCTTGGAAAAAGAGAAGTGGAATTTAAAGTTGTCACAAGGATTGAAAGGAGTAGCTTATAATGTGTTCTTAAAACTTCCAAAAGAAGATCAGAACAATTATGAAGCCTTAAAACAAGCATTGTTGGTTAGGTATGAACAAAATGCAAAAGCTTATAGAAGAAGATTTAGACCTGCTAAACTTCTAACAGGAGAGACATATCAGCAGTTGTCAGCAATGTTAGAGATGTACTTGCTGAGGTGGTGCCAGTTAGGAAATTTTACTCAGGAATTTGAAGGGATCAAGGAGATGATTTTAATAGAACCACTCCTGGAATCTATGTCTCCTGAGACAAAGACCTTTCTAGTAGAACATAAGAGAGAAAGCGAGATTAGAGGAAATAATAATCTATGCACAGAGTCATAAACTGGCTCATCCCATGTCTCAAGTGAATAAGAGGGAACAGGGAGAAAGTTTTAAACCAAACCAAAACCCAACCAAGTTTGAACAAAAAGACAATACAACTGAGTACAAACCAAGATATGATAATAAAAACAAGAACCCGCTAGAATCAGACAAGAAACCTTCAAGAAAGGAAGGAAAGTGGTATAAACTTGCCAAATGAGTAACCACAATACTGCGGAATGCAGAAGGAAGAATCCTCCTCATCATGCTGCATGTCTCACAACAGGGAACAAGGGAAGGAAGGAATTGGCAGATAGTCAGAAGGACCTCCATCACCCCCCTGTCTGTGAGGAAGTGACCTTAAATAGCACTAAAGTACTGTGTTTATATGATACAGGCTTAGATTTTGATGCAGTATGTGCTCTTCTCTGGTTAGTCCTGACCAGATAACCACAGAAACAGTGGAAAGCAGAGGACCAATCAAAGGAGCAGGAACCATGACACTACCCATAGCCTGAATGAACATAAGATCTCGCTATGTAGAAGGATAAATCAAAGCAGCAGTGATGGAAGATCCTATTTACCCCTTGATACTGGGATGTAGGTATGTTTTTCTTGGAGAAATTTAAAACCTGTAGTTATGGCAACAGTCCAGACTAGGGCAAGCTCCAAGAAAATGAAGGAAAACATAATTAATACTCTTCTAGAAGAGATGAAAAAGGATCAAACAGCAGACTGTACATTGAAGCCTTGTTTTGGCAAATTGCTTAAGGCACATAGCCCTCCAGAAAAAGGAGACTTCTACATGAAAAAAGTTCTACTTTATAGAAAAGCTGGAACAGGATCTAAAGGACATGGACAGCTGGTAGTGCCAAAATCATACAGAGAGATGGTTATCACTCTAGGACATGCTACCCCATTGAGCGGACATATGCGAATAGGAGCCACTGGACAAAGGATAGCCTGTCACTACTTTTGGCCAGGAATCACAGAAGACATAAAGAGGTATGTGAGATCCTGCCCAGAATGCCAAAGAGTAGCTCCTAAACATAGGACTGCACCAGCAACACTGGGAGAAATGCCCATTATGGGAACCCCTTTTGAACGTGTTGCAATGGATATTGTTGGACCCCTCACTAGGACCAAGAAGAGAAATGCTTATATCTTAACCTTGGTTGATACTTGCTCAATGTGGGGAGAAGCCGTAGCCATGTCATCTATTGATTCAAAACATGTGGCAGAGGCATTGTTAGCAATATTCACCAGATTAGGTGTCCCACATCAAATATTGACTGACAATGGTTCTCAGTTTAAGGAAAGCTAACACAAGAGATATTCAGGATATTTCAAGCCAGACACTATCATTGTAGCCCTTATAATGCTCAAGGGAACGGACAAGTAGAAAGGTTCAATGGGACCCTTATCTCCATTCTGAGAAAGCTGGCAAGTGAAAAACCTGATACTTGGGATACATACTTACCTGCTGCACTATTTGCATACAGGGCAGTCCCACATCACTCAACTGGATTGGCTCCAGCTACTTTGTTGTTTGGAAGACCAATCAAAGGTCCACTGGAAGCATTGCTGCGGACATGGACTGATGAAAAAGCAGAAGAAACAGTGACTTCCTCATACCAATATGTCAATGAGTTAACCTCTAGATTAAAAACTGGTTGGAAACTTGAGACAGGCCAGGAGGAAGCATGCTGCTTACTACAATAAAAAAGCTAAGGATCTGGAACTGGAAGTGGGAGAGAAAGTCTTATTACTGTTGCCCAGCAGCAATAATAAATTGCAAATTGGATGGCAAGGACCCTATGTCCTACTGGTAAAACTTTCCAGGACCAATTACAAGATTGACAAGAAGGGAAAAGAGAAGGTATATCATGTCATTCTTCTTAAAAAGTATTATGACAGGGAATCCGCAGAGGTTGCACATATCATGACCTTAGCCATTGCAACAGAAATGAAAGATGAACCATTATCCTCTATGGAATATCCATTAACAGCTACAGAGAGTTATGCTCAAGTAAATATTAGTGATCATTTAACTCTTGAGCAGAGGAAGCAAGTTCAGGAAATGTTAGAAACTCATGTTGATGTGCTCACCGATAAGCCTGGATGCACACATTTGTTGGAGTATGACATGACTGTTTCTGACCCCACTCCTGTATGTATGAGAACCTACCCCATTCTTTATGCGAAAGGACAGGCACTCAAGGAAGAGATTGATATTTATTAAAGAAGAAAATTATCTCAAAGTCAGAATCTCCCTACAGTTCAAGTGTGGTGCAATTAAGCAAGCCTAGTGGTGAACATAGGTTATGTATAAATTACAGGAAACTGATTGCTATCACAGAATCTCATGAGGACCCATTACCTGATACCAACCAGCTGTTCTCTACACTCAGGGAAGCTAGGTATTTTTCCAAAGTAGATCTAAGCAAGGGATACTACCAAATACCAGTGAAACCAGAAGTTAGGGAAATGCTGGCATTTAGTACATCAGAGGGACACTATGAATTTAATGTACTACCATTTGGGCTGAAAAATGCTCCAAGTATTTTTTCAAGAATGATGAGGAAATTGTTGGAACCTCTACAAAATTCCCATATCACCAACTTTATGGATGACATTCTTGTTGCTACCAACACATTTTAAGAGCATATTAAAGCACTCTCTATGTTATTTGACCGGTTGAGAGAAACAGGATTGACTGCACGACCCACCAAGTGCAATATTGGGTGTAAGGAATTGGAATTCCTAGGTCACACGATTTCTACGGGTCACATGTCTCCTGACCCCAAGAATGTAGAAAAGTTGAGAAAGGCGCCAAGACCTCAAACAAAGGTCGTTTGTGTCCTTATGTAGGTTCTACCAGAAATATATACCCCATTTCAATTCATTGTGTGCAACGTTTACAAACTTGACTAAGAAAGGACAGCCAGATAGGATCCAATGGAACGCTGAGTGTGAGAAAGCTTACACCGAGCTAAAAGAAAAACTCACCAGCAAACCCATCCTTACCCTACCCGATATCACACGGGAATTTGTGTTGAGAACGGACGCAAGCAATGTGGGAATAGGTGCGACCCTATTAAAAAAGTCAAAAACTCAGCTAGAAGAATTACTACCAGTGGCTTATGCCAGTCGAAAGCTAAATTCAGTAAAATTGAATTATTCGACGATAGAGCGAGAGTGTCTTTCTTTAGTCTGGGCCATCGACAAATTTTCCCCTTATCTTTACGGGAAACATTTCATGGTTGAAAGTGATCACCAGCCTTTAACGTTTCTGGCAGTGTTCTTCTTCTTCTTCCTCGTTCGTCCTGAAAAGGACGTTCGTTGCATTGTGTCTGTTTACGCATGAGCTGTGATATCTGCACTTTTCGGTCGACATATCCGACTTCTGCACGGCATTTTTTGGGACCGGGTTTGCCTTCCCTCTGCGATCCCTACTCTCTCAGCCAGACTGCAGTGACGCAGTCAGTTTCCAAGACTACCACGTGGAGGTGGAGTAGGGTCTTGGTCAGCTCTGGTTCGCTGACCCTAATGCAAGCAGTCAAGCTATGGGTCGCTGACTGCATTCTCTACTACTGCATCTCTGGGTCCCTGGCAATGTTCAAAAAGTTAAACTCCAGATTGTTAAGATGGAGTCTTCTTCTAGCTCCTTATTCGTTTACGGTAAAGTACATCCCTGGAAAAGAAAATGTGGGAGCAGACTTTTTAAGTCGACACCCAATTGCTGTGGAAGGAAAGAAAGGAGAGGTATAACTTCAGCGTGCGTTTACAATAATAAATTGTACACATCACAATTTAAAAAAAGATGGGGTCTATGTAGCTTAGTTAATGGACTGATAGAACGAACAGAAAAAGAATAAATTGTAAGAGCCTTGAACTGCAGGTAACTAAGCATTCTAAAAATAGTAACGGTTGCGCATGTGCATTCGTTTATGTTATCAGAGAGAAGACGGAATAGAAGATTCACAATGGCGAAGCAAAAGTGTCGAAAGTTAGGTCCAGAATTTCGTTTGTACAGGGACCATGTAACAGTGAATTGTGAAAAAGGTTATAGACTTTTACAGAAGGGATATGCAGGAATGGAAATCCAAAAGGAAAGTTAGAAGACATATGTACATATGAAGATAATTGTAGTTTTAGTTGACTTTCACATCACACGTCTAACCTAGTAATGGATTTTATAAATTTATAGTAAATACATGCCATTCCCGATTGTAGGTTTAAGTACATGAAAAGGAAGCTTCCAGTAGGGGAAGATAAAGGAAATATAAGACACCGTGCTAGATAAACTTGGTTGAGTGTGTATTGGACGATTGCTGGGACAGTTGCACATAATACCCAAAATGAGAGTACACTTCAGTGCTGAAAAGAGACAAAACCTGCTGCTCCCTCAGACGCCTGCGCACACAATATATAAGGCGAGAACGCTCAGTTAAAAATTACACACAACTAAAACCCCAGCCAGAAGACCAGTAGAGTGCTGTATATACTACGTCAGTTACCACTGCATGCAAGGCATACATTCTTCACTAATTACAGTCTTCGTAAGAGCTTGGAATCTTCTTCTTCTTCGTTCGCCCTGAAAAGGACGGTGAATGCGTTGTGTCGGTTTACGCCTAAGCTGTGATATCTGCACCTTTTAGTCGACACATCCGACTTCAGCACGGCATTTTTTAGGGACCGGGTTTGCCTTCCCATTGCGATCCGCACTCGCTCAGCCAGACTGCACTGCTGCAGACTGTTTCCAGGACCACCACGTGGAAGTGTAGTGCGGTCTTGGCCAGCTCTGGTTCGCTGGTCCTGATGCAAGCAGTACAGCTATGGGTCGCTGACTGCATTCAATATTGAGTTTGGAATCGATCTTAGAGGGTTCTATAGTCAAATTTCAAAAACCCTGAAGTCAAGTGGACCTTCGATCCTGCTACCTAACCATAACTGGAGCCCAGAGGTTGAAGTGTTCAAAAGCTTTTTTCCTCCTGATTGCTGGGATTGGACTGAAGTGTGACTTTCAGACAAACAGTGTTATGTGTCAACTCATATCTGGACAAGTGCTGATTCAAAGCTGAGTTACCTAGTGTCTTTTCAGGTGGCCAATGTGAGACATTCAACTGTCAGATGATGACAAATTAGGGCAGAGCTTAAAAGAGACAGACTAGTATAAATAACAACAGTGAGAGAACATTTTTGGTTTAAATTAACTTTAAAGATCCCATGGGACTTTTTTTCTCTAAGTTTAAACTTATAATTATATTATCACTTGCTGCAAATACAAAACCATAATCACCATCGTCCAACACTCACCCTTCATTACATAATTAGATAGATGTAAATAATAAATAATGAAATTGTACTCAAGTGACATGATAAATTTATAACTGTTTAAGTGAGTTACTTTTTCTAATTTTATTACAATATCACATGAGTTACTACAGCTAAGGTGGCAAAGTATATTTCTGAAGCCTTAAACTATTGTCTAGCTCAGAGAATTCACAGCCGTAGCTCACTTGTGATACCAGTGCTCTTCTCTGACACTGGGACTTCATACATTCTGGAAAGAATTCTATTTCTTCTCTAAACACTATCTTCATACGAGAAAAACCTTACGCTACACCTACTATCAATCAATGATGAACCCTGTCTTTCAAACTAACCAATTATTTTCAAAATGTTAAAACTTAAGTGATTATTACATTTTGTTATTTGTAATTTTACAAATTTAACTTCGATTTAATCATTTTAAATGTACTGCATATTTGTCTCAGTCAATTTACTAAACACACGCTAAACAGAGCAATACCAGAATAATAAGAAATCCACTGAGTAAATCAGAGGTGAGGGCTTGAACTTCACAAAAGTTGTCGGCAGATTCTAGAATTAACGTGCTCAGCCAATGCAGCATTGTTTTCGCTTATCTGAATATCTTGTGAACATTCCATTGAGATAGAAGCGTCATTACCCTTCTATTTACAAATCTGCCAATGGTAATCTTCTGCAAAGGTAGACACCTTTGAAGCCCATAGTAGATACTCTTGAGTTTTGGCCACTGCTGGACCACTACTGCATAACAGGGGAGGCAATACCGTCACAATATTAAAAATCTCTGCGTAATATGTTATAAAGTAATTACTTAATTACATTCCCTTTAAATTCTAAGGTGAAATGGTGGTGCTTGTAGCTTGGCTAGGTATTTGTAAATCGTATTTGTCTTCTGGCATATTCAAGTTTCGTGTTCGTGGATGGTTTATTTGCATGTCTTGTTAAATAAAAAAACGCCGGTTTTCTGGAAGAGTGTAGGACTTAGTCATTAGTGAGTTCAGTCTACCAGTTTTTCAACCTTAACATTTTTAAAATAAAAAATAAAAACAAATATTTTAAACACAGGCTTTTAATGCACTAAAACCCCAAAATAATTTTTCAAGGAGTTTATATACTGAAGCACATTAAAAACGCACCACTTGTATAATCCAGGAACAGAGTGTGAAATGTAAATATAAGTGTTTACAAGTTTACATATTTGGAATCTTTATTCATTTTCCTATGAATCCATGCTGGTCATTAATTTGTACATTTGATTGTTATGACATTCCTTGCATTCTGTGCAGGCAAGGGAGAAAACCAAAAATGCAACCAATAAAAAAATTCATTCACACTATCCTCAGTATCTGGTATGTCCACCGTGTGCTTGCAAACAAACTTGGTAGCGGCTCCGCATGGAACGCACAAGTCTCTGAAGGAAATTCCGGGGAATCAAGTCCCATTCACGTGTAAGAGCAGCTTGGAGCTGTTGCAGATAAGCTGGAGAACTTTGCCTGTAGACTCTACGTCCAAGCGCGTCCCACAGATGTTATATAGGGGACATGTCTGGTGACAGGGCAGGCCAATCAATCGTTACAATGTTCTGCTGCTGTAGATATTTCTGCGTAATGCATGCGGTGTGCGCACGTGCGTTATCCTGCTGGAGAAGCTGCAAGTCTGGATAATTTGTGAACGCAGGAGCAACCAATGCATCCAGAACCTCATCTCGATATGTCACAGCATTAACATTTCCACTGAAGACGTGAAGAGGCAAGCGATGGTGAAAACTGAATCCTCCCCAAATGTGAATACTGCCACTTCCAAATCGGTTGTGCTGACGAACACAGCAATCTGCAAAGCGCTCTCCACACCGTCGCCAAATCTGCATACGTCCATCAGCAAAGGATATGTTTAATCTGCTCTCGTCTGTGAATAGGACAGCATTCCACTGCAGTCTAGTCCATCTGACATGTTGCTCTGCCCATTGCAGGCGCTGCTGACGATGTCTGTGAGTCAAGTTTGGCCCAACATAAGGTCGTCTTGCAGTAAGGCCTGTATCTCTGAGTCGTCGTATGACTGTCACTCGAGAGACTTGCCCACGTCTACCCACTATTGCTCTTGCTGTTTGACTTGCCGGGAGAGAACGATTCCTTAGGTGTCTCAGCACAATATGACGATCTTGCGCAGGGGTAGTAACTCGTGGTTGGCCACTCCGAAGTCTATCCCGGGCACTGCCAGTGGTTCCGTAACGTTCATTGAGACGTACAATAGTGCTGTGGTGGCAATTCATCCTTCTGGCAATGGCCCGCGAGCTCATTCCGGTCTCCAACATACCAATGGCTCGTTGGCGGTCGTTTTCAGATAGTCGTGGCATTTCATGCACATGTACTGGGTGTTTTGTCTCAACGGGCTTTTTTATACCGAGTATACTGCCACAACGCGTACACATGTTCAGGGTCATAGCCTGTTGGGAATCGTGTTGCACGTGTAACTTTCAGTGTTTTCATGTAGTCTGTACACAAACCCGTGGGTTGAATCATGCACTTTCCATTCCAGCAGCCATTTGCTCTCTACCTCATGACAAACACGGGGAAAATCCATTCCCACACTTTTTTTCCAGCTTCTCGGCATCAGTATATATAATAGTGGTGCGTTTTTAATGTGCTTTAGTATAGCTTGCAGTAAAAATGTAACATCAAATTGACAAAAAGCCTGGGTGTTAAGGTCGTGTTTTGGTCTAGGGGAGTAAAATCGTTTAAATACTTGTATATACAGACCGGATTGCTGTTATCTCCCTTGAGTAGCTGTTTGTGTGTTTTTTAAAAATAATATCGCGAATCTTCGCGAGCGTTCTGGATACAGAACAGCTAGAACGCGGGTGAACAAAATTCAGTTCAGGCGCTGAATTCGCGCTGGGATGATTTTTGAGTGAGCGATGGTTTCTCGCGTTCACTAAGCGGTGTTTGAGTAGGGATATTTTCGGGGGCAGTTTTTTGTGAGCAGAGCGCCGAGATGGTTGTTTTCCCCATCTCGTTAATGTGTTGATGTATAGAGTATATCATTATTGGCGGTGAAAGGATATTTGAGATTTTTTCCTAAAGTATTTTCTAAAAGCCATGGAGATGAGGCTTATTTTTTCGTGTACCGCAGAACGTACATTATTGGTGAATTTTCAGGCCATAGATAGGCCAGTATATATGCATAACTTCGATGGGGATATTTTTTGAAGTTTCGACAGAGTATTACTGGGAATGAGTTTTCTCCCATGAGTTATATTAACCCAGGCCTAGGGGTACGTTGATTCAGACGACATAGTTATTTTTGTATACTGCGACGTATGCAGTTCGCCTTTTGTATGGATAATTTGGCCATGAGATTTATGATTATAAGCTGCCGTACCCATGCAGCCGTTGTGCTTGGATTGTTATACTATGCACTTAACTACCTACGGATTTGATGTTTACCTGAGGTGTCATAATTGATTGTGAACTATTAATTGTGACAGTGTACTGTTAGTGATGTCCTTGTAACTTTGTAGTAATAAATAATGTGGAACGTTCTTTGGAGTTACCCCAGTTCCTGACTTCTACATGTGCTTTGATGTGTGTAATTTTGTGCTTGCACGGCATTCGCGTCCATTGTCATCTACACACCCACACACCTTTGGTCGGCCACCTGTAAGCCCAACGTAGCTGATCGCTTTTATCAGTGCACCTATGATAACAGAACATTTACCTTCTTCTTCTTGAACATTGCCCATAAACCACAAATAATCGTTATCAGTGATGGCCAGTTCCTACTCCACCAGTGGACCATAATTTAAACCATCATTTATCAGTACATTTATCAGTGGTGATGCAGCATTTTTTGGTGTTACCAACGAATGAATGATATTATCTTACAAGTTCATGATGTCAAGTCAAAAGTTCCAGTGTTCCTGTACTCCTTCTTGTGAGCCAACTTATGATGTCAGTACCCGATGTCTGGAGTAGCGTTTGAAAGCAGCCATTACCTCGGAGTTCCAGTGTCGATCACCTTTGGACTTCTTCACACGGGATTAGCTATGTTCATCGTTGTTGCTGTTGTGGAATCCTGGATTTTTTCATTTTGAAAGATAAGTGGCTGTTTGTTTTTTGTAAACTGTGCCTCTGTGTAGTTGATTAAGCCTTCCTCAAAACTTACACTATTGTATCCTTGTTTTTTTGTTATATGTGTCATATTTCAGCGGGCAGGTTGGGCGGAGACTTTCGTAGGATATCCCACTTCACCGAGGGCCTACGAAAGCGTTCTATAGGGACTGTGTGTCTAAGTTCGTTCGTAAAAGATCCCATGATATAATTCTGGGCATACTCTGTTTGCGCCGAATTTAGTCATCTTTATTATTGTGTAGGTGTGACGAGATGTCTTAGTGTTGTTTTCGTTATATTTTTCTCTGTTCTTTAGTTCTTGATTAATTTGTTTGTGAGTGTTTTTCTCCTGTTTCTATCGCTTATTTCTATACACATTTTCCGTTTATACACTGTGTAGTCATTTGTCTTGTCGTTCTATTCGCAGCTGTCATTGCAAGCTTTGCAATATTTTTTTTCCTTTCTTTCTGCTTTCTTATTTTAGTTGATTCCTGCGAACGTTGTCATTTGTTATTTATATCTTGTTTCTGTCTTTCTTGTTTGTATTATCCATTGTGTCATACACTGTCAATATTATAATGTACAATAGATATATATGTGATTTATTATATTATTATAGTTAAGGTAATTATACAGGTTATAGATTAAGGACTTATCACCCACTGAGTTGGCATAAAGTGAGTTTCTCACGTAATATATTTACATAAGTTATTTATCTCATATAATACAGCAAAATGTCTACTTTGGATTATTTCATTGAGCAGGGGAGATCCATTGGGATGACTAATGAGGAAGTAAAAGATTTCGCACTTGTTGAATATGCCAAGGCGCAGAAGGCTGAAAAAAAGAAACAGAAAATAGACGCTGAAAATATGAGATTGCAAATGCAGGCAGATGAGAGAAAAAATTCCAAATGGAAATGGAAAAACAGAAATTAGAAGCTGAAGAGAGAAAAAAATCAACAGCAAATGCAAATGGAGGCTGAAAAACAGAAATTAGAAGCTAAAGAGAGAAAAAATCAACAGCAAATGCAAATGGAGGCTGAAAAACAGAAAATGGAAATTCAGAAACTACAGATACAAGCTGAAGAAAACCAAAGACTACACAACGAAAGAGTTTTAGCTATGGAGCTGGAGAAAATAAAGGTAGTGAATATGAGTAATACTTAAAATGAGACAAACAATCAAACAACTTCTAATAAGACAAATACTAAACCTCATGATATTAAATTACCTGCTTTCAACCCTGCCAGCGACGATATCTCATTCTAACTAAATAGATTTGAACTTTCATGCGAATCTCATAAGATAGACAAGACGCAATATGTTGCACAACTTATGAACATACTTAAGGGTGAAGCTTTGAATTCTGTAAGTATGATGGAAGGTCCTGACAAGAATATCTATGATGTTGCCAGAGCGGCTTTATTAAAAAAATACCAACTGGATGAAGAAGGTTATCGATTACGCGTTAAGTCTCTATTACCGGAGACAGGGCAGGATTTTTCAGACTTTATATCAAATATCCGACTTACGTTTTCACGTTGGGTTGAACTTTCAAAAACGGAGCACACATATTAAGCCCTTATGGACTTACTGCTTTGTGACAAAGTTATGTCGTCAGTGAATAAATCTTTTCTTTCTTTTCTACATGAGCGAAAACCTCCAAATTTGAAAGATATGGAACAATACTGTCGCCAATATGTCACGGCACATCCAAATGTAACAGTAAGCAATTCTAAAGTCGAAGAAGGTTTACCTGTGGCTTCAGCAATGCCATATGGCCCTAATTTTCGTCGCAAATTTCAAAGTGCTCAGCGCAACTTTGGTAGGAGTGATAATTGTAATTTTGGACAGAACCAAGGGGGGTCCATCGCGTAATGATTCTTCTCCAAGGAACTATAGTAATCGCGACAATGCAAACTGGGGTTCAAATCAAAACAATAGTTTCAATAGAGCAAATAACAATGCTTCCAACAGAGATAATAGTCGCGATAGATCTCAATACAACGGTAGTTCTCCAAATGATAGATCGTATCGCCATGCTAACTCTGCTCAACAAGAATCCCAGGGTGTTAATAATCAAGGTAACAATAATAATAGTGTCTCTAATGCCACTGCTTGCTCTGCTTTCGATTTCGAGAGAGCATCTCAGTGCCCGGAGTGCACAACTTTGTTCCAACCTACAGCTATAACTACCTTGAGTTGCGGTCATCCTCTACCTGCTCTTCCTGCCTTAGCGGCGCATGACGGAAGAGGGTCTCTTACTATACATAAGGGTTTTGTGAATAATGATCCAGTCTCAGTTCTCTTTGATTCTGGATGTACAACTGTTGGGGGTTAAACAGTCTCTCATAGATCCTTCCTGTGCCACTGGAAATGTGGTGAAATGTGTGACGTTTGGTGGGACGCTTGAAAAGTTTCCGACTGCTATCATCCACATAGCCACTCCATTTTTTACGGGACATGTCCAAACATGTATGCTCCCGAATCCTATTGCGGATCTTATTGTCGGACGTATACACGGGATTAAGGAGTGTACCCCGCAACAGATTGCTATCTGGGAAGAGCAAAACATTCATGCTGCTTATGCAGTCACTACAAGAGCTCAAGCTCAAAATATTTTACAGACTCCATCTGCCGAAATTAATGAAGTACATAATCAGGATGATCACTCTGTGATTTCCCGGGTATCTTTTAGCAAACTTCAGCAAAACGATACTTCATTAAAAAAATTTGTTCAACTAGTTAAAGATGACAATACAAAATGTGATACAAATCTTAAATCTTGGTTCTCAATTAAGAATGGAGTACTAGTCCGAATGGTACGGAGTTCTGCTTCGTCCGTACGTTCGCAAATTTTGGTACCTACCGACATGAGAGTTCGAATCTTGCAACATGCCCACGACTCTCAGTGTGCAGGACATATGGGATTTTCGCGTACTAAATCTAGGGTTCTTGCTTCCTTCTTTTGGCCGGGCGTAAATAGAGATATAAGGATTTATTGTCGCTCCTGCAAGATATGTCAGGAGGTTAAGTCACGAGGTCCACGCCATGCAGCACCTATCCAAGCTATGGATATTCCTATTCGCCCTTTTCAAAAATGGCAATCGACATTATTGGTCCTTATAAAATCAAATCTGCCAGGGGACATCAGTTTATCCTTACATGCATTGACATGTGTACACGTTGGCCAGAGGCTATACCTCTCAAGAGCATTTCTACAACTGATGTTGCAGATGCCCTGTGGCTAATATTCTCTCGTCTAGGTTTTCCAAAAGAAATCTTATCAGATCATGGCACACAATTAGTATCAGACACTGTCTCAGGTGATGACCACACTCCGTATTGAAAGGTCTCTAAGCAGTATTTATCACCCTATGTCAAACGGGTTAGTCCAGCGTCTGAATAGAACGCTCAAGAATTTACTGGGAAAGATAACTGAGGACCATCCTCAGGATTGGGACAGGGTGTTACCCGCTGCTCTTAATGAGCATACGGGGTTTTCTCCATTCGAGCTCGTCTTTGGTGCGCAACCGCGTGGTCCCATGTCGTTGCTTCACCACCTTATAACTGCTGATGACATCAGCGATGACACTCAATCTTCCTACGAATATGTCATTGCTCCGAGGCAGAAAATTATCGAAGCATGTAGGTTAGCTACCTCTGCATCTGAATCTGCTAAGGAGAAGGCAAGGCACTCCGCAAATAGATATAGGTGTCTACGACAACTCTGTCCTGGTGACAGGGCTCCTGTATTACTCCCTTGTAGGGACAATACACTTCTTATTTCATGGAAAGGTCCTTATACTATTGTCTCTAGAATTTCTAATGTCGTCGATGTGGACGGAAAGCATAAAACCTTTCATATTAATATGCTGAAAGAATTTCATGAACGACCAGATTACCTGCAGCCGGTTTTTCAAGCGACAAACGATCCTCGGATCCGTCATGGTCATTATACATCTCTATCAGTTATACAAGAGGAAGAGGCTACCTTCTCCGATGTAAATCTTCCTCTTCCTGTTATCCCATTGCATTCAACGGAATCATGGGAAAATGTAACTATTTCTTCAGAGTTATCGGCCTAAAGACAGCAGCAAATCTCATCTCTATTGCAAAATTTTCAGGACGTCCTTACGGACATTCCTGGTCAAACAGCGGTCATTGCACATGACATAATACTCACCGATTGCTACCCTATTATAGTACGACCTTATCCAATCCCATTACATTTTCAAACACAAGTCGAAAAAGAATTAGATGAAATGATACTATTAAAAAATAACTGAACCATCTACTTTGGCATACTCCTCGTCTATGGTTATTGTCCGGAAGAAAGACAATAACATACGTCTTTGTGTCGATTATCATAAATTAAACCAAGTGACGAAATTCGATGCTGAACCAATGCCCTTGTTAGAAGATCTACTCATTAAACTTTCTCGTTCACGGTTCTTTACCAAACTCGACTTGTCCAAGGGATATTGGCAAGTTCCTCTTACTGAACGCGTCAAACCTCTTACTGCTTTCTCAACACCTCGGGGTTTGTTCCAATGGAACTTCATGCCTTTCGGCCTCATGAATGCCCCAGCTACTTTTGTACGCATGATGCGTCGTATCCTCTCACATCGTCCAGATGTTATTGCGTACTTGGACGATATTTGCCTTTTTAGTGATTCTTGGGAAGAGCACTTTCAAGGTCTTTCTGAACTTCTGTCTACTCTCATCATCATCATCAGTTGCCATCTCCACAACGGAGGTTGGCTGTAATGGATCTCCAACGTCTTCTGTCTCTTGTCTTGGTGGTACACTCTGATAGACTCTTTCCCGTCCATCTCTTGATGTTATCTTCCCACTTATAGCGCTGTCTTCCCCTTGCACGTTTACCTTCAACTCTCCCTTCTGTTATGGTCTTCTGCAAGGTGTTATGCCTTTTTATGTGGCCAAAGTATTTTAGCTGCCGAACTTTGACCTCTCTCATTAGTTCTCTTTTCATACCTAGATTTTCTAGGACCTCCTTATTTGTTTTCATCTCTTTCCATGAGATACGCCCCATTCTTCTATATATCCACATTTCAAGAGCCTCAATTCTTTCTTCCAAATGCTTATTCATCGTCCATGTTTCTGCACCATACAGAAATGCAGAATATATATAACACTTTATGATTCTCAGTTTTAATTTATGAGATAACTGTTTGGATGTCAGTATATGTTTCATGTTGTTGAATGTAGCTTTGGCCATTCCTATTCTCTTCTTGATTTCTGTTTCACATCTGCCATCTTCTGTTATTATATGACCAAGATATACGTAGCTCTTGACTTGTTCCAGGATTTTCTCATTTACGCTTATCTTTAATGTGGGTTTATCGTCTGTTTTGCTAATTATCATAGTTTTAGTTTTCTCAATATTAATGTCGAGTCCATATTCATGACTTATACTGTTCACTTGCTTCACTAGTTCTTGTAACTCCTGTTCGCTTTCAGCTAACAACACGGTATCATCTGCATATCTAAGGTTGTTTATTGATCTTCCACTGATGTTCAGTCCTGGTATTTCCTGTATCTGTTTGAAAATTTTTCGGTGTATAAATTAAATAGGCAGGGGGACAGCACACAACCTTGTCTGACACCTCTTTTTATGTCTATGTATGGTGAATAATTCCTTCCCGATCTTACTGTGGCAGTTTGCTCCCAATAAAGGTTACTGAGTATTCTTATATCTTTTCCATCAATACCTATGTCTTTGAGGCATTCAATTATTTTCTCATGATGGATTCTGTCAAAAGCCTTCTTATAGTCAATGAAGCACATATACATACTTTTTTGGACCTCTGTATATTTTTCTGCTAATCTTCTTAGGCAAAATATTGCCTCTCTTGTTCCACTGTTCCGTCTAAAACCAAACTGTTCTTCTTGGATTTCGCTGTCTACTTTACTTTTTATTCTTTCCTGTATGATTTTGAGCAGTATCTTAATTGCATGACTCATCAGGCTGATTGTTCTGAAGTCTGAACATTCTGTTGCATTTGGTTTTTTGGGCAATGTTATAAAAACTGATGTCTTCATGTCGTGTGGTAAATATCCTACTCTACGCTCTCATAATTTGACGGCCAAACCGTCTAAAGCCTATGTTGGGTTTAGTGACATTTCTTTTTTGGGTCACCGGGTTGGTCATGGTCTCTTGCAGACGGAGGACCACAAACCTTCTAAAATTCTTAACATCACTACTCCTAAGACGAAGAAGCAAGTCCGTAGTCTCCTAGGTTTAATCCAATTCTATGGGAGATTTATTCCAAACCTGTCGTCAATCACTGCACCTGTCTCTCCACCCTATTGAGGAAAGGGTCGCCTAATATAGTACACTGGTCCCCAGAATGCCAGTCCTCATTAGACAAGATTAAGACACTATTTTCCTCTCATCCAATCTTAAGACTACCCACTGCAAATAAGACTTTTATTCTTCTCAGTGACGCCTCATCCACAGGGATTGGGGCCGCATTGATGCAAGAGTATTCTGAAACTCTGCATCCAGTGATGTGTGTCTCTAGGAAACTGACTGCGGCAGAACGGAATTACTCTGTACTAGACCGAGAATTATTACCTATGGTCTGGGCGATTCTTAAACTCCAGAGATACCTTCTGGGCGCGTATTTCATTGTAGAAACCGACCAAAAAGCCCTCACAGCTATACAGAGTAAGGAAGTGAAGAGCGCAAGATCCACTCGGTATGCTATTGCTCTACGGCCTTTTCACTTTTCTGTACGAGCTATTCGAGGTTCGAATAATGTGATGGCAGACATACTGTTTCGGTGCCCACATGATTCTACTTGACTCTCATTTTCTAGATTTCCTTTTAGATTTCGGTATACACGACTCTGGTATACATTAACACTCTGTTAGTACATTTTTATGACCCTGTTTAATTCATGATTTTGAATTAGTTGGTACTATTTTCTTTGTTACCTTTTCTTGTGTAATGGAGGAAGGTTTGATTATCTCCATACAGGGGCCGGGAGTTTACACAGCCACAGTTGGTAAGTTTACTGTAGAATTAGCTGTTGTATATCATAAAATCTTACCTTTACTAAACAGGGGTTTTCATTTGTGTTTTTTCACAGCGTATGCTTCTCCATGAAAGTCAGGCTGCTTTGTAGTATGTTTGAGATATTTACCGTTGGAATTTTGCAAGAATTGCTGTTCCAGTGGAACCATTTGTCGCCACACTGGATGTTTGGTGCCTTCGTATTTACAGCATGTTCCTGGGTGACTAGAATTTGTCGTTTATATGGAACTTATTTGAGATAATATTCTATATGTATATTAGTATAGTATAGCGGATTAGAGAGTAGTATATTAGTATATGATGTAACTTCTTTATGATAATATGTTCGTTCATCGTTATGCACCATTGCATTACTATATTGTTCGTATACTACTGTGTTTGAAATGATGATCGTATTACTATGGTAATGATTATTTTAATTTTACGTGATTAACCATTGATATTGTATTTTTTGTGTGAAGAATATGAAGACATGAGAGAACGTATTTTTTTTTTTTTTTTGACATTGTAATATTTTTTTCTTTGCCCGGCGCGTGATTGTGCGCTAGGGGTAACTGTGTACGATATTGGTACTTTGAGAAGATATTTTTTCTGAGGTTGTGATGTATTTTTTCCTCACCCGACGCTTGATTGTGTGCCACCTATAGCTATGTATAACGGTGTTGTTTATTTTGATGTCCATTATGAGCTAATCATTTGTACTCCATGAGCGTATTAACTTGGTTGTTATGCACATTAGGCTATTTTTTTAGATCATAGCTAATTACTTATTCTTTGATTTGGATTATCTTTGTTTTTGATAATGTATGCTATTGTACTATAATAGTGTTCATTATATAATGTGTTGTTTAATGTAATTGTTCTTATTGCATTGCTTTCTTTCTTTACGGCTCATTCTTCTTCTATTTCATCCGTTCTTCTCACATTTTACTTATGATGTTATGGCTAGTCTATGCTTTATATACTTGATATTCCTTTGAAGTTGATGTGCTTCGTATGCTTATCTCTTTACTTTTCTATACTTCACTTCGTTTGTACTTTACACTTACTTCTATCCTTCTTTTGTTCATTTTTGTTTTCACGACTTAACATTGTGTAATCCTTATGTGTAGAGATTAGTAATTTATCGACCCCTATATTTTTCTTTAATGTATTTTTTCCCCCAAAAAATTATTATATCATTTTTTTCCCCGGGGGGCGGTGTAATATGTTAAGGTCGTGTTTTGGTCTAGGGGAGTTAAATCGTTTAAATACTTGTATATACAGACCGGATTGCTGTTATGTCTCTTGAGTAGCTGTTTGTGTGTTTTAAGAAAATAATATCGCGAATCTTCGCGAATGTTCTGGATACAGAACAGCTAGAACGCGGGTGAACGAAATTCAGCTCAGGCGATAGGATGGTTTTTGAGTGAGCGATGGTCTCTCGCGTTCACTGAGCGGTGTTTGAGCAGGGATATTTTCGCGGGCAGTCTTTTGTGAGCAGAGCGCCGAGATGGTCGTTTTCCCCATCTCGTTAATGTGTTGATGGATAGAGTATATCATTATTGGCGGTGAAAGGATATTTGAGATTTTTTCCTAAAGTATTTTCTAAAAGCCATGGAGATGAGGCTTATTTTTTCGTGTACCGCAGAACGTACATTACTGGTGAATTTTCAGGCCATGGATAGGCCAGTATATATTCATAACTTCGATGGGGATATTTTTTGAAGTTTCGACAGAGTATTACTGGGAATATGTTTTCTCCCATGAGTTATATTAACCCAGGCCTAGGGGTACGTTGATTCAGACGACATAGTTATTTTTGTATACTGCGACATATGCAGTTCGCCTTTTGTATGGATAATTTGGCCATGAGATTTATGATTATAAGCTGCCGTACCTATGCAGCCGTTGTGCTTGGATTGTTATACTATGCACTTAACTACCTACGGATTTGATGTTTACCTGAGGTGTCATAATTGATTGTGAACTATTAATTGTGACAGTGTACTGTTAGTGATGTCCTCGTAACTTTGTAGTAATAAATAATGTGGAACGTTCTTTGGAGTTACCCCAGTTCCTGACTTCTACATGTGCTTTGATGTGTGTAATTTTGATTGACTTGATCTTATCATGCACGACATTCGCGTCCATTGTCATCTACACACCCACACACCTTTGGTCGGCCACCTGTAAGCCCGACGTAGCTGATCGCTTTTATCAGCGCACCTATGATAACAGAACATTTACCTTCTTCTTCTTGAACATTGCCCATAAACCACAAGTAATCGTTATCAGTGATGGCCAGTTCCTACTCCACCAGTGGACCATAATTTAAACCATCATTTATCATTACATTTAATACTGGGGCGCTGATTCTATGTCACATTAACTTCTGCTGCATACTTCATTATACACCTATGGATAAAATATATGATGAGCGCTTAAGCGCCCCAGGCCTATAATAACAAAAGATTGTGCTTAGTAGGTCTGGATCAAGAACTTAAGAGTAGCTCTCTCCAACATAGAGCAAAATATTAAGCGGCTATGCTTTTTAAAACAGGCGCAGGTGTCTCACAAGTTTTTTAGATTTTAGAGCAATGTTTATTATTATTCTTAATATTAAGATTATATCCGTAATTACGAACATGTAATAAACAAAGTGTTATGTAGAAACGCTATATTATGTACACGTAAGTGTTCATTTTTTTTAATTTATCTGTCAGTTGATTCTGTCAAACACTTGACGGCAGTTTTTAGAAATGAGAAGTATTTTTTGATATAATTTTACTCACGAAATGATGATAGGAAACTCTTGACAGAGCGATACATCAGGAAGCAATCTGATCATCAGAAGCAGTCCCCCCATCCGACAAGTGTTTCGGCCCGATTACTCCTTTACACTCTAAGGGGGGCGGGCCCACTTGGGTCATGACTCCCAAGCATCTCAGCTTCCTGTTGTCTTGTATCGAAAATGAACCCATTTCACTTATGGTAGCAGCTTTTAAATCCACAACGCCAGCCGTGGGGGGCAATTGTGAAAGTAACAAAGAGAAGACAAATTATTCCGTTCGTTCCGTCGCCCTTCACAACTAAGGACACACACTGAGACACTAGCGCGCAGCCGACGAGCCTTAGCCCCTGCGCGCCGCAAGCCACTGAAATTCTGTACCTGACACTCCCTATAGTATACATCGCCTGTTGCCCCAGAGTCGCAGCCCTTTCACTAGTACACCAAAAAAAACAATCAGCGTTGTGGACTTAGAAAAATGTTGGTGTTTTCTGTACCGCAGCGTTTATTGTCACGATTTCCATTGCCCATTGCGGTTGTTCCACAGCCAGCCTGATGCCTTTTCGGCAGTTTCACTAAGCCTCTACAGTGCCCTTGTTCTAGACTGTCCCTTCAGCCCCAACAGTTTCAATAAATCATACACTGATGCAGCCACAAGCTCTCTTGCGCCCACTTCAACCGCCATGACCCTTGCACTGAATCCATCGTGTCTCAGATCCACGGCCAGATCGCTGTACTTGGCAGCTTTGAATGAATGTTGCTCGTCTAATCTGGATTCAAATGGCACGGTCAGTTCAATCAGAATGACCTGAAGCGTTGCTGAAGAATGAAGCACTATATCCGGCCGTCTCCGCGATTTTCTGATAATCTCTGGATATGCCCCCCGTCCAGGTAGGTCTACCGCCATCTCCCAGTCGTTTGCACAGTCAAGAAGAGATGGTAAACTGCTACTAGGTTTACTCGGTTTGGGGTGTGCTGACTTTCCTGCCCTCAGAAAGTATGTGTTTGCGGTGTCTGGCCGGACTTTGCTATTCGCTTTCATTCTTGCCTGATCTATTGTCGCAGCAAGCTCATTTAGCACTTTGTTATGGCGCCAAGTGTATCGCCCTTGCCCTAATGCCACCTTACACGCTGAGAGCATGTGTTCAAGTGTCTGCCTCCCCTGGCAATGGGGGGCACTGCTCATCATCCGACTTTCCCCATTTCACAAGGTTGGTGGCCGACGGCAGCAGGTCATACATTGATCTAACCACGAAGCTGAGCCTAAGAGGTGCCATTTGCCATATATCATTCCATGTCAAGGACCTCTGCAGGGCTCGTTCCCATGTAGTCCATTGGTCTTGTTGGACCTGCTGCACTGCTTTTTGCAACCTCTTATCATTCTCAGCTCCTCGTATCTCCTGAACTACCATGTCTCTGCGCTCCCTGCTTGATGCCTTGGACCACCAGCGGATGTCACCATGCCCAAATCCCCGTCTATTCGTTTGTGTGTATCCGATTATCTCTCTCAGTTTGAGTGACTCTTCAGCAGCATCAACAGCTTCTTCCACTCTCCACTTCCTTCCCGTTTTCAGTGTGGGCTGAATGGACTTAACCACGTCATCAGCTTACTTGCGTAGCATCATTGCAAGCCTTGCTTTTCCAACTTTGTACTCTTCAACAACTGACTTGAAGGGAAGCAGAAGTTTTGACTTTTTGCAGTACAGTGCTACATCTGACAGACCTGGTGGTACCCCTAGCCATTTTCTCATGAACTTATTGACCTTCTGCTCTATAGCTTCCACTGTACTTGTGCTTATTTCATATATAAGCAGTGGCCGCAGCAACTTCGGTATCAACATGAACTGGAGGCACCACAGTTTGAACTTTCCCAGGAGTCTGTAGTCCTCTGTCTGCCATTTCTATTGCCTGTTGCACTGCCTTCGAGTCTTTTAAAGAGGCATCGTACACCCTGCCAAGACTTTTAACAGGTTCCTCAATGACAGTAGGGATTCTTTGGCTGGAAACCGTGAATATGACCTCTGCTATCTTCCCTTTCCTGACTGATAGGCTTCTCGACTTCTTGGGTTTGAAGCTCATTCTGCACCAGCTGACTAGTTCATCCAGGCGTGCTAACATCCTGCGGGCCTGATGTTCATCTGATGTCAGAATTGTTGTGTCATCCATGAATGCTTTGAGCGGTGGCATGTGACACATTCCACCGAGCTTTGGGCCTATAGCCATTCCTTCAGCCGCATTGAGGATTACCTGCATAGCCATCACGAATAGTATCGGAGAGATGGTACATCCCATCGCAATTCCAACTTCAAGGCCAATCCACTTCGTTGTGTACTCTCTGGTTGAAAATCGGACAGAAAAACCCTGCGAAATACAGCTTCAGCATTGCTGTAATCTCTTGTGGAACATGATACATTTCTAGGGCCTGCCACAACATCTGGTGTGGAACGGATCCATACGCATTCGCTAGATCCAACCAGATTACATGGAGGTTTGTTCTGTCAGACTTTGCCTTTTGGATTGCTTCCCAGATCATTGCGGCATGCTTTAGACATCCTGGTGTACCTGGGATACCTCCTTTCTGAATGGTAGTATCAATGTCCCCATTTGCCAGGAGGTATGTAGTGAGTCTTTTCGCCATTACTGAGAAGAATATCTTCCCTTCCACATTGAGTAGTGAGATTAGCCTGAACTGACTGATGTCTGTGGAATTTTGTTCCTTCAGGATGTAGACTCCGTTTGCCTTTCTCCATTCCTTGCTTACGAGTTTGGTTTTCCACGCATTCTTCAGTAAACGGAGCAGTCGTTTGAGAACCTCAGGGCATCTTTTATACACCACATATGGAACACCATTAGGACCTGAAGCTGACTTGCACCTCGCTTTCTGGGTAATGCTTTCTACCTCTTGCACCGTTCGGGGCTTGGTGTTAAATTCAGCTCCTGGCTTACGAGGCCATTTAAGGCCTGCCATGCTGCTGAGCGGCTCATCTTTGCGATCATCTGAATATGTCATTCTAAGGTGTTCTTCCAGGTCTTCTTTCCTGATGTTTAGCGTACCCGACCGTGGCTGCTCAAACAGTTCTTTGGCAAACTTTAAGGGCTCCCTAAAGAATCTTTCCCTATCCCTTCGAGTCTTCCTTCTCTTCCTGCACACCCTTTCCGCTCTACAAAGGGCATTATGTTGGCCTTTCAGGTGCTCCCAAACTTGCCGTAACCCTTCCTTCTCTGTGGCAACTGCGTTCTTAAACAGTTTTCGGGTATGCTTATTCTGTTTTCTGATTTCATCTATTTTAATTTGTCTTCTACTTTTCCGTGGTGGGTTACTTTCCCTTGCCTCCCTCACACCGAACACTTTGCGACAGTGCAGATATATTATGTCGCCGAAGATTTCCAGCTTCTTCTCCAAAGTTAGCTGCTTCAGGCTGTTATCCAACTCTTTTGCCAAGGCTTCGTCCAGCTGTTTCCAAAGCCCTTTTGCACTGGCAGGTGGAAACTTGATTGCATCTCTCTTCCCGTCCAAGAAGTGTGTGAGATCATCATCTGGCAGATCAACTTGAATGTACTCAGCACCGTGGATTGATTCCTGGCTGCGTTCTTCTAACGTCTTATCCGTCGGGACAGAGCGCTGTTGATCTCCCCCTGATGACCTCCCACACCCCTTTTTCGTTCTGTGGATTTTCATTCCTCTCAGAGTGGAGAATTCCCTACCACAGGCACATGGAAATTCCAGCCGTTGTTCAGAGCTCGAAGTCCGTGTAACGGGTCTGGTCGATTCCAATGAGGCGCCTGTGGATTCATCATTCCCCCCCCCCCCTTTCGGTAAATCCTGGGGGCATCTATCGTTTTTGGGTCCTGTAGCAATTGAATACAGCTTACGGGGTGCTAACCCGGTCAGCCGGTTTCTAGTCTTTCCCAGTGTCATCTGTCTTTCCAGAAGTCAATCGGTCTTTTCTCGATCGTCACTGGTTTGACCATGCAACTATGATATGAAACACTTTACAGAGCGATACAACAGGAAGCAATCTGATCATCAGAAGACGACCCCCATCCGACAAGTGTTTCGGTCCGATTACTCCTTTACACTCTAAGGGGGGCGGGCCCACTTGGGTCATGACTCCCAAGCGTCTCAGCTTCCCGTTGTCTTGCATCGAAAATGAACCCATTTCACTTATGGTAGCAACTTTTAAATCCACAACGCCAGCCGTGGGGGCAATTGTGAAAGTAACAAAGAGAAGACAAATTATTCCGTTCGTTCCGTCGCCCTTCACAACTAAGGACACACACTGAGACACTAGCGTGCAGCCGACGAGCCTTAGCCCCTGCGCGCCGCAAGCCACTGAAATTCTGTACCTGACACTCCCTATAGTATACACCGCCTGTTGCCCCAGAGTCGCAGCTCTTTCACTAGTACACCAAAAAAAAAAACTCAGCGTTGTGGACTTAGAAAAAATTTCGTGTTTTCTGTACCGCAGCGTTTATTGTCACGATTTCCATTGCCCATTGCGGTTGTTCCACAGCCAGCCTGATGCCTTTTCGGCAGTTTCACTAAGCCTCTTCAGTGCCCTTGTTCTAGACTGTCCCTTCAGCCCCAACAGTTTCAATAAATCATACACTGATGCAGCCACAAGCCCTCTTGCGCCCACTTCAACCGCCATGACCCTTGCACTGAATCCATCGTGTCTCAGATCCGCGGCCAGATCGCTATACTTGGCAGCTTTGAATGAATGTTGCTCGTCTAATCTGGATTCAAATGGCACGGTCAGTTCAATCAGTATGACCTGAAGCGTTGCTGAAGAATGAAGCACTATATCCGGCCGTCTCCGCGATTTTCTGATACTCTCTGGATATGCCCCCCGTCCAGGTAGGTCTACCGCCATCTCCCAGTCGTTTGCACAGTCAAGAAGAGATGGTAAACTGCTACCAGGTTTACTCGGTTTGGGGTGTGCTGACTTTCCTGCCCTCAGAAAGTATGTGTTTGTGGTGTCTGGCCGGACTTTGCTATTCGCTTTCATTCTTGCCTGATCTATTGTCGCAGCAAGCTCATTTAGCACTTTGTTATGGCGCCAAGTGTATCCCCCTTGCCCTAATGCCACCTTACACGCTGAGAGCACGTGTTCAAGTGTCTGCCTCCCCTGGCACAGGGGGCACTGCTCATCATCCGACTTTCCCCATTTCACAAGGTTGGTGGCCGACGGCAGCAGGTCATACATTGATCTAACCACGAAGCTGAGCCTAAGAGGTGCCATATGCCATATATAATTCCATGTCAAGGACCTCTGCAGGGCTCGTTCCCATGTAGTCCATTGGCCTTGTTGGACCTGCTGCACTGCTTTTTGCAACCTCTTATCATTCTCAGCTCCTCGTATCTCCTGAACTACCATGTCTCTGAGCTCCCTGCTTGATGCCTTGGACCACCAGCGGATGTCACCATGCCCAAATCCCCGTCTATTCGTTTGTGTGTATCCGATTATCTCTCTCAGTTTGAGTGACTCTTCAGCAGCATCAACAGCTTCTTCCACTCTCCACTTCCTTCCCGTTTTCAGTGTGGGCTGAATGGACTTAACCACGTCATCAGCTGACTCGCGTAGCATCACTGCAAGCCTTGCTTTTCCAACTTTGTACTCTTCAACAACTGACTTGAAGGGAAGCAGAAGTTTTGACTTTTTGCAGTACAGTGCTACATCTGACAGACCTGGTGGTACCCCTAGCCATTTTCGCATGAACGTGTTGACCTTCTGCTCTATAGCTTCCACTGTACTTGTGCTTATTTCATATATAAGCAGTGGCCACAGCAACTTCGGTATCAACATGAACTGGAGGCACCACAGTTTGAACTTTCCCAGGAGTCTGTAGTCCTCTGTCTGCCATTTCTATTGTCTGTTGCACTGCCTTCGAGTCTTTTAAAGAGGCATCGTACACCCTGCCAAGACTTTTAACAGGTTCCTCAATGACAGTAGGGATTCTTTGGCTGGAAACCGTGAATATGACCTCTGCTATCTTCCCTTTCCTGACTGATAGGCTTCTCGACTTCTTGGGTTTGAAGCTCATTCTGCACCAGCTGACTAGTTCATCTAGGCGTGTGATAAGGTTGATAATGTTGGATTTTTATTCCCGTTAATGATATCCACCAAAAGATAGATATAATGGATTTATCCGCGGAGTTTGATCGAAGAGATGGCACAACTTTCAAGGGAAGTAACTCAATAATGACTTTCCCTTAAGCACAAAAAAAATTACCTATGTATAATATTGTAAGATATCAAAGACTGCACGTAACAGTCTTACCACACCTCCCGGGAAAAAAAAAATGGAACCTTTTTTTTTTTTTGAAATACATCTAGGAGCAACGTACAATAGGCTCACAACGCATGAATAATGCGCAGATGAAAATATCAGGAATACCTATAACGCCTAATATGAGGCTAAGTCGACTTATGGAGCGACTGGTGAGAATGTGTCTCATAAACTGAGAGAAATTATTTCTCTACAAGTATATTTTTCCAGGAAGGTGTCATCAAAGTATAATACAATTCTGGCAATTACACAATGCCTAAAAAATTCATATCATCATTTCGTATTAGATATCTTAAATTTATGATTTATGAAGAAAAAATCATCAAAGCACAGCGGTGAATAAACATCCATGAACCGCTATGTAGTGATACAATCATTATATTATTAAATTACCTATGTATAATATTGTAAGATATCAAAGACTGCACGTAACAGTCTTACCACTCCCTCAGCTTCTCTTTCTAATCTTTTCTCTTCCGCCATAGCTTTTCTTTCTTCTGCAGCTAATCTTTTCTCTTCTGCCATAGCTCTTCTCTCTTCTGCAGCTAATGCTTTGTCATATTGAGCAACTGCCCATTGTTCTAATTGTTGACCAGTTTTATCAAGGGCTTTCCCTTGTATAATGAAGTATTCTAATGTAGACATGGTGTCTAACAATAATACTAATCACCTGAAATAATAATAATACCACAAGTTCTCAATGACTTGATTAATCAGTATACTATCCCAATATCTGTGGGTCACAAGCCTTTAATAAGGTCTTGTATAATAGTAATAATAATCAGGTACTGGTTTATACCATAATCCAAGTGCAGTGCACAGGCAATTGTGTCTTATGAAATATACCTATATAAAACATATGTCAACCAACAGAATACATAAAGTACAAATAGGACTGACAATACAAGAACGTTTGCAGAAATCAAAATAAATCAAATAGGGAAATCAATGAAAATAATCACTGAATCTGCAAAGAATAACAACACCAATGACGTCACAATATATGAATACAAATTGTGAATAGAACTGAAAGATAGAAAAGAGTAGACCAACAAATTACAAACAACTCAAAACAAAACTAAAGAACAAAGAAATATTACAAAAATAACAATAATTACAGTCTTCACAGCTAACACAAAAGCAACAGTTGTCGCAGCAAATTTTCAATCAAGAAAATTGCACCTATAGAAAACGCCCACAACGGACCCTCTATGACGTGGGATATTCTGTTGTGAGGACGCCGCCCAACCTTAAACACAACCCGCTGACATAGAAACTAACATACTATACAAACAAATAACATGTAAACATAAATATATATAAATTATGTGTATGATAGTATGTGTTGCAAAATAGGCTCAGTTTTACAGTAATGGCAAAGTTATTTTTATGAACATAAACAAACTGCCACTTTATTCAATTAAACATTCTGGCCTTAAATATTAAAGTTCATATATGGAAAACAAGAAGATCCATCGATGAAAATAGGACTTCTTAGTACACAAATACTGTCTTCCTGTTAACATTGACAAGAATTGATCCAACTGTTCTGTGAAACTCTGTAATGTCTAATGTAAAACTGTCAACAACGCTGGCCTACATACTGCATTCACTTGACAGGTCACGTGACGAAGTGTTGACAAAGAGCAAACCAATACTGCAAGTGTGTCGTATCAGCCACAGGAAACGGTCTGGTATCGGTAATCTGTTGACTTCTGAACTTCTGCGAGGTCAAACCCAGAAAGCTGGTCCACCAGTTGATAAGGTTGATAATGTTGGATTTTTATTCCCGTTAATGATATCCACCAAAAGATAGATATAAGTGGATGGAAGCAGACATCATCATCATCATCAGTTGATAAGATCTCTATGGTGTTGTTTGCTCCACTGTAGTGTATGGAATGTCAACTTGACCTACGCAGTGGTGTGTAGACATGGATTGAGTGTACAATGTGCGAATGATGATAAGGGTTCGTGTTGTTGACAAATGTTCTTTTCTCACACTCATGTATGACTGGAAGTCATCGACACCAACGACTGTGTACCTTTTCTATTGTTTAATTGGACGTACACACTCGACAGCACAGATAGTGACAAATCACAGGTTGGCATAATACATCATAGTACAGTGGATAAATGGTCTTGCAATGTTATGTTACATGGGCACTCATGTAGATTAATATTATAATGGACTGTCAGTAGCCAAGCCCTCAGCATCGCCCATACATATAAATCATCTGACTTCACTGACTGAGCACGTCAGCTTATAAACAATATTTCAGATGGCTTCTAAACCTAATCTCGTTTAGCGACGATTCTCCCACATAATGTTCAGCACATATTTTTTTTCATATAATAATATTGAACCGCTAATAACGGGTTCTCATGTGTAGCAGTGATCTCTGGACTAAACAAGCGATAATACGGGCATCCCCTTTCTCTTCTTGAAAGTCGCTACATGTTTTGGTTCCAAGATGGCTTCACTCGTGAACTGTCACTCACGTTTGGATGCAGATAATGAATCTGTCCTAAAGTTAGTCATTCATAAAACATTGCATTGCTCTGTAGATTTGATCATGAACAATTGACTGCATTCTACAGAATATAGTGCTGCTAGGAATCGAAGTCGTTTTCATCGAGTCAAATATATTCTCTTAGACATTCAAATCGTAACTATCGAAAATGGTGGCTTCGATCGAGTAAGTTCATAAGAGTGTCTTTGATTACCTTGGTAGAGGAAATATGAAACTGCCATTCCTTGGCAATATGAATAAACACTGGGGTAAAGCATACACGATAGGTTTAGACGACTATCACTTTCCCCACAAATACTGAGATCACTTTTTTCCCGGCGACAGGCCGACATAGGAAAAACACACACAGTCCCTATCAGGACGAAGCCAAATCACACCACACTCTAGCGACACATCCGCCGAATAGCCTTTGACCTCTCTAGAGACAACAGAACATATAGTTCGACTTAGATATGTAAAGATATACAGATATAAGACAGACTCGTCCTACTCAGACAAACAATACACATAAATTCAGGCCATAGATATTCTGAAGCAAGAACAATCTATTATTACCCAAACAACGAATAAATCGCAGTAAAATGGATTTATCCGCGGAGTTTGATCGAAGAGATGGCACAACTTTCAAGGGAAGTAACTCAATAATGACTTTCCCTTAAGCACAAAAAAAATTACCTATGTATAATATTGTAAGATATCAAAGACTGCACGTAACAGCGTGCTAACATCCTCCGGGCCTGATGTTCATCTGATGTCAGAATTGTTGTGTCATCCATGAATGCTTTGAGCGGTGGCATGTGACACATTCCACCGAGCTTTGGGCCTATAGCCATTCCTTCAGCCGCATTGAGGATTACCTGCATAGCCATCACGAATAGTATCGGAGAGATGGTACATCCCATCGCAATTCCAACTTCAAGGCCAATCCACTTCGTTGTGTACTCTCTGGTTGAAAATCTGACAGAAAACCGTGCGAAATACAGCTTCAGCATTGCTGCAATCTCTTGTGGAACATGATACATTTCTAGGGCCTGCCACAACATCTGGTGTGGAACGGATCCATACGCATTCGCTAGATCCAACCAGATTACATGGAGGTTTGTTCTGTCAGACTTTGCCTTTTGGATTGCTTCTCAGATCATTGCGGCATGCTCTAGACATCCTGGTGTACCTGGGATACCTCCTTTCTGAATGGTAGTGTCAATGTACCCATTTGCCAGGAGGTATGTAGTGAGTCTTTTCGCCATTACTGAGAAGAATATCTTCCCTTCCACATTGAGTAGTGAGATTAGCCTGAACTGACTGATGTCTGTGGAATTTTGTTCCTTCAGGATGTAGACTCCGTTTGCCTTTCTCCATTCCTTGCTTACGAGTTGGGTTTTTGGGTTTACCTACCACTGATACTTGTTTGTGAATATTGAGCAACAGTAAACGCAAATTTAGAAAAGCCTCGAGATTTTTTATTTATTTTTTTTTTTGGGGGGGGGGGGGGGTGGGGGGAAGGACGTTAACAGTATAGCGCAACTTTAGCACGTCTCCATAGTTTGACTGTAACTTTTCAAAATTAGGGAGCATTATCTAATGACTTCAGCGAATTTTTTAATTATTTACTACACCAACTTTCTTAAATGTGTATTGTTCCATGGAATTTTGAAGGCCGCTTAAGTGTGCGGTGAAGTAAAAAAGGTTGCGGAGCACTGTATTATACTAAAGTCTCGTATTAACATTGGAGGGCGGGAAAAGATTGCCCCATTAAAAGCTAGTCATCAGGTAGACTGATGACCGTAGTACTGCTACCCTTCAGTAGGCATATCTTCTCCCAATAATTTCCACCAGTGACTCTATTTCTATCTATTCTCACCTTCTCTTTCATAGTCTGTCTGACCTCAGACAGAATCTATCACATCTACCTGTGAGAAAAAAAATTTGGAGAACTGAGATGAAGAAGCTAAGTTTAGCAAGTGACAATTATGGAATTACTCCACTCCACATAAAACAGGACTGTGCCTTTTCTTGAATGTTAGTATACCCCAGTGGTAGAGAGCTTGTACCACTAGAGAAACTTCCACAATCTTACAGATTCTTCTCTCAGGAAAACTAGCACTTGGCTAGTGCCAGTAAGAAACCCTGCAATATGAAATTTATGTCTCCTTCTTTACATAATATTTATGCTACCATTTCCACAAACAACACATTCAAAATAAAAGAACATGGTCAGATCTCTCTGGCCAACCCAGCTCATCCTCATAGATTGATGTTACAGTTTGTACCAGTTTTCTTTTCCTCTCCCCTAATGGCTGCAACACCTCTGGCATTATCATTGATCTTTTTCCATACAATATGATAGGTGATATGATCCTTGATGACAACCTATATAATATTTTGGTTCTACCTCTTTGGTAGTTTGTTATATGATGGATCAACATATAGGCCCTGCATAAGTCTGCTAGGGACCTATGTACTTACAGTCGTACAATATTTTTCATATGGCAGTATCTCACACTCAAATTTTTAAATAAAATATAAATAATTTCGTTCTTACCACAAATTCAATGAAATACACACAGGTACGCTGATTTGGCACAAATCTAGCTGTGCCGATGCGAGACTATGACTGCTTTATGTCTTTATTATATGGTGAAGCAAGTCAAACTTCTGGTCTATCAATCGACCCGTTTAAGGGAATTATTTTATACAAATGGCGTTCAGCCTTCTAACTTATTTCTCAATATCCCCTACGCTGGCCAATAGAAATCGGCGTCTACTAAATTTTGAATTCAAAGTTCAAAAAACAAAAAAACAAAACTCCAAACAACTAGGTGTTCCGCTGTCGGTTGGTCCGTCCGATCTTGGCATTACATCTAAAAATAGGCTTGATTTTTTGGGCTAACAAATATTTAATTCCACCTCTCTCTTACTCCTGGATTTCCCCTCTTGGCTTTGTCTTACCCTCTTATGCCTCTCTTTTCAAATTTGCGTCCCCAAATGTTACCGCTAAGATAAGCAAGGACGATAGTCCGTTCGTCTGTCTGTTCTAACATATATAGTATTATTGCAATATCTTGGGTATTAATTGGACGATTTTGTAAATTAAAATATATTAATTAAAATATATTATTGATCAGGAGATCATATGCCATTTATATATCTAAGTTTTATGGCCCTAAGTATTCTATTTCGTATTTCCATATTTTTTCCATGTTAGTCGTCAATATTATTTGAATCTAGAAAACTACCATCTTTTCTCTCCCTCCAACGCTTTTTTTTCAAACTAAAACGCCAATGTCTGTGTGACGTCAGAAAATACGCTACCATACAAAAAAAAGAAGGCTGTGTGAGTGTTTATATATATCCACTGCGTGACTATAGGACGAGGCATGTATGTTGGCTTTGCGTCGTTTCAAATTTGCCAAAGGCGATATCGCGCGTTCGTTGCAATTGTGAATCCAAACAACGCGTGTCGATGGCGGTCTTCTGTCGCTCCTTTCCCCTCCTTTCGTGTCTCTCACTCCGTCTAGAACAAAATTTACGCCTTGATGTTTTCCAAACATGTTATATTTATTTACTTACAGTAAGGTCTATTGCAAGCGATACGTTTGCAGGCGGGGCGAGGAAGCTAATCGCAACCCAATATTTTATTTCTACCTTATTTTACATTTATACGCTATAATGTTTTATCTAATTTATCGATTGTATTAGGATATCACTACACTGGTTCTTGACCATAGATGATGAAGAATGGTGAATATCCTGTAGTGTCATTAACATTAAAACGCAATGCTTCCAATGCATGGTGTAGATGTACGTCCCAAAATTGGGAATTCACTGCAACATACTTTGCCAAAATATCGTGGAGCGTAGCGTGCATACGTTCATTCCTCCCACTGGATTAAGGATGATAGTAACTAGTTGTCGTGTGCTTGATGTACAGTGTCTCTAAGGTCGATCGAAACGGATTTCCTATGAACTGTTTACCATTGTCGGTAATCACTCTAGTGGGGTAACCATGTCTGGGAATAAATTCAGTAAGGAACAAATCAGTGAGGGAAGTGGAAGTCGCATCTTTAAGAGGAAAGCATTCTGGCCAAGCAGAATACTGGTCCACAATATGGAGGATGTATTTGTTGCCTGACAAAGTGACTGGGTAAGGACCAGATAAGTCAAGACTGACTACCTCCATGGGGAAATTAGAAGGAGACATTTGTTGTATGGGAACTTTGGTGGATTTCATGTTGCGTATCTTACAGACCTTGCACTTCGATGTATACTCAATCACGTCTCGAGATAATGAGTCCCAATAGTATCTTCTTTTTATGACATCCAAAGTTTTGTCCCGACCTAAATGTCCATTCTCATCGTGAAATTGGAGCAGTATTTTCGGAACTAGATGATGAGGAATGCAGGTTCTCTTTGTAATATCAGACTTTTCATCAACATAGTAGAGTACGCCATCATCGGAAAGGATGACGAAATGTTTGCATTTTTCTGGGTCAATGTTCACTTGTCTGATCAATTTGGCAAGCACTGGATCTTTAGCTTGTTCCAATGGCATATTAATTGTAGAAATGTCATCATCAATAACGGGCATATCTTCCGGAGTCGTGTCATCAACTCGGGCAGAATCAAGAAGGTTAACTTCCTTACTATTGTCGTTAATGTCAGTTAACTCAGCTTTCGTACGTGTGGTACATGGTTTATCTGGGGTATCCACAGGGTAAGGGATTCTAGACAATAGATCAGCACATGTCTTAAGCGAGCCTGCAATGTATTCTATCTGAATATCGTAGGACTGTAGATTGAGAGCCCAAGTTTGAAGTTTCTTAGGTTGCTCTCTAGTCTTGGACAACCAATTGACTAAAGGCTGATGGTCCGTCTTGACAGTGATGATAATACCTCGTAAATAAAAGTCCAACTTGTGTACCGCATAATGGATCGCAAACGCTTCCTTTTCAGTAGTAGTCCATTTTCGTTGTGAACGGCTCAGGGCATGTGAAATGAAAGCAATTGGTTTCTCGCTTGGAATGTGGGGCAGAATCGGAACTTCATGTGGGTCGCAATTCTGTACAAGGCAGGCACCTACAGCATTATCGGATGCGTCCGTATATAAGATCATGGGTTTGGACGTATCTGGGTGCGCTAGAAGAGGAATGGCGGTCAAAGCATTTTTCAAATATTCAAAAACCAATTGACATTTCTCGGTCCATCTAAATCTGGCATATTTCTTTGTCAGATCTATTATTGGGGCAGCAGCACGGGAAAAATTTACAATGTGCTTGCGGTAATAAGAACAGCAACCCAAAAATCCTCTGACCTGTCGAACCGTTTTAGGAGTGGGCATGTCACGAATGGCGGCTACCTTATCGTCATCAGGTCTTATACCCTTGCTGTTGATAATACATCCTAGATATTTAGTTTCGTCCTTTAAGAAAGTACATTTGCGCAACTTCAATTTGATGTGGTGTTGTCGAAGGCGTTGAAAAACTTTTTCAACATGTTCTAGATGATTTTCAATGGACCCAGCAGTATGAATTAAAATATCATCAATATACGCTAGGGCGAAGTCTTGCATTCCTCTAAGTACCTCGTCCATGAGAGACAGATAAGTCGCCGGACTGCCGTTGAGACCGAACGGCATGACGTTCCAAGAGTAACTGCCGACGTGGGTGCAAAATGTAGATTTCTCTTTTGCATCTGGAGTCATAGGTATACACCAGAATCCGGATCGTGCATCGAGGGTGGTGAACCATGTGGACTTCCCAACGGTGGCTAATATTCTCAGTGGTAGCGGATAGGAAATAGTACGCGTGATCTTGTTGAGCGCCCTGTAGTCACAGCAAAATCTGTGTGACCCGTCCTTTTTGTTGAGAATAACAACCGGCGAGGACCATTGTGAGCGGGATCTTTCAATGACTCCTGCATCTAACATCTCATTAATAGCCTTTTCTACAATTTCCCGATTCTTTAAAGGAGTATGGTAGGGTTTAAGATGAATGGGAACGTCAGAGGTGGTAGGTATGTCCAATGATACAAACAGTTTCTCCTATGTGGATATATGGAGATGTCTTTATCCTACCCTTGACTATTGTAAGTGACTGGGGCTGTAAGGTAGCAGGTGCCGTTAAACGAACCAACGACGCTATATGCACATCATCCTGCAGTGGAACATATTCTCCATCAACTCTGACTTGATGAAGATCGAAATAAATTCTGACATCGTGTTTGGTTAGGAAGTCTCGACCGATAATGAGGTTCCTAGACATGGACCTTGTGATGATGAATGGGTGGCAAAGTCGTTGTGATCCGATGTAGAAGTCGATATGTGCAGTACCAATAGCCTTCAATCTTGTCCTGTTACGGAAGCCATATAGGTATGAGAAGGACTGAAATGTACGTGACGATGTATTTTGTGATATAATTTTTCACTAATTAGACCAGTATCAATAAGTGCCCGGTATGTGTTTCTTGCGATGGTAATGAGGCATGAACTGGGGTCAGGTATTACATCACAGTTGTTTTGTCGTATATCCGTGTTAGTTGAATTTGTACAATGTTGTTTCGTAGTGTTCTTGGTTGTAGAGCGTAGCTGGTGATTCCTCCATGTATGAGACTGATGATGCGAACCCTTCACTATCGTCTCTACTAATGAATGGTTCGAGCGTTTCCCGGAAAGTGGTTATTGGTATACCGAGATGAACCAAATTGAGTTTGACCACGGGAATAATTGTTGGAAGTCCTTTGTTGAGGATTGTTGAATGGCTGTCGACTGCGATATTGGGGTTGTTGTCTGCAGTTGCGTGCGATATGTCCAATCAACCCACAATTATAACATGTAATCTGAATAACATGGTGAATTGGAGCAGGATGCGAATTCACTAGGGTAGTGTGTCGGTTGTGTCTCTTGTCTTCGTTCCTGTGAAATGAGTCATTTTGGCGTACATTGTGTGAATAAGATGAGCGTTGATGATCGTTGAAGGTTGCATTGTCTCTCCGCCATCTTGGACGATAATGGTCGACTTCCATTGGTTCGGGAAGATAGTCTGATTGTGGTTCTCTGCCGATCCTTTGATGAAATCTTTTCCGAACGTTCTCTTCGTATACAGCCGTTTGAATTGTTTCTGTGATTGACTTCGAGTCTTTTCTCAATAGGTGGAGTTTCAAGTTGTCTGCCCACAAACCATCAATGAATATGCCTACTAAGTGTCGCTCTAATCCTTCCGTGGGGATTGAACCTCCTAAAAAAACATATTCGGCTAGATTAAGCAACCGGTGTTCGAACATTTGCACTGGCTCATGACGTTCTTGCTTTATCTTCTTTAAAAGCGTCCAAGCATGCTGACAGTCTGTGATGTTTGAATATCGACTTACCAATTCCTTGCGAACGCTCTCGAACGTTTCCTGTGGGAAGGCTTTACTGCGACGACGTAGAAAGTCTGTAACCAACCCATCAGAAGATAAAAAGGCAATTAGCTTGCGGTCGGAATCAGTAGCTGTGTCAATGATGGATGAGAACTTATCCATGTCAATAAGCCATTTGCGGAATAGTGCGGGGTCTCCAGAAAATGGTGTAACAATCGATTTAATTGAATGGAACTTAGCATAGTGATCTACCTGATGAAGCGATTCTGTAATCTGCATCAGTGCTTGCATTGTCGGTTCTAATTCATCAGGCAACGATATATTTTGAGGTTGTATACCCTGTTGCTGTTGATTTTGTGACAGATGTGGCTGTAACATCTGCTGTGGGTACATTTGTTGTTGAGCTAGGGCCTCGGGGGTACTTTGAAGATCCATGATAATTACTGTTTACAAAGTACGATCACAATGACAAGGGCGTGAGCTGGTCACGAGCACCAAATAACAATATGTAACCGCTGGTCACGGGATCAAATAACAATATGTGTAACCGTGGTGGCTATCTATCCAGGTGATATGCCAAATCTTTGCACCATGTAGACCTTTCGTAACAGGTGGTACATATTTTCTTCTGAGTTTATTGTCATTGAGTTTTCTAGTGATCATAGGGTTTACTGGTTTACTTAAATATCTTGTGGGTGGTAACTGGCGACTGCCAAAGGTGGAGTTACCCAAATGAATGTTGGTTCAAGACCAGGTCCTTACTACTCACGTAAGTTGTCAGTGATCATTTGTATCTTCCTAGTGCTTCCATACATGAGTAAGTAACAGCAATAAGTCATGAAAAACCGTTTATTAGTAGACTAAAAGGCAATGTTCATACACGACTCAATAACCTGGCTATCAGCGGCCAGAACGCCTGTGGGTTACATGAATCGTGAGGTCTCTGCAAAAGGACATCATCATAACAACATGTCTGCTTGACCCTGCTAAAAATGTCGATAGGCTTTTGCCTAGGGTCTTGATATACATTTCATAGCAGACTAATCGTTCTAATAGAAAAAAATCGTTGTCATACAAACCAGGTGAACACATCCCACAAAACTGGAAAACACAGCTTCCTCGAATAACATACTTGTGAATAACATTGAAACTTTCGGTGGTCAGGCATTTCCTCGACGGTTAACTACACAACCTTCAAAAAACCCGGCCCGCACTAAGGCTGAAACACGTCTACCTCACTTAACAGTGAACTCAGTGACTGAACTGTGTTCTCACCGCGGTAATCAAAAATAGCTATCGACGATCTCATTGGTCAAGCTCGACCAGTGAAGTTATCTTACCAACTAAACTTGCTCAAGATCTTTAGCTAAACTTATAATTACTGTTTAACGTGCTAGCTAGCGTTAAACACAGACCTTCCGGTGACAATCTCAGCAAGGGATATTACCAGATTCCAGTGAAGCCTGAGAATCGACCTTATCTGGCGTTTAGCACCTCGGAAGGCCATTATGAGTTCAACATGTTGCCGTTTGGTTTGAAAAATGCTCCGAGTGTGTTTTCCAGAATGATGCGAAAATTGTTGGATCCCCTGAAAAATCCATGTATTACCAATTTCATGGATGATATCCTCATCGCTACGGAAACATTTGAAGAACATGTTAACTCTTTGAATATGCTGTTTGATAGACTCAGAGAGGCAAACTTAACTGCTAGACCAACAAAATGTTGTATTGGATGCAAGGAATTAGAATTCTTGGGACATACTGTACATCAGGGTAGCATGACCCCTGACCCCAAGAACCTGGAGAAATTACTGAGAGCACCTAGACCACAGACTAAGAAGGATGTGCGATCCTTTGTGTCACTTTGTGGCTTTTACCAAAAGTACATTAAAAATTTTAACTTTGTATGTGCTCCTCTGACGGATTTAACTCGTAAAGGAAAACCAGATAGAATAGAATGGTCAGCAGAATGCGAGTTGGCATATAATGAGTTAAAGGAGAAACTCACCAGTAAGCTTATATTGAAATTACCTGATTTGAGTCTGGAATTCGTGGTAAGAATGGACGCTAGTAATGTGGGATTAGGGGCCATATTGTTACGAAGGTCCTCTTCACCAGATGAGGAATTGAACCCAGTTGGTTATGCCAGCCGCAAGTTAAACAAAGCGGAACAAAGCTACTCAACTATTGAACAAAAATATTTGGCTTTGGTCTGGGCGATCAAGAAATTCCAGATCTATCTGTATGGTAGACCTTTCGTGGTACAAATCGATCATCAGTCACTGGTTTTTCTAGCTCAGGGAAGATATGGTAATGCCCGTTTGTTAAGGTGGTCACTTCTCATTCAACCTTACTCGTTTACCATTGAATACATTCCTGGATCGCAGAGGGTTGGGGCAGATTTCTTGAGTAGGCACCTGTTAAAGCCAGTTTATAAATGTTAAGGTGTTGAATCTTGGGAGAACTATTGAAGGCCAGTAGTAGTGTACGAGCCGTTTCTTAATTGTGTAAGCCTCGACAATGTCAATAGTCTTGAACGTCACCGTATGCGTTGAAGCGTGACGGGTGCCCGTGACCCAAATAGCATAGATACAGCTTGGCCAATGTAAATATTAAATGTAGAATGTACACGATTGACCAGTAGCAGTATAAGTATGAATCAGCTCAATACAGGCTGACATGAGCGGTACAGTCCTTGGTTGGACGCAACAATGCTGGAATTCGTGTAGCTTGTCTTAATGTGTTGTCTTGAGTGAATCTCAATGTTTTGTTTTGCGAATGCGTGTTGAAAGTTCGTGGAAGTAGAAAGTAGGCAGGAACATAACATCACACTCCCTATAATTACACAGGTATGAATTCATAGAGTTCTGGAACAGCTCTGACGTTTACAGGAATTTATTACACCACAAGCGGCAGGTATGCCGACATTAATATCAACAGTCATTGAACAGGTCATGATATATTAATACAGTCATCATCCAGCTATGCATGAATTTAGTAAAGCTGATCTCGTACAATGTTCTCAATCATCAGCTTCAGGGAAGATATATCCCCTATGTGAGTTTAACAAAACTCTACTCTGACATCAGTAAGTCTGATATCAGATGTCTCCAACAGGCCGTCCAAAAATGGCGGACTCACAGTTCAAATGGCCTCCGGGTGATTCTTCATCAAACAAGGGGAATCCCACCTTGTATAATCAGTATCGCCACCATGCGGGATACAGAACAATATAGATATATATACTTCGGGCATGCACCAGCCTAGTGCATAATCAGAATACATAGTGAGCCTCCTTTCAAGGATAAGTAGGTGGTACGTTTTCCCGCTCAGGGAAAGAATCATAAACTATCGATAATAAGAGTCATGAAGATTCTATCAATAAAGGAAACAGTTCAAAGAGTCAATTATCTTCTGTCCCTTCAGAATAAATATAACCACACTCACATCGCCTCCAAGGCGCTGAGAATACACCTTAAATAATATACGACATCTTGTTGAACCACAGAGGACTTATCAAGAAACATCTTGACTCTCTTAAACACAGCCCGATACTCTAGTCGGCAATCGCTTCCTCAAAATCGTGCCACAAGTCACGCATGCGCACTGAGGCGCCAGACCTTTTGAGCATCGCTCAAAGTAGACGGTTTGAAACCATATCAGGCAAAACTGACATCGGTTTTCAAAACAGACCACAGACATAACAGACAAGTTAGATCACTACTCTGTCAACAATCATCCCAACAAAAACCTGGATTAATGCCCTTAGACTAGGAAATACAAAATAATGTCCCCAGTTTTTAATCAAGCACTTTTACATGGAGAGGCTCAGCAAACTGACCGCTACAGTTTACCGCCCCTTCCGGAGAAAAAAAATAAATGGAACTTTTTTTTTTGAAATACAACCAAGAGCAAGATACTACAAGCTCGTAACGCACAAATAATGCGTAGGTGAGAAGTATTGCAATAAAATATAATGCCTAATATGAGGACAACTTCAAGTCAAGTGAGAATATATCTCACTACATTAGAGAATTATTACTCTAAATATACACATATCCAGGGAGGAGGTATCAACGTACATATAGTGCTGGCAAAGTTGCAATAAGATCAACATATTTTTTATAACACATTATTACGTTAAGTACCTTATTCCCCCATTTATCAATGGATAAGTCATCAAAACCCAGTGATACAATCACTTTAACCAAAAAAGGTACATTATACTAACATGTAATATATATGTGATGGGTCCGGGAAGACGCCCCTGAGGCCCCACCCCCACTTCAGTTCAAGGCATGTTTGTCCCCCACATATTTTCGTTGTGAGCGAAGCATGCTGGGATGTGAAAATTCTAACGAGATAGAAAATATATTAATTAGGCCACAATAACGCCTAAATATTAATTGTGGTGTATAGTTGTGAGTTATATTTGAGATTCGTGTGTTATATTAAATAGCTGTAGGTTTTATTTGTGTTTTCGCTATTCCTAAGCGATAATCGCGTGTGATATTTAAGTAGTCAAGATTAATACGCCTAGCGCAGTAAAGTGAGTGATTAGCCTAGTGCCTATAAAAAGAGATAGCGAGCTACCAGCGGACCTTTCCTAGTATCAGCCGCCAGAGAGAACAGACGACAGAGCCAAACTGTAAATGCATTGAGCACGTGAGTTAATTTAAATTAGAATTAATTTTATATAATTCTAGAATTATATTCAGCACGAGTCTGTTTTAATGTTTAGTGAAATAGATAGATGTGTTTCCAAAGGAAATGTCTTTTTAGGACATTATGATTTAGTCTTGAAGAATGATAGATGAGTGAAAATAATGTTTGATAGGTTTTATTAGGCACGCAAAGCCTAAATCCAGATGTGAGAATTTAGTATCAAGTATTTCATCCATAAGACCGGGCAAATTTAGTAGGAGAGTATTTTATACATGAAACTGGACAGAAATGTTATCAGAAAGGCAGATATAGTATGAAGCTATTTCACGGGAATGTAGATAAGATTAACAATAGCAAGATTGTAGCCACGTGGCGAGGACTGTATAAAGAGCGGCGAATAACACGCCCCGCGTGGTAAACCTATAATGTTACGCCATGTGACACGTTGTGTATTTAGTTCCAGTTTGGTTTAAGTCGAGAATAATTATATTTTATTTTTCTAATGTAAAAGTAATTGAGTGTATTTCACGTTTATTGATAATTCTACTGTATATTTAATGGGTTACTGTGAGGTGAGAATATGTATTTAGATTTCTGGAGAGCGCGAGGCCACTCCTTTGTTGAGACATGTGTTTCTCTGGTTGCTCCCGGCGGAGCATGGAAACACCAATGTGGCTGGTGTCTATCACAAGCCGACAAGAAGCATTTTTATGCTATGGCAGTGATTTGTTTCGGTAACGATGTGTTTCGTGTGATGAGATTCTCAGTCGCACCAGTCGTCACATACGACATGCTTCAGAATGCAGTAACGAATATTGAGATAGATCAGTTACGAGGTAGTAGCTTATTCTCATTACTGAGAGTATTTGTTGTACATACAGTTGAATATTATTCTATGTCCATTTTATGATTATTTAATTATGGTTATGTGAGGAATGGTTGTGAGAGCACGTGGGCTCACTTCAAGGTAAATATTTCTCTTCTCCGCTCCTGAGGGAGCATGGGGCCAACAGTGTGGTTTGCCTCCATATTAAGTATTCATATGCTAGGGCAGTAGTGTTTCGGTAGCAATCTGTGTTACATGGTGAGATTGCCAGCCCCACGCACAACACCTTACTAGTCTCATTGGACGACATGCATGAGTGTGTGTGTGTGTGTGATAGCTGAGTGTGTGCTCTTGCAGTAGGGGTTTTGGTAGCAATCTGTGTTACATGGTGAGGTTGCCAGCCCCATGCACAACACCATACTAGTCGCATTGGACGACATGTATGAGTGTGTGTGTGTGTGATAGCTGAGTGTGTGCTCTTGCAGTAGTGGTTTCCGTAGCAACCTGTGTTACATGGTGAGATTGCCAGCCCCACGCACAACACCTTACTAGTCGCATTGGATGACACACATGAGTGTGTGTGTGTGTGATAGTTGAGTGTGTCAGGTGGCGGCGTAGGACAGTTTGACAGGTGAGAGCGTGGTGTTTCTCATTCAGTATTATATTATGATTTTAACTATTCTGTGCTTTGTTTGCTTCTGCACATTAGCATCGGGCACTGTTGGGTGTTTTGTTTGTTTGGTTTGGTGTTATGTTCGCTAGTTTATTTGTTTAATGTTTGCTTTGTCACTGAATGGGCTGTAAAAATAAATATAGTCCCTGCCTCTAGAATCAAGAGTTTTATTGTTGTTCGGGTCGGTGCGAGTGAAGCAAGAGAGTGATCACACATCACAATACATCATCATCATCATCTTCTCGCCCACCCTATCACAATTGGCGTCGTCGGCAGGATAAGGCAGACAGTGACACCGAGCAAACAGCGAACGAACAAATAGTGTAAACACCCAGCAGTGCATTCCTGCAGCAAGATGGCTAATGCGCATATGAAGGTACTGTACGTGGAGGAGCCAGAGATAAGGTTATTTAGTGGAGAGGGGAGACCCACTTGGCAAGAGTTTGTGGAGGATGTGGAAGCCGCGTGGAAGGTGGCGCCTTTTTGCGCAGAAGACAAGTTAGACATGATATGGAACAACGTTACACCAATGGTATCTAGAGAGTTACGGATACAAGGTGGAGCCAAGGCCAGCCCTGAGAAGTTACTGGAAATTGTAAAAAAAGCCTACAGCGAGCAACCACAAGTCAGTGAGGTGAACAGGAATTTCCCTTGGGAATATGCTGTTTATGGTGGAAGTAAAAAGCCTGAGACACGGGTCCAGATAGCAAGTGCAGAAGTTAAGAAGGAGGAGGAGGCACTCAGAGCAGAGTTATCCTTCCTAAAATCCCAGATAGCACAGATGTCAGAGTCCAGTTCGCCAGCACAAGAGGAGGTGCAGAGAAAGAGAGCACCATGCCAGCCGCGGAAGCAGCCAAAGCACAACGAGGAGGTGTGTCCGCGGGAACAGCCAACGCAAGACAAGGAGGTGTGTCCACGGGAACAGCCAAAACACGACGAGGAGGTGCATGTTCTGGTAGGTGAGAGTCAAGCTGTTGTTAACGAAAGCAGTGAGCTGACAGTACCGACCAGTGCAGCTGCACCGACAAGGCGAAAAGGAGTTTGCAAGTGGTACAGTGTCCGCAGGGGATGGGGATTCATCACGCCAGATGATGGAGGTATTGATGTATTCGTACATCAGACCAAGATCTACAGAAAGGGATTCCGGAGTCTGGCGAGGAATGAACGAGTAGAGTTTGACAGCAAACCATCGGTCCAGGGCATGGAAGCAATTTATGTATGCGGCATTGGCGGTCAAGAGTGTAAGGGCAGCAGAAAGCGACCCATGGCACAGAGGAAGCCCAGAAAGATAAGATGCTACAATTGTGGAGACCTGTCAGACCACATGGCAGCCAAGTGCCCTCAAGGCCCGCTTCCGAAGAGATGTTTTCATTGCAAGTCAACTGAACATTTGATAGCCGCCTGTCCCTCAAAGAGCTCTTTCCCGAGACGTGCTACCACAACCAGGTTTCCTTCCGGGTGCAAGCCAAGAGATGACCGTGACAACTGTCACACTAAGGGCGCCGAGAAAATTACCCGTCGTCTAGGGGAGGAAACCCGTCCTAAGCAGATAGGAGGGAGTGCAAATCAAGGTTCAGCAGAGGAAACTCATCAAAAGCAGACTGTGGGGAATGTAAGCCACCGTCCACACAAAATGAGTGCAGAACACGTCAAGAGCGATCCCCCTGCAGATTCGACAGCTACATGCACTGGCAAGCAGATGTCACAAGCCAGCAGCGACGCGGCACAAGTAGGCGAATCTGTTAGACCACAGCAACTGCCAGCCCGACAAAGCACAACTAGGGACATGTCGACCAAGACAGTCCCCAGCCGGGTTGTACCGATGACAGAAGCTCAGCCCAAAGCATCGCCGCAGAGAAAGAGTCATACGCAGCACCAACGATCTAAGAGGCTACGATCGAAGCGCCAGAGGTGGTGATGTTGTCGGGACGACAACAAAATCAGGAGGGAGATATGTGATGGGTCCGGGAAGACGCCCCTGAGGCCCCACCCCCACTTCAGTTCAAGGCATGTTTGTCCCCCACATATTTTCGTTGTGAGCGAAGCATGCTGGGATGTGAAAATTCTAACGAGATAGAAAATATATTAATTAGGCCACAATAACGCCTAAATATTAATTGTGGTGTATAGTTGTGAGTTATATTTGAGATTCGTGTGTTATATTAAATAGCTGTAGGTTTTATTTGTGTTTTCGCTATTCCTAAGCGATAATCGCGTGTGATATTTAAGTAGTCAAGATTAATACGCCTAGCGCAGTAAAGTGAGTGATTAGCCTAGTGCCTATAAAAAGAGATAGCGAGCTACTAGAGGACCTTTCCTAGTATCAGCCGCCAGAGAGAACAGACGACAGAGCCAAACTGTAAATGCATTGAGCACGTGAGTTAATTTAAATTAGAATTAATTTTATATAATTCTAGAATTATATTCAGCACGAGTCTGTTTTAATGTTTAGTGAAATAGATAGATGTGTTTCCAAAGGAAATGTCTTTTTAGGACATTATGATTTAGTCTTGAAGAATGATAGATGAGTGAAAATAATGTTTGATAGGTTTTATTAGGCACGCAAAGCCTAAATCCAGATGTGAGAATTTAGTATCAAGTATTTCATCCATAAGACCGGGCAAATTTAGTAGGAGAGTATTTTATACATGAAACTGGACAGAAATGTTATCAGAAAGGCAGATATAGTATGAAGCTATTTCACGGGAATGTAGATAAGATTAACAATAGCAAGATTGTAGCCACGTGGCGAGGACTGTATAAAGAGCGGCGAATAACACGCCCCGCGTGGTAAACCTATAATGTTACGCCATGTGACACGTTGTGTATTTAGTTCCAGTTTGGTTTAAGTCGAGAATAATTATATTTTATTTTTCTAATGTAAAAGTAATTGAGTGTATTTCACGTTTATTGATAATTCTACTGTATATTTAATGGGTTACTGTGAGGTGAGAATATGTATTTAGATTTCTGGAGAGCGCGAGGCCACTCCTTTGTTGAGACATGTGTTTCTCTGGTTGCTCCCGGCGGAGCATGGAAACACCAATGTGGCTGGTGTCTATCACAAGCCGACAAGAAGCATTTTTATGCTATTGCAGTGGTTGTTTCGGTAACGATGTGTTTCGTGTGATGAGATTCTCAGTCGCACCAGTCGTCACATACGACATGCTTCAGAATGCAGTAATGAATATTGAGATAGATCAGTTACGAGGTAGTAGCTTATTCTCATTACTGAGAGTATTTGTTGTACATACAGTTGAATATTATTCTATGTCCATTTTATGATTATTTAATTATGGTTATGTGAGGAATGGTTGTGAGAGCACGTGGGCTCACTTCAAGGTAAATATTTCTCTTCTCCGCTCCTGAGGGAGCATGGGGCCAACAGTGTGGTTTGCCTCCATATTAAGTATTCATATGCTAGGGCAGTAGTGTTTCGGTAGCAATCTGTGTTACATGGTGAGATTGCCAGCCCCACGCACAACACCTTACTAGTCTCATTGGACGACATGCATGAGTGTGTGTGTGTGTGTGATAGCTGAGTGTGTGCTCTTGCAGTAGGGGTTTTGGTAGCAATCTGTGTTACATGGTGAGGTTGCCAGCCCCATGCACAACACCATACTAGTCGCATTGGACGACATGTATGAGTGTGTGTGTGTGTGATAGCTGAGTGTGTGCTCTTGCAGTAGTGGTTTCCGTAGCAACCTGTGTTACATGGTGAGATTGCCAGCCCCACGCACAACACCTTACTAGTCGCATTGGATGACACACATGAGTGTGTGTGTGTGTGATAGTTGAGTGTGTCAGGTGGCGGCGTAGGACAGTTTGACAGGTGAGAGCGTGGTGTTTCTCATTCAGTATTATATTATGATTTTAACTATTCTGTGCTTTGTTTGCTTCTTCAGATTAGCATCGGGCACTGTTGGGTGTTTTGTTTGTTTGGTTTGGTGTTATGTTCGCTAGTTTATTTGTTTAATGTTTGCTTTGTCACTGAATGGGCTGTAAAAATAAATATAGTCCCTGCCTCTAGAATCAAGAGTTTTATTGTTGTTCGGGTCGGTGCGAGTGTAGCAAGAGAGTGATCATACATCACAATACATCATCATCATCATCTTCTCGCCCACCCTATCACATATAATTTAATACAATGTTATCTAACATGAATCATATAATACAAAAAATGCTGTCGCTGAACAAATCCTAAGTAAGCGTACTCCAGTGCCATGGTAAGAATAGACCTTGTACTCTATTAAGGATGACAACCGGAGAGATTCATCACGCACCAGAAATTATTCTGCTGAGAAAATACAAATAGTTCCATATGATAACTGTAAGATTTTCTAATATACATTAATCAAGCATACAAATCATACTATAAATGTGGCTGTGAGAACTTTTGTTCCTTGTATTGCGATAACTAACCCTCCCTGTTATACTAAAGAAGGTAACAGAGGGAGAAATCACATATTTTACAACACTCAGGTGAACACAAATGTGTTAACGTATATTGTTATAGTAAAGAATTGTCATAAGTCTAGACGTGTATAAGGAATTTCTAGGACAGAAGAGTTAAGTGGAGTCATGTGGGCATCTAGACAGTATATCCGCCATGACATTATCCGAACCACGGATAGCTCGTACCGTGAAATGAAAAGGTTGAAGAGCAATGGCATATCGAGTGGATCTCGAGCTCTTCAAGTTTTTACTTTGAATAGCTGTAAGAGTTTTTTGGTCGGTTTCCACAATGAAATGCGCGCCCAGAAGGAATCTTTGTAACTTGAGAATTAACCAAACCATAGCCAACAATTCACGGTCTAAAACTGAGTAATTCCTTTCTGCCGCATTTAGCTTCCTAGAAATATACATCACAGGATGCAGAGTATCTGAATACTCCTGCATTAGTGCTGCCCCAATCCCAGTGGATGAGGCATCACTTCGAAGAACAAAAGTCTTCTCAATGGTAGGTAACCTTAAGATAGGTGGAGATGAAAATAAAGTTTTAATCTGGTCCAATGAGGATTGGCATTCTTGAGACCAGCGGATCAGATTAGGCGATCCTTTTTTCAATAAGGTTGAAAGAGGTGCCATAATCGAGGATAGATTCGGAATGAATCGTCCATAAAATTGTATCAAACCTAAGAGACTACGTACTTGTTTTTTCGTCTTAGGGACAGAAATGTTTAGTATCTTTGAAATATTGTGGTGTTCTGTCTTTAAGAGACCATGACCAACACGGTGACCCAGGAAAGAAATTTCACTAAATCCTATAAAGGCTTTAGAGGGTTTTGCAGTTAAAATATACTCACGAAGAGTAGACAGCAATTCGTATAAACCCAAATAGTGATCTTCCCAGGAATCACTGAAGAGACAGATATCGTCTAAGTATTTCTATGACATCTGTAAGATATGAGAGAATTCGACGCATCATGCGTACGAATATAGCAAGGGCGTTCATAAGGCCGAAAGGCATGAAATTCCATTGAAATAGACCCCTAGGTGTAGAAAAAGCCGTAAGAGGTTTGGCGCGTTCAGTTAAAGGAACTTGCCAATAACCTTTCGACAAATCGAGCTTGGTAAAGAATTTAGAATTAGATAGTTTGTTTAGTAGCTCTTCTAATGAAGGCATAGGTTCAGCATCGAACTTCGTAACTTGGTTCAATTTGCGATAATCAACGCAAAGGCGAATGTTATTGTCTTTCTTTCAAACAATAACCATGGACGAAGAGTATGCTAAAGTGGATGGTTCAATTATTTTCAATTGTATCATTTCATCCAATTCTTTTTCGACTTGTGACTGAAAATGGATAGGTATCGGATAAGGTCTGACTCTAATAGGATTATGGTCAGTAAGTATTATGTCATGTTCGATGACATGTGTGTGTCCAGGAATGTCGGTAAGGACATCCTGAAATGTTTGTAACATCGAAGAGACTTGTCGGTGTTCCTCAGCGGAAAGATTAGAAGAAACAGTAACGTTTTTCCAAGATTCCGTAGAATGAAGTGGGATTACAGGAAGAGGAAGATTGACATCTGAGAACGTAGTTTCCTCATCCTGTATAACCGACAGGGATGAGTAATGACCATGAGGTACAGGAGAATCGTCCGTCGCCTGGAAAATAGGCTGCAAATAGTCCGGTCGTTCATGAAATTCCGTGAGCATATTTATATAGAAAGTTTTATGCTTCCCATCAATATCTACAACATAGTCGACATCGGAAATTCTTGAGACTATCGCATATGGATCTTTCCATGCAATAAGAAGTCTGTTCTCCCTAGAAGGAAGAAGAACGAATGCTTTGTCACCCGGACAAAGTTGTCGTAGTCATCTATTCTTATTTGCAAATTGCCTTGCCTTTTCCTTAGCAAATTTGGAAGATGAAGTTGCTAGTTTGCATGCCTCGATGATCTTTTGCCTCAGAGCAAAGATTTGCGTACCCCAACAGTTGTACAACCTGTATCCCGCAAGACTGAAACTAGTTGATTATTTAAAAAAAACCTGTGAAACATTAGCGAGCCTTTCCCATCATGCGAGCTAGTGCAGGTAACAACGCGGGCACAGGATGACCGCAGGAAAGTCTGGAGACCACATCTGGCTGAAACAGAGTGCTGCATTCTGAACAATTTGATGGATTAAATAAATCAGCTGCACACGCATTTGCAATATTTGTGTTTTCCCCATTGGGATTAACTGCTCCTGTGTTACTATTATGACTCCAGTTCGAGTTTTTTCGATCCACGCTCCGAGAGCGATTAAAGTTGTTATTACCCCGGTAATAATTCCCACTCTCTCTACCATTCTGAGGATTATTAGAATGCTGAGGACACGTACAACCTGGACAGTGTTGAGATGGAGAAGAGTTTTGGTTGTTCTTTGTATAATAGGATCTGTCTCCTCTGTTCATGTGGGTATTATCAGATCTACGCCATCGTCTGTTAGATTGAAAGTAACCCTGTGATGGTCTATTTCCATCAAAGTATGGTTGGGAGTTTCTCTGATATTGATAAGGTTGATTGCCAAAATTGTACCGTCCTCGGAAAGATCCACTATTTCGGTCATTATTCCTGCCAAAATTTCTATCTATACTTTGCGACCGAGCTCTAGGGTTGTTTATCTGCACCGAATGAGCTGATGCAACAGGTAATGCCTCTTTAATAGCAGAGTTGTTCACACTCTTCCCTGGGTGTGCCGTCATAAACTGGTGCCCTAACAACTCAAGGGATTGTAACGATTCTGGCTTCCGTTCATGTAAATAGGCCAAAAAATCAGAGCTAATGGAAGAAAGTACTTTGTCTCTCAAAATAAGGTCCATCAAGTCCTCATATGTATGTTTAATTTTAGCATTTTGAGCCGGGCCTCTTTGAGAAAATATTACATAAATTTCCTTACTGACACCCTTGATTGCAGACCCGTCCGAAGATGAGATGTAATTCTGCTTATCAAGGTCCCACACCGTCCTCCCTTCTAACCACAACAAACATAAAACAGATAAACAAAAAGGCTCTACTATAGAATTGTGTAAGACTAAGGCTACAACAAACTAGTCCACTTATATTTTTATGATCCTTCCTCCGAAGTATAAATGCACGTGACAGTATTTTTGCCTCCAACATATGCAACAGGTAGAGCGAAATTTCATCGATGCAGATTGCTCCCACATGTAGAACTAGCCATCTTGTTTTGCTGATTGAATGAATGTGCTTCGATTTGACTGCAGAAATGTTGTTTGATTACTTTAATTTTTCCTGACGAATCCAACCTGGAACTGCGTAGAGTGATGATAACTTCCTTCTCAAAGACGTTGATGAAGAAAATACAAACTTCTGTTGGTAAAGTTCAGCAAATATTATGATTGAAGTGTGCTGTTTAATCTTTAAGTTTCTTCTTGCCGGCCCTAGTTTGAAGAAAACCGGTTGGCATAGGTTGCGCAGAAATTTCTATTCAGAAAATTTGTAGATGTGGCTAGTGACACTAGTATCGTTTTGATAAAATCTTGTGGGTAGAACGAAATCCCGTGTATACTGGCCACCACTTTATACTGTTACCTTATACTTATTGAAGGCTTATTGGGTAACGAGTATATTAATGTGCTGCACTGGTCTTGTAAGGTATTTTGATATAATAGACAACAGTCTAAACAGTAACGTAAGGAATGGCCAACTTGAATAATCTTGATCAACAGCTTGTTGTACGTTTTATCACATTTAATATGTCACAATACAACATAAGTGTACTTCCTTTCTTTTGAGAGCATATGATGATATGACGTTACATCAGTAATACAAATGTGTTCAGTAGCAGCCATAAGCAATAATGTCGTTGTGCCGGTTTAAAGTCAGAATGTCTATGTATCGTCTACAACGCCTTCATACTTTATAAATCCATATTGATTCAAATCAGTTACTGTCCTTCTCCTTAAGCCACATACAATCAGGCACACATCATAATGAATTGAGTCAATTATCCTGACTCTGAAATATTTTATAACAATAAACACTGGTCTGTCGCTCTCACATAAATATCCGTTCACTTCGAAAACACAAGCCAAACTCCACTGTCCTAAAGATAACCTTCGTTTCTCTCCCCCCCCCCCTGGAGCAGACCCTGTCCACGTCATACACTAAATACCTGTGTCACACACATTCCACAACTCACACGCTTTTACACTCGAAGCGTATTCGCGTTCTGCTCCATTGCGCACAGCGATGAATTACAAGCATGTGAGCAAAATGATAGGTAACAGACATACTCATATGAAGATTGTGTGTCATCGCTAATGTTATCGGCAATGATAAGATCGTGGAGCAAAGACATAAGGCCGCGCGGTTGCGCGCCAAAGACAAGTTGAAAAGGAGAAAACCCTGTGTATTCATTGGGAACCTCTCTATAAGCGAAGAGAGCCGCGGGTAAGACCCTGCCCCAATCCTGAGGATGATCCTCAGTTATCTTCCCAAGCAAAGTCTTGAGTGTTCTATTCAAACGCTCAACTAACCCATTTGACATTGGGTGATAAATACTGCTGAGCGACCTTTTAATTTGTAGAGTAGACATTAACTGTGACATAGTGTCAGATATAAGTTGCGTGCCATGGTCTGACAATATTTCTCTTGGGAAACCCAAACGAGAAAATATCAACCAAAGAGCGTCTGCGATATCGGCAGTAGAGATGCTCTTAAGAGGTATAGCCTCTGGCCAACGTGTGCACATGTCGACACATGTAAGGATAAACTGATGTCCTCTGGCCGACTTGATCCTAAAAGGGCCGATAATATCTATTGCCATTTTCTGAAACGGCCGAATAGGAATGTCAGCAGCCTGGATAGGCGCTGCATGTCGTGGTTCTCTAGATTTGACCTCTTTACATATTTTGCAAGATCGGCAGTAAATACGTATGTCCTTGTTGATAAATGGCCAAAAGAAAGCCGCAAAGACTCTCGACTTTGTACGGGAAAAACCCCATATGTCCAGCACATTGCGAGTCATGAGCATGTTGCAATATTTGCACTCTCATACTCTTAGGCACAAGAATTTGTGAATGTGTAGACGCAGTCGAGTCTTGTACCATACGCACAAGTACGCCGTTCTTCATGGTAATCCAAGACTTTCTATTTGTATTTTGATTTGGATCACCTTGTTTTACTAGAATGAAGAATTTTTGTAAAGAAGGATCTTCTTCTTCCCACTTTATGAAAGAGTCACGTGAAATAACCAAGTGACTATCTTGGCTATGCACCTCATTATTACTAGTCAATGAAGTTTGAGGTGTCTCCAGAGCTTGTGCTCTTGTGACCACTGCATTGGTAGCATGCATATTTTGATCTTCCCAAGCAGCAATCTGCTGTGGGGTACATTCCCTAACTCCGTGAATACGACCGATAATAAGGTCCGCAATAGGATTCGGTAGAAGACATGCGTGGACATCTCCCGTAAAGAAGGGAGTAGCAATATGTATTATGGCAGTAGGATACTTTTCCAAAGTGTCACCAAATGTGACACATTTGATCACCTTTCCTGTAGCACAGGATGGATCTACAAGAGATTGCTTAACTCCAATAGTAGTGCATCCAGAATCAAAAAGGACTGAGACTGGATTACTATTTACTAGACCTTTATGTAGGATAACAGAACCTCTCCCGTCATGCGCAACTGCAGCGGGCAGAGCGGGAAGAAGGTGACCACAGCTCAAGGTAGTTACAGTAGTCGGCTCGAACAAAGTAGAGCATTGGGGGCATTTAGTTGCTCTCCCAAAGTCAAAGGCAGAACAAGTGATAGCGTTAGAGTTTTTATTATCATTATCATGTTTACAGGCTCCCTGAGACTCTTTCTGTACAGAGTTTGCCTGTTGATATCTCTATGTTGAGATCTACCGCGAAAATTATTCCCTCTGAAATTATCATTATTTTCTCTATTGTAACTGTTATCCTGGTTTGAATCCCAGTTTCCATAGTTATTGTTGCGCACATATTTTTGGCACACGGATTACGCATACCATGTAAAATGTTTTAATTGTCTGATAAAGATATATTCATCTTTGAATGCATGTTTTTGATTGGTCTTGAGGGACGGAACTCAGATTAGGCAATAAGTATTCATTCTGTGAGTTATTGCTCTTTGTAGCGTTCTTAAAAATGGAACTCGGCGGAGGAATTTAGACTTACTTGAATCTATTCTGTGTTTGGTTAGGAATAGATTGTTCTTGCTTCAGAATGTCTATGGCCCGTATCTATGTGTAGTTCTTGTCTAGGTAGGACGAGTATGTCTTATATCTTGATATCTTAGTATGTTTAAGTGGCACTATTTGTGCTTGTACTGTACTTAGGGGGTCAGGTGTTTTCGGCGGATGAAGATAGGTTAGAGTGTCCTTCGGTTGTCAAAGCCTATGGCGGGAAGTCATGTCGTAGAGATGCCCAAGAGTTTGTGATCTCTTTAAGTTATCCTGGGGACGAAGATAGTTTCTTCCAGGATCGTTTAGTCCATGAGTTCCCCAGTTGTGATTCTATAACGCCGGGAGAGCGTTTTGTGCTTGCTAGTGTATTTCTTATGTCAAGGTAAAAACGTACTTTTGCTGACTTCGTTCATTCCTAGGCTTAAGATGGGCAGACGTTTACATGAATTTACCTATGAATATGTCGGGACAACATATTCTCTAGCAGCACTAAATATGTTTATATGCAGCAACTATGAGGACAGAATATGCTGATCCTTGTAGAATCATTTATTGTTGATGAACAAAGCTTCGATTGAAGATTTGGCTATACATCCGTATAGTGCGTGATGCTCAACCGGGAACCAGCAGCCATTGTGGAATTCGATTGATTTCGGAATTCTACTTATTGTAAATCATCAAACAGAGAAAGGGAATGCTTCCTTATTATCAGGTGATGATTGAGAGATCACTATTATAAAGAAAACCCAATACCAGTGGGTTAACATTATCTTCACAGAGATTTGCTGTAATTTACCTAAAGGAATCTTCGCTAGAAAGAGGTCCTGTTTAGGAGTCAAGTTTGAACAGTATTGCTTAATTGACATGCTGGGTCAGTAAGGTCTACTGACTGTATTTATAAACAATGGAAATCTTGGTGTTCACAGATGTTCCATTGCAGGATTATTCTACATGAATGCTAATTTATGACGGTAGTCCATTGATCAACATTATGCTGTTTATGTCGACTTATGTTCCTGTAACTGTACCCATTCTGTCAAGTGTGTGCGTCAAATTAAACTATTGAAACGACTACAGTGGTCTGCATAAGTACTTCTAGATACGTATGAATGAGTGTTTGAACCTTCAGTCAACTCCACAGAACAGTCTACACATTCGCGTATTGACATCCATTACAACACTCATTGTCAACACTGTATTCTTGTCAGGGCCTCATTGTGTCCCAGGACAAGGTGACATGTATACCTGACACTGTGCTCGGTTGTTTGAATTGACTAGTCAGTCCCAGTACACCTTTTCAACGTACTCTGACAAAACACAGTATTCAACATACAAAAATAACAGCCTTTATTATTACCACAAGAAAGAAAAGGCGTTTATCGATATTGATGCAAAGTACCAAGCTTTATCAAGGTGATAGCTGCTCTGATGTATACACAGTTACGATGAAGAAAGAAAGAAAAAGAGAGTTATCAATGTGGTAGGCCAGATTTCCGGGCTTAACCTGCATAGTTCATTGCGAGAAGTTAACAGCTACTGATACCAGTTTGTTTCCCTGACGCCTGATACGACACACCAGCAGTGTTAGTCTACATCTGATTGGCAGTTCTTCACGTGACCCATGAAGCGATTACTGTTTCTAGGTCACCGCTGTTGACATTTTGCTCCGTACAGGCATAATTTCATAGAACAGACAGCGTAGCACGGCAAGTTGTTTACAAGTGGACATTTAACTGTGTTAGCAGAAGTATTGAACGTAGAAGTCTACTTTCATCGTTGGACCTTCTTATGTTCTGCTATTGTGTTGAACTTTAATATTTAAGGACAGAAACTGTAGTTCAATAAAGTGGCAGTTATTTATTTTGATTAGAATATCTGTGCCATTATATTTCTGAACTGAAACTCTTGCTGCAACACATTGCATTCATATGCTATTGCATTCTAGTTATATGATGATATATGTATTTATGTTTAATGTTTGCATATTATTTGTGTGACTAATATAAGATTTCTCAAGTAACATAGGGCTTATATTAGCGTTCTATAGGGAGCAATTTTCTTTATTGGAAATTTGCTGGCAACATCTGGTGCTTTTTTTGTTAGTTGTGATGAGGTGTTCTTTTCTTCGTTGTTTTTGTTAATAATTTTGTGTTCCTTAGTTTTGTTTGATTTGTTTGTATTTGTAGGTCTATCCTTTCGTATCTTTCAGTTTTATACACAATTTATATTTATACACTGTGGCGTTATTTGTCTTGTTCATGTTCTCTTGTATAATTGTTTTGTTGTGTTCTTGATCGACATACACTATTTAAAACATATTTGATCATATGAATTTATAAGAAAAAAGTCAGCTGATGATTTTTAGTAATTGGTTGGTACACAGTTGATTATACAAGACCTTACTAAAATCTTGTTTCCCCAAAGAGTTTGGGATAAGGAGCTGATTAATCAAATTATTAAGAGCTTGTGGTTACATTACTTTGAAATATATATTACATTATTAGTGATTCAATTGATCGCTGTCATTATTAGACATCATGTCTACATTAGATTTCTTCATTGCACAAGGGAAATCTCTTGATAAGTCTGGTAAAGACTTAGAAGAATGGGCAACTGCTCAATTTGCCATGGCATTAAAATCAGAAGAGAAAAAACAAAAAGAGGAAAATAAAAGATTGAAAATAGAAGCTGATCAAAAGAAAGCAGAAGCTGATGATAGAAAATTTCAGATGGAGATGGAAGATAAAAGACTTCAAGCCACTGCTGAAGAGAGAAGATTTCAAGCCGCTGCTGAAGAGAGAAGAATTCAAGCTGCTGCTGAGGAAAAAAAACTTCAAATAGAAGAAAAAAAATTAGAAGCTGAGGCTGAACAGAAAAGATTAGAAAGAGAAGTTGAACAGAAAAGATTAGGCAGAGAAGCTGAACAAAAGAGATTAGACAAAGAAGCTGAAGCTGAGGAGAGAAAAGCAATGAGAGAACATGAACATCAAAAAGAACTTTTAGCATTTGAGTTAGAAAAGTTGAAATTGACAAACATGAGTAATGTCAATCAGTCATCTAGTGGTAAACCCTTTACTTACAAGGTCAAGGTACCAGCATTCAATTCTGCCAGTGATGACATAACATTCTGGCTTGATAGATTTGAACGTGCTTGTCGAGCTTATAATGTGGATAAATCGCAATATGCTAATCAGTTGTCTGAGAATTTAAAAGGTGATTCTCTGACGAGTTTAAGTTTGGTTGAAGAAACTGACAAGGATAATTATGAGGTTATTAGGGCAGCCTTGATAAAGAAATTCCAGTTATCTGAGGAAGGTTACCGTATTTTGTTTAAAAGAATGGTACCTGAATCAGGGGTAGAATTCTCAGAATTCATTGCAACGACACGTCTTACATTTAATCGTTGGATTGAACTGTCCAAAACAGAAAAGACTTATGAAGCACTTATGGATTTATTGCTCAGGGACAAGATTATGTCAAGCATAAGTAAACCATTCCTTGAATTCCTACATGAGCGTAAACCTAAAACACTAAAAGAAATGGAAGAATATTGTAACCAATATGTCACTGCACATCCAGATGAAGCTATTAACAATACTAAGGTTAAGGAAGGTATGCCAGTTGCATCAGCAACACCATACAACCCTAATTACTCACACAAATTCAAAGGACCTCAAAACAGGTTTAATAAAAAGGGTAACCATAACAGTTATCAGAACCAAGGTAACCAATCATTTCAGGGTTCTTCTTCAAATATCTGGAGACGAGCCGACAGCCCTCGATTCACGGGTAGTCATAATTATAGGAACTTCCGCAAAGGAAGTCATTATAGAAACTATCCTAGTTTTCCATCATGGAGACAACAAGATCATAATTACAGAGATACTCATTATAATGAATATGATAATAGTAACCAGGGGAATTATGACTCAAACCCAAATAGGGGTTACAATAGAGGAAACAATGATAATTACAGAGGTAATAATAACAGACCCCAACATAAAAAACAAAAATCTCATTATCATGCAAACTCTGCACAGCAAGAGTCACATGATGCCTATAAACAAAATAAAGATAATGATGACTCTAATAATATGGCATGTGCCGCTTTCGATTTTGGGACAGCATCTCAGTGCCCCCAATGCAAAACATTATTCGAACCAACTACGGTGTCCACTTTAATTTGTGGCCATCCTCTTCCCGCTCTTCCCGCGTCAATCGCGCATGATAGAAGAGGTTCTCTAGTCTTACACAAAGGTTTAGTAAATGACAATCCAGTTTCATTGCTTTTTTATTCTGGATGCACCACAATTGGTGTTAGGCAGTCACTCATAGATCCTTCTCGTGCTACAGGCAAAGTAGTCAAATGTGTAACATTTGGCGGCACCATAGAGAAATACTCTACTGCTATCATTAGGATTGCTACTCCTTTCTTTACAGGAGATGTACACGCATGTCTTCTGCCGAATCCGATCGCTGATCTTATCATCGTTCGTATTCACGGAGTCAAAGAATGCACTCCACAACAAATTTCCGTTTGGGAAAAACAAAATATGCAAACTGCTAATGCTGTAGTCACTAGAGCTCAAGCTCTCAATATGCCCGAAACTTCATCTATTGAAGATAATGAAGTGCATAACCAAGATGATCCCTTGGTAATTTCTCGTGACTCGTTTATAAAGCAGCAAGAAGAGGATCCGACTCTAAGGAAATTCTTTACTCTTGCAACGAAAAGTGATCCGAATAAAGATACAAAGCGTAAATCTTGGATTACAATGAAGAATGGCGTACTTGTACGTATGGTGCAAGACTCCGACAAGTCAAGTCATTCTCAGATTCTTGTGCCCAAGAATTTGAGAGTTAAAATCTTACAACACGCACACGACTCTCAGTGTGCTGGACATATGGGTTTTTCCCGTACAAAGTCAAGAGTTCTTGCGGCTTTCTTTTGGCCTTTTGTGAACAAGGACATACGGATCTATTGTCGATCTTGTAAAATATGTCAAGAAGTCAAATCCAAAGGTCCTCGTCATGCTGCGCCTATTCAGGCTGCAGACATTCCTATTCGACCATTTCAGAAAATGGAGATAGACATCATTGGTCCATTTAAGATCAAATCTGCTAGAGGACATCAGTTTATCTTAACGTGTGTGGACATGTGCACACGTTGGCCAGAGGCTATCCCTCTGAAGAGCATTACTACTGCTGACATTGCAGATGCTCTTTGGCTTATATTTTCTCGTCTGGGATTCCCCGGAGAAATATTATCAGATCATGGCACCCAACTAATATCGGATACCATGTCTCACGTAATGTCTACTCTCCAGATAGAGAGATCTTTGAGCGGTATCTATCACCCAATGTCGAATGGGGTGGTAGAACGCCTTTATAGAACACTCTAAAACTTACTAGGGAAGATAACTGAGGATCATCCTCAAGATTGGGATAGGGTTTTACCCGCGGCCCTCTTCGCTTACAGAGAGGTCCCCAATGAACATACAGGATTTTCTCCCTTTGAACTTGTCTTTGGCGCGCGACCGCGCGGCTCTATGTCTTTGCTTCATGATCTCGTAACCGCTGATAATATTACCTTACTTACTTAGTCGTTCCCCTTCTACCGTGAGGTGTAGAGGTTATAATATTACCGATGACACAAAATCTTCTTACGAATATGTCATCGCGCTGAGACAAAAGATTATCGAAGCATGCAAATTGGCAACTTCTTCTTCTGAGTTTGCTAAGGAGAAAGCAAGACAATTTGCCAATAAGAAAAGAACCTTACGACAACTTTGTCCTGGTGACAAAGCATTTGTTTTGCTACCTTGTAGGGAAAACAGACTTCTTATTTCTTGGAAAGGTCCGTACGATATAATCTCGAAAATTTCCGATGTTGACTACATTGTCGATATTGATGGGAAGCGTAAAACCTTCCACATCAATATGCTTACGGAATTCCATGAACGTCCGGATTATTTAAAGCCTATTTTCCAGGCAACGGACGATTCACCTGTCCAACATGGTCATTACTCATCACTGTCTGTAATACAGGATGAGGAAACAAGTTTTTCGGATGTTAATCTTCCGCTTCCGATGATTCCACTTCATTCTAGTGAATCATGGAAAAATGTTACTGTTTCTCCCGATTTATCTTTAGGAGAACAGCGACAAGTTTCGGCTATGTTACAAACATTTCAGGATGTCCTTACTGACATTCCTGGACAAACTCATGTCATTGAACATGACATTATTCTAACTGACCATAATCCTATTAGAGTCAGACCTTATCCTATTCCTATACATTTTCAAGCACAGGTTGAGAAGGAGTTGGATGAGATGATAGATTTAAAAATAATTGAACCATCCACTTCTGCGTATTCTTCGCCGATGGTTATTGTCCGAAAAAAGACAATAACATACGTCTTTGCGTTGACTATCGCAAATTGAATCAGGTCACGAAGTTTGATGCTGAACCTATGCCTTTACTAGAAGAGCTACTTACTAAGCTTTCTAAATCGCATTTTTTCACTAAACTAGATTTGTCTAAAGGATATTGGCAAGTTCCTCTATATGAACGCGCCAAACCTTTTACTGCTTTTTCTAAACCTAGAGGCCTTTTTCAATGGAATTTCATGCCTTTCGGCCTTATGAACGCACCAGCTACATTCGTACGCATGATGCGTCGAATTCTATCTTATCGGTCAGATGTCATTGCGTACCTAGACGACATCTGTCTTTTCAGCGATACTTGGAAAGATAACTATTCAGGGTTAGTTGAATTGCTATCTACTCTACGCGAGTATAACCTGACAGCGAAACCATCTAAAGCCTGCATTGGTTTTAGCAAAATTTCTTTCTTAGGTCACCGTGTCGGGCATGGTTTCCTAAAAACAGAGGACCATAATACAAGTAAAATACTTAACATTTCTATTCCTAAGACTAAAAAGCAAGTGCGAAGTCTCTTAGGTCTTATACAATTCTATGGACGATTCATTCCGAATCTGTCATCAATCATGGCACCTCTTTCTACCTTGCTAAAGAAAGGGTCTCCTAATATAGTCCATTTTACTCAAGAATGTCAATCCTCTTTGGATAAGATTAAAACCATGTTTTCTACTGCACCTATTTTAGTGTTGCCTACTAAAGATAAGACATTTGTTCTTCGTAGTGACGCTTCATCCACTGGGATTGGAGCGGCACTAATGCAAGAGTACTCTGGAACTCTGCATCCTGTAATGTATATTTCCAAAAAGCTTAATGCTGCAGAAAGGAATTATTCGGTTTTAGACCGTGAACTGTTGGCTATGGTATGGTCAATTCTTAAATTACAAAGATTCCTTCTAGGCGCACATTTTATAGTAGAAACTGATCAGAAAGCTCTTACAGCTATTCAGAGTAAAAATTTGAAGTGTTCGTGGTCTACTCGATATGCAATTGCTCTTCAACCTTATCATTTTTCGGTACGAGCTATCCGTGGATCAGATAATGTGATGGCAGACATTCTGTCCAGATGCCCACATGGTTCCACTTAACTGTTGAGTATAGGACTTCTTAACACTTCCAACTCGACAACAGATTTTTCTTTTCTATATCAAAATAGATACACATTGTAATTCGTAATGACACTACGTTCATTGATGTATAGTCACCGGTACTCGTTGATGATTTTTCTTTTTGTCAATCATGTACTTGGAATGCTTAAACTTAAATTGGTATATGCATTGTATCATTGCAATTATAGTAGTATGCGTTGGTGACACCTCCCTGGAAACACTTATGCTTAAGAGAAATGCTTTCTCTGAGAGATTGAGATTTTGCATTAATCTGGCTTAAATAATTCCAGATATTTCTCATCTGCGCAGTATTTATGCGTTGGGAGCCTTTTGTATGTTGCTCTCAGATGAAAAAAAAATGATTTTCACATTTTTTCCCCGGGAGGGTGTGGTAATCTGTTGCGCACATATTTTTTGGCGCACGAATTACGCATACCATGTAAAATGTTTTAATTGTCTGATAAAGATATATTCATCTTTGAATACATGTTTTTGGTCTTCAGGGACGGAACTCAGATTAGGCAATAAGTATTCATTCTGTGAGTTATCGCTCTTTGTAGCGTTTTTAAAAATGGAACTCGGCGGAGGAATTTAGATTTACTTGAATCTATTCTGTGTTTGGTTAGGAATAGATTGTTCTTGCTTCAGAATGTCTATGGCTCGTATCTATGTGTAGTTCTTGTCTAGGTAGGACGAGTATGTCTTATATCTTGATATCTTAGTATGTTTAAGTGGAACTGTTTGTTCTTGTACTGTACTTAGGGGTCAGATGTTTTCGGCGGATGAAGATAGGTTAGAGTGTCCTTCGGTTGTCAAAGCCTATGGCGGGTAGTCATGTCGTAGAGATGCCCAAGAGTTTGTGATCTCTTTAAGTTATCCTGGGGACGAAGATAGTTTCTTCCAGGATCGTTTAGTCCATGAGTTCCCCAGTTGTGATTCTATAACGCCGGGAGAGCGTTTTGTGCTTGCTAGTGTATTTCTTATGTCAAGGTAAAAACGTACTTTTGCTGACTTAATTCATTCCTAGGCTTAAGATGGGCAGACGTTTACATGAATTTACCTATGAATATGTCGGGACGACATATTCTCTAGCAGCACTAAATATGTTTATATGCAGAAACTATGAGGACAGAATATGCTGATCCTTGTAGAATTATTTATTGTTGATGAACAAAGCTTCGATTGAAGATTTGGCTATACATCCGTATAGTGAGTGATGCTCAACCGGGAACCAGCAGCCATTGTGGAATTCGATTGATTTCGGAATTCTACTTATTGTAAATCATCAAACAGAGAAAGGGAATGCTTCCTTATTATCAGGTGATGATTGAGAGATCACTATTATAAAGAAAACCCAATACAGTGGGTTAACATTATCTTCACAGAGATTTGCTGTAATTTACCTAAAGGAATCTTCGCTAGAAAGAGGTCCTGTTTAGGAGTCAAGTTTGAACAGTATTGCTTAATTGACATGCTCGGTCAGTAAGGTCTACTGACTGTATTTATAAACAATGGAAATCTTGGTGTTCACAGATGTTCCATTGCAGGATTATTCTACATGAATGCTAATTTATGACGGTAGTCCATTGATCAACATTATGCTGTTTATGTCGACTTATGTTCCTGTAACTGTACCCATTCTGTCAAGTGTGTGCGTCAAATTAAACTATTGAAACGACTACAGTGGTCTGCATAAGTACTTCTAGATACGTATGAATGAGTGTTTGAACCTTCAGTCAACTCCACAGAACAGTCTACACATTCGCGTATTGACATCCATTACAACACTCATTGTCAACACTGTATTCTTGTCAGGACCTCATTGTGTCCCAGGACAAGGTGACATGTATACCTGACACTGTGCTCGGTTGTTTGAAATGACTAGTCAGTCCCAGTACACCTTTTCAACGTACTCTGACAAAACACAGTATTCAACATACAAAAATAACAGCCTTTATTATTACAACAAGAAAGAAAAGGCGTTTATCGATATTGATGCAAAGTACCAAGCTTTATCAAAGTGATAGCTGCTCTGATGTATACACAGTTACGATGAAGAAAGAAAGAAAAAGAGAGTTATCAGTTATCATTATCTTTTCCATATTGATGAAAACATCTATTAGTTTGGTTTTGAGGTCTCCGCGAAGAATAGTTTTGACCACCTGTATTATTATAACCTCTTCTGAAATGTCTATAATTATTGGGTGTAGAATAACGAGGGGTGTCAGCTCGTCTCCAGTTCTTCGAAGAAGAATCACTATGTGATTGATTGCCCTGATTCTGAGCATAATTCCGGTTACTCTTCCTATTACAATTTTGTTGAGTACCCTGAAATTTACGCAGGAAGTTTGTGCCATATGGTGCTGCTGAAGCAACTGGCAAACTTTCCTTTACTTTAGAGTTGCTAATGGTTACATGGAGGTGCGCAGTAACATACTGGCAACAATGTTCTTCCATTTCTTTTATGCTTTTAGGCTTACGCTCATGAAGGAAAGCAAGAAAAGACTCGTTGACAGAAGACATAACTTTGTCTCTAAGTAGTAAGTCCATAAAAGCTTCAAATGTATGTTCTGTCTTAGACAGTTCAACCCAACGTGTAAATGTGAGACGTATTTTGGAAATGAATTCAGAGAATTCTACTCCAGTTTCCGGCAGCATATTTTTAAATTGAAGACGATAGCCGTCTTCGTTAAGTTGGTATTTCTTTAACAAAGCCACCCTGACAACCTCATAATTGTTCTTGTCAGGCTCATCTACCATGCTTAGCATACTCAGAGCTTCACCTTATGTATATTCGATAACTGATCCACATATAGCTATTTATCTATATTATGTGTTTTACATGAACGTTCAAATCTATCCAGATAAAACGTTATGTCGTCACTGGAAGCATTGAAAGCTGGTAGCTTAATCTTGAAAGTACTAGCATTAGTCTTATCAGAAGATGACACCTTATTTGGACCATTAGCATTACCCATGTTCGCCAACTTCAACTTCTCTATCTCCTAAGCTAAGAGTTTTTCTTCATGATCCATTTTTGCTTTTTCCTTTCGCTCCTCAGCTTCTCTTTGTAACCTTTTCTCTACTATTTCAGCTTGAAGTTTTTTTCCTTCTATTTCAGCTTGAAGTTTTTTCCTTCTATTTCAGCTTGAAGTTTTTTCTCTTCTATTTCAGCTTCTCTTCGTAACCTTTTCTCTTCTATTTCAGCTTCTCTTCGTAACCTTTTCTCTTCTATTTCAGCTTGAAGTTTTTTTTCTTTTATTTCAGCTTGAAGTTTTTTCTCATCATTTTGTCTTTTCTCTTCTGCTTTTTGGACCTTGTCATATTGAGCAAGGGCAAATTCTTCAATCTTATCACCAGTCTTACCAAGGGATTTACCCTGCTCAATAAAGTAATCAAGTGTAGACATATTGTCTAATAGTATGAGTCCAAAACCTGAAATAATTTATTATCTTATTTCAACCTTAATGGTAACAAGTCTTAACTCAAGTACTTGTACAATCACAATACATTAGCGTAGCCTCTGTGGAAAACAAGTCTTTGACAAAGAACCTTTATAATCAACTGTATAACAATAATAATACCAGTCATTTTTTTTATCATAAGTGCACTAAACAACTATTAGTGCATGAGCAAATCCATCAGTCTGTTATCATAGCGCAATACACAGCTAATAGTGCATGACCATATATTTATTAATATCAAATGCTGACCAAGAACAATGTAAACAACAACAAAGATCAAATAAAATTCGAAAACATTCGCAGAGGTCAACTAAATAAACAGCAAAACTGAAAAAAATGTCACAAAGATGTGATGATAACTGCGAGAAAAAAACAATAAAAATGACGTCACAGTGTATAAATAAAAGGGTGTATAGAACTAAATAATAGAAAAGAGGAGACCTAATAATACAAACAAATGAAATCAGAACTAAAGAATCCTATATCAACTGAATATCAACATACACATAACACATGTAAACATAAACACAAAAGCATGAATAAGGATATACAAATGTGGAAGGCTTAGTTCATACACAAGACAAGGCACAGTTCACAACACAAGAACACGCCACTTATCTTTTTAGTCTTAACGTCCACAACGCTGAAGATCTATCGTCAACGTTCTAAGGATTAAATGATCCAACGCTGAACACATCTGAACTTGCTTCCAAAATGATGATGATAATAACGGTACTTGACCTTCTTATCTACCGTAGCTGAACTTGCTTCTCAAAATGATGATGATAATAACGGTACTTGACCTTCTTATCTACCGTAGCTGAACTTGCTTCTCAAAATGATGATGATAATCTGCAGCTGAGCTTGCTTCTCACAAAGATAATGATAATACTGCAGCTGAACTTGAAACGGCACTTGACCTGATGACCTAGTTACGTCCTGTGAGCTGGTGTAGTGAGTGTGTCAACAACTAAACAGTGCTGAGTACATTCCATTGTAGGCGAACTTGAAACTTCCGTTAAGTCCCATCGAAATTGGTACACCATAAATGTTAAATGGTGTTTTCGTGGCCACCATAAATGTTAAAGCCAGTTTATAAATGTTAAGGTGTTGAATCTTGGGAGAACTATTGAAGGCCAGTAGTAGTGTACGAGCCGTTTCTTAATTGTGTAAGGCTCGACAATGTCAATAGTCTTGAACGTCACCGTGTGCGTTGAAGCGTGACGGGTGCCCGTGACCCAAATAGCATAGATACAGCTTGGCCAATGTAAATATTAAATGTAGAATGTACACGAATGACCAGTAGCAGTATAAGTATGATTCAGCTCAATACAGGCTGACATGAGCGGTACAGTCCTTGGTTGGACGCAACAATGCTGGCATTCGTGTAGCTTGTCTTAATGTGTTGTCTTGAGTGAATCTCAATGTTTCGTTTTGCGAATGCGTGTTGAAAGTTCGTAGAAGTAGAAAGTAGGCAGGAACATAACATCACACTCCGTATAATTACACAGGTATGAATTCATAGAGTTCTGGAACAGCTCTGACGTTTACAGGAATTTATTACACCACAAGCGGCAGGTATGCCGACATTAATATCAACAGTCATTGAACAGGTCATGATATATTAATACAGTCATCATCCAGCTATGCATGAATTTAGTAAAGCTGATCTCGTACAATGTTCTCACAATCATCAGCTTCAGTGAAGATATATCCCCTATGTGAGTTTAACAAAACTCTACTCTGACATCAGTAAGTCAGATATCAGATGTCTCCAACAGGCCGTCCAAAAAAGGCGGACTCACAGTTCAAATGGCCTCCGGGTGATTCTTCATCAAACAAGGGGAATCCCACCTTGTATAATCAGTATCGCCGCCATGCGGGATACAGAACAATATAGATATATATACTTCGGGCATGCACCAGCCTAGTGCATAATCAGAATACATAGTGAGCATCCTTTCAAGGATACGTAGGTGGTACGTTTTCCCGCTCAGGGAAAGAATCATAAACTATCGATAATACGAGTCATGAAGATTCTATCAATCAGGGAAACAGTTCAAAGAGTCAATTACCTTCTGTCCCTTCAGAATAAATATAACCACACTCACATCGCCTCCAAGGCGCTGAGAATACACCTTAAATAATATACGACATCTTGTCGAACCACAGAGGACTTATCAAGAGACATCTTGACTCTCTTAAACACAGCCCGATACTCTAGTCGGCAATCGCTTCCTCAAAATCGCGCCACAAGTCACGCATGCGCACTGAGGCGCCAGACCTTTTGAGCATCGCTCAAAGTAGACGGTTTGAAACCATATCAGGCAAAACTGACATCGGTTTTCAAAACAGACCACAGACATAACAGACAAGTGAGATCACTACTCTGTCAACAATCATCCCAACAAAAACCTGGATTAATGCCCTTAGACTAGGAAATACAAAATAATGTCCCCAGTTTTTAATCAAGCACTTTTACATGGAGAGGCTCAGCAAACTGACCGCTACAGCACCCACCTGCAGAAACCCAGGATAATCAAAAAGCCTAGTTGAGTTCATTTGATCGGATTTATATCACTGATTATAAAGCTGCAATGGAATGCAGGCTCTTAACAGGGGAGATGTGTGGTGAGATATCCGTGATACACCCCGCCCAAATAAAGAATTACTACAGCGTTTGAACGTTTTCTAGGCCATAAAAACAAATCAAGTGCAAAAATATTTAAATAACGAATTGAAATTATGTCACTACGCCATGTAAATTTACCACCCAGCCCGACATCCGTACCCTACCCCTCTTCTTAGTGTTTATGAACGAACGTCGAGAAAATTGGAAAATATTTGAATATTTCCACTATTACGTTAGAAAACCTGCCACTAAATTCTAGGTTTGACCTTGGTTTGAAGGCCAATACTACTAGGTTTGAAAATAAACAGTTAGAAAATCTATTAATAACTATAGCCTAAACGACGGTTACTAGGGCCATCGCTTGTCCAAGATTTGAATTAACTAATGCCAAGCATATGATACTTTCTTTTTCTTCTTCCGTCCTTAGCCACCGACCGTCAAAGCAGTCAGTGGCCATTACGCCTAGTGGCGTCTTAGGGCAACAGCAGATAGGTTTTCTTTGCCATTGTTTCCCATCACGCTTATTGGCGTCTTTAGGGCAACGGCAAATCAATCCATCTGCTGTTGTTTCCGTAATCGAAGTGACTGGCAAACGGGTGATCAGCCCGTTGGTAAGCATATGATACCCATCCCCAAAAACCACAAGGCTTTTTGCGTTACCCGTCCTAATATTTAAAACGAACATTACACAGTTTGGCAGCTGGCCAACGCGTTGTTCGTTTTCTAAGAAAGGGCGAGAGAGGAAAGGGGGGTTAACATGGAAAAAATCTAACCTAACTTGAGTATTGTGAAACTGAAACTAGCAAACCAAATGTGTGCACAGGCAGAGTAGGGGCAAGAAAAACGTAGATAATGTATTGCATTCTAATGGAAAAATAAATGAAAGGAAAGGACAGAAACGATAATAGTTTTTATTGGAATACCACATTAATCTTTATAATATGTTAGCTTGCCTTAGAGTAAAAGTAAGTTGTTCTGAATAAATAAAGAAGAAAAAGTGCAAAAATGAAAACTAGGATAAAGAAGTAGATGAAAACATACTGGCTAGATAAAGGACAAGTGTCCGGTTAATAATAACTTTTAATCTTTAAAATCGCTTCAATAACAACAGAGATATCGTAGAAAATAAAAATTGAAGACAGACAGACATACACAGTGGTAACCGCTCAACTTTGAAAATCTTCGTAGGTTACATTTTTTCTAACGCGTTTTTTGAAGGAAAGTCAAATTGGCTTGACTTGATTTGATTGGTTGAGATTAGTCTAAGAAGAGAGGGGATAAACGAACGCTTTGCTAAGCATAAGTGCCACTTGAAAAAAATATTTCCTCCAATAAGGGTTAAGAGCAGACGCAGAGAAATTGGTGACCAATTGCCTTTGCAGTTTGGAAGTCGACGATCTAAACTTGTGCCATTGATCGCTAATTAACCTTATACTTGTGAAATATTTCATTGATTGCGGTAAGATAAACACTTTTATTGATGTATATATATATATTATTATTAATATGTAGAAGCCAACCCAGATAGGGCGCACACAAAATTTGTGTTGTGCGACATTTGCCTTTGTGGAAACTTGCGACATACTAGGAGCACAGGCATGCCTAAGTAGACTTATGAAGCAAATGAAAGTACATTGTGTTGGAAAATGGTTATATAAAATATTACGACTGTAAGACCAGGAAGCCACTGGCAGTCTTCGGCAGAACTCAGGTTCTAATAACTTTAAAAATAAATAATATTTCATATGAAAAGAATTAACTGATCACTAGAAAGAGAAAAAGAAAAGAGTGTATCCCAGCTGAAGATAACGAAGATTTGAAGTGACAGGGGCGTTGAAACCATGTGGGAAGAAGAAGATACCCCCTGATTATGAAGCAGTCACAATTAAAATTAGGGACGGTAGCTATTTTGGGTAGCTCTTTTATCTGATCACAACGCATGTTTAATGATGTTTAATTGATAGTTGTGGAGATACACATATGTATATAGAGTACATAGGGAGGCCTGTTCCTCTTGTTGCAGGGTTGAGTCATATATTACCCAGTGAGCCATAACCTGGAGCTGCAGAGTTGAGGCAACATGCTGGTTGCTTGAATGTTAAAGTCTTATCTGCCTCCATAGAACACTGTAGTGAACGAGTGTGTATTTTCCAGCATGTCATATATCTTCAAAGGAACCACAAGATAAGCAATAAGATTGCGGGCTTATGTCAATTCATCACGTTGTATTCTCTACACGCTACTATAAACTGTTTTGTGACATGATGAGACACCCAGTCCTTCCAAGTAGTGACACTTCATAAGACAGTATTGTTTCAGCAGTGAATAAAATTCTATAAACATTGTAGTAGTGACATTTATGGACAAGATGTCCTTCATATTTATTTAACGCTGTACATAAACACATTTCACTTTAAGTTTTAAACATTTCTGTCCCAAAAGATTTGCGGTACAGGAAATTAAAATTGTAAGACAATATTATAACTTTAACCCCAGTCTTGTTGATTTAATTTTCATTGAGTTAAAGTTGTGTTTATTTTCAGGCATTTATCACTACATTTGCATTACCCTAGACACGTAGCCATATAACAAACATCACACAATAGATATAAAAATATTGCACATCGTGAGATCTGAGGGAGCTAGCGTTAGGTCCCCTGAGAACTCATCAACACCATTTTCAACTATTAGACTCAGGGTCTTACATAGCTTGACCTCACGCTGTTGACACTTAATTTTTCATTTATTTACCATCAATAACCTCCCCGGTGTTAATCCACCACATATATTGGGGTCCTGTCCGGGATTTAAATTTATTGTAACATCATAGATCCAGGGTACCCCCATTGTAATAAAATGTAGAACATTAATCAGTGTGGAGAATTAAATGAATTGTCGTAGCCCATAGTTAATTAGAAATATTTGTTAGCTATTACAGTTGGAGTAATTAAATTGGTGCAAGATAAAAGATGGCAGACTTGGCCAAATTCATATCTGCTGCAGTGCAGATCGCAAAGGAAATGGGAATGGAGGGGCAAGTTCTGATTCAGTACGTAACCTCAGAATGTGATAAATTTATTGAGAGAGAAGATAGGAGGTTAGCAGGGGATAGGAAAATACAATTACAATTAGAAGATGCTAGGGAGGCTAGGAAATTAGAGGCTGATAGGGATTCTGAGATTAAAAGATTACAACTATAGGAAAAGAAGTTAGAGGCTGAGAAAGAAGAAAAAAGATTGCAGATGGAAGCAGAGAAAGAAGACAAACGATTGCAAAGGGAGCACGAACTAAGGCTAGAAGAATTGGAATTGCAAGGCCATGCTCCAGAGAATGGTAACAGCCCATCTACCTCTGATGCTAGTGCAACTCAGGGAGCCTCTAGCTTGGCAATGAACTTCCATATAGACCCCTTTGTAGAAAAAGAGGATGACATTGAGTCCTTCCTCTCTAGATTTGAAAGACTAGCTACAAATTATGGTTTAGAGAGGGAAAAATGGAGTTTGAAATTATCCCAAGGGCTTAGGGGAACATCTTACGAAGTGTTCTCAAAGTTGAGCAGAGACGATCAGGAAGACTATGACATATTAAAACAGGCTCTTCTAGTTAGGTACGAGAAGAATGGGGAATTTTACAGGAAGAGATTTAGAAATGCAAAGCTACTGTCTGGGGAAACCTACCACCAATTCTCTGCCAGGTTGGAAACCTATTTGGAGAAATGGACTGCTCTGGGGAAAACCCAAGATCTTAAAGAAATGATCATGATTGAGCAATTGAGAGAGTTCATGGCTCCAGACCTGAGAAAGTTTCTCATGGAACAAGGTGCAGAGAGGTTGGGTGAGGTGCTCAATGTCGCTGAGAGGTATCAGGCAGCCCAGTCAGAAGTAGCTGGAGCAAAGAAGAAACAGGTAGAACATAATAAAGCCCCCCAAAACCAGAATAAATTTGACAGTAGAGATCAAGGAAACAGAGGTAAACACAACTATGATAGGCCAAGATTTGACCCTAGAGATAGAAACCCGCAATACAATGAAAGGAAACCCTACAGATCTGATGGTAAGTATTGTAAAATTTGCAAGCTAAATAACCATAATACAAAAGATTGTAGGAAGAAAAATAACCCTCCACATTACGCTGCATGCCTTAAAACAGGAAATATGGGACAGAAGGAACAGCCTACTGGACAGCAGGAGCCTTATCATCCCCCTGTATGTGAAGATGTCGTATGTAATGGGGCCACTATTAAGGGTCTTTATGATACTGGATTGGATTTTGACTCAGTCGTGAGTTCTCACCTGGTGCACCCTGACCAATATACCACAGAAACAGTGGAAATAGAAGGGGCAACAAAGGAAGTAGCAACCATGACACTTCCCATCGCAAGAATAAGTGTAAAAACTCGCTATGTGGAAGGAGTGATTAGAGCAGCATTGATAAACGAACCAATCTACCCTCTGATAATGGGGGTGTAAATATGTGTTTTTGGGAAATCCCAAAAGACCAGTGATTATGGCAACAGTACAGACCAGATCACAAGCAAGGAAGGAGGAAGAACACCCAATAAATACTCATCCAGAGGAGATGAGGAAGGCACAGGCTAAGGATAGGTCACTAAAGCCGTGTTTCAAGAAACTCCCAAAATGCCATACCCATCCAAATAAAGGCAATTTTTATATGAAGAACAAGCTAATGTATAGGAAGGCTGAAACTGGTTCAAATGGTCATGGACAGCTGGTACTTCCAATTTCATATAGGGAAAAGGTGATGGAGTTAGGACATGCCATCCCCTTCAGTGGTCATATGGGGATCAGCGCAACAGGACAGCGTATAGCTTGTCATTACTTCTGGCCAGGAATAACGGAAGATATAAAAAGATATGTCAAATCCTGCCCAGAATGCCAAAGGGTAGCTCCAAAGCATTGGACTGCACCAGCTACTTTAGGGGAGATGCCAATCGTGGGAACCCCTTTTGAAAGAGTTGCAGTGGATATTGTGGGACCTCTCACACGTACCAAGAGGAGAAACAGTTATATCCTTACTCTGGTGGACACTTGTTCTATGTGGGGAGAGGCGGTAGCCTTGTCATCAAACGACTCGAAACATGTGGCAGAGGCATTACTTACAATATTCACGAGGTTAGGTTTTCCCCACCAAATCTTGACTGATAATCGATCACAGTTCACGGGGAGACTAACTGAGGAAGTCTTCAGGATATTCCAAGCCAGGCACTTTTACTGTAGTCCGTATCACCCCCAAGGGAACGGGCAGGTGGAAAGATTTAACGGAACACTTATTTCCATCCTGCGAAAGCTGGCCCATGAAAAACCTGATACGTGGGATCAATACTTACCCGCGGCCCTGTTTGCTTACCGGAAAGTCCCACATAGTTCGACCGGAATGGCACCGGCAACACTGCTATTTGGCAGACCAATCAAAGGTCCATTGGAAGCCTTATTGAGGACGTGGACAGATGAGAAGGCAGAAGAGACTGTAACCTCATCATATCAGTATGTGGACGAGCTGACCACTCGCTTAAAAACTGGCTGAAAACTCGCAAATGATAACCTAAGACAAGCCAGGAAGAAACATGTTGCATATTACAATAAGAAAGCGAAGGATAGGGAGCTTGCTGTGGGGGAGAAGGTGCTTCTCCAACTACCCGGCAGCAGCAACAAATTTCAGATCGGATGGCAAGGTCCTTACACAGTTTTAGAGAAGGTATCTGGAACTAACTATAAGATAGATAAGAAAGGTAAAGAAAAAATCTATCACGTGAACCTCCTAAAGAAATATCATGATAGGCAAAACCAGGAAGTGACACATTTAATGACCTTGGCCATAGCTACTGAGATGAAGAATGAAGCTCTCACCTCTTTTGAATACCCCCTAAAACCCTGTGAAACTCCTGCACAGATGAAAGTCAGTAAACATTTGACAAAAGGTCAGAGAGAGAAGATTCAAAAGGTTCTGGAAAATCATACAGACGTGTTAACGGACAAACCGGGGGAACACAAACTTGTTGGAATATGACATGAAATTACTAGACCCAACACCCATCTGTATGAGAGCCTATACTATTCCATTCGCAAAAGAGAAAGCTTTAAAAGAGGAGATAGATTATCTGTTACAGGAAGAAATCATTTCTCATAGTGAATCTCCAGTGTGGTATTGTTGAGGAAACCCTCTGGTGCACATAGACTGTGCATAGATTACAGGAAACTGAATGCTGTCACAGAAAGTCAGGTGGATCCATTACCTGATACTAACCAATTATTTGCCAGATTGAATAAGGGAAAATATTTTTTTAAGGTAGATCTCAGCAAGGGATATTACCAGATTCCAATGAAGCCTGAGATTCGACCTTATCTGGCGTTTAGCACCTCGGAAGGCCATTATGAGTTCAACATTGCCGTTTGGTTTGAAAAATGCTCCGAGTGTGTTTTCCAGAATGATGCGAAAATTGTTGGATCCCCTGAAAAATCCATGTATTACCAATTTTATGGATGATATCCTCATCGCTACGGAAACATTTGAAGAACATGTTAACTCTTTGAATATGCTGTTTGATAGACTCAGAGAGGCAAACTTAACTGCTAGACCAACAAAATGTTGTATTGGATGCATGGAATTAGAATTCTTGGGACATACTGTACATCAGGATAGCATGAACCTGGCCCCAAGAACCTGGAGAAATTACTGAGAGCACCTAGACCACATACTAAGAAGGATGTGCGATCCTTTGTGTCACTTTGTGGCTTTTACCAAAAGTACATTAAAAATTTTAACTTTGTATGTGCTCCTCTGACGGATTTAACTCTTAAAGGAAAACCAGATAGAATAGAATGGTCAGCAGAATGCGAGTTGGCATATAATGAGTTAAAGGAGAAACTCACCAGTAAGCTTATATTGAAATTACCTGATCTGAGTCAGGAATTCGTGGTAAGAACGGACGCTAGTAATGTGGGATTAGGGGCCACATTTTTACGAAGGTCCTCTTCACCAGATGGGGAATTGAACCCAGTTGCTTATGCCAGCCGCAAGTTAAACAGAGCGGAACAAAACTACTCAACTATTGAAAAAGAATGTTTGGCTTTGGTCTGGGCGATCAAGAGATTCCAGATCTATCTGTATGGTAGACCTTTTATGGTACAAATCGATCATCAGTCACTGGTTTTTCTAGCTCAGGCAAGACATGGTAATGCCCGTTTGTTAAGGTGGTCACTTCTCATTCAACCTTACTCGTTTACCATTGAATACATTCCTGGATCGCAGAACGTTGGGGCAGATTTCTTGAGTAGGCACCCACCTGCAGAAACCCAGGATAATCAAAAAGCCTAGTTGAGTTCATTTGATCGGATTTATATCACTGATTATAAAGCTGCATTGGAATGCAGGCTCTTAACAGGGGAGATGTGTGGTGAGATATCCGTGATACACCCCGCCCAAATAAAGAAATACTACAGCGTTTGAACGTTTTCTAGGCCATAAAAACAAATCAAGTGCAAAAATATTTAACTAACGATTTGAAATTTTGTCATTACTCCAAGTAAATTTACCACCCAGCCCGACATCCGTACCCTACCCCTCTTCTTAGTGTTTATGAACGAACGTCGAGAAAATTGGAAAATATTTGAATATTTCCACTATTACGTTAGAAAACCTGCCACTAAATTCTAGGTTTGACCTTGGTTTGAAGGCCAATACTACTAGGTTTGAAAATAAACAGTTAGAAAATCTATTAATAACTATAGCCTTAGCGACGGTTACTAGGGCCATCGCTTGTCCAAGAATTTAATTAACTAATGCCAAGCGTATGATACCTACCCCCAAAAACCACAAGGCTTTTTGCGTTACCCGTCCTAATATTTAAAACGAACATTAGACAGTTTGGCAGCTGGCCAACGCGTTGTTCGTTTTCTAAGAACGGGCGAGAGAGGAAAAAGGGGGGGGGGGGGTTAACATGGGAAAAAATCTAACCTAACTTGGGTATTGTGAAACTGAAACTAGCAAACCAAATGTGTGCAATGCAGAGAAGGGGCAAGAAAAACGTAAATAATGTATTGCATTCTAATGGAAAAATAAATAAAAGGAAAGGACAGAAACGATAATAGTGTTTATTGGAATACTATATTAATCTTTATAATATGTTAGCTTGCCTAAGAGTAAAAGTAAGTTGTTCTGAATAAATAAAGAATTTTTCTAACGCGTTTTTTGAAGGAAAGTCAAATTGGCTTGACTTGATTTGATTGGTTGAGATTAGTCTAAGAAGAGAGGGGATAAACGAACGCTTTGCTAAGCATAAGTCCCACTTGAAAAATTATTTCCTCCAAGAAGGGTTAAGAGCAGACGCAGAGAAATTGGTGACCAATTGCCTTTGCAGTTTGGAAGTCGGCGATCTAAACTTGTGCCATTATTTGCTAGTTAACCTTATACTTGTGAAATATTTCATTGATTGCGGTAAGATAAACACTTTTATTGATGTATATAAATATTACTATTAATATGTAGAGGCCAACCCAGATAGGGCGCCCACAAATTTTGTGTTGTGCGACATTTGCCTTTGTGGAAGCTTGCGACATACTAGGAGCACAGGCATGCCTAAGTAGACTTATGAAGCAAATGAAAGTACATTGTGTTGGAAAATGGTTATATAAAATATTACGACTGTAAGACCAGGAAGCCACTGGCAGTCTTCGGCAGACCTCAGGTTCTAATAACTTTAAAAATAAATAATATTTCATATGAAAAGAATTAACAGATCACTAGACAGAGAAAAAGAAAAAAGTGTATCCCAGCTGAAGATAACGAAGATTTAAAGTGACAGGGGCGTTGAAACATGTGGGAAGAAGAAGATACCCCCTGATTATGAAGCAGTCACAATTAAAATTAGGGACTGTAGCTATTTTGGGTAGCTCTTTTATCTGATCACAACGCATGTTTAATGATGTTTAATTGATAGTTGTGGAGATACACATATGTATATAGAGTACGTAGGGAGGCCTGTTCCTCTTGTTGCAGGGTTGAGTCATATATTACTGATGAGGGTGGTTTAGGCTGACTACTGGCTACTATGAACGGTAAGCCACAAATCTGGCCACCAATGTTGCTGGTATAAGTCCACAGTCGTTGCTAGTGTGTAGCCATATTAAGTCCCACCCCTATAGACACCAGGTAGGTTATGGTCTGGAGTGTGAGGTGTCTTGTCTGGTTTATGGGTGCTGGCTGCGAGTGTAGGTGATGTGGTTTCACAGGTTCACAACACATGTGGTATGACATGAAAAGTCATAGAAGGGTGTAAACTGCTATTGACGTTTTCCATCGTTTATTTTCTGACGCCACAAGACAGGTACTGTACATCGATTTTACATAAGTCATAGTCACTGTAGTACATGGTAATGTGCATACATAAAGTTCATCAATGAATCCTGCCAATCCTATGAGCTGATATATATATATATATATATATATATATATATATATATATATATATATATATATATATATATATATATATATATATATATATATATATATATATATATATATATATATATATATATATATATATATATATATATATATATATATATATATATATACAGTAGAACTCCATTTATCCGAACCCCATGGGACCGAGCATCGTTCGGATAATCAAATGTTCGGATAATTGGATTACATAATGTATCGAGTACATGTACACATATTTCTAAAAATAATTAACCATCACAAGGAAAATACACTATAAAACATATTTACTTGTACTGTAATAATAATACCCACACTGTATTAGATCACTGTATCACCAAAATCTTTTATTACACTGCAGTGCATGTACTACTTGTATTAATTATTTTTGTTAAGAAAGAGAAATGTTTTCAAAATAACATTACAAACGATTCAAAACCAGGCGCAACTTACGTATATATGTACTTGCACAGATGTAGCCCACTATTTAAAATAATGAGGAATCCTCTTTTGCACCAAACTGGATAGTCTCCTTTTGGCTGCTAAGTACCGCATTCTCTTCAGCAGCAGAAGCTGTGTAGGACAGCTGTCATCTTCTTGCTCGTACCAAGCCATCGCTGTTTCTAGGGCTATAAAGGCCTCTTCAGGACTTGGTCGACGTTTTGGTTTTCCTTCATAATCTACAAGTACATCATGTACTTCTGAGGAGTCTTCATCATCGGTCACTACATGTATTTGGTTTTCTTCTTGCACAAAAGACAAAATTTCTTCGTCATTCAAAAACTGAAAACCAGAATCATTATCATCTTCTAGCCACATGTGTGCATCATCTTTGTCACAGTCCGAAAATCCGGGCATTGCTTGAAACAGTTCCACAACTTCATTTATACAATCATCATTTGTGTCCACTGCAGTAGTTTCATTTCCTCCTTTTTTCCCAAGCAATCTACTCCAAGCCTTGTTGAGATTATCTTGTGACAGGGTGGTCCAAGCATCAGCTAACATATAGCAGCAGTCTTTGAGATTAAGCTTTTTGGAAAACGCCACCACACTTTCTTCATCTTCAGCCAACAATAAACGACGCAGGACTTCCTTCTTGTACATCTTTTTAAGCTTTGCTATTACACCCTGATCCATTGGTTAAATCAGTGCTGTTACATTGGGAGGCAGAAAAATTACTTTAAAATTTGCATCAACTGCATTCAATGTATCCTTCTCTGGATGAGATAGTGCATTGTCCAGTAGAAGAATTACTTTTCCAGTTTTCTTTTCTTGTTCTCTCAACCTCTTCACATTTGGGATGAACTGATTTGTATACCAATCAAGAAATATTTCACTATTCATCCAAGCACTCTTCTGTGCTTTGTAACACAATGGGAGACATGTCACATTCTTTAAACAACGTGGTTTTTTTGGCTTTGCCGATCATTAGCACCGGTAAACGATGACATCCACTGGCATTCGCGGCTACGAAAATTGTTACTCTCTCTTTGCACTTTTTAAACCCAGGGGCAGCTGCTTCGCGCTGAGATGCAAGTGATTTTTGAGACAATGATTTCCAGTATAAGCCAGTCTCATCGGCATTATACACATCATCGAGTGAATAACCTTCTTCTTCCAAAAAAGCCAAGAATGTTTCTTTAAAATTTTCAGCGGCAGTTGCATCGCTAGATAAAGATTCCCCTTGAATCTCCAATTCTCGTATGCCATGACGAGATTTAAAGTTTCTTAACCATCCCTGGCAAGCCTTAAAGTCAGGAGGACCGTCAAGTTGATTGTTGAACTGAAGTGCCTTTTCACACAACAGAGAACCAGAGATAGGTTCCCCTTTGCTTCTTCTTTGCACAAACCATATATACAAAGCCTCATCCAATTTCACATCTTTCGCATTTCTCATGGTTTTACGTTTCTTCGACCCATTTTCACTATCAAATTTGGAAGCAAAACTCATAATTTTATCCTTGTTACTTTTGATGTCAGAGACGGTAGCTTTCCCAACATTGAAAATCCTCGCAAGTGAAGACACAGTTTCACCTTGTCCTAGTCTCTTGATAATTTCTGTTTTCGTTTCAATTGACAAAACATTGCGGTTCCTTTTATATGCTTTAGGCCTACTGGAAGATGCCATATCGCACAGAGAAATACTTGTACACCAAAATTATTCTGCTGTCGTAGCAGACACAATTATTTTAAGTTGAACTGTCTGTTTAGCCAGTGTTCTACCTAGAACGCACACGTACACTGGATTGGTAAACCAGATATTAACTGACTTTATGATCTAACTGACTTCCTGTACGTAAGCGACCGACCATTAGCCATCCCATTCTCTACAAATTGTTCGCACACATTTGAAGTTTGCCGCATCAAAAAATTCAGAATTTTAGTCTAACGTGACTGTGGCATCTGATTTTATTTTTTTTTTCTGGAAAAAAATGTTCGGATAATTGGATGTTCGGATAATTGGGGTTCGGATAAATGGAGTTCTACTGTATATATATATATATATATATATATATATATATATATATATATATATATATATATATATATATATATATATATATATATATATATATATATATATATATATATATATATTATTCCAGCTTACAACAGCGTCAGCTTCATATCATAATGTACATAAGTCTAACAAACTCCTCTCTGATGCTATCTGATCAGATATGTAAATGAGTTCAGCACTGAACGCACGGGAATGGCGTTTCAAGAGTACAGGTCAGATTGACCTTTGTGGATTTTCTAAGTCTAACCTCGCTGTAGATACCGTCGCTAGTATTGCGAAGTTCAAAGAGCATAGAAACTGTTCTCTGGGCCTAGCATGACCCGTATACATCTAAATCTCAGGTATGAAGATACCTGGGATGTAATCTCTAGTACAAGAACTTCTCCTTCCTGTAACTGGTAACTGAGCAGAGAACGACCAATGTCAAACATCAAAATAGATTACAGATTTGAACATAAGGAGGGTATTACCTTGCTTCGAAATCACACCACAACACATACGCCTCCAGGCGTTTTTGAATCATATAGGGAAAGACCTCGTTAGCTAAACTAACGCACAGGAGGACTACCAATTTCCTATCAATAGATCACAGACGCAGGATGCGTCCTCTCTGCTCAAAACATCTCGTCGAATCCCCTGACCGGAAGATTTCTCCAACTCACTTAAAGTTCAGACATACGCAGAACGCAAACACCTGAGTAACCCTCACACGGGACGATGTAGGAGACATTCCAGACAAAGATATAACGAAATCACGCCTTATATGGACAGGGAATAAAACATCAACTCTGGTTTCAATCATTCCAAGAAACAGTTGACCGATGCTCCCATATAAGGAGAATGGCCTGACATCGATCGAAAAAATGGACCTGCGAGTCAGGAAACAAGAAAAGGTAACCACCATTGAAATTGTAATCACAGTCAAACAAGGGTTATTTACCTTCGACCAAGAAAAAATTACAGTGTACAATTCAGGCAAGTTAATTACACAAAACACAGCGGGCTGATCATCCGCTTGCCAGCCGCTCTGATTACGGAAACAACAATTGATTTTTTGTTGTACCAATAAACGCCATTAGGCGTAACGGAACAACAATTAATTTCTTGTTGCCCTAAGACGCCATTAGGCGTACTGGCCACGAACTGCTTTGTCGGTTCGGGGTTAAGGACGGAAGAAGAATTACACAAAGTCTTAGAAAAATTCTGTGCGTAACAGATTACCGCACCCCCGGGAAAAAAATGAAACTTTTTTTTTTTAAATCCTAGATCCAGAACGAACAGGCTCCTAACGCACGTATGATGCGCGGATATAATGCCTAATATGAGGCTAGCTCGACGCATGGAGCGACAGGTGAGATTATATCTCAGATCCTTAGAGAAAATATTTCCCTAAGTGTACACGTATATTCCAGGGAGGTGCCACCAACATACGCCATAGCGATGGCAACATCATTATGCAAGCAAAATTATACTCATATAAATACAAGTATTAAACAATGAAGTGTCATGAAAATAGCGGTGTCATATACTAATATACCGCATTAAAGAATTACACATCTTAAACCAAAAAGTACATTATACAAGCATGTAATAATATCATGATACAATGTATTATAGTAATTAAACAGATGTTCCTTGAAGATGTGGACATAGCTCGTTCCAAAGTAGGTTAGAACTTGACATACTTCATGGTTGACATAATGTCCATACTCTCGCAGACGTCAATGATGTGCTGCGAAAATATCAATAACAAAAATCTTTATGATAAATGTTAAATTTCTTCATACATTAATCAAAATACCATATATAAATTGTGGCCATGTGAACTTTTGGCCCATATATTGCTAACTAAGCCTTCTTCCGTTATAACAAAATCGGTAACAGAAAACGGAAATTATATGGTACAATGCTATAAATTCCCAAAAAATAAGAACATATGTGCTGATATATTATTATAGTAGAGAACTGTTATAGATCTCGACGTTTATCAGGAAATATATATAGGATACCTTAGTTAAGTAGTGTTATGTTGTGATCTATCACAATTATTATCTCTATCAAGACCATTGCTCTTATTTGACCTCCAGTTAGCATAGTTGAAATTGTTATTTTCTCTTTGGTCAAAATATCTTTGTGATGGATTTTGTTGTTTCCAAGAGAAATTACCACAAGGTTGACAACCTCTGTTGGAGTCACCTTTTCCAAGGTTCCTATAAATATTAGAACCATAATTTTGGGGACCTTTAAATTGTTTCCAATTACTCGAAGAAGGAAAATTACCACGTGATGAACGCCGTTGGCGTTGGCGTTGTTCATAATCACGAATATCTTTCCTAGGAAAATTGTTGTTATTTTTTTCCTGTGGCAATGTGCTTAACAGATAGATCATACTGCTTGGGCTGAGTATGACAAGTAACCGGAATGGTAGAATTTTTTTTTTGTTTAGCACAAAATGATTATCATTCTGGGAATGAGTGCTAATAGGTTTGTTTTCTAATGCCACCTTATCAGGACTGACTATTACAGTCGGATTAATTTTGTTGGCTTGACGCCAACTCCCATTAGAGGCAGTATCGTTATCACGTGGGAAACCATATTTACCACGAAACGATTTGTTGACATATTGTTTAATGTTACTGCTGGCATTGAGTGCATGTCGCTGACTCTTTGCATTAACATATCGACCATCAGCTTTATGTCTAACTTCATTGACCTTGGTAGTAGATAATATCTTATTGCACAAAACAATATCTAATAAGCCTTCAACTCTTTTACGAAGTTTTGTAACTTCTGCTTCTGCAATAGTTTTCTCTCTAGCAACAGCTTTGTATACTCTCTCGTTGGTTTTAACCTTCCTGTTATAATCCAACCTTATGTCATGTAGCTGGGAAGTAAGAGTCTTTTGTCTAGTGATCCTATCTCTAAGATCTATTTTCAATTGTTCATTTTGAAATGTAGTTTCTAAAACTGTAACTCTTTCCTGAATCAGTTCAAGTTTACGTGCTTCAATAGCACTATGCTGGCTAGTCACAAATTCATCAATCTTTTCAGGAACAACTATATCCTTCTCATTCACTACCTTTATTTCTTTCAGTTCCATAGACGACATCTTCTCCTCATGCAAGTTCATATTTTCTTCAGTTTGCATGTGCATCTGCAATTTTTCCTCTTTAGCTCCAAGTTTCTGATCCTCAATTTTTTTTTTCTGTTTTTCAATCTCAAATTCCAAATCTATATAATTTGACTTCCACTTCTCATTGTTTATTTTGACTTGTTCTAGCTCTCTAATAAGAGCCTGTTCCTTACATAGATATTTGTCTTTAATTGAGTTCATCTCATCATCCAACTCTTTTTTCTCCTTTTCCAGTTGAAAATGTCTTAACTTATTCTCATGAGGAAGAGCTAATGTTTCTATTATCTTCCACAGTAGTTTTAAATCAAGCGTGGAAGAGTTCACCGGCTCCATCTGGTTATTCAACAACTGTTTTAATGAGATCACTTCATCCTCTAACTGTTTCTTCTGACTAAGAGAACAGTCATAGAATTTCTTATTATCTTCTATCAATATCGTCACTTTACCCTTTAATACAGTATTTTCAGAATTCCTCTGTTGTAACTAATTAGTAAGAGCTTTCTTTTCATCCTGAAGCTCATTTATCGTTTTTTTTAAACATCCAAATCAATACTACTGCTGTTCTGAGTCTTCGGTTTTCCGTCACCATAAAAAATAGTAGATATCAATTTGGAAAGTCTCAATGCTTTCTCTTTTGAATAGTCGTATCTACACCTACACAAGGCATATTGTTTTAGATCCTGACTCACTTGGAGTAATAGCTGTTCTGTGGCATATTCTTCACAGCTTGACCCAACTAAACGTAATTTTCTATCTCCCTCACGGAGAAAATAATCCAACATATCCATTATGTCTAATAATATGAGTCCAAAACCTTGAAATAATTAATTATCTTATTTCAAACTTAATAGTAACAAGACTTAAATAAAGTACTTGTATAATCACAATGTTTACCCCAATCTCTGTGGGAAACAAGTCTTTGATAAAGAACTTGTATTATCAAATGTATAATAATACCACCAGTCACTTCTTAATCATAAGGGCACTACACATCTAATAGTGCATAACTACATATCCATCATTTATTTATCATAACTGCACTACACAGTTAATAGTGCATAAGCAAAAACCACCAGTTAGTTATGATAAGTGCACTACACAGCTAATAGTGAATATGCAAATATTTAACAATAGTGAATGCTAACCAAGAACTATGTAAACAATAACAAAGATCCAAGACAATGTAAACAATAACAAAGATCAAAGACAATACGAAAACATTCGCAAAGGTCAACTAAATAAACAGCGAAAAATAAAAAAAATATCACAAAGAATGTGATGACAAATGCGAAAAAGTAAACAACAAATGACGTCACAGTGTAAAAACGAAAATGGTGTATAAAACTAAATAATAGGAAAGATGAGACCTACAAATACAAACAAATTAAATCAAAACTAAAGAACAGAAAAATGTTACAAAAACAACGAAGAAAAAACACACCTCATCACAACTAACACAAATAGCAACAGGTGTTGCATGCAAATTTTTAATTAAGAAAATTGCTCCTACTGAACACTATTATAAGACCTCTATGACGTGGTATACCTTATAATAGTCACCTACCCAACCGACCCGCTGAAACATAAAAAATAAATATACAAATAACATATAACATGTAAACATGTAACAGTGAGAATGTGACAATACAGAAGGCTCAGTTAGAGTATAAGGGCACAGTTCACAAACAAAACAGGCCACTTATCTTATTAATCTCCTATCGTCAACATGGTGTAGAACAGTTGGTGATCAGCATTCTAAGGATAGATGATCCAACGTTGATCGCACATCTGAACTTGCATCCATAACACATCAAAGACGACGGTTACTAACTTGAACCTCAGATGAAGTATTGCAGAAAGTATGGATCATGTACTTCTTAGATGTAACAGCAACACGCTTCACTCGGCACTTGACCTTCTAAATGCAGCAAAATTGATTCAATCGGCACTTGACCTTCGAACTTCAGCAAAATTGATTCAATCGGCATTTGACCTTCTGAATGCAGCAACGCCGGGTACTTTCAAAATCCATCTAAATGCAGCAACGATGGGTACTTTCAAGATACTTCATTGAAGATGTAAATTTTTTGAAGTGTAGATCATGAACTTGATTGCTGAGTACTGCATGGGTTAATGACCCCGAGAGTGCTGGTACCAAACAAAACCAGTTATTGGCCACCAAAAATGATAAGGGTGGTTTAGGCTGACTACTGGCTACTATGAACGGTAAGCCACAAATCTGGCCACCAATGTTGCAGGTATAAGTCCACAGTCGTTGCTAGTGTGTAGCCATATAAAGTCCCACCCCTATAGACACCAGGTAGGTTATGGGCTGGAGTGTGAGGTGTCTTGTCTGGTTTATGGGTGCTGGCTGCGAGTGTAGGTGATGTGGTTTCACAGGTTCACAACACACGTGGTATGACATGAAAAGTCATAGAAGGGTGTAAACTGCTATTGACGTTTTCCATCGTTTATTTTCTGACGCCACAAGACAGGTACTGTACATCGATTTTACATAAGTCATAGTCACTGTAGTACATGGTAATGTGCATACATAAAGTTCATCAATGGATCCTGCAAATCCTATGAGCTGATATATATATATATATATATATATATATATATATATATATATATATATATATATATATATATATATATATATATATATATATATATTATTCCAGCTTACAACAGCGTCAGCTTCATATCATAATGTACATAAGTCTAACAAACTCCTCTCTGATGCTATCCGATCAGATATGTAAATGAGTTCACCACTGAACGCACGGGAATGGCGTTTCAAGAGTACAGGTCAGATTGACCTTTGTAGATTTTCTAAGTCTAACCTCGCTGTAGATACCGTCGCTAGTATTGCGAAGTTCAAAGAGCATAGAAACTGTTCTCTGGGCATAGCATGACCCGTATACATCTAAATCTCAGGTATGAAGATACCTGGGGTGTAATCTCTAGTAGAAGAACCTCTCCTTCCTGTAACTAGTAACTGAGAAGAGAACGACCAATGTCAAACATCAAAATAGATTACAGATTTGAACATAAGGAGGGTATTACCTTGCTTCGAAATCACACCACAACACATACGCCTCCAGGCGTTTTTGAATCATATAGGGAAAGACCTCGTTAGCTAAACTAACTTACAGGAGGACAACCAATTCCCTATCAAAAGATCACAGACGCAGGATGCGTCCTCTCTGCTCAAAACATCTCGTCGAATCCCCTGACCGGAAGATTTCTCCAACTCACTTAAAGTTCAGACATGCGCAGAATGCAAACACCTGAGTAACCTTCACACGGGACGATGTAGGAGACATTCCAGACAAAGATATAACGAAATCACGCCTTATATGGACAGGGAATAAAACATCAACTCTGGTTTCAATCATTCCAAGAAACAGTTGACCGATGCTACCATATAAGGAGAATGGCCTGACATCGATCGAAAAAATGGACCGGCGAGTCAGGACACAAGAGAAGGTAACCACCATTGAAAATGTAATCACAGTCAAACAAGGGTTATTTACCTTCGACCAAGAAAAAATTACAGTGTACAATTCAGGCAAGTTAATTATACAAAGTCTTAGAAAAATTCTGTGCGTAACAATTACCCAGTGAGCCATAACCTGGAGCTGCAGAGTTCGAGGCAACATGCTGGTTGCTTGAATGTTAAAGTCTTATCTGCCTCCAGAGAACACTGTAGTGAACGAGTGTGTATTTTCCAGCAAGTCATATATCTTCAAAGGAACCACAAGATAAGCCATAAGATTGCGGGCTTATGTCAATTCATCAAGTTGTATTCTCCACACGCTACTATAAACTGTTTTGTGAAATGATGAGACACCCAGTCCTTCCAAGTAGTGACACTTCATAATACAGTATTGTTTCAGCAGTGAATAAAATTCTATAAACATTGTAGTAGTGACATTTATGGACAAGATGTCCTTCATATTTCTTTAATGCTGTACATAAACACATTTCACTTTAAGTTTTAAACATTCCTGTCCCAAAAGATTTGCGGTACAGGAAACTAAAATTGTAAGATAATATTATAACTTTAACCCCAGTCTTGTTGATTTAATTTTCATTGAGTTAAAGTTGTGTTTATTTTCAGGCATTTATCACTACATTTGTATTACCCTAGACACGTAGCCATATAACAAACATCACACAATAGATATAAAAATATTTCACAGCGTGAGATCTGAGGGAGGTAGCGTTAGGTCCCCTGAGAACTCATCGACACCATTTTCAACTATTAGACTCAGGGTCTTACATAGCTTGACCTCACGCTGTTGACACTTAATTTTTCATTTATTTACCATCAATAACCTCCCTGGTGTTAATCCACCACAATATTCTTGTTTGAGGGTAAGGCACAATAAGTATTTGTATTGATTTAATTAACATGCAGGCTACAATTTGAGTTACGATAGCCAAAATAGGAATGCAGTCTTTCGGAGTGAAAGAAATGCATAAAATATTTGCTAGTGGCTTACAAATTTTGCGCATGCCAATGCAGTAACCCAGAAGGGATATTGGCTTTTGCAGTGCCATAAATGTTTAAATACTATGTAAAATCAAGTAGAGAATGTTAGAAAGAATTTATCCACAGGTTTCAGTATGAACGACAAGCCTTGTATAGGATGTTGTAAAGAGATATTAAGGGATCACAAGCTATGTATTGTACACCCCTATCTATTGTATGGAAGAGACTTCTTGGAGGAGAAATCAGGGCTTTGTACTATAACTGAAGAAGAATGTTTACACAGCAGTGATGTTAAACAATGAAAAATAAAGACTGGTGTAATGATCAGCACACATAGGTGAGTTGTTACAGTGGTTATGTGTGAAATTATTATAGATGAGAGTTATATGGGAGGGAATGTTCCTCTCATTTCAGGTTATATGTCAGAATACTTATTGGTGGCAGGAAACCTGGTGAGGGACGAAAATCTTGGGAGTGATCGCTCAGCATTCAAGTTGTAGCTAGCCCCACACCTTCGACCAGGAGCACCACATTTGTTGATTCTGAGGACCTATGGGCCAACTGTTTTCTTCAATCCATGCCAGTTAAGTCCTTTAGAAAAGGCACTGAAAAATTATTGATATCATAAAGTTCCACCATAATAATCATAACCATAATAATAATCTAATCACCTTGAAGTGATGAACCCAACAGTCTTTCCAACATATTAACAGTGATCAGCACAAGCCGGTAACCAGAACAGTGGGTGGATTTCTTCAGTGATTTTCTTTTCTAGAAACAAGATACTTGAACAGAGTTCCAGTTATTTATTTTAAATAGTGTATATAAACAAATTTATTGAGTTTGACAATCCCTGTCCCAGAAAATTGAGGTACAGGGAAATTAGATTGTAATATAATTACCTAAACTTTAAAAAGTCTTACTCACTTACTTATTATTGAGTTACAGTTCTGTTTACATTTTATTTCGTCCTTATATTAAATACATTACCCTAGACACACTCAGCCACACGACATCACAGTGCCTATTTTACACAGAGTGAGATCTGAGAGGTGGCGGATAGGGACTCTGAGAATCATCATCATCAACAATTAGACTCAGGGAACTTACACAGCTTGACCTCCCTCTGTTTACCCTTAATTAATAACACCAGTAACCTCTTTTACCACAAAGTCGTCTATGCCAGGCGTCCGAGGACATTGTATTTAAATGTGGTGTTCCAGATGAGTTGTACAGTCCGTGGTATTGTGGGCAGTGCCTAATTTCACAGACCTAACACACCATCAAGTCAAGACAAACACCGAGAAACCCCACAGAACATTCACGAGCACCACACGGGAAAATTCACACCACCTTCTCGATATTAAAATCTAGTAAAGAACCCCGCGACATTAGTGGAGATACTTTATCCCATTAAACTTTTTGTTCGCAACAAGAGTGAAACCCTCTCCCCCCGTTGCAGATGAAAATGAAGTATCTCGTTTTGAACCAACTACTTGCCACAAGAGTACAGACAGAAAGAACAGAGCGGAAAGAAAACAAGGAACGCTAAACGAACACAGTCCACCAGGGGCGATATGACAATTGACAGTTGATAAAGCTAGACAGAAGATAGGAGAGAGTGGACTCTTTTTGCTGTGGGAAACCGCCTCTGCTATCCACAATGAAAATAAAGACAAGTTTTAAGTGAAATATAGGTTGTGCTCTGTGGTAGGTCGTTAGGATGTAGCCAAATTTATTTAAAACTCTGCTTCCAGCGCTATGGTTTTTTTTTTACAAATTCAAACTATTAAAAAAAATTTTCTTAAATATAACAAATAACACAAAAAGAAAAATCCTCAGTGATTTAACCGAACTTCACTTACCGAAACAGTGTTGAACAAATTCTTTGCTGCCAAAGCATAATGTCCGACCATCTATATTGACTGCGACTTTCTCTGCTAGACGGAATGCTGTTTCTGCAGACGCGGTAGTTACAACAGAATTGCGTGAAGACAATAGTTTTGTAAGAGCACATATCATCATCCTTGCATGTGCTTGTTCAAGGTTTTCTATCGGATCTTCTATAAAAAGCATCTAAAATAAGAAATTTACTATAGCAGGACATTTCAAAGAAAATGAAAAGACAAAATTATATATATATATATATATATATATATATATATATATATATATATATATATATATATATATATATATATATATATATATATATATATACTGTTCAAAAAAAGAAACGCATAGCTATCCGAGGGCGCGTTATTATGAGTTTGTAAATAAAATTTGGTGCTAGGGTATATAAAAACCAGCCTCAAATGTTCTTTACAGTGTCAAATGCACGTGTTGAACTGAATTGCGTTCGTTTTTGTAATCGTTACAACGCAGTGGTCAATAGTGTTTATGACGCAATTTTTGACCACAGCTCATGTTGCGCGCACGTGAAAGCAACAAAATTTGGGGTGAACACTATTCACTGACTACGCAACTGAAACCCTATAAAAGGATAACGCTACACACACAAAAAATTCAGTTCATTTTCAAGCAGACATTTATGGCGTCTCTATCGATAAATTTAAGGAACATTGCTATTGGCCGACTGCATGCAGGCGAAAGTCAAAGTCAGGTTGCCAGGCATCTAAACGTGCATCAGAGTACCATCAGTCGATTTTGGCACCGGTTCCAAGCCACTGGCTCAGTTGAAGACCGGCATCGCAGTGGACGACCCAGAGAGACAACAACAGCGGTGGATCGCTTTATTCGGCTTCATCACCTCAGAGACAGGTTTACAACAGCTTCCTCAACTGCCCAGTCATTGCCTGCAGGACGTCATGGGTCTGATCAAACTGTCCGGAATAGACTGCATGACGCTGGACTTTGGGCACAACGACCTCAACGAGGACCTGTTCTTACGCACCGCCATCGCCAACATCGACTTCTTTAGGCCAACCAGCATCGTCCCTGGGTAGCTGACAATCAATGGAGACGTGGCTGGTTTAGTGACGAATCTTTCTTTTTCTTGCAGCGTCATGATAGACGGCGTAGGGTCTACCGTAGCCGAAATGAACATTTTACCCAAAATTGCGTTAATGAAGCTCCGCCGCACGGTGGTGGAGGTGCAATGGTGTGGGTGTGATGATGTACATTGATACACCGAAAAATTATTATTTGTAAGTATAAAAATAATTTAGAAATGAAAATAGTGGAGTTAGGAAGCTTCTTCTTCGCCCACGCCGCAAGCGCGTTGATTTTAGCAGACCATATTGTGGAATAGATAGTACTATCGTTTTCTAGTGTCATTGAAAAACTATTTATAACATTGGGACAAGAAAAGCCTATTCGTCCAGACGGAGTGAGGGGGGAGAGACAGAAAAATTATACCGTCCGCACGCGTGGTTTGAACCTAAAACCTAGCGAAAGCGCGATATTGTCGTTAGTCGTTTGAAAATACGACGCAAAGTCAAAAAAATGTTCGGAAATTTAGTCAGGAAGACAACCTTAGCTCTTATATAACTGACGTATTTCTGACGTACTACGGGAGATTGTCGTTTTTAGTTTGAAAATAGCGGTAGAAAGAAGTGAACAGGTGGTAGTTTCTAGATTTCAAGACTAACATGGAAAAAGGATATGAAATTTTGAACCATAATATCTAGGCCCATAAAACTTATATATTCGAGTGCCATAGTGTCTCCTGACCCATAATATGTTTTCATTTACACTATAGTCCAACTAACAGCCAAGATATGGTCATAATACTAGATAGTCACAGACACAGTGACAAACACACTGGTGTTCTGACATTCGCTATCGGTAACGTATTTTTGCACGAGTTGTTGAAAAAGAGAAATGAGAGGGTAGGTCAAAGTCTAAAAGAGGGGAACGTTAGAACGGAGAGGTACATGTAATATGATTTGGAGAGGAGTTTGAAAGGGGGAAAGATATTATGGGTTGGCTCAAACTGAATATTTTTTTGTATTGTTAGGCCAAAACCATGTCTATTTTTGGTAAATGCCAAGTTCGGACGGACAGACCGACAGAAGTACACTAACATTGGACCGAAATTGGACCTTAGTTTTAAAAAATGAATTGAGAACCTTAGTAGTAGATCTCATTGGTCGAAACAGTTTAGGTTACTGGGAAAGTTGAAGGTTCGGCGCCATTTGACTAAGACTGTTCATAGAAGCAGGACGCTTGATGCTAAGAAGTGTGACATGCCTTGAATAAATATATAATTAATAAAAAGTATAAGGGCGCCATAGTCCAGCAAGCAGTACATCTGAGGTTGTGCTAATCAACGTTTCTGTGTGTATTCATTGAATTTGTGGTAAGACCGAAATTATTACCATTATTTATATTATTAATTATGTTGTTCGACTTGGGTAATGAAAAAAACATTACGACTGTAAGTAAAGAATTCATTATAGTCCGTTCGGAAATTCGTGCCAACAGAAAGCGTCAATTTTCTCCAAAACTGTTTGTTGTATGGACATGAATTTTTGCATGCAGTCTTAGATTTTCCATGCAGTTATTAATATATTTTTCTCCCTTACAAAACTCATGTCATGTTCGAATTTTCTTTTTTACGTTATATAAAAAACTCCTACTGTTGTCTGGGTTAATTTTTAGTAGTTTTACAAGAAAGTTACAAGATCCGTTCAAAAGTTATTTTTTGGGGGTTTGAATTAGTTACTCGCGACGGTGTACAATAGGTGCGCACTCGTGCGGACATGTAGTCACTACACTAATTAAAAAAAAAAAAATTTGAACGGATCTTGTAACTTTCCTGTAAAACCAAGAAAAATTAACCCAGACAACGGTGAGAGTTTTTTATATAACGTAAAGAAGAAAATTCAAACATGACATGAGTTTTGTAAGGGCACAAAATATATTAATAACTGCATCGAAAATCAAAGGCTGCATGCAAAAATTCATGTCCATACAACAAACAGTTTTGGAGAAAATTGAGCCTTTCTGTGGGCACGAATTTCCGAACGGATTATAGTAGACTAATACAAGCCTATTTGTTGCTCCACCATGTTATCAAGCTACCAGAGAGGTAGTAGTAAAATATTTATAGGTAGTCACCAGAACTCATATCACCTATCACATTGTATGGAAAAAGATCATTGAGAATGGCAGAGGTGTTGCAGCCATTAGGGAGAGGAATATGAAAACGTGTACAAAGTGTTACCTCATTTTATGGAGATGTGCTGAGTTGGTCAGAGAGATCTGATCCAGGTCTTTTAGGTTAAATATAGTATTGTTTGTAAAATTGGTGGATTATGTATTATGCTAAGACAGAACATAATTTTCATGTTACAGGGTTTTTGTATGGCACTTGTCAGGTGCCAGATTCCTGAGTGAAGCAGTTATAATCCAGTATTGATAGGGGTACACGCTGCCTACCCTATTACTTCTGGACAAGATCAAGAGTGGCTGTTGGCAGATCATACATCTATTTTCAATCCTCCAGTGCCAGATAAGTAAAAAAGCCCTGGCACGAGGAGAATTTATCAACTTATCCACTTCAATAAACCTGAAATGTAAAATAAATAAAGACTTACTGTCAAGAAGTAAAGTGTATCAAGAGAAAATATCCCTTGTGAAAAAGACTGGGCGTGATGTTAACACCCCAACCAGCCAGCTCATAACACTTTAGAATTAACTAAAAATTTAACAATACCATAGATATTATATATATATATATATATCATCATCATCATGTGACGTATTCTTTCCAGAACGTTGTCTCCATTACAGCTGCTCTGAACGCATCACGATTCTGGGCAAGTCGACCTGCATCAGCCAAAGACAAGTTCAGACTCTCTGTGATGTCCTGGGTCCACCGTCGTCTAGGTCGACCCCTTCCCCTTTTTCCAGGGACCATGCCTTCCATCACTGTTTTTTCCCGACTATTATGTCTTTTTATATGACGAAAAATTTCAGCTTCCTTATTGCGATGGTATTTAGGAGCCAATGTTCCTGTACGGTTAGTGAGTGCAGTACTTCTCTGTTGGTCTTTTTTTCTGTCCAGGGTATTCTCAACATCCTTCTGTAGCATTTCATTTCGAATGATGTAATCTTTTTTGCAACTGTTTTATTGAGTGTCCAAGTCTCGCAGCCGTATGTTGCTACTGGGAATATATATGCTGCCATATCATTACTTTGTAACAAGTTTCTTTTATCTTTGCTTGTGCCTTGCCATAGGTTTTTTCATCTGTATTAGCTTATGTTAGATTGCAAGTCTTCTTTTAATTTCTACTGCACAGTCGCCAGAGCTGTTAATGATTGATCCTAAGTATTCGAATTCATTGACACTTTCCAGTTCTTCGTTATCAATTTCAATTTCTGGTTTGGTCTTTACTTTGTCTGTTGTCAATACTTTGGTCTTCTTGGTGTTTAGGTATAGATTCTGGGCCTCGCTGTGTTTTTTGGTGGACAGAAGTAATTGTTCAAGTCCTTTTGGGTTGGTCGATAGGAGGACTGTGTCGTCAGCATATCTGATTTCCGGGATCTGGTACCCGCCGATGTTAAATGAGTCAAACTCTGTGTGTTCTTGGTTATATATATATATATATATATATATATATATATATATATATATATATATATATATATATATATATATAGACGACGGTGGACCCAGGACATCACAGAGAGTCTGAACTTGTCTTTGGCTGATGCAGGTCGACTTGCCCAGAATCATGATGCGTTCAGAGCAGCTGTAATGGAGACAACGTTCTGGAAAGAATACGTCACATGATGATGATATATATATATATATATATATATATATATATATAGATATATGTATAGATATATATATATATATATATATATATATATATATATATATATATGTGATTAAGGACAAATTGTCCTCTTTTAGTTATGTAATTATGCCTGTTATTTATGTATAGATTAATTGATCACATTTGAGTTGCCAGTCCTAACCAAAAGAATCTTAGGTACAGGACTAATAAAGTTATAGAAAAAATTGTATATTACTCAACTTTAAAAAACGGTGTTAGTTGAGTCGATCATAAAGCTTAATATTGGTGTTTGTGTGTGTGTTTGTGTAAGTAATGACCATCACACCACCCTTTCATTCCCCTAGACATTAGAGTAGCTATCAGACATACTAGTCAAGAATAGGTCTGATTGAGGTCGTAGGGTGGTAGCAGAAAGGTGCTCTGAAAACTCACCAATAATTGTTATATTCAGGGGCCTTCACAGCTGACCTCATTCAGTACAATAGAAACAAATAACAACAACATTTCATAACATCAAAACCCACCACATATATTGGGGTCTCTTGTTCCGGGATTTAAACTTATAAGTTATAAGTCTGTATAAAATTCAATATTGTTTTAATAGTGTCCCTAAAAATTAAAAGAGATTCAATAATAAAAATAAAAATATTTAAAGTGGAAAGAAAAAGTTGATGAATTGTCACGGCCAGTATTTAATTAAGTACTTAGAGTTGACATTGTTAATTAGAGTTTTTCATTTGCCTTAGAACATTGTTAGAATTTGGTTGAAACAGGATGGCAGATTTAGCCAAGTTCAGATCTGCTGCTGTGCTGGCTGCAAAAGAGATGAATATGGATGGGCCAGAACTGGTCCAATATGTAACTTCAGAGGTTGATAAATTTATTGATAGAGAAGACAGGAAATTACAGGTAGAGGCAGAAAGAAAGTTAGAGGATGAGAAAGAAATTAAGAGGTTGCAGATTGAGGCTGACAAAGAGGCTAGGGCATTGGAGGCGGATTGGGAGGCTGAAATAAAGCGGCCACAATTTGAAGAAAAGAAATTGGAGGCTGAGAAGATAGAAGCTGAGGAAAGAAGATTGGAAGCTGAAAGGGAAAACAAGCGATTTTCTGCTGAAAGGGAAGCAGAAAAGGAGGAGAAGAGATTACAGAGGGAACATGAGTTACAACTAAGGGAGTTGGAATTACAAGGTTATGCTCCTGAAGGTGGTAACAGCCCTTCTACCTGTGATGCAACTGCTAGTCAAGGAGCCTCAACCTCAGCCATGGGATTCCATTTAGACCATTTTGTTGAGAGAGAGGATGACATTGAATCATTTTTAAGCAGATTTGAGGTTTTAGCCACCACCTATGGGTTAGAAAAGGAAAGGTGGAGTTTAAAGTTATCCCAGGGTCTTAGGGGAACCTCTTATGAAGTGTTTGCAAAAATGAGTAAAGACGACCAAGACAATTGTGACATGCTAAAGCAGGCTCTTTTATTAAGATATGAAAAGAATGGTAAATTTTATCGTAAGAAGTTTAGAAATGCCAAGCTTTTGTCTGGGGAGACATACCCCCAATTCTCTGCCAGACTGGAAACCTATTTGGAGAAATGGACTGCTCTGGGGAAGACCCAAGATCTTAAAGAAATGATCATGATAGAGCAATTAAGAGAGTCCATGGCTCCAGACCTGAGAAAGTTTCTCATGGAACAAGGTGCAGAGAGGTTGGGTGAGGTACTTAATGTCGCTGAGAGGTATCAGGCGGCCCAGGCAGAAGCAGCTGGCGCTAAAAAGAAACAGGTAGAAAATTATAAGGCCCCACAGAACTCTAATAAATTTGATACCAAAGAACAAGGTAACAAAGGTAAGCCAAACTTTGATAGGCCACGAAATGATTATCGTGATAGAAACCCACATTTCAATGACCAAAAATATAATGAAAGAAAACCCTTTCATCAAGGAAAGAAGTGGTGTAAATGGTGTAAGAGAGACACTCATAACACCGAAGTTTGTAAAAGGAAACTTTCTAATTTTGCTGCAATGAAAACGGGGAACCAGAGATTAAAGGTTAAACCTACTGGACAGCAGAAACCTTATCATCCCCAGTTTGTGAGGATGTTGTATGCAACGGGGTCACCACAAGGTGCCTGTATGATACAGGTTTGGATTTTGATTCGGTCGTGCGTACTAGCCTAGTGAACCCAGGTCAGTATACCACAGAAACAGTGGAGATACAAGGGGCGACTAAGGACATACCACTCATGACACTTCCCATCGCTAGGATAACGGTGAAAACTCGCTATGTGGAAGGAGAAATCAGAGCAGCAGTGCTAGATGAACCAATCTACCCTCTGATATTGGGGTGTAGATATGTCTTCTTGGGGAATCCCAAGAGACCTGTGATCATGGCGACAGTGCAGACCAGGTCACAGTCAAAGAAGGAAGAAGGTGATCCTATAAATGCTCATCCAAAGGAGATGAGGAAGGCGCAGGCTGAGGATAGGTCACTCAAACCATGTTTTTAAAAATTGCCCAAATGTCACACACCTCCAAGCAAGGGAGATTATTATATGAAGAAAAAAATGTTATACAGGAAGGCCGGAACTGGAGCAAATGGTCATAGCCAGCTGGTTCTTCCCACTTCATACAGGGAGAAAGTGATGGAACTAGGGCATGTGATTCCTTTCAGTGGTCACATGGGGATCAGCGCCACAGGACAGCGTATAGCTTGTCACTATTTCTGGCCAGGATAACGGAAGATATAAAAAGATATGTAAAATCCTGTCCAGAATGTCAAAGGGTAGCTCCAAAGCATTGGACTGCTCCTGCAACTCTAGGGGAAATGCCCATAGTGGGAACACCTTTTGAGAGGGTTGCAGTGGATATTGTGGGACCTCTCACTCGTACCAAGAGGAGGAACAGTTACATCCTTACTCTGGTGGACACTTGTTCTATGTGGGGAGAGGCGGTAGCCCAGTCGTCAATCGATTCGAAGCATGTCGCAGAGGCATTACTTACAATATTTACAAGATTAGGATTCCCGCATCAAATCTCGACTGATAATGGTTCACAGTTCAAGGGGAAACTAACGGAAGAAGTTTTCAGGATCTTCCAGGCCAAGCACTTTCATTATAGTCCGTATCACCCCCAAGGGAACGGCCAGGTGGAGAGGTTCAATGAGACCCTCATCTCTATCTTGAGGAAGCTGGCCCATGAAAAACCTGATGCGTGGGACCAATTTTTGCCCGCTGCGTTGTTTCCGTATCGGGAAGTTCCACATAATTCAACCTGGATGGTGTCGTGAAACATTCTAAATCCACATATATAAATTAAAAGGTACATGTAAAGCCTAACAAATAAATTCAATAAAAGGAAAGAATAATGGTAAAGAACAGTGCTGTCACAATGACTGTACTCGAAATCCCCCTTGTTTTCTACTTCGTCTGCAAATTGTAACGTTTCCACGTTAATAGTAAAGCCTATAGCAGCATACACGCGTTTCCACAACACAATAGAACGTGTACTGCATTTCTAAGAAAACCTTGAGATAGGCACACCGCGTAATGACCTAAATTAATACTAACATTAATTACACTACGTTAACATAAACGGAAAGACAGATGAACTTAGGATAGAAAGAGAGAGAGAGAGCGATGTACGAAGGAACGCAGGTCATACTACCACAGTCTCGTGATATTAATGCCACCCCCAACAAGCGTAAGGCCAGAAGCACTAACTTTTTTCAAATCGACAGTGATAAAAAACACTACCCATACGAGAGTTAGGTTTAAAAACTTACAAAACGCTTATTAGGAAACATGACATTCTACTGTTTTATGTCTAAAATCCTGACATTAGTCTGACAGTACAGCAGGACAGGTGGCGGTTCTAAACATAAAAAATAAAAAAAACAAATACACGACTATCCTAGAAAATACATATTTTGAACGCAGCCACCTAGCTCCCTTTAATTTATATAGTTGGGTTCCTTAGGACTTGCTGACAAAGAATATGTTAAGTGTTACGCAAATAGTCTAGGAATTAACAAGTTATAGCCAAAATAAAATGGTGGTGCTGTCAGACAACACCAAAATCAGAATCGCTCAGTGGCAGATTTTGAAACCACCATTGTACGGGAAATAGGTCCCAATATCCTATTTGATTGGATAGAAATAAATGTAAGGCTAAACACGATTAGTCGGACTATAAATACTATTTTTTGTTGTTAGGGGAAACCGTAGTAGAGGTACTTTTTTGAAAAGCTGTGTAAACATGGCTCGATTGGTTAGACCCGCCAATATAGTCAATTAGAAGCGTCAGTTCAGTGCCACATTTTAAAATAAATTTACTGAAGGAACAGTGCGTTGAGATCCAGCTCATATTTTTCTAAATACAAGCCTGGGACAGAGGCAGATCGGAATTTGTGCCATATTCATCGCCAGTCAACGAAATTGTTTATTATTTCCATGAATTGTGGTAAGCTTGACATATTTGATATCTTTTTAATGAAAATTGAATGTGAATTGATAATTTATGTCTGTATATGTGTGTGGTTCAGTAGCAAACATGAGGCCAAGAATAGATATTGCTCCAACCTGAACCAAACTTGTCGGAGAGGAGTTTAACTGCCTAGGCCTACATGGAATTACCAAATAGTACACTGACACCTATCTTATTGTATAGAAGGACTTACAGCTGAAATTGCAGAGGCGTAGTAACCATTAGGGAGGAGAATACTGGTGTAAATTGTTTCAGATGAAGATAGCAGTTGGCCTACCGCTCTGAACTCAGTGTTTGTTATGTATTGTGCTCAGTGTGGAAATAGAGTATAAATTAGTTCTGAAGTAGGAGGTACAACCTTCTTGTTTCAAGGACTGTGGTCCTAGTTATTGAAGCAGCACCTGGTCTGAGTTTTGCTAAATCCAGAGGCTGACAGCATACTCCTTGGTCCAGATAGCAACCAGTGAGGTGTCTCCAGAACACAGTGAAGCAATTGAGCAGAGGAGTCTTTTCCTGCCGCCATCACGAAAGATAAGCTTCTGTGGCCAGAGGAGCTCAACATTATGTGTCCCCCTCTAAAATTGACTTTGTATTAAATAAAGAGGGGCAAGTAATTGTTTTAATGCCAGGAACTGAGACCATCTCCAATACTAGTTCCAACAGAAACAAACACTTGAAGTCGTGATGACAATCAACAACATAGCTTGAACAGCCAGTATTACCTCTTAGTCCCACATCACAACTCACACACATAGAATACTAATAATAATATATGTCAATACAAAGATCATATCTATAAACTGTGTACATAGTACTTGTAATTACATTTTATTATGTTTCCTGGTTCACTGTGTAGTTGAATCAGGATCTTTATTATTGAAAGAACTTAATACATATATTTTTAACCTTTAACACTTGCCTCATTTAAAATAATCTTATAGAGTGTTATATGTATGTGAGAGTCACAGTGGTGTAAAGTGTTGTGGAATAATTAAATGGTTTATCTGTCTGTTGTTCTTGTGACTTACACTTCATCATTTTCATAACCCTAAACATTTAACGTAGTCATCACAATATTCCAGAATAATTCTGACTGAGGTATAAATGTGGTAGCAAGTAAGGTTATCTGTAAAACACTACACCTATTAGATACAGATACCTTCACAGCTGATCTCAGTCAGTACACTAAGTCCCCTATAAATATTTATAACATCCCATTTTACCACATATATTGGGGTCCTGTCCGGGATTTTGAATCTTTCCCTATTATAAATATTGGGGGTAATTCACTTCAGGGAATAATAAAAATTAAAAAGGTATCCTTGGGTGAAAATAAATAACGTTGAGCTCTCAGTGCCTGTGGATGTGATTGGCTATTTAGTTAGAGATTGTATTGTTTAGTTAGACATTGGTTACATTTACCTGTTAGAAAATGGCGGACCTGGCCAAATTTCGATCTGCTGCTATGCAGACTGCAAAAGAGTTAGGAATGGACGGGCAAATTATGATTGCTTATTTCACTGCTGAATGTGACAAATATATTGAACGGGAAGAAAGAAGATTAGAAAAAGAGGCCGAAAGAAAGTTAGAGGCTGAAAAGGAAATTAAGAAGTTACAATTTGAGGCTGAGGCTGAGACTAAGAGGCTGCAGATTGAGGCTGAGGCTAAGAAATTGGAGGCAGAACGAGAAGAGAAGCGATTAGCTGCAAAAAGGGAAGAGAAGAAATTAGCTGCAGAAAGGGAAGACAAGAGATTAGCTGCAGAAAGGGAAGCAGAAAGAGAGGATAAGAGATTACAAAGGTAACATGAGTTACGACTAAGGGAGTTTGAGTTTCAAGGCCATGCTCCTGAAAATGGTGCCAGTCCCTTTGCCTCTGATGCCACTGCTAGTCAGGGAGCCTCAACCTCAGCTATGAATTTTCATTTAGATCATTTTGTTGAGAAAGACGATGATATTGAGAGCTATCTAAATAGATATGAACTATTAGCTACCACGTATGGGTTAGAGAGAGAAAGGTGGAGCTTAAAGTTATCACAAGGTCTTCGTGGGGCAGCTTATGAAGTTTTTGCCAAAATGAACAGAAGTGATCAAGAAAATTATGACATGCTAAAGCAGACTCTTTTGTTAAGATACGAAAAGAACGCAGAATTTTATAGAAAAAAAATTAGGAATGTTAAACTACTGTCAAGTGAAACCTATCACCAGTTCTCTGCATGGTTAGAGACATACTTGGAGAAATGGACTTCTCTGGGGAAAACCCAAGATCTTAAGGAAATGGTCCTTATAGAACAATTAAGAGAGTCCATGGCTCCAGACCTGAGAAAGTTTCTCATAGAACAAGGTGCAGAGAGGCTGGGTGAGTTACTAAATGTAGCTGAAAGGTATCAAGCAGCTCAGGCAGAGGTATCAGGTAATAAAAAGAAACAGGTAGATAATTTTAAGGCACCACAGAACTTTAATAAATTTGATCCTAGAGATCAGAACAAAGGTAAGCACCAGTTTGATAGGCCACGGTATGACAATAAAAATAAAACCCCACAATTCGATGAAAGGAAATATGATGAAAGAAAATCTTACAACCAAGGAAAGAGATGGTGTAAAGATTGTAAGATGAACAATCATGACACTGACCATTGTAGAAGGAAACCTGTGTATATGGCCACCCTTCAGGTCAGGTCAACCTCAAGACAGGAGGAGGATATTATGTTAGATACCACTCCAGAAGAGATGAGGAAGGCACAGGCTGGGGATAAGACCCTCAAGCCTTGTTTCAGGAAATTGTCAACTTGTCATACAACTCCAGGCAAGGGAGATTTTTACATGAAAAACAAGTTGATTTACAGGAAGGCCGGAACTAGATCCCATGGTCACGGACAGTTGGTTCTTCCAAAGAGATATAGGGCAGAATTAATAAGGAGCCTACATGTGAAAAAAGATGGGGACCATGAGAAAATTGGTACCTTCATCCAAAAGGTGGCTCACAATTATTATTGGCCCAAGGCAAGGTGGGACATTGAGAATTTTGTAGAAAGGTGTAGCATAGCACATGAGGGAACACCGACAAGTGGGAACATTGATCAGGACCTGGACACGCCAAAGGGCAATCTTAGGCCTGACAATACAAAGAAAAATAAATTAAATAAAGTGGACCAAATGAAATGGGAAGCCCCTTTTCACGGACAAGCTTCACTTAACTGTTTTACAATGGCCACTATGCAGAGAGTGTAAAAAGATGTCTTACCCCAGGATAAGCCGAAAATCCCTCAATCGGACTTATGTAAACTGGAGGAAGAGGATGTAGAGAGGAAATCTCTCATCCAGAATTCTAAGTGTGGAGAAAGCCCCAGGAAAAAAATTGGTAGTGGTCGTTTTGTGCATGATAATTCTGGGAAGAAAAATCATCACTATAGAGCTTCGAGTGGAAGAGACCATACCGGTGCATGGACAAAGAGGTCCACAAAATTAAAGGTACATATGTAACTCTGTTAAGAACGTGGACTGATGAAAAGGCAGAGGAAAATATTACATCCTCATACCAATATGTGAATGAGCTGACCACTCGTTTAAAAACTGGCTGGAAACTTGCCAATGAAAATTTGAAACAGGCCAGGAAGAAACATGCTGCCTATTATAACAGGAAAGCTAAAGACAGAGATTTGGCTGTGGGAGAGAAGGTACTGCTTCTTCTACCCGGTAGTCAAAATAAGTTACAAATTAGATGGCAAGGTCCATATACAGTTCTAGAGAAGGTGTCTAGAACAAATTATAAGATAGATAAGAAGGGGAAAGAAAAAATCTATCATGTGAATCTCCTGAAGAAATATTTGGAAAGAGAACATCAGGAAGAGACACACTTGTTGACCTTGTCCATTGCAATGGAGATGAAAAAGGAACCACTTTCATCATTTGAAAATCCATTACACCCCTGTGAGACAGCGGCACAGGTGAAAATCAGTACACATTTAACGAAAAATCAGAAAGAGAGAGTGCAACAGGTTCTAGATAATCATACAGAGGTGTTAACGGACCGACCGGGGCATACAACTTTCTTGGAATATGATATGAAACTCATAGACCCCACACCTGTCTGTATGAAACCCTATTCGATTCCTTTTGCTAAGGAGAAAGCTTTGAAGGAAGAGATAGACTATTTGTTGAAGGAAGGAAGTATTTCACACAGTGAATCTTCGTATAGTTCCAGTGTTGTACTCTTAAGGAAACCCTCTGGAGAACATAGACTCTGTATAGATTACAGGAGACTGAATGCTATCACAGAAGGACAGGTGGATCCATTGCCGGATACAAATCAGTTGTTTGCCAGGCTAAATAAAGCTAAATATTTCTCAAAAGTAGATCTGAGTAAAGGATACTATCAGATTCCAGTAAAGCCTGAGGTTAGACCATACCTAGCGTTTAGTACCTCAGAGGGACATTATGAGTTTAACAGATTGCCATTTGGATTGAAGAATGCACCTAGTGTCTTCTATAGAATGATGAGAAAATTATTGGACCCTCTGAATAATCCATGTATCACAAATTTCATGGATGATATTCTTATAGCAACAGAAACATTTGAGGAGCACATTGACTCTCTGAACATGCTGTTTAATAGACTTAGAGAAGCGAATTTAACAGCCCGACCAACCAAATGTTGCGTTGGATGTAAAGAATTAGAATTCTTGGGACACACAGTCTATCAGGGAAACATGACCCCTGACCCCAAGAATTTAGAGAAACTAAAGAAAGCCCCGAGACCACAAACCAAGAAAGACGTGAGATCCTTTGTCTCATTATGTGGTTTCTACCAAAAGTATATCAAAAACTTTAATTCCATATGTGCACCGTTAACTGATTTGACACGTAAAGGAAATCCAGATCGAATTACATGGACACCACAATGTGAATTGGCTTACCAGGAATTGAAGGAAAAGCTTACAAGCAAACCTATTTTGAAACTACCTGACTTAAGTCAAGAATTCATTGTACGGACGGATGCCAGTAATATTGGGTTAGGTGCGACTCTGCTACAGAAATCAGATGCATTGGATGGGGAATTAAGCCCAGTGGCATATGCTAGCAGAAAGTTGAATAAAGCTGAAACCAACTACTCAACTAGCGAAAAAGAATGTCTTGCAGTAATATGGGCGATAAAGAAATTCAATATTTATCTGTATGGGAAGGCACTTAAGTTGCAAACGGATCACAAACCCTTGTCATTTCTAGCGCAGGCTAGACATGAAAATTCTAGATTACTCCGTTGGTCATTACTGATGCAGCCATATGAGTTTTGCATAGAGTATATATCTGGAAAAAAAAATCTGGGAGCGGATTTTTTAAGCCGCCATCCGTGTGATGAGAATCACCGTAAGCCCCAGAAATAATAATAAATTTCTCTATGTGTATATAGAATTATAGACTGACATATAACGTCTGTTTTAAGAGGGGAGAATTTGTCGTGAAACATTCTAAATCCACATATATAAATTAAAAGGTAAATGTAAAGCCTAACAAATAAATTCAATAAAAGGAAAGAAGAATGGTAAAGAACAGTGCTGTCACAATGACTGTACTCGAAATCCCCCTTGTTTTCTACTTCGTCTGCAAATTGTAACGTTTCCACGTTAATAGTAAAGCCTATAGCAGCATACACGCGTTTCCACAACACAATAGAACGTGTACTGCATTTCTAAGAAAACCTTGAGATAGGCACACCGCGTAATGACCTAAATTAATACTAACATTAATTACACTACGTTAACATAAACGGAAAGACAGATGAACTTAGGATAGAAAGAGAGAGAGAGCGATGTACGAAGGAACGCAGGCAATACTACCACAGTCTCGTGATATTAATGCCACCCCCAACAAGCGTAAGGCCAGACGCACTAACATTTTTCAAATCGACAGTGATAAAAAACACTACCCATACGAGAGTTAGGTTTAAAAACTTACAAAACGCTTATTAGGAAACATGACATTCTACTGTTTTATGTCTAAAATCCTGACATTAGTCTGACAGTACAGCAGGACAGGTGGCGGTTCTAAACATAAAAAATAAAAAAACAAATACACGACTATCCTAGAAAATACATATTTTGAACGCAGCCACCTAGCTCCCTTAAATTTATATAGTTGGGTTCCTTAGGACTTGCTGACAAAGAACATGTTAAGTGTTACGCAAATAGTCTAGGAATTAACAAGTTATAGCCAAAATAAAATGGTGGTGCTGTCAGACAACACCAAAATCAGAATCGCTCAGTGGCAGATTTTGAAACCACCATTGTACGGGACATAGGTCCCAATGTTAAATCCTATTTGATTGGATAGAAATAAATGTAAGGCTAAACACGATTAGTCGGACTATAAATACTATTTTTTGTATTTAGGGGAAACCGTAGTAGAGGTACTTTTTTGAAAAGCTGTGTAAACATGGCTCGATTGGTTAGACCCGCCAATATAGTCAATTAGAAGCGTCAGTTCAGTGCCACATTTTAAAATAAACTTACTGAAGGAACAGTGCGTTGAGATCCAGCTCATATTTTTCTAAATACAAGCCTGGGACAGAGGCGGATCGGAATTTGTGCCATAATTTGTGCCATTATTCATCGCTAGTCAACGTATCTGTGTAATATTTCCATGAATTGTGGTAAGCTTGATATATTCAATATCTTTTTAATGAAAATTGAATATAAATTGATAATTTATGTCTGTATATGAGTGTGGTTCAGTAGCAAACATGAGGCCAAGAATAGATATTGCTCCAACCTGAACCAAACTTGTCGGAGAGGAGTTTAACTACCTAGGCCTACATGGAATTACCAAATAAAACACTGACACCTATCTTATTGTATAGAAGGACTTACAGCCGAAATTGCAGAGGCGTAGTAACCATTAGGGAGGGGAATACTGGTGTAAATTGTTTCAGATGAAGATAGCAGTTGGCCTACCGCTCTGAACTCAGTGTTTGTTATGTATTGTGCTCAGTGTGGAAATAGAGTATAAATTAGTTCTGAAGTAGGAGTTACAACCTTCTTGTTTCAGGGACTGCGGTCCTAGTTATTGAAGCAGCACCTGGTCTGAGTTTTGCTGAATCCAGAGGCTGACAGCATACTCCTTGGTCCAGATAGCAACCAGTGAGGTGTCTCCAGAACACAGTGAAGCAATTGAGCAGAGGAGTCTTTTCCTGCCGCCATCACGAAAGATAAGCTTCTGTGGCCAGAGGAGCTCAACATTATGTGTCCCCCTCTAAAATTGACTTTGTATTAAATAAAGAGGGGCAAGTAATTGTTTTAATGCCAGGAACTGAGAACATCTCCAATACTAGTTCCAACAGAAACAAACACTTGAAGTCGTGATGACAATCAACAACATAGCTTGAACAGCCAGTATTACCTCTTAGTCCCACATCACAACTCACACACATAGAATACTAATAATAATATATGTCAATACAAAGATCATATCTATAAACTGTGTACATAATACTTGTAATTACATTTTATTATGTTTCCTGGTTCACTGTGTAGTTGAATCAGGATCTTTATTATTGAAAGAACTTAATACATATATTTTTAATCTTTAACACTTGCCTCATTTAAAATAATCTTATAGAGTGTTATATGTATGTGAGAGTGACAGTGGTGTAAAGTGTTGTGGAATAATTAAATGGTTTATCTGTCTGTTGTTGTTGTGACTTACACTTTATCATTTTCATAACCCTAGACATTTAACGTAGTCATCACAATATTCCAGAATAATTCTGACTGAGGTATAAATGTGGTAGCAAGTAAGGTTATCTGTAAAACACTACACCTATTAGATACAGATACCTTCACAGCTGATCTCAGTCAGTACACTAAGTCCCCTATAAATATTTATAACATCCCATTTTACCACAGATGGCACCCGCAACCCTGTTATTTGGGAGGCCAATAAAAGGTCCATTGGAAGCCTTGTTAAGGACGTGGACAGATAAGAAGGCAGAAGAGACCATTACCTCCTCATATCAATATGTGACCGAGCTGACCACTCGTCTTAAAACTGGCTGGAAACTTGCAAATGATAATCTCAGACAAGCCAGGAAAAAACATGCTGCTTATTTTAATAAGAAGGCAAAAGACAGAGAGCTCACCGTGGGAGAGAAGGTGCTTCTTCTATTACCCGGTAGCAGTAACAATTTGCAAATTGGATGGCAAGGTCCATATACAGTTCTAGAAAAGGTGTCTGGAACAAATTATAAAATTGATAAGAAGGGGAAAGAGAAAATCTATCATGTGAACCTTCTAAAGAAGTATCTGGACAGACAAATCCTGAAAAGCACCCCTTTACTGACCTTGGCTATCGCAACAGAGATGAAAAAGGAACCACTCGCCTCTCACGAGTACCCCCTAAAACCATGTGAAACACCTGCACAGGTGAAAGTCAGTAAGCACCTGACTAAAAATCAGAGGGAGCGGGTTCAACAGGTTCTGCTTAAACATACAGACGTGTTAACGGATAAACCGCGGCATACCAATTTGTTGGAAAACGATATGAAGTTAATAGACCCAACACCCATCTGTATGAGAGCCTATTCGATTCTTTTTGCTAAGGAGAAAGCTTTAAAAGAGGAGATTGAGTATTTGTTGAAAGAAGGGATTATTTCTCACAGTGAATCTCCGTATAGTTCTAGTGTGGTTTTGCTGAGAAAACCCTCTGGAGAACATCGTCTGTGTATAGATTACAGAAAACTGAATGCTGTCACAGAAAATCAGGTGGATCCATTACCTGATACAACGCAACTATTTGCCAGGCTAGACAAGGCAAAATATTTTTCTAAGGTGGATCTTAGCAAAGGCTATTATCAAATTCCAGTAAAGCCTGAGGTTCGACCTTATTTAGCGTTTAGCACTTCGGAAGGACATTATGAGTTCAACATGTTGCCGTTTGGGTTGAAAAATGCTCCGAGTGTGTTTTCTAGGATGATGCGAAAATTGTTGGATCCACTGAATAATCCATGCATCACCAATTTTATGGATGATATCCTCATTGCTACTGAAACATTTGAGGAACATGTTAACTCTTTGGCTATGCTGCTTGATAGACTCAGAGAGGCTAACGTGACTGCTAGACCAACAAAATGTTGTATTGGATGCAACGAGTTGGAGTTCTTGGGACATACGGTACATCAGGGTAGCATGACCCCGGACCCCAAGAATCTGGAGAAATTGCAGAGAGCACCTAGGCCACAAACAAAGAAAGATGTGCGATCTTTCGTGTCGTTGTGTGGATTTTATCAAAAGTACATTAAAAATTTTAACTCTATTTCTGCTCCTCTGACTGATTTAACCCGTAAGGGGCATCCAGATAAAATTGTTTGGTCCGCACAGTCTTAATTGGCATTTCAAGAGTTAATGGAAAAACTAACTAACAAGCCTATTTTAAAATTACCTGATTTGACTCAGGAATTTGTGGTGAGAACTGACGCAAGCAATGGGGGCCTGGGGGCTACTTTGTTGCAAAGGTCCTCTTCACCCAATGGAGAACTGAACCCAGTCGCGTATGCTAGCCGCAAGTTGAACAAAGCGGAACAAAGCTACTCCACAAGTGAAAAAGAATGTCTAGCATTAATCTGGGCTGTACGAAAGTTCCAAGTCTACCTCTATGGCAGACCATTTGTGATCCAAACGGATCATCAGCCTCTCGTATTCTTATCACAGGCAAAGCATGAGAATGCGCGTTTATTAAGATGGTCATTGCTCCTACAGCCATATTCATTTACGATTGAATATATTCCCGGGTCACAGAATGTGGGTGCCGATTTCCTCAGTAGGCATCCCTGTGATTCAAATCAGAGTATTCACAAGGCCTAAGGAGAAATTTGATCAATGTGTATCACTGTTTTTGGAACTTGCATCAGTGCATGTTCTCAAGTGGAGAGATGTGTGATGATGTACATTGATACACCGATAAAATTATTATTTATAAGTATAAAAATAATGTAGAAATAAAAAGTGGAGTTAGGAAGCTTCTTCTTCGCCCACGCCGCAAGCGCGTTGATTTTAGCAGACCGTATTGTGGAATACAAAAAAACCGTCCGCACGCGTGGTTTGAACCTAAAACCTAGCGAAAGCGCGATATTGTCGTTAGTCGTTTGAAAATACGACGCAAAGTCAAAAAAAAATGTTCGGAAATTTGGTCACGCAGACAACCTTAGCTCTTATATAAGTGACGTATTTCTGACGTACTACGGGAGATTGTCGTTTTTAGTTTGAAAATAGCGGTAGAAAGAAGTGAACAGGTAGTAGTTTCTAGATTTCAAGACTAACATGGAAAAAGGATATGGAATTTTGAACCATAATACCTAGGCCCATAAAACTTATATATTCGAGTGCCATAGTGTCTCCTGACCCATAATATGTTTTCATTTACACTATAGTCCAACTAACAGCTAAGATATGGTCATAATACTAGATAGTCACAGACACAGTGACAAACACACTGGTGTTCTGACATTCGCTATCGGTAACGTATTTTTGCACGAGTTGTTGAAAAAGAGACATGAGAGGATAGGTCAAAGTCCAAAAGAGGGGAACGTTAGAACGGAGAGGTACATGTAATATGATTTGGAGGGGAGTTTGAAAGGGGGAAAGATATTATGGGATGGCTCAAACTGAATATTTTTTTTTATTGTTAGGCCAAAACCAAGTCTATTTTTGGTAAATGCCAAGTTCGGACGGACAGACCGACAGAAGTACACTAATACTGGACCGAAATTGGACCTTAGTTTTAAAAATTTGAATTGAGAACCTTAGTAGTAGATCTCATTGGTCGAAACAGTTTAGGTTACTGGGAAAGTTGAAGGCTCGGCGCCATTTGACTAAGACTGTTCATAGAAGCAGGACGCTTGATGCTGAGAAGTGTGACGTGCCTTGAATAAATATATAATTAATAAAAAGTATAAGGATGCAATAGTCCAGCAAGCAGTACATCTGAGGTTGTGCTAATCAACGGTCCTGTGTGTATTCATTGAATTTGTGGTAAGACAGAAATTATTACCATTATTTATATTATTAATTACGTTGTTCGACTTGGGTAATGAAAAAACCATTACGACTGTAAGTAAAGAGGTCATTAGTAGACTAATACAAGCATATTTGTTGCTCCACCATGTTATCAAGCTACCAGAGAGGTAGTAGTAAAATATTTATAGGTTGTCAACAGAAATCATATCACCTATCACATTGTATGGAAAAGGATCATTGAGAATGGCAGAGGTGTTGCAGCCATTAGGGAGATGAATATGAAAACGTGTACAAAGTTTTACCTCATTTTATGGAGATGTGCTGAGTTGGTCAGAGAGATCTGATCCAGGTCTTTTAGGTTAAATATAGTATTGTTTGTAAATTTGGTGGATTATGTATTATGCTAAGACAGAACATAATTTTCATGTTACAGGGTTTTTGTCTGGCACTAGTCAGGTGCCAGATTCCTGAGTGAAGCAGTTATAATCCAGTAGTGATAGAGGTACACGCTGCCTACCCTATTACTTTTGGACAAGATCAAGAGTGGCTGTTGGCAGATCATACATCTATTTTCAATCCTCCAGTGCCAGATAAGTAAAAAAGCCCTGACACGAGGAGAATTTATCAACTTATCCACTCCAATAAACCTGAAATGTAAAATAAATAAAGACTTACTGTCAAGAAGTAAAGTGTATCAGGAGAAAAGATCCCTTGTGAAAAAGACTGGGCGTGATGTTAACACCCCAACCAGCCAGCTCATAACACTTTAGAATTAACTAGAAATTTAACAATACCATATATATATATATATATATATATATATATATATATATATATATATATATATATATATATATATATATATATATATATATATATATATATATGATTAAGGACAAATTGTCCTCTTTTAGTTATGTAATTATGCCTATTATTTATGTATAGATTAATTGATCACATTTGAGTTGCCAGTCCTAACCAAAAGAATCTTAGGTACAGGACTAATAAAGTTATAGAAAAAATTGTATATTACTCAACTTTAAAAAACGGTGTTAGTTGAGTCGATCATAAAGATTAATATTGGTGTTTGTGTAAGTAATTACCATCACACCACACTTTCATTCCCCTAGACATTAGACGTAGCTATCAGACATACTTGTCAAGAATAGGTCTGATTGAGGTCGTAGAGTGGTAGCAGAAAGGTGCTCTGAAAACTCACCAATAATTGTTATATTCAGAGGCCTTTACAGCTGACCTCATTCAATACAATGAAACAAATAACAACAACATTTCATTACATCAAAACCCACCACAGTGGGGAATGATCAGTTACAACGGAAGGAGTCAATTGGTGCACATTGAAGGAGGCTTGAATGCGCAACGATACGTCAATGAAATTCTTCGACCCCATGCCCTTCCACTTTTGGCTGCCCAAAGGTCTGTGTGTCAACAGGACAACGCCAGACCCCATTGTGCACGGTTGACCATCCAGTTCCTAACTGCCAACAACATTCTCACCCTTCCCTGGCCACCCCTGTCTCCAGACATGAGTCCGATTGAGCACCTGTGGGATGAGCTGCATAGACGTGTTTGTCGCCGAGACGTTGCTCCAGCCAATCGTCGTGATCTGTTCCAGGCACTCCAGGAAGAGTGGGCAGCCATCCCACAGGCCCACATCAGACGTCTGATCGCATCCATGCCCAGGAGATGCCAGTCGCTGATCGATGCAAGAGGAGGCCACACACCATACTAACGGGAAAGCCCATACGCGAAAAAACTCTGGTGACCCAGATGCAAAACAACTGTCAATTGATTGGTTGAACCCTAAGGTATTCTTGTGTGCAATTTGAACAATTAACTCATTAAATTAAAAAAGTTATTGAATGTCAAAGTTATGGCTATGTGTGTGCCTTCAGTAGCTATGAGTTTCTTTTTTTTTGAATAGTATATATATATATATATATATATATATATATACATATATATATATATATATATATATATATATATATATATATATATATATATATATATATATATATATATATATATATATATATATATATATATATATATATATGAGTCACATATTGCCTTATGTTTCTTTGCGTACCTGAGCTTTAATGTAAGTGTGCATGAAATATTGTATGTCAGCTGAACTGCATAAGAATGACTATGCGTTCGGAGGCTGTGCAAATGGGTGCAGGGAGAAAAGTGAAGAGATCTGACAGAGAAAGATGTTGGTTAGCCGGCTATAGAAGCCGTATTACATTTGAGTATGCTCTCTTTATGACCGCTAGGTTTTGTGCAGCATTGTTTTATATTCTAATGGCAGTAGGACTCGCTGAGCCAGCCATATGGTTATTGCTGTTGTTATTGAGTTCGTACGTGTAGCATTGTTATTATTAAAAGGGAGATTGTCAGCACGCCTTCGTGTTACGCTTAGTGTATGGCGTGACAGTTTCGCAGCTCAGTAGAAGCCAAATCTAGAGGGTAATGTCATGAAGGTTTAGTTATTATACTGTGACCACCGAGTGCCTCCTTGAGGGGTCCAAACACATGATAATCACTCGGTCTGGTGAATATGCAGCACATGGAAGACACTCCAAACGATTTTCGTTTCTGTCACACGAGCTGTGTTCGGCCGCGCGTAAATCATGCTGTAACAACACACCAGAACTGAGCAAGCCGCGACGTTTTGACCTGATTGCAGGTTTCAAGTGGTTCTGAAGCAGATCCCAGTATTATTTGCTGTTGATAGTGAGTCCCCTGGGCATGTAATTTTCCAGGATTGGGCCTTTACAGTCACAGAAGAGCGTGAGCATCAATTTGCCGACCGACCGCGTAGTACGGAACTTCTTTGCTTTCAGCGATGATGAATGTCGCCACTCCATGCTGGCTCGCTTAGTCTCTGGCTGGAAGTAGTGGACCCAGCATTCGTCACCAATGACTACACGGTGTAGAAAGCCACCTCCTTCAGCTTCATAACGTCGTAACAGTGTTTCACAATCATCCACACAACGTTCTTTCAGTTCCGGGGTGAGTTGTTTTGGTACCCACCTAGCGGAGAATTTGTGGTACTGCAGCACGTCGTGAATAATGTGGTGCGCCGAGCCATGACTGATCTTCAATTTTCCAGCCACCTCGTCGATTATTACCTGCCGGTTTTCCCGTATCCCTCGTTCCACTACAGTGATAGCGTCAGGCGTAGTCGCAGGGTGAGGCCGGCCGGAGCGAGCTGCATCAGTCACAGTTGACACCCCACTTTTAAACGTTCCGTGCCACACATAAACCTGCTGAAGCGACACACAAGCGTCCCCATACTGCCTCTTCATCCTCCGATGAATGTCTGCTGATTTATCACCCTCACTACCCAAAAAAAACGGATAACTGCACGCTGCTCTTCTCTCGTACACGCTTTCAAGGTGGCGGCATCTTGGCTATGGTTTGCTGACGTCATAATTTCCATCAGGAAGACGGGCCTGCGCGCACTGGTACCTCAAGCGGGAGGGCATAACATATATGTTGTACAACCGTCTTTTTTACTGCAATATTAAGGTTATTTTTTTACTCCCCCTGGTGTGTATATATATATATATATATATATATATATATATATATATATATATATATATATATATATATATATATATATATATATATATATATATAGTGAGGTAACTCCGTAAATTCCCTTTTGGGAGATTTAGTTCGGTATTTTAGTTTATTATTCTTGTGAGTTCTCAATTATGGTATAACTGATTTGCATAGTGATGTTTTAGCGATACGGTTAAAGAAGGGTTTATGGGTTTTGAGCTTAATCAGCAAAGGGAGACGACTTTAAATTACGTCCTTTGAAAGGTTTTAGTGAGTGATCAAAATATATACACACGAGAAAAGTTTTGCGAAAGTGAATAATTTTAGCAGAGAATGAAAAAGAATGTTAAATGAGGAAAAGATTGGGGAGTCTGATTTTAGAGGACGAACAAGGTAGACCGGCGAAAGTCATTGCTGTATTGAAACTGTTGTGTAGTGGAGAACGCTAGCTTGGATGATATGCTGTGGCGAATAGGCCACTGGATGTGGTTGGCTTCTGCGTTATACAGAAAACTATGTTGCCCTGCCATCGAGCCGTTCCCGTTTAGCCACCTTGATAGATATAGGTGCAGATTGATTTTTCTTTCAGCCGATGTTAGCGTGAGGTCTATACATCTGAATGTAACATCATCATCATCCTATTTGTTCGTTAGCACTGTGGAGAATCTTTAAGTGGTTATATTAACTATACATGATCTAACTGACTGCCTACTGTCGGGTACTGAAACGAACTAAACGATAATACAACACCTCTCTCAAATATTTGCACATCCGCTGGTACGGCCACACGGATTGTTCTAGTGCCGAGTTGACCAGCCCGCACTAGGCAGAGAAGTAAACATAAAGAAATATTCAAGTCAGCACAAAGAACGTCGTATGTCAATATTCAAGTCAGCACGAAGAACGTCGTATGTCAAGATTCAAGTCCACACGAAGAACATCGTATATCAGTAGTCAAGTCAACACGAATTGGACCCTGTCAAAGCAAATACCACGAGAAGATGCTGTCTACGTCGGAAAATACAAGTTTACTCAAATTTTCTTTTCACCTTGAACCAACTTGAATTGTTCCTACAACGTGCACGAACAATCCAATTAAGGCATGCCGATCGCGAACAAATAGATTAAAACTATACAACCGCGGTAGATTACAATATCGTGTGCAAGGCAGTCATACTATGTTAACAAGATACAAGTATTCCAAGCAAGCAAGATAGTAGTTTAGCTCTCGAACATTTTTAGAATAGTTAACTTAAACTTGTCTAGGTAACAATTAGTTACACATGCTTTTATCTTGTTATTTCACATCTGCTTATATTTTGATTACATTTAAAGGTTACCATTACATTTTGGACGGTACACATCAGTGTACATTGCATGTATAGTGTGGTTAGACGTTCTCTTTTAGGTTATTAATACAATACTTTTTACAGGTATTTCACTAACAATAACACTTACAGGTCCAGTAGCATGCAGCAGCAGCAGCCAAATCTGGGCGTTGACCCGAACGTCGCTGTCATGCAGCAAGTAGTCAGAACCCTGGCAACCATGGAAGGTAATGCTAGGTTTCAAAACATCAGAGGCATAATAACGCCTTACTCTGGTGACCCTAAGTTATGCAGGCAATGGCTCCAAGATATACATAAGTATTGTTCTTCTGCCAATATTGAGCAGGCAGGTTACAAACAGGTTGCATACCTAGTCACGGATTTTATAAGAAGGCGGTTAGAAAGTTTTCCAAACGAAACATGGGAAGAGATAAAGAAAGAACTTATTAGATGTTACTCACAGATTATGTACAGCGCATATGCGTGGACGCTTCTCCGCCAGATACAGCATCTACCACAAGAATCTGTACACATGTTTAGTGACAGGTTGTTGAACCTCACAGAGGAGGATTTCATGGGGCAAGATATAAATCAGCAAGAGGTCGAAAAACAACTAGTCGGTATATTTGTAGATGGGCTAAATGGAACACCGATAAAGTTGCACTTAATTCTAAAAGATCCCCAGAACTTGAAACAGGCTATCACACTAGCAGTGGAGGAAGAAGATGTGAGGAAGTGGCTGGATCTAAGACTGGGAAGAGCGAGGACGTACGAGGAAAGGGAAGAAAAGCCCATGGAGATAGGGTTCTGTCAAAGAAGGGGACTATCATACAGAGGAAGAGGGAGAAATGCACCAGAGGTAGCAAGAAGGGAGGAACAGAGACCACCTGTGTGTTACATCTGCAACAGAGTCGGACATAAGTCCTACTCATGCAGATATAAGCCGCAAGAGCCTCAACAGCTGGTACGTCGGGTTGAGACCTTCAACCGAACATGCATTAGACACACAGCCACCTCGACCGGTGACTGCAGAATATAACCGCACAAGAACTCACAATATTTCCAGACATAACCCGGACGCCATCAACATGCATGGCAGAGTCCGACACACAAACACATACACTCAGGGAAACACGAGACCGTTGTGAGAAGGGGCAGAAGAAGGTCTCAACAACCAGACGAGAGTGTCAAATGTTATACGGCGAAAGAGTAAAACAGTAGCAATAGGGCTACGACGCCGAAACATTGGCATAGTGTTGCGTGATAAATTCTCGCAACATCGTTTTTTACAATATCTATTTTATAACGCAAGGGCAACAACTGCTTGAAATTTATAGTCACTTTTCTCGGTAAGCATTTGTCTTCTCGCGTTGGTATCGAATGCAGTTAAGTTTTGAGCTGTGGTCATTTTGCGCTGGACTGCGCATGACTTGTCTTGCTTTTTGGTCGATTGGTTTCCGCCCACCACTAGTGGAGTGAGCGATTTGGAATGGCGAAAGAGATGCCTCGTTGAAGAGGGGATCTCCGCTATTTTTTGTTCTGTCAGGGATGTGTAGTCCTCTTATGGATATTTCGTTTATTCGGGATAATACCTCTAGTGTATTTGCACATGCCGGGAGGCGTGATATTTCTATATTTCTTGAAAACAAGGTAAATTGACTGTTTTCATTAACTCTATCGATTTTGGGTCGTGAGCGATTTCGATTCATAGCCTGTCTTCGAAAGTCGTCGTCACGAGATGTTTTTTCCCAGCTCACATGTCGCTGCATTGTACTGCATCGGTTGATGCATGTACCAAGGACCATTACTTGCTACTTTGTTAAATGAACTAGGTTTGGAAAACCTTTATTATCTAGAGGATATTTTTGAGGACATTATTTATACTTCGGCAGACGTGTCTGTCTTGCTGAAGTCAGACTAAGGAGAGTGAACTGATCTCATACATCTGGTTATCTCCTGGCTGTTATAGAAAAGGATGGAGTTTTTCACCTGACTACATTTACAGCACTATGAAATATAACATGCATCTGACTCATCATTGTAATGCTGTCTACCGTCTATTGCTGTATTGAATGTTGCTGTGATAATGACTGTTTGATGTGCCTACATATTCGCGTAACCATTTTGTCACTGTGGCGTCCACAATAAATAATGGAGAAAAAACGTCAACGGCTGTTACAAGAATCATTGACTTTATACGTCGTGAGTTTACTGACGTCCTATGTGGATTGCCCTGTTATTTTTGTATGAACATTGTTTTGACTGAACACATCTGCACACCACACAAAACCAGACATGCGGATACCATCCATCATCATATGGCATCACGCATCATTTGGTGGCCATAAGCTGGTTTGATTCTGGTACTAGCAAACACGGGGTCCCTTACCCACTTCATTTTCAACAAGAATTCATCAGCATCCTTCAAGAAATTAACATTCTTCAATACAGTCAACATCTTCAAAATTTTCAAAGTACTCGGCGTTGCCCGGTAAAAGTCAAAATTTCAACTTTTTGACGGAAACAAGAATTTGACAGTACCCGGCGTTGTTACATGTTGCCGGATAACTCGGACTGCTGTTATCTTTTACGCAAGTCAAGCAAGTTGCTGCTGTCAAGGTTCCAGTGCTGTCGTTTTTTGAGAAGGTCAAGTGCCGGTTGAAACGGGTTGTTTTCTGAAGAAGGCCAAGTACCGATTTCCATCAACTTACTTTGGATTAGAAGGTCAAGTGCCGAAACAACTCAACACACAGTATTTCAGAAGCTCTTGTACCATCGTGTTAGCAGTGGAAGCAGTTCAGATGTGCCATCATCGTTGGAGCTTCGCTCTTTAGGACGTTGATTGACATCCGTTTTTCTGCTGTTCTACGATTGGAAGCCTATAAGTTAAGTGGCCTGTTTGTATGTAAACTGTGCCCTTATACTTCTGCTGAGTCTTCTGTGTATCATCTCATTCTATATGTTATATGTTTATATGTTATTTGTATATTTATATGTTTATATTTCAGCGGGTTCTCGGTTGGGTGGTGTCTCGGTTAGATTATGCCACGTCATAGAGGTCGTCTATTGTGAGCGTTTTCTGTAGGGTTTGCAAATTTCCGATACTGGAATTTGCTAAGCGACTTCTGTTGCTATTTATGTTAGCTGTGATGACATGTTTTAATATTGTTTTCGTTATTATTTCACATTCTTTAGTTTTGTTTTGATTTGTTTGTATTTGTTAGCCTACTCTTGTCTATAATTTAGTTTCAATCAACATTTTTGTTTATACACTGTGGTGTCATGTATTTTGTTTAATTATAGCGCAGATATCGTCACATTTTTTGTGATATGTCTTTAATTTCTGCTTTATTTTTAGTTGATTTCTGCGAACGTTTTTGTATTGTTGCTGATCTTTGTTATTGTTTACATTGTTATTGTTTACATTGTTTGTATTGTTTACATTTTCAATGTTTACATTCTGCATGTGTTTACATAGTCATTGTTTACAGTTATAGTAATTAGTTAATGGGCTATGCTAATGCACTGTTACTACTACACTGATGATAAATGAATGATGAATAGTGTCGTGCACTATTGAATGAGAAGTGCACTTATGATCAAGAATTGATTGTTGATATTTCATATACAAGTTCTTTGATTGGAGACTTGTTTCCCACAGAGACTGGGATAATATAAGGTGATGTGAATATACAAGTGCTTAATTAAGACTTGTTACACTTAGGTTTGAAATAAATTAGTTAATTATTTCAGGTTTTGGACTTATATATTACTCATCATGTCTACATTTGAGCACTTTATTGAGCAGGGTAAATTGCTTGGGAAGACTGGTGATAAGTTAGAAGAATTTGCAACTGCTCGATATGATAAAGCAATGGAAGCTGAACAAAAGAAACTGCAGATGGAAGCTGAACAAAAGAAACTGCAGATGCAGGTGGATGAAAAGAGATTCCAAATGGAAATGGAAAAACAAAAAAGGGAATCAGAAGCTGAGGTGAGAAAACTCCAGCTACAGCTAGAGGCTGAGAATAAAAGACTTGAAAAAGAAGCTGAGAATAAAAGACTTGAAAAAGAAGCTGAAAATAAAAGACTTGAAAAAGAAGCTGAAAATGAAAGACTTCAAATGCAGGCTCAAGCTGAAGAAAGGAAGTTACAAAGAGAGGCTGATGAGAGGAAAGCAAAAATGGAACATGAAGAAAAACTCTTAGCTTTAGAGTTGGAGAAATTGAAATTGACGAGCATGAGTAATGGTAATGATTCAAACAAGGGTTCATCTTCTGGGAAGGCTAATAATGATACTTTTAAGATTAAGTTACCAACATTTAGTCCTTCCAGTGATGACATAATGTTCTATCTGGACAGATTTGAACAAGCATGTACAGCTCATAACATAGACAAAGCAAAATATGTTTATCAGTTATCAGGGATACTGACAGGTAAAGCTCTAAGTATATTAAATATGGTGGATGAACCTGACAAGAACAATTATGAGGTTGTAAGGGCCGCTTTGTTAAAGAAATATCAGCTTAACGAAGACGGCTATCGTCTACAATTTAAAAACATGTTACCTGAAAATGGAGTTGAATTCTCCGAGTTTATTGCAAGAATACGCATTACTTTCTCACGATGGGTTGAACTATCTAAGACGGAAAAAACTTATGAAGGACTTATGGACTTAATACTTAGAGACAAAGTCATGTCGTCTGTCAATGAGTCTTTCCTTGCTTTCCTTCATGAACGTTAACCTAAAACAATAAAAGAAATGGAAGATTTCTGTTGCCAATACGTAACTGCGCACCCACACATAACCATGGGTAACTCTAAGGTGAAAGAAGGTTTACCAGTTGCTTCGGCAGGTCCGTATGGCCAAAACTTTGCTCGTAGATTCCAACAAAATTTTGATAGAAAGAGTAGCGGTAATTTCTGTCAAAATCATGGAAACCAATTTCATAGTGATTCTTCTTCGAAGAATTGGAGACAACCTGATAGTACTCGTTACTATCACCCTAATAATTATAAGCATTTCAAAAGAGGATATGGTAATAGAGGTTATTCCTGCCGAAGACCTCAGAACCAAACAAATAGATGTTCGCATCAATGTGAACATGATAGTAATCGTGGAAACTGGAATTCGAACCAGGATAACAATTACAATAGAGACAATAATAACTGCAGAGATAATAATAACTCTGATAACTTCAGAGGTAATAATAGTCGGGGTAGATCTCAACACAAAAAAAAGAGATATCAGCAGGCTAATGCTGTACAACAGGAAACTGAGGGAGCCTGTAATCATGTTGTTGATAGTAAAAACTCTGACGCTGTCACTGGTTCTGCTTTTGACTTTGAGAGAGCAAACAAATGCCCCCAATGCAGTACTTTATTCGAACCGGGTACCATAACTACTTTGAGTTGTGGTCACCCACTTCCCGCTCTGCCTGATGCTGTTGCGCATGACGGGAGGGGTTCTTTAATTCTACATAAGGGTCTTGTTAATGATACTCCGGTCTCACTACTTTTCGATTCCGGATGCACCACTATTGGTGTTAGACAATCGCTTGTAGATCCATCTTGTGCTACAGGAAGGGTTATTAAATGTGTCACATTTGGCGGCACTCTAGAAAAATATCCTACTGCTGTAATTCGCATTGCCACTCCTTTCTTTACTGGAGATGTGCATGCTTGTCTCTTACCTAATCCTATTGCGGACCTTATTATTGGTCGTATTCACGGAGTTAGGGAGTGTACCCCACAGCAGATTGCTGCTTGGGAAGATAATAACATGCAAGCTACAAATGCAGTAGTTACAAGAGCACAAGCTCTACAAACACCCGAAACTTCACTGAATAGTGATAATGAAGTTGATAGCCAAGATAGTCACTTAGTAATCACTCGTGACTCTTTCATAAAATTGCAAGAAGAAGATCCTTCTTTAAAAAAATTCTTCGTTCTTGCGAAGAAAGGTGATCCGAATCAGGATACAAATAGAAAATCTTGGATTGCAATGAGAAACGGCGTACTTGTACGTATGGTACAAGATTCGACTACGTCGGCACATTCGCAAATTCTTGTTCCCAAGAGCATGAGAGTGCAAATATTGCAACATGCTCATGACTCGCAATGTGCTGGACATATGGGTTTTGCCCGTACGAAGTCGAGAGTCCTTGCGGCTTTCTTTTGGCCTTTTGTCAATAAGGACACTCGTATTTACTGCCGATCATGCAAGGTATGTCAGGAGGTCAAATCTAGAGGACCACGACATGCTGCGCCTATCCAGGCTGCTGACATTCCTATTCGGCCGTTTCAGAAAATGGCCATAGATATTATTGGCCCTTTTAAGGTCAGGTCGGCCAGAGGACATCAGTTTATCCTTACATGTGTCGATATGTGCACACGTTGGCCAGAGGCTATTCCTCTTAAGAGCATATCTACTACAGATATCGCAGATGCTCTTTGGTTGATATTTTCTCGCTTGGGGTTCCCCAGAGAAATATTGTCAGACCATGGCACTCAACTCATATCTGACACTATGTCACAGGTAATGTCTACCTTACATATTGAACGATCTCTCAGTAGTATCTACCATCCTATGTCTAATGGGTTAGTTGAGCGTCTGAATAGAACGCTCAAGACTTTGCTTGGTAAGATAACTGAAGATCATCCTCAAGATTGGGACAGGGTTTTACCCGCGGCTCTCTTTGCCTATAGAGAAGTCCCTAATGAACACACAGGATTTTCTCCCTTCGAACTTGTCTTTGGCGCGCGTCCACGCGGCCCTATGTCTTTATTACACGATCTCATCACTGCCGATGATATTAGCGATGAAACTCAATCCTCATATGAGTATGTCATTGCTCTTAGACAAAAGATCATTGAGGCATGTAAGCTAGCAACTGCTTCATCAGAAATTGCTAAAGAGAAGGCAAGACAGTTTGCTAACAAGAATAGATGTCTACGACAACTTTGTCCAGGTGACAAAGCATTCGTCCTACTCCCCAGTAGGGAAAATAGACTTCTTATTGCATGGAAAGGTCCGTATGCAATAGTCTCTCGGATTTCCGATGTTGACTATGTGGTCGATATTGATGGAAAGCATAAAACTTTCCACATAAACATGCTTTCGGAATTTCACGAACGTCCGGACTATTTGCTGCCTATTTTCCAGGCAACGGATGATGCTCCTGCACCTCACGGTCATTATTCATCCCTGTCTGTCATACAGGATGAGGAATCTACCTTCTCAGATGTCAATCTTCCCCTTCCAGTGGTTCCATTACATTCCACGGAATCTTGGAAAAACGTTTCTGTTTCTCCTAATCTTTCTGGTGACGAACATCGACAAGTCTCGTCGATGTTACAAACATTTCAGGATGTTCTCACTGACATTCCTGGACACACAGATGTCATAGAACATGACATAATTCTTACCGACAATAATCCAATTAGGGTTAGACCGTATCCTATTCCTATACACTTTCAGTCGCAAGTGGAAAAGGAATTGGATGAAATGATTCAATTAAATATAATTGAACCATCGACTTCACCATATTCTTCTTCCATGGTTATTGTCCGGAAGAAGGATAAGAACATACGAATTTGCGTTGATTATCGCAAATTGAATCAGGTCACAAAGTTCGACGCTGAACCGATGCCTTTGTTAGAAGATCTACTGATTAGACTTTCTAATTCTAGATTCTTCACTAAACTTGACTTGTCTAAAGGTTATTGGCAAGTGCCTTTAGCAGAGCATGCCAAACCTCTTACTGCTTTTTCTACACCTAGGGGTCTATTTCAATGGAATGTTATGCCTTTTGGTCTCATGAACGCCCCTGCCACTTTCGTTCGCATGATGCGTCGAATTCTGTCACATCGTTCGGATGTCATCGCATACTTAGATGACATCTGTCTCTTCAGTGATACCTGGGAAGATCACTATTTAGGGTTATATGACTTACTGTCCACTCTACGTGAGAATAATTTGACAGCGAAACCTTCTAAAGCTTTTGTTGGTTTTGGTGAAATCTCTTTCCTGGGTCATCGTGTTGGTCATGGTCTCTTGAAGACAGAAGACCACAATACTTCCAAAATACTGAACATCTCTGTTCCTAAAACGAAGAAACAAGTTAGGAGTCTCTTAGGTTTAATTCAATTTTATGGGAGATTTATTCCAAATTTATCTTCGATCATGGCACCTCTATCAACATTGTTGAAGAAAGGTTCGCCTAATCTGGTCCGTTGGTCTGAAGAATGCCAATCTTCACTAGACCAAATCAAGAATATATTTTCTTCTCCTCCCATCTTAAGATTACCTACTCTTGATAGGACTTTTGTTCTTCGGAGTGATGCTTCATCCACTGGGATTGGAGCAGCACTGATGCAAGAATATGCAAATACTCTGCATCCTGTTATGTACATTTCTAGAAAACTAAATGCGGCAGAGAGGAACTACTCGGTTTTAGACCGTGAGTTGTTAGCGATGGTTTGGTCAATTCTAAAGCTACAAAGATTCCTCCTGGGCGCACATTTCATTCTAGAGACTGATCAGAAAGCTCTTACAGGTATTCAGACTAAGAATTTGAAGAGTTCGAGATCCACTCGATATGCTATAGCTCTTCAACCTTTTCACTTCACGGTACGAGCTATCCGTGGTGCGGATAATGTGATGGCTGACATTTTGTCTAGATGCCCACATGACTCCAACTAATACTTCTGTCCTATATTTCCATATATTACAGAGTCATAACACACCTATATTTCTACAATAGATTAGCACATCTGTACTTACTCTATATGTACACACTATCGTGCTTTGTTGTCATCTTCTTCTGTTCGTTTTTTAAGATGATAGAGGAGGACTGAGTAGTTAATATAAGGGCCGTTAGTTTACTAAACAGCCACAATTATTAATAATGTATTGTACCTTATGAAGCATATTAGTTATTAATTAGCATTATATTGCTTGTACTTTCTCAGAATGTCATTGTTGAGCTGAGGACTTACCTTACTAGTATCAAGCATGACGAGTTCTAGATTGTGTACTTACCCTCGGAATACCAGAGCATATGTCCTGGATCGTCATGTAGTTTAACTTTACTATGTACTTATGTCATTACATGTCAAAGACTTTACTATTTAAATTTTCCTATTAGATTTGTACATCCATTTTTAAAGACAATATTAGAGTATGCTGTTTAATGATGATTATGGTAACTTGCATACGTATATTGTGTTTACATGCTAACGTGATGTGTGTTGGTGACACCTCCCCGATGTGAATATTTTTTGAGACATATTTATTTTTCTGTTGAGGTATATCCTCACCAGACACTCTATAATTAGCCTCATGTTAGGCAATTTAATTAATTATCAGCGCATAATTCGTGCGTTTTGAGCCGCTTATCGCATGCTCTTTGATATTTAAAAAAAAAATATGTTCCACATTTTTTTTTAATCGGGAGGAGGTGGTGATATGTTGCGTGATAAATTCTCGCAACATCGTTTTTTACAATATCTATTTTATAACGCAAGGGCAACAACTGCTTGAAATTTATAGTCACTTTTCTCGGTAAGCATTTGTCTTCTCGCGTTGGTATCGAATGCAGTTAAGTTTTGAGCTGTGGTCATTTTGCGCTGGACTGCGCATGACTTGTCTTGCTTTTTGGTCGATCGGTTTCCGCCCACCACTAGTGGAGTGAGCGATTTGGAATGGCGAAAGAGATGCCTCGTTGAAGAGGGGATCTCCGCTATTTTTTGTTCTGTCAGGGATGTGTAGTCCTCTTATGGATATTTCGTTTATTCGGGATAATACCTCTAGTGTATTTGCACATGCCGGGAGGCGTGATATTTCTATATTTCTTGAAAACAAGGTAAATTGACTGTTTTCATTAACTTTATCGATTTTGGGTCGTGAGCGATTTCGATTCATAGCCTGTCTTCGAAAGTCGTCGTCACGAGATGTTTTTTCCCAGCTCACATGTCGCTGCATTGTACTGCATCGGTTGATGCATGTACCAAGGACCATTACTTGCTACTTTGTTAAATGAACTAGGTTTGGAAAACCTTTATTATCTAGAGGATATTTTTGAGGACATTATTTATACTTCGGCAGACGTGTCTGTCTTGCTGAAGTCAGACTAAGGAGAGTGAACTGATCTCATACATCTGGTTATCTCCTGGCTGTTATAGAAAAGGATGGAGTTTTTCACCTGACTACATTTACAGCACTATGAAATATAACATGCATCTGACTCATCATTGTAATGCTGTCTACCGTCTATTGCTGTATTGAATGTTGCTGTGATAATGACTGTTTGATGTGCCTACATATTCGCGTAACCATTTTGTCACTGTGGCGTCCACAATAAATAATGGAGAAAAAACGTCAACGGCTGTTACAAGAATCATTGACTTTATACGTCGTGAGTTTACTGACGTCCTATGTGGATTGCCCTGTTATTTTTGTATGAACATTGTTTTGACTGAACACATCTGCACACCACACAAAACCAGACATGCGGATACCATCCATCATCATATGGCATCACGCATCACATAGCTTAAACAAAATGAGGCATAGAGTAACCAAGAGAAATAACACTACAGGAAGAACGGTACATGACAAACATCAACAACAAATGCACATAGGACATCAGAACGGGAAACAGATGGAAGACAAAAGAAAAGATAAAAAGAATGTAAGGAACAACAAGGAATGGGTACATAACAGCGAAGAGAAAAGAGATGGGCATACAGCATTTGAAAAACGATTATACGGATATAGATTCGAGAAGAAACAAATACAACTGAACTATCAAACGGACTATAATAGAAGGGAAAACAATACAGTACAAATAGAAGGAAATGATAAGAAAGAGGTGCGGAAGTCGGATGTGTCGGCCGAAAGGCGCAAATATCGCAGCTTCGCTGTAAACGGGCACAACGCAACCAAAGTCCTTTTTAGGACGAACGAGGTAGTAATAAGAAAGAGGTAACCAAAACAAAAGAAGAAAGAAAACATCGAACGGCCAGAAGGAGACAGGAAGCAACAGCAATTGAGCTGGCTCATACACCAGACCCATGTTCATGTATTGCCAAAAAGAGAAGCACGTTCTGTACTCACATTGGAATGTTCGCCGGGAACGTCATGCCATTTGGGCACAAATGTAGTCCTGCAACCTATATGGCGCTAATGGGCGAAGTCCTTAATGGGAAGCAGAATTTAGCTATGGCGTATACATCCTGGTACACACGTCAGGGTCGGTTCAGAACCATCTAGAACACGTGACGAAAGTTTTCGACAGACTGAGAATTCATAACGTGAAATTAAAGTTGACTAAATGTAATTTCCTCCAGCAAGAAACCAAGTACATAGGCTTTTTGATAAACAAGGATGGAATCAGACCGGTTGAGGATAAAGTCATGGCCATTAGGAAAATGCCTCCACCAATGAATGCCAGACAAGTACGTGGGTTCTTGGGAGCGTGCGGATATTTTAGGAAACACGTGATTAATTTTACAAGAGCGGCAGAACCTCTAATCAACTTAGTTAAGAAATATGCCCGATTCAGGTGGACAGAGGAATGTCAGAGGGCTTTTGACTATCTCAAGGAAGGCTTAACGGAACTTCCGTTTTTTTTGGCACACCCAGACCCGGACAAGTCTTTCATTTTGTACACAGACGCTTCGGGTACAACTTTGATAGCGTGTTTGGTCCAGCCAGCAGAAGACGGAGAAGCTCAGATGATATCAAACTTTGGGAACGAGAAACCTATTGTTTTTCTCTCGCATAAGTTCAACAAATCCCAGATGACATGGCCCCTATTGAGAGAGAAGCCTTTGCAATATACTATGGGACACAGAAGTTAGACTATTATCTGAGGGGAACATCGTTCATAGTCAGGACAGATCACCGGCAATTGCGCACATGGCTCATCAAAGTGCCGAAACAACCCCGGAAGATACAAACCTTGGGCGTTGAATCTACAGAATTGCAACGTTACCATTGAATATATGAAAGGACAAGATAACTCTTGTGCAGACCTTCTATCCCGAATACCATACAGAACAGGATGTGACACCAGAAATCAGTGAGCATTTCAGACATATCAATCAATCAATCAATACCCTTTAGCTCCTAAAAAAGCATAGGCCTTCAACAAACACATGCCAAGTCTTCCTGTCCTGTACCATCCGCTCAAGTTCTTTCTATGTTTTCCTCATCATTTTTACCTCTGTTTCCAGTTCTCTTCTCCATGTGTTTTTTGGTCTACCTCTGCCTCTCTTTCCCTGTGGATTCCAGAACAAAGACTGCCTTGTAATGCTATTAACAGGTTTCCTCAATGTGTGTCCTATCCATCGCCAGCGTCTTCTTCTCAACTGTTGTTCCACTGGCACTTGTCTGGTTCTTGTCATCAATTCCACATTTGTGACTTTGTCATACCATTTCAGTACTTCTTGCGTAGGCAAGCACCCGTTTATAAAAGTCTGCAGCTTTTTGGTTGTTGTTTTTGTTGTTCTCCATGTCTCAGAGCCGTTCAATAGGACTGAATTCACATTTGAGTTGAAGATTCTTATTTTCTTGTTGGACTTGATGTCTCTTGTTCTCCATATGTTTCCCAATGCAATGAAAGCTCCTCTTGCTTTTTATATTCTTATTTTGATATCATTGTATATCCCTCCAACTTTGTCTATATTACTGCAAAGATATGTGTACGATTCTACATCTTTTAGTGGTGTTTCTTCAAGTTCAACCTCGTTATCATTTCTTGCATTTATTCTCATAATCTTTGTCTTTTCCCTGTGTATTTTCAGGCCCACTGGTTGTGACCTCTCATCGAGTATTTTCATTTTCTCTTTCATCTGATTATGGTTATGGGACAGAAGAGCCAAGTCATCTGCAAAATCCAGATCATCAAGCTGTTAAGTCAGATTCCACTGGATTCCATTTCTGTTGTGTAATGTCAATGTGTTCATAACCCAATCTATTGCTAGTAAGAAAAGAAATGGAGACAAGAGGCATCCCTGTCTCACTCCCGTTCTAATCCTAAACGGTTCTGTAAGTTGTCCTTCATAAAGAACTCTGCATGTCATGTCTTCATAGGTCTTCTTTATTAAGTTAATGATCTTCATGGGAACTCCATAATGCCTCATCAATTTCCAAAGCGATTCTCTGTTTACACTGTCAAATGCATTTTCATAGTCTACGAATCCGATGTATAGCGGTGAATTCCATTCCAGACTTTGTTCAACTATTATTCTCAATGTGGGTATCTGGTCTGTACAGGATCTATTTTGTAGAAAACCTGCTTGTTCATCTCTCAGTTGCTTGTATATGGACTCTTTTAATCTCTCAAGGATGATTCTGTTTAATACTTTTCCTGGCACTGATAGTAACATTATTCCTCTATAATTTGTGCACTCTTGTAAATTTCAATTCTTAGGCAACTTGGCCAGATAACCTTACTTCCATTCTGCTGGTATTTCCTCTCTCTCTCCCAGACTTTGCTAAGTAGTTTGTATAATATCTCTGTAGAGGTATCAATATCCGTTTTGATGGCCTCTGCTGGAATGCAATCTGGACCAGCTGCTTTTTTATCTTTCAGAAGCTTTATGGCTTTCTTTATTTCTTCTCTACTTGGTCATTCACCGCTGATTTGTAGCTCCTCTTCTGCTGGCTGGATGTCTGGGGGATATGTTGAAGATGGTCTATTGAGAAGTTCCTCAAAATGTTCTTTCCATCACTTCATTTGTTCTTGTATATTACTAAGAAATTTTCCAATCTTATCTTTTATGAGGCCATTTGCTTGCTTATATTTCCCTGTTAGCTTCTTTGTGTTGTTGTACAGGTCCCTCATATTTCCTTTTGCTGCAGCTTCCTCTGCTTTTCTTGCCTAATCATCAATATATTTCATCTTGTCTCTTTTGATGTTTCTTCTTACTTCTTTGTTTGTTCCATTTATTTTTTACTTGTTGCCTGTGGTCTTCCGTATCTGTTTCATCTTCCAGCTGTTGGAGTACTTGGTATTTGTTAGATACGGTGATTGAAAATTTTTCTCTTATTTCCTGATTTCTTAGATATCCCACATTATACTGTTGTCTATAGCTATATGCTGTTGTAAATTTCTTGAGTTTTAATTTTGTTTTAGCCAACAGAAGATGGTGGTCTGATACAACATCTGCTCCTCTACATACTTTTACATCATGCAATGATGACCTAAACTTCTTACTTATGCATATGTGATCAATCTGATTCTTAGTTCTGTGGTCTGGTGATATCCATGTTGCTTTATGTATTCTTTTATGTGGAAATATGCTTCCTCCTATAATCATCCAGAGAATTTCAAAAGTAGTTGACCATAAACTGAGGAAAGAACAAGCGGGCTTTAGAAAGAACAGAAGATGTGCAGATCATATATTTATCTTCAGGAACATTATAGAGCAGTGCTCAGAATGACAGAGACAGCTGTACATTAACTTTGTTGATTTTGAAAAGGCTTTTGACATCATACACAGGGACAGCCTATGGAAAATTCTGAGGGCTTATGAAATTCCCAGCCGCATTGTTTCCATCATAAAAAGCCTCTATTCTAACTTTACGTGCAGTGTTGGACTGAATAATGTAACTTTCGAAGTGAAAACAGGAGTACGACAGGGATGCCCCTTATCAACAACATTATTTTTGACAGCCATAGATTGGGTGATGCGCCAGACAACAGAGGGCAGTCCAAGAGGAATTAGATGGACAACGTTTTCTACACTGGAAGACCTGAAATATGCAGATGACATTGCACTACTCGCGCATTCACATCAACACATTCAAGACAAAACCGATAGACTGAATAAGTATGGCCAGCAGGTTGGCCTGAACATCAATCTGAAGAAGACAGAGGTCATGACACTAAATGTGGGCAATCTTAAGCCATTAACAGTAAGGAACCAGAAGTTAGATGCTAGTAAGGCCGACCAAAAACAACTTGGCGGAGAACTATGGAAGCTGAGATGCAAAGAATGAACCAGAGTTGGGGCACTGTACGAAGGATGGCCGCCGACCGAGCAAAGTGGAATCAATTTGTATCTGCCCTACAAGACGCCACCAGGCGTGATGGCCGCTGACTGCTTCTGCGGTTGGCGGTTAAGGATCAAAGAAGAAGATGCTTCCTCTTATAGCTAGTTGATTCGAAGCACAGAAGTTTGCTAATACTTGTAGTTCCCCATTCTCGTTCATCATACCTAATCCATGCTTTCCCATGATTTCTTCAAAGCCAGTATTGTCTGTTCCTATTTTCGCATTTACGTCCCCCATCAAAATTGTGATGTCCTTTCTTTTCTTATTGTCCAAGACATTTTGTAGTCTGGTGTAAAAGTCTTCTTTCACAGATTCTTCTTTATCGTTTGTTGGTGCATAATACTGGATGATGTTTATATTTACTTTCTTTTTGGCTGATTTAAACCTTGCTGTTATAATTCGGGGTCCCATTGCTTCCCATTCTATAAGTACCTTCTGTGCTTCCTTGGACAGCATTAGAGCCACCCCTTCACTGTGGTGGGCCTTTTCCTCCTCATGTCCTGAGGACAACACCATTTCTCCTGTGATCAATCTCCTCTTCCCTATGCCTTTCCACCGTGTCTCACAGAGACCCAGTATTTCAATTCTGTAATTTGTCATTTCTGCTGCTACCTATGCAGTTTTTCCCTGTTCACACAGAGTGCGAACATTCCAGGTGCCAATCCTGGAGATTTTCATAGACGAAAAAAGGTTAGTCCGCAACCCAGACTCCTTTCGGCTTTCTCTAGGTTGCTTCATGCGCTTCCTTTCCAGAGGACCTTCTTCTGTCTTGGGCGGCTGAGTTGATTTCTATTCTTTATTTGACTTGTCCATGTTTGTTGAAGTTTTTGTGGTAAAAAGTTGTTTACGGGATGGCGTAACCAGCCCCATAACCCAACCCTCTTTAGTCGCTTTTTACGACATGCCTGGTTGGGTACAGTGTTACTATTCTTTGGTCCCCTTTCTGGCCCCGGTACCACACGGGTGATTTCAGACATATAAGTGTCATAAATTCGAACCGCAACCAACAGCAGATGGATTCAGAACTGGAGGAGAGGGAGATAGAGCAAATTGACGAGGTCGAAGTGTTTGACCTCCTCACGGAACAAGCAAAGGATTCCGCAATAGTCAACCTTAGGAAGAAAATTGAACAAGGATTCAGGGAGGCAAGATATTTTCTCATTAACGAACAGGATAAAATAATGGATTTCGTAGATCCAAAAGGTGATTGAGTTCCAAAATAATTCGTTCCGAGTCAGCTGGTTAAGAGGGTGTTGGAGGAGCTGCATGTTAATAACGGTCATTTTGGGAGGGATAAAACTCTGGAATCAATTAAGGCACGGTAATATTGGCCGACTCTAATCAAGGACTTTATACAACACGTGCAACGATGTTTAACACGCAAAACAAGAAACATGACTGAAATTAAGTGCCCAATACAAAGGATGGATATTCCCAAATACACCATGGAGAAGGTCAGCATTGACATCTCAGGACCATATCCGAGGATCCAGTCGGGATGCGAGTACATTATCCATATTGGGGACATGTTGTCCAACTGGCCAGAGTGCTATGCAGTAAGGGAAACGAAAGGGAAAACGGTGATGAATATAATGATGATATACTTCATACCTCGACATGGTTGCCCGTACACTATTGTGACGGACAACGGGACACAGTTTACAGGAATTGCGTTTCAAAGTTTTCTCGGGGAGATGAATATACAACATTTCAAAGCCTTTCCCTATCGTCGTATGAGTAATGGAAAAAACGAACGCCTCCATTCCACAATACACAATATAATATCGAAGTATATACATAACAGAAGTGGTGATTGGGATGTACATCTTCCACATGCATTGCAAGCAGTCCGGTCCAACACGAACGACTCTACCAGGTTAGCTCCATTCTACATGCTATATGGCAGGGAACCGGTACTACCAATGGACATGTTGTCGAAACCTAGGAGGAAGTACTACGGTGAAAGTCATATGGAGAATCTAATGATGCATAAGCATATAGCACACAAGATGGCAAACAGAAACATGGAGGTAGCAGCAGAGCGAAGAAGAGATAATGCGAACAAAAACGCGCCATTACATGTTTTCAATCCATGAGATATAGTGTGCCTCAGGGTGCAGGTTAGAACAGGCAAGTTCAAAGATAAATGGGACACCGGATGGAAGGTTACGTGCCCCAGTGAGATCATAGATAGCGACGGCTGTAGACCCACACCAGCGGGGGAACTGATATCGGAAATGCAGTTGCAATTAATGTTATATTTTTTGCCCTTACAAAACTCATGTCATGTTCGAATTTTTTTCTTTAAGTTATGTAAAAAAACTCTTACCGTTGTTTGGTTTAATTTTTATTAGTTCTACAGGAAAGTTACAAGATCCGTTCAAAAATTGCGCACCTAATTTTTGTTACAGCACAGCACAAGCGATGATATGTGCTATTCAATATTTTTGTTTGTTTGAATTAGTGTAGTGACTATATGTCCGCACGTGTGCGCACCTATTGTACACAGTCGCGAATAATTATTTCAGCGGCGTATGCTAATTGCAATGAGTTGGCTGCAACGAAACAAAACGACACCAGCGTATAATATATTAATAAACTAAACTGCATAATTATGAAAAGCGCAATGAATCTGAAATGCAAATTTATCACTTTGCAGAAGGTAACTGTTATATTGTACAGGCATTTTCGCAGAGAGGCTAAGATGGGTTGTTTATACCACGACATCCAAGAACCAGGTAGGAGAACACGAAAGGCCCTGGGTGTGGATAGAAGATCTTTTCGACGTTGGATACAACAGGACGGTGATTGTACAGAGGCTGCGGTTAAGCAAGGAAGGAAGAAAAAAATTGATGATTTTGACAAGGATGTCATTAGACGTTTGATTTTGAAGATGTTTAATGCCAATCAACTTGTTACTCTCCGCATGCTGAAAAGTCGGCTGCAAGCAGAATGCGATATTAACGTCTCAAAAACAACTCTTTGGCAACTTGTCAGAAGTGTCGGCTTCACTTTTAGAAAAACGTCTGGCGGAAGGAATTTTTTATGTGAAAAACCACATCTGGTTGCAGCTCGAAGCAAATACCTTAGGCAGATTCGTGAGAGAAGGCAAGACGGCTATGATATAGTGTATTTGGACGAATCTTGGGTTAATGCTCATCATACGAACGAGAAAGAATGGCAATCTGTTGACGGAGACCATAGAAGGAAAATTCCCAGCAGCAAAGGTCAACGCATTATATTAGCACATGCTGGCAGCAGACAGAATGGGCTTGTCCGTGATGCAGAGCTTTTTTTCAATCAAAGTCTGTAGATGGTAGGGACTACCACAGTGAAATGAATGGGCAAATTTTTCGAGATTGGATAGTGAATACACTCCTCCCGACTCTAGATAGGCCGTCTTGCCTGGTGATGGATAATGCGTCCTATCATAATGTTCTAGCGCAGGAGGATAAAGCTCCCACTTCGGCAAGCACGAAAGACGAAATCAGGAGGTGGCTTGTGAATGAAAATATCTTCGCTGACAACAGCTATTTAAAACCAGAGTTGTTGCAGCTTGTGAGACAGAGGAATAAGACAAAAGTGTATCTGATTGATAAAATCATCCAAGAGCAGGGTCATGTTTCTCTTCGACTCCCACCTTACCATTCTCACCTTAACCCAATAGAGCTGGTTTGGGCTAGAGTTAAAGGGCAAGTGGCCGCCCAGAACACCACTTTTAAAATGTGCGATGTTAAAGACATGACTCGTGAGGCCCTTTCACGAATAGGAAAAGAGTACTGGGCTAAATGTGAAGAACACGTGCTACAGGAAGAAGAAGATTACTGGCAGCGAGATGGCTTGCAGTTTATCCAACCAATAACTGTTGTGAACTTATTGGAGTCGTCCGATTCGGAATGAGGCACGTCGATCGCATTCCTTCGTTTGTGATAAACTAATTTCATATGCCAATCTATAATAACACATAAACAGTTACGATTTGTCATAGCTTCCTGATGATTTACTGCTATCATGGTTCATTATCAGAACATCATTCCTCGTATCAAAATCACGTGAACAACCAATCACACATTTAGGACACGCCTTTGAACCGTCTTGTCGCACAAATGTTGTGATTTACTGTAAGAATTAATGTTACGGGCAGATTTAGGCAAATGTTCCAAGAAGATCAAAGAAAATCGCCGTTTTGCAAATTTCGCGACAGCTGTGGATGTAATGATCGCAAAATCTTAACTGCATGGTAAATCTAAGACTGCATGCAAAAATTCATGTCCATACAACAAACAGTTTTGGAGAAAATCGACGCTTTCTGTGGGCACGAATTTCCGAACGGACTATAGGAGAGCACAAGTACATACGGAACCCAGGACAACATCTACTCGGTTCACCCCAAACTCCTAAAACTTAAAGGAATAAAGAGAACAAGAAATCACATACACCAGAAGAAGGTAGAACTCTGGTACGACAGGATACACAAGAAAACACGCAGTATGATAATTTTTAGGAGATACGACAGGAATAAGGAAGCAATGGAATAATGTTCAAAAAGACGCACTATACAAACATTCGAGAGCGGCAGAACAAAGGAGCAGAATACAAGAGCAGCAGCTATTGCAACAACAGGAGTAACAGAGAGAGACGAAACAACAAAGTGCTGGAAGTCAAACTCAGAACACATAGGATACATCAGACAAAGATTCAGATACGCAGTAGATGGAGGAGGATTGTCGTAGATTTACGATAGGTGAATTAAGACTCAGATTGGTCCCTTCTGAATAGACTAGAACATGAGGTGACTCAGTGAGAGAAGATATAAGAAAATAGTTTTCACGAGTGAGATGGTGGAAAAAAAGTAATTCTGTCCCTGAACTCGAGAAATCTCCCTCTCAGCCTATCTCTCTACAACAGAAAATGTATGTCAGACAGATTACCCAGTAATATAGATATACTCTATATCAACCACTCACAGACACGCGCACACAAGTGACGAACGTTTAGACGTACAGACGTGAAACTATATCTATGGAATATGAATATTTGTTTGGAACAAGCTGACCGACACACTTAAATAAGTTTATGTAAATTTTATTTTATCATAAGTCAATTCACCACAATACATAAAATAATCACATATAAATACACATAAGTTCAATGAATTACTAAGAGAATAATAGATTCATAGAAATAATCCTTTCCCCCTCTGTTTAGCCACGATCCTGTTAGGAGAAAAGTTATAGCCCCAGAGAGTCACAGATTTATCCGCTATGGTCTAAGATTTCCCTCTATGTTTAAGAACAGCGTTGATATATTAAATCTATTCTAAGAGGAAAATGTCATTTAGCAACAAACTTGCATAAAAAAATACAAAGTTATTAAATGAGTTATTACATGGAAGAATTATTTATCCTGCATTCGCTCGCTCTGACAAACAAACGGTGATCACAGAAACACACACAATCACCCTTACCTACAGGTTGCATTCGCCACCTCTGGAAAATTGATTAAAGGAACATGCAGCCTATCCGCTGTTGGTTGTCTGTCGAATCAAGCCCCAGCTTCTCCAACCAACTAATTAATCAAATGTTGGGAAGCGCTAGATTCGCTCTATTTTTAAGCAGGATGCTGTTAAATGTTACTTCAAATTTTGTCCAGGTAGGAAATAATTATGGAATCATCTGGTCACAGGGTACAGTAGCGGGAATTCTTCAATCATATATCGATTGTCAGGAAAACAAATTCTATTCAGGGTCAATCTTCTTCACAACACGTGGTCGTTATATAAGTACTGTTACTGTTTTGATTTAGTCGCCACCACAGGCCGATTGTGTATGAACTTTGACAACAAACAAGAACTCTGGATATTCGAATAGTCCAGTTATCGTTTATTCTAATAAGTCTTTTGGGCCAGTGCTATGTCCCTATCTGGGTGTAAACCACAAGGCTTGACAGTCACTTTGAAAGCCCTATAAGTTATTTAGAATGTTCTTTCTTTGTAGATAATATATTCAGTTCATAAGGAATGGAAGCCGCCGGTAAGGTTATAGGGTTATTGACCCAGAACTGAATAGGGAGAAAAATGCAAAACTTAACATCATATAGCATATTCCACAATCCTATCCTACCAGCGTAAAATATAACATAGTTATCCACTTCGGTTATAACTTAAATTATAAATTGCAAGCTTAGAGCTTGTCTTATCGTTTAAAACTCCCGTGAATTAAATTATATTCATAAAAATCAATCATCATGAAATAGAAATACATACGTATTTCGTCAATACTCAATGATGAATCAGTGCAGTTATAGGTTAGTTTAAAATATTCTCGACTGATTACTAGCAATTTAATTAAATTTATTTATAGCTGCATGAGTTTAAGCTAGAAATCATAATTTATTTGCTCTCCACTGTAACGCAGTAACTTTAGAGAGTATAACTGAATTATCATTTAATCACTCTGCACAGAAATTAACTAGTGAAATAAAATAAGCGATAACCACTTAAATCACTCAACCACTACTAGATATATTATTATACCTCAACACAGAACTACTAAGAACTATTTCTAATTCGACCAACTAAATGATGCTTCCAATAACAGAGATCTTAGGAATCGAAAGCTAGATGGCAATCGACCAACTAAATGATGCTTCTATCAACATAGATCTTATGAATCGAACGCTAGATGGTTCTAGTCTTGACTGCAGAGTACTGAATGAATTTAGTCTAAACTACTGGGGTTTATATCTTATGAAAAGAAATGATTCACTAATTCTCGAAAATCCGAATAGTCCCGTCTTAACACTTACATTAACTCAGACGTCGGCAAATAAAACTGCCAATGCGCGTTTTTACACCTACTGCTACCTTATGGCCGTTCCCAGCAATCCATGTGTTTCATATCACACCTATCACCGAGCAAACTTAGCCAGACGAGCCATGTCAGAGAAAAATGCTAGACGATTGTCTGCCATCTTATCCCTGTCGAGAACGAATTCACACGATTCGATCTCACCAAGGACTTAGCTTAACAGCAATAAAAATATGTTGCTAAATAAGAAAAGAATAGGCAAAGGTTTGAATGGGAGAATTATATTTTTCACAATCAAACGAATGCGAAATAAAGGATAAAAGAGCGATATTAGAGTAGAAGACACGGATAGAATAAAGAAAAGATATAGAAATTTATTAATCATAAATCTCTCTGCGACAAGGATAATAAACGAGGGATGAAGAGACGGTATACGTCATCAGACGATTCGTCGGATTATAGAAGGCGCCTAGCAAAGTTGAGACATGTAGAACAAGTGGGAGTGAGACGTAGGAGGAGGAAGGCAAGAAATAGTGGCGCAGCGGACAATAAGGAAGATATAGAGGCACTTTGCTAATATATTGACAGAAAATTTGAAAAATTGAAACAGGAGAAAAGTAATCATGGAGAAGTACAAGAGGAACAGGGCAGAATGACCAAGGGAATGGGTCAACGGAGAATAGACAGTGTTAACCATAGAAGGTCGGGGAAGAACAAAGAGGAAGACAGAAATAGTGATATAACAAAAGTAGAAGAGTTAACTGCACTTTGCGAAGATTTAGAGAGGAAGTTGGAAGAGTTAGAAAAGAAGAATAAAGAGGAAGAAGTGAAGAGACACGAAGCGAGTAGAAGTACAGATCGAAGCGAATACAGATCTAAGAGTATCTCTATACTATAGGGGCAAATAGAAGTGACAATAGAAGAAGAGATAAGGATCGAAGAGAATACCGATCCAAGAGCCGAGAGGCTAGTAATAGGAGAGATACGGGTCGATGATAATTCCTATCCAAGACTAGAGAGAGCAAGGACAATAGGAGAGATAATAGTAGAGATAGAATGAGAGATACGGATCGAAGGGATTTCCGATCCAAGAGCCGAGATAGGCTGAGGCATAGAAACAAACAGGAGAGTAGAGGTCGAGGTAGCGACCAATTAAAGAGTACAGAACCTGAGAGGAACTCAGTGAGTACGAGAAGTGAAAAAATAGATGATAGAGAGAAACAGAGGTAAACGGTTGATGGAGTAGTGTCATGAAATATTCTAATTCACATATATAAATTATTAGGTAAATATGAAGCCTAACAAATAAAATTAATAAAGAGAAGAGCAATGGTAAAATAACAGTGCTGTCACAAAGAATGTACTCGAAATCCCCCTTGTTTTCTGCTTCGTCTGCAAATTGTAACGCTTTCACGTTGATATAAAAGCTTACTGTATTATTACCCGCCTTCTTCAATGAAACGTGTGCTGTATTTCTTGGAAAAACATTAAGAGGCAGACTGCGTAATGACCTAAATTTTAAATTCCATTCATGTCTTTTTCTACATTACGTTACCAAAACGAACGAACAGATGGACAAAAGGATAGCGAGAAGGGAGAGGCAGAAAGCCGAACATTAAACACGCGTCGCGCGATACACAATTACTACTATCACGCGTGTAAGTCTACATGCACTAATTTTTTTTCAGACGGACAGTGATAAAATACACTACCCTTTCCCAGAGTTAGGTTTATAAATCATAACAGACTCTTATTAGAAAAGATAACATTAGATGGGTTTACGGTTGAAAACATAACAGTACCCAGACAGCACATCTTCGAAACAGGAGGTAGAAGAAATTGCATATTTTGAACGCAGCCACGTAGCTCCTTTAAATTAGTATTTTTGGGTTCCTTAGGGCTTGCTGACAAATAATATGTAAAACGTTACGCAAATAGTCCAGGAATTAATAAATTATACCCAAAATAAAATATTGGGGGTGCCTGACAGCATAAAATCATTTCTGCTCATAAGATTTTTTTTTATAACGTGTTTGAAAAAAAATTTACGTTACAGAAATAGCCTACCATGTAAACTCCAAATTGATTGGAGCGCAACAAATGAAAGCCTAACCACGATTGGTCGGGCTATAAATACTATCTTGGTTGTTAGGGGAAACGGGGAAAGGTAACATTTTTTCAAACACTTGTCGAAACGGGGCTCATTGGTCAGACTCGCTGATATACACACTTGGGAGCGTTAGTTCGAAACCACTTGTTTAAAATAGCTTGATAAAGCATCAGTGCGTTGAAGCCAGCATATATTTGGCTAAATAAAAGCCTGGAAGATAAGCAGATGGAAATTTGTGCCAGTTTGTGCCAGAATTCATTGCTAATCAACGTATCTGTGTTTATTCGTATGAATTGTGGTAAGCTTGAACCATTCAATATCTTTTAATGAAAATTGAATGTGAATTGTTGATTTATGCCTGTATATATATGTGTAGTTCAGTGGCCAACGTGAGGTAAAGCCTGTAATGCTCCAGCCTGAACAGAGGGTGTCGGAGGGTAGTAAAACGGCATGGAATGGCCAAATAGTACACTGACACCTGGATGATTGATTAGACAGAAATAATGCTGGAAGTGCAGAGGCGTAGTGACCATTAAGGATGGTAATGCTGGTATAAAGTATTTCAGATGAAGCTGACTGTTGGCCTAACGCTCTGAACGCAATGTTTGTGATGTATTGTGATCAGTGTAAAAAGAAAATATAAATTAGTTATGAAGTAGAAGGTACATCCTTCTTGATTTCAGGGACAGTGGTCTTGATGGTACTGAGCAGCACCTGGTCAGAGCTTTGCTGAATCCAGAGTCGGACAGCATACTCCTTGGTCCTTTTAGCTATCAGTGAGGTGTCTCCAGAGCCCAGAGGAGAATTCGAGCAGAGGAGTCCTTTCCTGCCGCCATCACGCCAGATAAGCGAATTGGCCAGCTGAGCTCAACATTATGTCCCCTCATCTTGAACTGACTTTTTAAAATTAACATTAAGAGGGGAATTTACTTGTCTTAAAATCAGGAACTGTGAACATCTCCAATACTAGTCCCTAAAGACAAACTATTGAAGTCATGATGACAAATACCAACAGAGCTTGAACAAAACAAAACCAGTATTACCTCATTTTACTACTACACAACTGACACACATAGAACATTTGTAATAATATATGTCACTACAATATTCATATTAAATACATTCTGTACATAACTTGTAATTTAAATTGATTGTGATTCCTGGTTCCCTTGTAGTTGAATCAGGACACATATTCATTCATGCCAGTAATGAATACATATTGTTATTTGAAAGTTTATCAGTGACTCTTTTAAGATATCTTTGTAGAGTGTTATATGTATGTGAGTGTCACAGTGTTGTCAAGAGTAGTGGATTAAATTAAATTGTTTATCTGTCTGTTGTTGTGACTTACACTTCACCATACTCATACCCTAGACACATAACGTAGCATCACACTATTCCAGAATAATTCTGACTGAGATATATAGATATGTGGTAGCAAGTAAGGTTATCTATAATACACTACTCTTAATAGATATAGATACCTTCACAGCTGATCTCAGTCAGTACACTAAGTTCCCTATAAGTATTTATAACATCCCACTTCACCACATATATTGGGGTCTCGCTCTTGGGATTTTGAATCTTTAACTATTAAAAATATTGGGGGTAATTCACTTCAGGGAATATAAGAATTAAAAGGTATCCTTGGGTGGAATTAAATAAGGTTGAGCTCACGGTGCCTGTGTTGTCCATTAGATATATAGTTAGAAATTGAATTGTTGGTTAGACATTGTATAAATTTACATAATAGACAATGGCGGACCTGGCCAAATTTCGATCTGCTGCGGTTCAGACTGCAAAAGAGTTAGGATTAGATGGGCAAGTTATGGTTGCCTATGTCACGACGGAATGTGACAAATTTATTGAACGTGAAGAAAGAAGGTTTGAAGCCGAAAGAAAGTTAGAGGCTGACAAGGAAATTAAGAGGTTGCAGATTGAGGCTGAGGCTAAGAAATTGGAGGCAGAAAGAGAAGACAAAAGATTAGCTGCAGAAAGGGAAGAGAGGAGATTAGCTGCAGAAGAGAAGAAATTAGCTGCAGAAAGGGAAGAGAGGAGATTAGCTGCAGAGAGGGAAGCAGAAAAGGAGGAGAAAAGATTACAAAGGGAACATGAATTACGACTAAGGGAGTTTGAGTTTCAAGGCCATGCTCCTGAAAATGGTGCCAGTCCCTTTGCCTCTGATGCTACGGTTACTCAAGGAGCCTCAACCTCAGCTATGAATTTTCATTTAGATCATTTTGTTGAGAAAGACGATGATATTGAGAGCTACCTAAATAGGTATGAACTATTAGCTACCACGTATGGGTTAGAGAGAGAAAGGTGGAGCTTAAAGTTATCTCAGGGACTTCGTGGGGCAGCTTATGAAGTTTTTGCAAAAATGAGCAGAGGTGATCAGGAAAATTATGACATGCTAAAGCAGGCTCTTTTGTTAAGGTATGAAAAGAATGCAGAGTTTTACAGGAAAAAATTTAGGAATGCTAAACTACTGTCAGGTGAAACCTATCACCAGTTCTCTGCACGAATAGAGACATACTTGGAGAAATGGACTTCTCTGGGGAAAACCCAAGATCTTAAGGAAATGGTCCTTATAGAGCAATTAAGAGAGTCCATGGCTCCAGACCTGAGAAAGTTTCTCATGGAACAAGGTGCAGAGAGGCTGGGTGAGTTGCTAAATGTTGCTGAAAGGTATCAAGCAGCTCAAGCAGAGGTAACAGGTAATAAAAAGAAACAGGTGGATAACTTTAGGGCACCACAGAACTTTAATAAATTTGATCCTAGGGATCAAAATAAAGGTAAGCACCAATTTGATAGGCCACGGTATGACAATAAAAATAAATTCCCACAATTCGATGAAAGGAAATATAATGAAAGAAAATCTTTCAACCAAGGAAAAAGGTGGTGTAAGAATTGTCAGATGGACAATCATGACACTGACCGTTGCAGAAGGAAACCTGTGTATATGGCAACCCTTCAGGTCAGGTCGACCTCAAGACAGGAGGAGGATATTATGTTAGATACCACTCCAGAAGAGATGAGGAAGGCACAGGCTGGAGATAAAACACTCAAGCCTTGTTTCAGAAAATTGTCAACTTGTCATACAACTCCAGGCAAGGGAGATTTCTACATGAAAAACAAGTTGATGTATAGGAAGACTGGAGCTAGATCCAATGGTCACGGACAGCTGGTTCTTCCAAAAAGATATAGGGCAGACTTAATAAGGAGCCTACATGTGAAACCAGATGGGGACCATGAGAAAATAGGTACCATCATTCAAAAGGTGGCTCACAATTATTATTGGCCCAAAGCAAGATGGGACATTGAAAATTTTGTAGAAAGGTGTAGCATAGCACATGAGGGAGCACCCACAAGTGGGAACATGGATCAGGACCTGGACACGCCCCGGAGCAAAATTAGGCCTGATAATAAAAAGAAAAATAGATTTGATAAGGTGGACCAAATGGAATGGGAAGCCCCTTTTCACGGACAAGCTTCACTTAACTGTTTTACAATGGCCACTATGCGGAGAGTGCAAAAGGATGTCTTACCCCAGGATAAGCCGACAATCCCTCAATCGGACTTAAACAAACTGGAGGAAGAGGATGTAGGGAGGAAATCTCTCATCAAGAATTTTAAGAGGGGAGAAAGCCCCAAAAGAAAAATTGGTAGCGGTCGTTTTGTGAATGATAATTCTGGGAGGAAAAATCATCACTATAAAGCTTCGAGTGGAAGAGACCATACCGGTGCATGGACAAATAGGTCCACACAATTAAAGGTCCATATGTAGCTTTGTTAAGAACGTGGACTGATGAAAAGGCAGAGGAAAACATTACATCTTCATACCAATATGTGAATGAGCTGACCACTCGGTTGAAAACTGGCTGGAAACTTGCCAATGAAAATTTGAAACAAGCCAGGAAGAAACATGCTGCCTATTATAACAGGAAGGCGAAAGACAGAGATTTGGCTGTGGGAGAGAAGGTACTGCTTCTTTTGCCCGGGAGTCAGAATAAGTTACAAATTGGATGGCAGGGTCCATATACAGTTCTAGAGAAGGTGTCTAGAACAAATTATAAGATAGATAAGAAGGGGAAAGAAAAAATCTATCATGTGAATCTCCTGAAGAAATATTTGGAAAGAGAACATCAGGAAGAGACACACTTGTTGACCTTGTCCATCGCCATGGAGATGAAAAAGGAACCACTTTCATCATTTGAATATCCATTACACCCCTGTGAGACAGCAGCACAGGTGAAAATCAGTACACATTTAACGAAAACTCAGAAAGAGAGAGTGCAACAGGTTCTAAATAATCATGCAGAGGTGTTAACAGACCGACCAGGGCATACAAACCTATTGGAATATGATATGAAACTGATAGACCCCACACCTGTCTGTATGAAACCATATTCGATTCCTTTTGCTAAGGAGAAAGCTTTGAAGGAAGAGATAGACTATCTGTTGAAGGAAGGAATTATTTCGCACAGTGAGTCTTCGTATAGTTCCGGTGTTGTACTTTTAAGGAAGCCCTCTGGAGAACATAGACTCTGTATAGATTACAGGAGACTGAATGCTATTACAGAAGGACAGGTGGATCCATTGCCTGATACAAATCAGCTGTTTGCCAGACTAAATAAAGCTAAATATTTCTCAAAAGTGGATCTGAGTAAAGGATACTATCAGATTCCAGTAAAGCCTGAGGTTAGACCATACCTAGCTTTTAGTACCTCAGAAGGACACTATGAGTTTAATAGATTGCCATTTGGATTGAAGAATGCGCCTAGTGTCTTCTCTAGAATGATGAGAAAATTATTGGATCCTCTGAATAATCCCTGTATAACAAATTTTATGGATGATATCCTTATAGCAACAGAAACATTTGAGGAACACATTGACTCTCTGAACATGCTGTTTGATCGACTTAGGGAGGCAAAGTTAACAGCCCGACCAACCAAATGTTGCGTTGGATGTAAAGAATTGGAATTTTTGGGACACACAGTTTATCAGGGAAACATGACCCCTGACCCAAAGAACTTAGAGAAACTACAGAAAGCCCCGAGACCACAAACCAAGAAGGACGTGAGATCCTTTGTCTCATTATGTGGTTTCTACCAGAAGTATATCAAAAACTTTAATTCCATATGTGCACCGTTAACTGAATTGACACGTAAAGGACATCCAGATCGCATTACATGGACTCCACAATGTGAAATGACTTACCAAGAATTGAAGGAAAAGCTCACAAGTAAACCCATTTTGAAATTACCTGACTTAAGTCAAGAATTCATAGTAAGGACGGATGCAAGTAATATTGGGTTAGGTGCAACTTTACTACAGAAATCAGATGCATTGGATGGGGAATTAAGCCCAGTGGCATATGCTAGCAGAAAGTTGAATAAAGCTGAAATCAACTACTCAACTAGCGAAAAAGAATGTCTTGCAGTAATATGGGCAATAAAGAAATTCAATATTTATCTATATGGGAAGGCATTTAAGTTGCAAACTGACCACAAACCTTTATCGTTTTTAGCACAGGCTAAGCATGAGAACTCTAGGTTACTCCGATGGTCTTTGCTTCTGGCTCCATATAATTTTAGCATTGAATATATATCTGGAAAAACCAATCTGGGAGCGGATTTTTTAAGCCGCCATCCGTGTGATGAGAATCACCGTAAACCCCAGAAATAATAATAAATTTCTCTATGTGTATATAGAATAAAGGACTGACATATAATGTCTGTTTTAAGAGGGGAGGTGTCATGAAATATTCTAATCCACATATATAAATTATTAGGTAAATATGAAGCCTAACAAATAAAATTAATAAAGAGAAGAGCAATGGTAAAATAACAGTGCTGTCACAAAGAATGTACTCGAAATCCCCCTTGTTTTCTGCTTCGTCTGCAAATTGTAACGCTTTCACGTTGATATAAAAGCTTACTGTATTATTACCCGCCTTCTTCAATGAAACGTGTGCTGTATTTCTTGGAAAAACATTAAGAGGCAGACTGCGTAATGACCTAAATTTTAAATTCCATTCATGTCTTTTTCTACATTACGTTACCAAAACGAACGAACAGATGGACAAAAGGATAGCGAGAAGGGAGAGGCAGAAAGCCGAACATTAAACACGCGTCGCGCGATACACAATTACTACTATCACGCGTGTAAGTCTACATGCACTAATTTTTTTTTCAGACGGACAGTGATAAAATACACTACCCTTTCCCAGAGTTAGGTTTATAAATCATAACAGACTCTTATTAGAAAAGATAACATTAGATGGGTTTACGGTTGAAAACATAACAGTACCCAGACAGCACATCTTCGAAACAGGAGGTAGAAGAAATTGCATATTTTGAACGCAGCCACGTAGCTCCTTTAAATTAGTATTTTTGGGTTCCTTAGGGCTTGCTGACAAATAATATGTAAAACGTTACGCAAATAGTCCAGGAATTAATAAATTATACCCAAAATAAAATATTGGGGGTGCCTGACAGCATAAAATCATTTCTGCTCATAAGATTTTTTTTATAACGTGTTTGAAAAAAAAATTTACGTTACAGAAATAGCCTACCATGTAAACTCCAAATTGATTGGAGCGCAACAAATGAAAGCCTAACCACGATTGGTCGGGCTATAAATACTATCTTGGTTGTTAGGGGAAACGGGGAAAGGTAACATTTTTTCAAACACTTGTCGAAACGGGGCTCATTGGTCAGACTCGCTGATATACACACTTGGGAGCGTTAGTTCGAAACCACTTGTTTAAAATAGCTTGATAAAGCATCAGTGCGTTGAAGCCAGCATATATTTGGCTAAATAAAAGCCTGGAAGATAAGCAGATGGAAATTTGTGCCAGTTTGTGCCAGAATTCATTGCTAATCAACGTATCTGTGTTTATTCGTATGAATTGTGGTAAGCTTGAACCATTCAATATCTTTTAATGAAAATTGAATGTGAATTGTTGATTTATGCCTGTATATATATGTGTAGTTCAGTGGCCAACGTGAGGTAAAGCCTGTAATGCTCCAGCCTGAACAGAGGGTGTCGGAGGGTAGTAAAACGGCATGGAATGGCCAAATAGTACACTGACACCTGGATGATTGATTAGACAGAAATAATGCTGGAAGTGCAGAGGCGTAGTGACCATTAAGGATGGTAATGCTGGTATAAAGTATTTCAGATGAAGCTGACTGTTGGCCTAACGCTCTGAACGCAATGTTTGTGATGTATTGTGATCAGTGTAAAAAGAAAATATAAATTAGTTATGAAGTAGAAGGTACATCCTTCTTGATTTCAGGGACAGTGGTCTTGATGGTACTGAGCAGCACCTGGTCAGAGCTTTGCTGAATCCAGAGTCGGACAGCATACTCCTTGGTCTTTTTAGCTATCAGTGAGGTGTCTCCAGAGCCCAGAGGAGAATTCGAGCAGAGGAGTCCTTTCCTGCCGCCATCACGCCAGATAAGCGAATTGGCCAGCTGAGCTCAACATTATGTCCCCTCATCTTGAACTGACTTTTTAAAATTAACATTAAGAGGGGAATTTACTTGTCTTAAAATCAGGAACTGTGAACATCTCCAATACTAGTCCCTAAAGACAAACTATTGAAGTCATGATGACAAATACCAACAGAGCTTGAACAAAACAAAACCAGTATTACCTCATTTTACTACTACACAACTGACACACATAGAACATTTGTAATAATATATGTCACTACAATATTCATATTAAATACATTCTGTACATAACTTGTAATTTAAATTGATTGTGATTCCTGGTTCCCTTGTAGTTGAATCAGGACACATATTCATTCATGCCAGTAATGAATACATATTGTTATTTGAAAGTTTATCAGTGACTCTTTTAAGATATCTTTGTAGAGTGTTATATGTATGTGAGTGTCACAGTGTTGTCAAGAGTAGTGGATTAAATTAAATTGTTTATCTGTCTGTTGTTGTGACTTACACTTCACCATACTCATACCCTAGACACATAACGTAGCATCACACTATTCCAGAATAATTCTGACTGAGATATATAGATATGTGGTAGCAAGTAAGGTTATCTATAATACACTACTCTTAATAGATATAGATACCTTCACAGCTGATCTCAGTCAGTACACTAAGTTCCCTATAAGTATTTATAACATCCCACTTCACCACAAGTAGTAAGGAGTAGAAAAGTTGAGAGGAATACGAGAGATAGAGAGGTAGAGAGTAAACAAAGTGTGGACGAAGTCACAAGGGTGGAGGAAGTACGAAGAACCGGAGAATTAAGCCAGAGTAGTAGCAAGGAACAGATAGCATTGGAGATACTAAAATTCATGAATAAGTTAACGTTGGAGGAGGCTATGAGAGGAGAATCATAGCATTACACATATAAACAAGATGGCGGACGGTAGCTGAGTCTGGACGAGGCTAATGTATAATTGGTCTATACCGAGCACACGTGAATAGGACTGGGTACACCAGATTGATAGGATACTTCGGTAGAGGAGGAGATGAGTAAAGGAGAGTTAAGAGGTAGATTAGAGGCCATGGAAAATGGCGAACTTATAATAGAAAAGCCGAACAGCAGGACGGCAGCAAAATGGAGGCTAGCAAATGAGAAAAAGTGACCATGATCACTAATGTATCACGCAGGTATATGTTGTATATAGCTAAAAACAGTTAAGTACGCTGGAAGCTATAATGATTGGGAGGAAGGATGGAAACATTACATACGAGACTTAGTAAACTTGGGAGTAAATTTAATATATGATAGTGGTAAGCAAATGAAGAGATAAGGAAATTGAAAAGAAAATAAGGCTAAAGCGGCACGGTATTTGCACCTAGTAGCCGCATGTTATTAGAAGATGTAAAAAGAATAGTAAGAACAAAAGTGTGTCCTGGTGATATTGTAATATTGTTTGAGCTGGTATGTTGCCCAGAAAATGTTATAAATTGCATTATGTAGATATGTAATATGTATAGTTAGAAATGGAGAGTTGCCAGTTGCATTCAAGTCAGTAATGTACTTAGCTGACTGAGATCAAGAGATTAGGGAGTTTGAGGTAGACAGATAGTAGGTAAGAGACGGAGGACAGATTTAGAAAAGGACGTAGAGGAAGGAACATTTGTCTGATCGTTGTTCTAGAAAATATTCTGTGTAAGAGAAAATTTTTTTTAGGGGGGGGAGGAGGGATGGGGGGGGAGAGATTTGTGACAGGTAGCTTTGGACTTTAAGAATGAAAGAAAGTACAATATAATGGTTTAAGAATGTTAAATAGAGTTGTTAATAGACTTTACGTTAAAGGGAAGTAAAATGAGCAGCAAAATGTTTGAGGGAAGGGAGGTAACTCCGTAAATTCCCTTTTGGGAGATTTATTTCGGTATTTTGGTTTATTATTCTTGTGAGTAGTACCAATTATGGTATAACTGAGTTGCATAGTGATGTTTTAGTGATAGGGTTAAAGAAGGGTTTATGGGTTTTGAGCTTAATCAGCAAAGGGAGACGACTTTAAATTACGTCCCTTGAAAGGTTTTAGTGAGTGATCAAAATATATACACACGAGAAAAGTTTTGCGAAAGTGAACACTTTAGCAGAGAATGAAAAAGAATGTTAAATGAGGAAAAGATTGGGGAGTCTGATTTTAGAGGGCGAACAAGGTAGACCGGCGAAAGTCATCGCTGTATTAAAACTGTTGTGTAGTGGAAAACGCTAGCTTGCATGGTGCGCTGGGGCGAATAAGCCACTAGAGGTGGTTGGCTTCTGCGTTATAGAGAAAACTATGTTGCCCAGCCATCGAGCCGTTCCCGTTTAATCACCTTGATAGATATAGGTGCAGGTTTTCTGCTCGAGTGTTTGTTTTATTCATGTAGCCTGTCAAGTATTTTGATCGTCAGTCCAAGGCGAGAAACCACAGGTGTGTCAAAACTAGCATTATACATCGTGTAGAATAAGGTGAACTGTTAGACAACACAGAAGATAAGATACGGTAGGGAATTACAATAGAGAGAGAGATTTGGTATAAACTGTCAGCCCACGTATTCGACCAGTCTATATAGTTACCCCAAGCTACTCTAACAGAGAAAGAAGAAGATAGAATTTTATGTCGGACGGGAATGAGATCAGAAAGAGAACAACGAATAATAACCACATGTAAGATCAAGCAGTAGCGGCAGACGACGTAATTGAGAGAAAGAAAATGCCAGTATCATTATGTACAGCAGCCATTATCATAGACAGGTGCCACCAAGTGAAAGTCGGCCACCCAGTGTCGGAGTAAATTGACTTTGTATGTAAATAAAGCTTGATTTTTCGTTCAGCCGATGTTAGCGTGAATTCTATACATCTGAATGTAACATCATCATCATCCCATGTGTTCGTCACTTAATCATTAAGTGGTTATATTAACTATACATGATCTAACTGACAGCCTACTGTCGGGTAGCGAAACGAACTATACGATAATACACCTCTCTTCCAAATATTTGCACATCCGCTGGTACGGCCACAATCTATATACAGTACTTTGCAAAAAAAATGGCAGTCATATTTTCGCAACGCAGCACACTCATAGAAGCATATAATAATAAAAACTGTATGTCCAGAGGAAGATTGATATCTCCTCTATCTATTTACAGTGGTTTCAGTACAATATAATGTTGCCTTCTCCAGCAAGGCAAGCCTGGATGTGGCGAGGCATACTTCCCACAAATGTTTGTAGGTAATTGTGAGTCAGACTGTCCCAGTATTTTTCAGCTACCTTCTTCAATTGTTCAACATCTCTGAGTCCACTCTTTTTAAAATGATTCTTGAGTAGTGCCCAAACGTTTTCAATTGGGTTTAGGTCGGGACTGTTGCTGGGCCACTTCAGCACTATCACATTCTTCTCTTGCAGCCATGCTTTGGTGGTATGAGCTGTTTGCTTTGGGTCATTGTCATGTTGAAATGTGCACCCATCGGGGTACATGACCTGCATAAATGGCAGAAGGTGTCCCTCTAGTGTGTCGATGTACCTTTCTTTCGTGAGAATTCCTGTGAAAACACACAGTGGGGTGCCACCTCTTGCTGACACCCCTCCCCAAAGATGGAATTTCTGGGTATGTTTCGGTCGCTGGTACACAGGCGTTACAGAGCCTTTCGTCCAAATATTTATTTGAGCAGGATAAGACCAAACAGAACATTCGTCTGAAAAAATCACATTGTCCTATGACAAATTTTGCTGTTCGTGGCACCAGTTTTCAAGCGCATCTGTTTGTGAGTCTCTGTGAGCAATGGTGACGAAATTACCAGCTTTTTTGTGTAATTCATCCTGTGTAGCTCCCGGTTGACAGTAGCATTAGATACCTCTGGGCTTCCCAACTCGATCATGCGCTGCCGTATGTTTTCTACACTCTTCATTCGCCCAGCCCGAACGATTTGGGCGAGACGCCGATGGTCCTTTGTGTCCAAAATTCTTGGCCTCCCACTACCTTCTTTTCGCTCGATTCCATTACCTGCTTTTAATTTACTCACAACTCTGTAGACAGTCCGCTCAGGAATGTTCAAGGTTTTAGAAATTTTGGAACATGTTTGATTTCCTTCATTCCAAAGCTGTGAAATTAACATACACTTTGTCTTTGTATCCATTTTCTGCCACTAGCATGAGAAATTGTCGTCTGCTCTGTTATCAAGGGACTGTACTCTACGCTAAATTATTTTTTACTTTTGGTAGTGTTTGCTCACTTAAGTGGAGTGCAAATTTGGGGCAGAACATGCATATTTAATTAGAATTCAGCATATTTAGCTGAGCAATATGACTGCCATTTTTTTTGCAAAGTACTGTATCTATATATATATATATATATATATATATATATATATATATATATATATATATATATATATATATATATATATATATATATATACATATATATATATATATATATATATATATATATTGAAATTGAAATTGATAACGAAGAACTGGAAAGTGTTAATGAATTCGAATACTTAGGATCAATCATCAACAGCTCTGGCGACTGTGCAGTAGAAATTAAAAGAAGACTTGCAATTGCTTCACATAAACTAATACAGATGAAAAACCTATGGCAAGGCACAAGCAAAGAAACAAAGTTACAACTGATCAGAGCATGTATATTCCCAGTAGCAACATACGGCTGCGAGACTTGGACACTCAATAAAACAGTTGCAAAAAAGATTACATCATTCGAAATGAGATGCTACAGAAGGATGTTGAGAATACCCTGGACAGAAAAAAAGACCAACAGAGAAGTACTGCACTCACTAAACGTACAGGAACATTGGCTCCTAAATACCATCGCAATAAGGAAGCTGAAATTTTTCGGTCATATAAAAAGACATAATAGCCTGGAAAAAACAGTGATGGAAGGCATGGTCCCTGGAAAAAAGGGGAAGGGGTCGACCTAGACGACGGTGGACCCAGGACATCACAGAGAGTCTGAACTTGTCTTTGGCTGATGCAGGTCGACTTGCCCAGAATCGTGATGCGTTCAGAGCAGCTGTAATGGAGACAACGTTCTGGAAAGAATACGTCACATGATGATGATGATATATATATATATATATATATATATATATATATATATATATATATATATATATATATATATATATATATATATATATATATATATATATATATATATATATATATTATATATATATATATTTATTTATTTATTTATTTATTTATTTATTTATTTATTTTTATTTTTATATTTATATTTATTTATTTATATTTTTATATATATATATATTTATATATTTATATATATATTTTTATATATTTATATATATTTTTATATATTTATATATATTTTTATATATTGGTTGAGCTACCGTGCCAGGTGTCACAAAACGTTTTGTACATGTACTTTTGCGCCCTTCTCTCTCTCCTTCATCGTTCTATTCTTTGACATAATTTATGCCGTTACGTTTTCACACTGGCAACTCCTTAGACTTGTTTACGTTTCGCCAGGTGAATCGTAAGAATACAAGGCTAATTAGACAGGTCAGCGGATAATACTGTTATCACGTAAGTCGTCTAGCCACTTTGGTAGAGTCGATCTTTATTGACACAAGGTGGTAGCGCACGATGGATGAAAAGAAAGCCATATTGTCTGCCTGAAAAATCCGTCTTGTGGATCTATGCAAACACGGGTGATAATACGTAATCGCTTCCGCTGGACCATCTCTGTGTAATTATTACCGATAACCTGTCAGGGGAAAGAATATGGGCAGAAAGTAGCTAGACAGGAAATAAGTTCACAGATTTGTTTGTGAGTTTGCATAAAGATGCAATCGGGAGTATTACTGCCTTATTAGAAAGAGGTCACGCATTGGAATTTTAAAATTAGATATTTTAAAACAAGCGGGGAATATTATGATTTAACACCCCAACCCATATAGTTCTAATGAGCTTCCCATTGGCTTGATTTGAGAGCCGGAAAAGACTTTAACTTTCATTGGCAAGTTGGTCTAAAAGTCCATCTGTGACTTGACCTGAGAAATAGCAATATAATCTAGCAAAATCGGAGTCACAGATCAGACTGCATCGCCACGTCAAGCTAGTAATTCACCAGAGTCCGAGAGAAGGATCGGACAAAGGATTCCAAAAGTGACAGATCGAAGTATTTGGGCAACTTTGAAACTTAAAAGTAAACCCGCAATTTTAAATACAAAGACTGGAAACATAAAGGACCAATACAGAGTATTTGGGCAACTTTGAAAGGTAAAAGTAAACCCTCATTTTTAAATACAAAGACTGGAAATTTAAAGGACCAGGACAGAGTATTTGGGCAACTTTGAAACTTTAAAGCAAACCCGCATTTTTAAATACAAAGACTGGAGACCTAAGGAATCAGATTACCCGTCATAAGAGGAATACTAAAAATTCCCAGACCAAGTGATTCGAAAGCATCTAACCGAAGCTACTGTGTCCATTCTAACTGTGCCAGGAGATTGTGTTCCCAAAAGTTACTTTGGAGTAAGTGTAAACATTTATTTTACAAATGTGAATTTGACATATGTTCCTTGCTAAGTAGTTATATATGAGGCTGGCAACCTCAACAAATGAAAATAGTATATTCATAAAACACTGCGGCAAGCGCTGGCGTTTGTTTATGCTAATCCGCTTAGAAACGCTCAGCAGTCCCAGACTCCGAATGGAGCGGTGATGATTATATCCCATGTGCATCAAGTGTATCGTATCATTTTGTGAGATATGTAAATTGCTAATTTTAGTTCATGCACAAATCATTGCATTCGCGCTGTCCAAGCACATATTTTCCCAATTTAATACCCAGAAGAATATTGATGATTTCTAATCCTCTTCGTGAGTTAAGCTGTGTATTCTCAAGAATTTAATTATTCAGAGAGGCTAACATTGGATGGTGGGCAGCGAGACAATGTGCCTGCTTATTTGCAGCCAACAAATGCACTTAGCAGAGGCATTTGTTCTTTGTATTTTGTCTAAAGTTCGTGGAACGAAGCTATCAGACTGTTCGTGTATGACGCTGCAAGACTAAAGTTTCGAAGTCACTAGTTGTGAGTTAAAAGCAAGGAATCAACACTAACCACCTACATTGGACGAGTTGTGTGGAGAAGGGCCCTCATCACAGAAGAATTGACGAAACCACGGCTGCAGGACTTACTTATCCCAGCTAAGTTCTCGTTAAAGGAACCAGCAAAAGGATAATTGTTTTTATCCATCCTCAAACCAAGTCTCAGTGAAGACAATTTTATTTACATCTAAAATTCACCATCATTCCATCGCTATTTTAACATGTTAAAACTAAATGATTATTACATTTGTTACATGTTATTTTAAAACAAAACAATCATAGTTGATTCAGTTATTATATGTATGAAAGCAAACGCATGAGCTAGACTCTTTAATATATATACATCTAGATATATATTTACATCTATAGAGCAAATACTTATAAAATAATTTCGCTGGATTTACACCAGCTGGGGGCTTGAGCGGAGTACAAACCATTGCTTAATTCTTCACAAAAGGCGACGGATCAGATATAAGTTAATAGTGCTCTGCCCTATGCAGCATTGTTTCTGACTTCTGAAAACATCTTGTGGGCACTCCCTTGAGATATGAGCGTCATTATCCTTCTATCTACAACTCTGCCAAGAGTGATCGTGTGCAAAGGTAGACACCTTTGAAGACCTATATTAGATACTCTTGAGTGTTGGCCACAGATGGACCACTACTGCAGAGCTAAGGGGAGGCAATCCGTGACACCAGGGAAAAGCAAAGGAATGTTCCTTAGGAAGTCTATCTGCCTGGTGCCGCCCCGCTCGCACCCTAGACAGCCAATGTTCAACTACTTTCCCAGTAGCCAACCAGTTTCTCGGGCACATTGGATCACTTTAGACTTGGGGTCATTAACTAATGTCTATGATTGAAGATGCCTTGCTTATTACAAGACATTTGTTGACGACGGCCATATTGTTAAAATATGTTCAAAATCTTTTACACAACCACCCTGGTGGAAAGAGACAGTGGATACAGCATGGCTGGAAAAGGAAAGAGCGACAAAGTCATGGCGGATAGCACGAAAGAGAATGAAAATGAGTGATGAAGAGGTGGAAGCATTTAAGGAGAAAAGGCAAAGAGCCATCAATAACTTCAAGGGCTTGGCAAGGAAAGCCAAGGTCACAGTGTGGGAGGCCTTTGTGACACAGGTGGGCACTGCCAAACACTAGAGAAATTCTGGTCCTTACATCGAAGAATGAGTAGGAAAAGTACAGGCCAACCAATTCCTAATATTCTCAGCTCGACAGGGATAAGCCATTACTCGAGCGTTATATTTACTCAGACAAAGGTAATACAGCTGCTCGCCAAGAAAAATAAAGACCATCTACTGGAAACCGACAAAACTAGCAACATATATTTCGACCTCATATCCGATAAAGACGTTGTGTGCACTTTAGAAACCAATTGAAACACTGGTCCTGGTGGTGTACAGTATCACAGTTGGGGGTCGGAGTGGCTAAGAGGTATGGCGTCCGCCTCGAGTCCTAGAGGTACCGGGTTCGATTCTCAGTTGAGGGAATATTATTTCTGGATTTATTTTTTTTTTCAGAACCAGTGGTCCTAATTATGTCATACTCCCCCCTGGTCTCCTAGGTTGTGAGATAGGATGCCTAGCCTTCTCGGATAAGGGCGAAAAAAATTGGAGGTCCCGTTTTTAAGTTGCGCACGTTAAAAATTCATCGGTAGTTGGAAATCGTAAAGAGTAGGCCTATTAGGCCGCTGCCCTGGCAAAATTTAAAAATTATAAACCTACTCACCACAAAAATATTTATATAATGTGTGATTCCTATGTACACACATTGGGATTCTCGTCGGTGCTACGGAGTTCGTGCCCTGTGCTGAGATCCTCCTTGTGTGATCTAAGGGAGGAGATCGGAGCACTGATGGAGTAGTCCGTGTGCAATGAAGATAGTCCTTAAAACCAAACCAAACCATATAAAACAGCTCAATGACACGGGCATTAAGAATGTGGTGAGTGATTTCAACACCAGCATAATGAATGCTAAGGTGCCGGAAGACTGGCTGTATAGTTACCTACCGCCACTTTCTAAACATGGTAAAGACCCCGCACTTCTCACCAAGTATAGAATTATCACAATGTCTGCGGTAAACTACTAGAAAATATAGTAGCCCGGAAAATAATGAATCGCCTCGAAAATGCACAGATCCTACCTGATACTCTCGGAAGCTATAGGCCCATGAAAGTAACATGGGGTATTGCTGGAACATTTGCTTATGATATGTACTAGAAACAAGAAACGATTGCTGTAGCAATTAACATAGAGGATGCTTATGACAGTACTTTGAAACATTAATGAACTGTGTAATGGTTTGCGGTGTTACCCTTTGGCTAACAAGATGAATAACATTGTTGACGGAATTCATGACACCAGGGACCACAATAACGTCAGAATTTTATTGTGGAATACTGAAGAAGCTTCGTCGGTCGATCCAAAACAAAAGGCGCGGAATGCTCACCAGTGGCGTCATTATCCTGCACGACAACGCGCGGCCCCACACTGCTGCTCGCACAAAGGCTTTACTTGAGCAGTTTAAGTGGGAAATTTTCAACCACTCCCCTTACAGCCCGGACTTGGCACCAAGCGATTATCATCTCTTCGGCAAGATGAAGGTCTGGCTGCGCTACCCGGCGCTTAGACACCGCCGAGGAGCTCATGGATGGAGTCAACAACTGGCTAAGTACCCTGGCGGCACTGTTCCTTGACCAGGGGTTACAAAAACTCGTGCCACGGTACGACAAGTGCCTGAATTTGGGTGGTGACTATGTGGAAAAGTAAAGCAGGATGTATGTAACTTTTGTATGTATTTAGATGTTATTGTCAATTTTTTTAAATTTTTACCAGCCAATCGGAGGTAGATTTTGGAATAGCCCTCGTATATATAACCAGCGAGCTACAGGAACAGTTAGCATTCACACTCTTCGACATATACTGAGGGAGGCTGAGCACCTATGGGTTTTCCCGAGTGCAATATGTCGATTCGGTTCAACAATAACAGTATTGTATGTGTTGTGCCATATGTGCCGTGTGCGTGTGTAGAAAATGACTGCTACGTTGAACATCAAAGATTGTTGATCAATATTTAATAGCTCAAAACTTGTGATGCTTTATTTTACATACTGTAGCGAGATATCCTTGATTCACTCGTCTCAATGTTACGTCATTAACGCATTTGCATTTAGTTTCACTACGCCACGATAATATTAAAACCCCTCCTTAACACTATTGCCCCACCCGCTTGATATTCTCATAAAATCAAACTGTTGGAAAGAAAAGAAAAAAAAACGCTCTAGTTACACCTTGTAGACCCCCCTACTCCCAGTGATAATTGCCGAGGGCAAAACCACTAGCAAAAAGTCACAAAATCGGACGCAATAATGTAATATTTTGTCTCTAGAAAGTCGTTTTTTTTTTCATTAAAGCGCCCGCCAACGACACGCGATTTGAATCTAGTAATGCCATGTGAGGATACTCCCCACCGTCCTTGCCCATCTCCGTAATGAAAACTAAATATAACTTAAAAACGATTTTGGCACAAGACCAAGACGCGTTTCGAGCGAGAGAGAGGCAAAACTGCAAAGAGAGTTAGCCTAGAGTAAAATCTACCGTACTCCTAGTGACACTAGTTGCTTGGCAACTGAAACGACTAGCGCAGGAGGAGAGAACAGAAAGGGACTATTGAACGCGTGTAAGGTATAGACGGAAGCATAAAAAGGAAAGACAGAGTGAAATAAAAACGATAATGTTGTTTATTCTATACCATATCATCTTTCTAATATGTTCTCTGAACTTAGATAATAAAAGTATGTTGTTCTGAACCAATAAATATGAAAAGCAAAAATGGACAATTTGATAACGACTGAGACGAAAATATAACAGTAATATACAGGACACTTTCATTCATAACCCTCCACTCCCAAAGGAGCATAGGCCTTCAACAAACACATGCCAAGTCCTCCTGTCACGTGCCATCATCTCAAGTTCTTTCCATGTTCTCCTCATCATTTTCACCTCTGTTTCCAACTCTCTTCTCCACGTACTTCTTGGTCTTCCTCTGCCTCTCTTGCCCTGGGGGTTCCAGAACAAGGACTGCCTTGTAATGCTATCAACAGGTTTCCTCAGTGTGTGTCCTATCCATCGCCATCGTCTTCTTCTCATCTCTTGTTCCACTGGCACTTGTCCAGTTCTTGTCATCAGTTCCACATTGGTAACCTTGTCATACCATTTTAATCCCTCTATTCTACGCAAGCACCCATTTATGAAAGTCTGTAGCTTTTTGGTTGTTGTCTTTGTTGTTCTCCATGTCTCCGAGCCATACAATAGGACTGACTTCACATTTGAGTTGAAGATTCTTATTTTCGTGTTGGATCCTATTTCTCTTGATCTCCATATATTTCCCAATGCAATGAAAGCTCCTCTTGCCTTTTGTATTCTTATTTTGATATCGCTGTCTGTCCCTCCAACTTTGTCTATATTACTGCCAAGATACGTGTATGATTCTACATCTTGTATTGGTGTTTCTTCAAGTTCAACCCTGTTTTCATTACCTGCATTTATTCGCATTATTTTTGTCTTTTCCCTGTGTATTTTCAGACCCAATTGCTGTGACCTCTCATCGAGTGTTTTCAATTTGTCCTGCATCTGATTACGGTTATGGGACAGGAGAGCCAAGTCATCAGCAAAATCCAGATCATCCAACTGCTTAGTCAGAGTCCACTGGATTCCATTTCTGTTGTGTGTTGTCGATGATCTCATAACCCAATCTATTGCCAGCAAGAAAAGAAATGGAGACAAGAGGCATCCCTGTCGCACTCCTGTTCTTATCCCAAATGGTTCTGTAAGCTGTCCTTCATGAAGAACTCTGCACGTCATGTCTTCATAGGTTTTCTTTATTAAATTAATGATCTTCAGGGGAACTCCATAATGCCTCATCAATTTCCAAAGTGATTCTCTGTCCACACTGTCAAATGCTTTTTCGTAGTCCACAAATCCGATGTATAGTGGTGAATTCCATTCCAGATTTTGTTCAACTATTATTCTCAAAGTGGCTATCTGGTCTGTACATGATCTGTTTTGTCGAAAACCTGCTTGTTCATCTCTCAATTTCTTGTCTATGGACTCCTTTAATCTCTCAAGGATAATCCTGTTCAATACCTTTCCTGGCACTGATAGTAACATTATTCCTCTATAATTTGTGCACTCTTGTAGATTTCCCTTCTTAGGCAACTTAACCATATATCCTTCCTTCCATTCTGCTGGTATCTCTTCTTTTTCCCAGACTTTACCAAGTAATTTATATAACATCTCTGTAGCCGTGTCGATATCTGCTTTGATGGCCTCTGCTGGAATGCCATCAGGTCCAGACGCTTTTCCATCTCTTAGAAGCTTTATGGCTTTCTTTATTTCTTCCTTCGTTGGTCTTTCACCGTTAATTTGTAGCTCTTCTTCTGCTGGCTGGATGTCCGGCGGGTTTTGTGGAGCTGGTCTATTGAGAAGGTCCCCAAAATATTCCGTCCACCTCTTCATTTGCTCTTGTATATTGCTGAGCAGTTTCCCATTCTTATCTTTTATGAGGCAACTTGTTTGCTTGTATTTCCCTGTTAGCTTCTTTGTGCTGCTATACAGTTCTCTCATATTTCCTTTGGCTGCAGCATCTTCTGCCTCTCTTGCCAACTCCTCAATATACTTTCTCTTGTCTCTTTTGATACTTCTTTTTACTTCTTTGTTTGCTTCTGTGTACACTTCTTGAGCCTTGGCTTTGGAACTTCTGGTTTTGCTTGTGTTTAACTCTGCTTTCTTGTTTTTTCTATCTTTTATCTTATTGATGGTTTCTGTTGTTATCCATGCTTTTTGTTGTCTTTCCCTTTTCCCCAGTATTTCTTCACATGTCTCCTTCCATACCGTTTTGACCTGCTGCCAATAGTCTTCTGTATTCTCTACATCTTCCAACTGTTGGAGCACTTGGAATTTGTTGGATACTGTGACCGCAAATTTGTCTCTTGTTTCTTGATTTCTTAGCTGTCCTACATTAAACTGTTGTCTATAATTTTTCATTGTTGCATATCTCTTGAGTTTCATTTTTACTTTGGCTATCAGAAGATGGTGATCTGATGCCACATCTGCTCCTCTATATACCTTTACATCCTGCAATGATGATCTAAACTTCTTCTTTATGCATATATGATCGATCTGATTTTCTGTTCTATGGTCTGGTGATATCCATGTTGCCTTGTGTATTCTCTTATGTGGAAACATGCTTCCTCCTATAGCCAGTTGATTTGAAGCACAGAAGTTTGCGAATAGTTCTCCATTTTCATTCATTACTCCTAGCCCATGTTTTCCCATGACTTCTTCAAATCCGGTATTGACTGTACCTATCTTTGCATTCATGTCACCCATCAAAATTATGATGTCTCTTCTTTTTACTTTATCCATAATTTCCTGTAGTTTAGTATAAAATGCTTCTTTCACAGACTCTTCTTTGTCATTAGTTGGTGCATAACATTGGATGACATTGACATGAATTTTCTTTTTGGCTGTTTTGAAAATAGCTGTTATTATTCTGGGTCCCACAGCTTCCCATTCAATGAGTGCTTTCTGTGCTTCTTTAGATAACATAAGAGCTACCCCTTCACTGTGGTGTGAACTTTCGTCTTCGTGTCCTGAGGACAGCACCAATTCACCTGTGATGAGTTTCTTCCTGTCTACCCCCTTCCACTTTGTTTCACACATTCCCAGAACCTCGATTTTGTATTCCCTCATTTCTGCTGCTACTTGTGCCACTTTCCCTTGTTCGTTCAATGTCCGAACATTCCAGGTGCCAAATCTGGAAGTTCTCCTAGAAGAAAGAAGGTTAGTCAGCAACACAGATTCCTTTCGGCTTTCTCTGTGTTGCATCATACGCCTCCCCGCGAGAGGACCTTCCCCTGTCTTGGATGGCTGTGTTTTATTTTCTTTATTTGACTTGTCCATATTTGTTGAAGTTTTTTGTGGTTTAAATTTTTTTACAGGATGGGGTAACCGGCCCCATGCCCAACCCTCCTTAGTCGCCTTCTACGACATGCTTGGCAGGGGACAGTGTTACTATTCTTTGCTCCCCTTTCGGGCCCCGGTAACACACGGGTGATACAGGACACTTGACAGAGTAATAAACAATTTTAATCTTTTCAATCGGTCAATTAATAACGAAGATAATGAAGAAAGAAAGTATTGAGACATACGGTTTGACACATTCATACTCGGTTTTGGTAACTGATGCGTGATGCCATATGATGATGGATGGCATCCGCATGTCTGGTTTTGTGTAGTGTGTAGATGTGTTCAGTCAAAACAATGTTCATGCAACAATAACAGGGCAATCCACATAGGACGTCAGTAAACTCACGACGTATAAAGTCAATGAGTCTTGAAACAGCCGTTGACGTTTTTCTTCATTATTTATTGTGGACGCCACAGTGACAAAATGGTTACGCAAATGTGTAGGCACATCGAACAGTCATTATCACAGCAACATTCAATACAGCAATAAACGGTAGACAGCATTACAATGATGAGTCAGATGCATGTTATATTTCAAAGTGCTGTAAATGTAGTCAGGTGAACAACTCCATCCTTTTCTATAACAGCCAGGAGATAACCAGATGTATGAGATCAGTTCACTCTCCTTAGTTTGACTTCAGCAAGACAGACACGTCTGCCGAAGTATAAATAATGTCCTCAAAAATATCCTCTAGATAATAAAGGTTTTCCAAACCTAGTTCATTTAACAAAGTAGCAAGTAATGGTCCTTGGTACCTGCATCAACCGATGCAGTACAATGCAGCGACATGTGAGCTAGGAAAACATCTCGTGACGACGACTTTCGCAGACAGGCTATGAATCGAAATCGCTCACGACCCAAAATCAATAGAGTTAATGAAAGAGTCAATTTACCTTGCTTTCATGAAATACACAGAAATATCACGCCTCCCGACATGTGGGAAACACTAGAGGTATTATCTCGAATAAACGAAATATCCATTAAGAGGACTACACATCCCTGACAGAACAAAAATAGCGGAGATCCCCTCTTCAACGAGGCATCTCTTTCGCCATTCCAAATCGCTCACTCCCACTAGTGGTGGGCGGAAACCGATCGACAAAAAAGCAAGACAAGTCATGCGCAGTCCAGCGCAAAACGACCACAGCTCAAACTTAACTGCATTCGATACCAACGCGAGAAGACAAATGCTTACCGAGAAAAGTGACTATAAATTCCAAGCAGTTGTTGCCCTTGCGTTATAAAACAGATATTGAAATAAAACGATGTTGCGAGAATTTATCACGCAACATATCACCACCTCCTCCCGATAAAAAAAAATGTGGAACATATTTTTTTTTTTTCAATATCAAAGAGCAAGCGATAAGCGGCTCAAAACGCACGAATTATGCGCTGATAATTAACTAAATTGCCAAACAATAGGCTAATTATAGAGTGTCTGGTGAGGATATACCTCAACAGAAAAATAAATATGTCTCAAAAAATATTCACATCGGGGAGGAGTCACCAACACACATCACGTTAGCATGTAAACACAATATACGTATGCAAGTTACTATAATCATCATTAAACAGCATACTCTAATATTGTCTTTAAAAATGGATGTACAAATCTGATAGGAAAATTTAGATAGTACATTCTTTGACATGTAATGACATAAGTACATAGTAAAGTTAAACTACATGACGATCCAGGACATATGCTCTGGTATTCCGAGGGTAAGTACACAATCTAGAACTCGTAAGGTAAGTCCTCAGCTCAACAATGACATTCTGAGAAAGTACAAGCAATATAATGCTAATTAATAACTAATATGCTTCATAAGGTACAATACATTATTAATAATTGTGGCTGTTTAGTAAACTAACGGCCCTTATATTAACTACTCAGTCCTCCTCTATCATCTTAAAAAACGAACAGAAGAAGATGACAACAAAGCACGATAGTGTGTACATATAAAGTAAGTACAGATGTGCTAATCTATTGTAGAAATATAGGTGTGTTATGACTCTGTAATATATGGAAATATAGGACAGAAGTATTAGTTGGAGTCATGTGGGCGTCTAGACAAAATGTCAGCCATCACATTATCCGCACCACGGATAGCTCGTACCGTGAAGTGAAAAGGTTGAAGAGCTATAGCATATCGAGTGGATCTCGAACTCTTCAAATTCTTAGTCTGAATAGCTGTAAGAGCTTTCTGATCAGTCTCTAGAATGAAATGTGCGCCCAGGAGGAATCTTTGTAGCTTTAGAATTGACCAAACCATCGCTAACAACTCACGGTCTAAAACCGAGTAGTTCCTCTCTGCCGCATTTAGTTTTCTAGAAATGTACATAACAGGATGCAGAGTATTTGCATATTCTTGCATCAGTGCTGCTCCAATCCCAGTGGATGAAGCATCACTCCGAAGAACAAAAGTCCTATCAAGAGTAGGTAATCTTAAGATGGGAGGAGAAGAAAATATATTCTTGATTTGGTCTAGTGAAGATTGGCATTCTTCAGACCAACGGACCAGATTAGGCGAACCTTTCTTCAACAATGTTGATAGAGGTGCCATGATCGAAGATAAATTTGGAATAAAACTCCCATAAAATTGAATTAAACCTAAGAGACTCCTAACTTGTTTCTTCGTTTTAGGAACAGAGATGTTCAGTATCTTGGAAGTATTGTGGTCTTCTGTCTTCAAGAGACCATGACCAACACGATGACCCAGGAAAGAGATTTCACCAAAACCAACAAAAGCTTTAGAAGGTTTTGCTGTCAAATTATTCTCACGTAGAGTGGACAGTAAGTCATATAACCCTAAATAGTGATCTTCCCAGGTATCACTGAAGAGACAGATGTCATCTAAGTATGCGATGACATCCGAACGATGTGACAGAATTCGACGCATCATGCGAACGAAAGTGGCAGGGGCGTTCATGAGACCAAAAGGCATAACATTCCATTGAAATAGACCCCTAGGTGTAGAAAAAGCAGTAAGAGGTTTGGCATGCTCTGCTAAAGGCACTTGCCAATAACCTTTAGACAAGTCAAGTTTAGTGAAGAATCTAGAATTAGAAAGTCTAATCAGTAGATCTTCTAACAAAGGCATCGGTTCAGCGTCGAACTTTGTGACCTGATTCAATTTGCGATAATCAACGCAAATTCGTATGTTCTTATCCTTCTTCCGGACAATAACCATGGAAGAAGAATATGGTGAAGTCGATGGTTCAATTATATTTAATTGAATCATTTCATCCAATTCCTTTTCCACTTGCGACTGAAAGTGTATAGGAATAGGATACGGCCTAACCCTAATTGGATTATTGTCGGTAAGAATTATGTCATGTTCTATGACATCTGTGTGTCCAGGAATGTCAGTGAGAACATCCTGAAATGTTTGTAACATCGACAAGTCTCGTCGATGTTCGTCACCAGAAAGATTAGGAGAAACAGAAACGTTTTTCCAAGATTCCGTGGAATGTAATGGAACCACTGGAAGGGGAAGGTTGACATCAGAGAAGGTAGCTTCCTCATCCTGAATGACAGACAGGGATGAATAATGACCGTGAGGTGCAGGAGCATCATCCGTTGCCTGGAAAATAGGCAGCAAATAGTCCGGACGTTCGTGAAATTCCGAAAGCATGTTTATGTGGAAAGTTTTATGCTTTCCATCAATATCGACCACATAGTCAACATCGGAAATCCGAGAGACTATTGCATACGGACCTTTCCATGCAATAAGAAGTCTATTTTCCCTACTGGGGAGTAGGACGAATGCTTTGTCACCTGGACAAAGTTGTCGTAGACATCTATTCTTGTTAGCAAACTGCCTTGCCTTCTCTTTAGCAATTTCTGATGAAGCAGTTGCTAGCTTACATGCCTCAATGATCTTTTGTCTAAGAGCAATGACATACTCATATGAGGATTGAGTTTCATCGCTAATATCATCGGCAGTGATGAGATCGTGTAATAAAGACATAGGGCCGCGTGGACGCGCGCCAAAGACAAGTTCGAAGGGAGAAAATCCTGTGTGTTCATTAGGGACTTCTCTATAGGCAAAGAGAGCCGCGGGTAAAACCCTGTCCCAATCTTGAGGATGATCTTCAGTTATCTTACCAAGCAAAGTCTTGAGCGTTCTATTCAGACGCTCAACTAACCCATTAGACATAGGATGGTAGATACTACTGAGAGATCGTTCAATATGTAAGGTAGACATTACCTGTGACATAGTGTCAGATATGAGTTGAGTGCCATGGTCTGACAATATTTCTCTGGGGAACCCCAAGCGAGAAAATATCAACCAAAGAGCATCTGCGATATCTGTAGTAGATATGCTCTTAAGAGGAATAGCCTCTGGCCAACGTGTGCACATATCGACACATGTAAGGATAAACTGATGTCCTCTGGCCGACTTGACCTTAAAAGGGCCAATAATATCTATGGCCATTTTCTGAAACGGCCAAATAGGAATGTCAGCAGCCTGGATAGGCGCAGCATGTCGTGGTCCTCTAGATTTGACCTCCTGACATACCTTGCATGATCGGCAGTAAATACGAATGTCCTTATTGACAAAAGGCCAAAAGAAAGCCGCAAGGACTCTCGACTTCGTACGGGCAAAACCCATATGTCCAGCACATTGCGAGTCATGAGCATGTTGCAATATTTGGACTCTCATGCTCTTGGGAACAAGAATTTGCGAATGTGCCGACGTAGCCGAATCTTGTACCATACGTACAAGTACGCCGTTTCTCATTGCAATCCAAGATTTTCTATTTGTATCCTGATTCGGATCACCTTTCTTCGCAAGAACGAAGAATTTTTTTAAAGAAGAATCTTCTTCTTGCAATTTTATGAAAGAGTCACGAGTGATCACTAAGTGACTATCTTGGCTATCAACTTCATTATCACTATTCAGTGAAGTTTCGGGTGTTTGTAGAGCTTGTGCTCTTGTAACTACTGCATTTGTAGCTTGCATGTTATTATCTTCCCAAGCAGCAATCTGCTGTGGGGTACACTCCCTAACTCCGTGAATACGACCAATAATAAGGTCCGCAATAGGATTAGGTAAGAGACAAGCATGCACATCTCCAGTAAAGAAAGGAGTGGCAATGCGAATTACAGCAGTAGGATATTTTTCTAGAGTGCCGCCAAATGTGACACATTTAATAACCCTTCCTGTAGCACAAGATGGATCGACAAGCGATTGTCTAACACCAATAGTGGTGCATCCGGAATCGAAAAGTAGTGAGACCGGAGTATCATTAACAAGACCCTTATGTAGAATTAAAGAACCCCTCCCGTCATGCGCAACAGCAGCAGGAAGAGCGAGAAGTGGGTGACCACAACTCAAAGTAGTTATGGTACCCGGTTCGAATAAAGTACTGCATTGGGGGCATTTGTTTGCTCTCTCAAAGTCAAAAGCAGAACTAGTGACAGCGTCAAAGTTTTTACTATCAACAACATGATTACAGGCTGCCTCAGTTTCCTGTTGTACAGCATTAGCCTGCTGATATCTCTTTTTTTTGTGTTGAGATCTACCCCGACTATTATTACCTCTGAAGTTATCAGAGTTATTATTATCTCTGCAGTTATTATTGTCTCTATTGTAATTGTTATACTGGTTCGAATTCCAGTTTCCACGATTACTATCATGTTCACATTGATGCGAACATCTATTTGTTTGGTTCTGAGGTCTTCGGCAGGAATAACCTCTATTACCATATCCTCTTTTGAAATGCTTATAATTATTAGGGTGATAGTAACGAGTACTATCAGGTTGTCTCAAATTCTTCGAAGAAGAATCACCATGAAATTGATTTCCATGATTTTGACAGAAATTACCGCTACTCTTTCTATCAAAATTCTGTTGGGATCTACGAGCAAAGTTTTGACCATACGGAGCTGCCGAAGCAACTGGTAAACCTTCTTTCACCTTAGAGTTACCCATGGTTATGTGTGGGTGCGCAGTTACGTATTGGCAACAGAAATCTTCCATTTCTTTTATTGTTTTAGGTTTACGTTCATGAAGGAAAGCAAGGAAAGACTCATTGACAGACGACATGACTTTGTCTCTAAGTATTAAGTCCATAAGTCCTTCATAAGTTTTTTCCGTCTTAGATAGTTCAACCCATCGTGAGAAAGTAATGCGTATTCTTGCAATAAACTCGGAGAATTCAACTCCATTTTCAGGTAACATGTTTTTAAATTGTAGACGATAGCCGTCTTCGTTAAGCTGATATTTCTTTAACAAAGCGGCCCTGACAACCTCATAATTGTTCTTGTCAGGTTCATCCACCATATTTAATATACTTAGAGCTTTACCTGTCAGTATCCCTGATAACTGATAAACATATTTTGCTTTGTCTATGTTATGAGCTGTACATGCTTGTTCAAATCTGTCCAGATAGAACATTATGTCATCGCTGGAAGGACTAAATGTTGGTAACTTAATCTTAAAAGTATCATTATTAGCCTTACCAGAAGATGAACCCTTGTTTGAATCATTACCATTACTCATGCTTGTCAATTTCAATTTTTCCAACTCTAAAGCTAAGACCTTTTCTTCATGTTCCATTTTTGCTTTCTCTTTCCTCTCATCAGACTCTCTCTGTAATCTTCTTTCCTCAGCCTGAGCCTCTTTTTGAAGTCTTTCATTTTCAGCTTCTTTTTCAAGTCTTTTATTTTCAGCCTCTTTTTCAAGTCTTTTATTTTCAGCTTCTTTTTCAAGTCTTTTATTCTCAGCCTCTTTTTCAAGTCTTTTATTTTCAGCCTCTTTTTCAAGTCTTTTATTCTCAGCCTCTTTTTTGAAGTCTTTCAGCTTCTAGCTGTAGCTGGAGTTTTCTCTCCTCAGCTTCTGATTCCCTTTTTTGTTTTTCCATTTCCATTTGGAATCTTTTTTCATCCACCTGCATCTGCAGCTTCTTTTGTTCAGCTTCCATTGCTTTATCATATCGAGCAGTTGCAAATTCTTCTAACTTATCACCAGTCTTCCCAAGCAATTTACCCTGCTCAATAAAGTGCTCAAATGTAGACATGTTGTCTAACATATGAGTCCAAAACCTGAAATAATTAACTAATTTATTTCAAACCTAAGTGTAACAAGTCTTAATTAAGCACTTGTATATTCACATCACCTTATATTATCCCAGTCTCTGTGGGAAACAAGTCTCCAATCAAAGAACTTGTATATGAAATATCAGCACTCAATTCTTGATCATAAGTGCACTTCTCATTCAATAGTGCACGACACTATTCATCATTCATTTATCATCAGTATAGTAGTAACAGTGCATTAGCATAGCCCATTAACTAATTACTATAACTGTAAACAATGACTATGTAAACACATGCAGAATGTAAACATTGAAAATGTAAACAATACAAACAATGTAAACAATAACAATGTAAACAATAACAAAGATCAGCAACAATACAAAAACTTTCGCAGAAATCAACTAAAAATAAATCAGAAATTAATGAAATATCACAAAAAATGTGACGATATCTGCGATAGAATTAAACAAAATACATGACACCACAGTGTATAAACAAAAATGTTGTATGAAACTAAATTATAGACAAGAGTAGGCTAACAAACACAAACAAATCAAAACAAAACTAAAGAATGCGAAATAATAACGAAAACAATATTAAAACATGTCATCACAGCTAACATAAATAGCAACAGAAGTCGCTTAGCAAATTCCAGTATTGGAAATTTGCAAACCTTACAGAAAACGCTCACAATAGACGACCTCTATGACGTGGCATAATCTAACGGAGACACCACCCAACCGAGAACCCGCTGAAATATAAACATATAAATATACAAATAACATATAAACATAAAACATATAGAATGAGATGATACACAGAAGACTCAGCAGAAGTATAAGGGCACAGTTTACATACAAACAGGCCACTTAACTTATAGGCTTCCAATCGTAGAACAGCAGAAAAACGGATGTCAATCAACGTCCTAAAGAGCGAAGCTCCAACGATGATGGCACATCTGAACTGCTTCCACTGCTAACACGATGGTACAAGAGCTTCTGACATACTGTGTGTTGAGTTGTTTCGGCACTTGACCTTCTAATCCAAAAGTAAGTTGATGGAAATCGGTACTTGGCCTTCTTCAGAAAACAACCCGTTTCAACCGGCACTTGACCTTCTCAAAAAACGACAGCACTGGAACCTTGACAGCAGCAACTTGCTTGACTTGCGTAAAAGATAACAGCAGTCCGAGTTATCCGGCAACATGTAACAACGCCGGGTACTGTCAAATTCTTGTTTCCGTCAAAAAATTGAAATTTGCCTTTTACCGGGCAACGCCGAGTACTTTGAAAATTTTGAAGATGTTGACTGTATTGAAGAATGTTAATTTCTTGAAGGATGCTGATGAATTCTTGTTGAAAATGAAGTGGGTAAGGGACCCCGTGTTTGCTGGTACCAGAATCAAACCAGCTTATGGCCACCAAATGATGCGTGATGCCATATGATGATGGATGGCATCCGCATGTCTGGTTTTGTGTAGTGTGTAGATGTGTTCAGTCAAAACAATGTTCATGCAACAATAACAGGGCAATCCACATAGGACGTCAGTAAACTCACGACGTATAAAGTCAATGAGTCTTGAAACAGCCGTTGACGTTTTTCTTCATTATTTATTGTGGACGCCACAGTGACAAAATGGTTACGCAAATGTGTAGGCACATCGAACAGTCATTATCACAGCAACATTCAATACAGCAATAAACGGTAGACAGCATTACAATGATGAGTCAGATGCATGTTATATTTCAAAGTGCTGTAAATGTAGTCAGGTGAACAACTCCATCCTTTTCTATAACAGCCAGGAGATAACCAGATGTATGAGATCAGTTCACTCTCCTTAGTTTGACTTCAGCAAGACAGACACGTCTGCCGAAGTATAAATAATGTCCTCAAAAATATCCTCTAGATAATAAAGGTTTTCCAAACCTAGTTCATTTAACAAAGTAGCAAGTAATGGTCCTTGGTACCTGCATCAACCGATGCAGTACAATGCAGCGACATGTGAGCTAGGAAAACATCTCGTGACGACGACTTTCGCAGACAGGCTATGAATCGAAATCGCTCACGACCCAAAATCAATAGAGTTAATGAAAGAGTCAATTTACCTTGCTTTCATGAAATACACAGAAATATCACGCCTCCCGACATGTGGGAAACACTAGAGGTATTATCTCGAATAAACGAAATATCCATTAAGAGGACTACACATCCCTGACAGAACAAAAATAGCGGAGATCCCCTCTTCAACGAGGCATCTCTTTCGCCATTCCAAATCGCTCACTCCCACTAGTGGTGGGCGGAAACCGATCGACAAAAAAGCAAGACAAGTCATGCGCAGTCCAGCGCAAAACGACCACAGCTCAAACTTAACTGCATTCGATACCAACGCGAGAAGACAAATGCTTACCGAGAAAAGTGACTATAAATTCCAAGCAGTTGTTGCCCTTGCGTTATAAAACAGATATTGAAATAAAACGATGTTGCGAGAATTTATCACGCAACAGTAACATTTCAAACCAAAAGTCAAATCCGTAGATTTGAATCCTATTGGCTTATGTTAGTTAGTTATGAAGAAAGAGGGGAGGTAGGAACGGCAAATTTGTTAGCCACGCGAAACATTTTCTCACACCGTAATAGTAAAGACACACTGACCAGCGCATGTATAAACACATAGACGTATTTGAGATTTTCATAAAAGAGTCGTTTTTTTTTTTGGACTCGTCCTTTTCATTGGCCAGTGGGTTTGACAATAGGGAAGTAAACCAAGGCTCAGTGCCATTTGTCAACAAAATATTCAACCTAGTGTATGTTGGAGAGCAGAAGTCAAGCTTTTAACAAAAAAAGTTTTGCAGTCTGGACACAGGCGATCTATTCTTGAGCTAAAAGAATTGCCAGTCAAACTATTACTAGTGTGTGAATTATTTCATTGATTTCGGTAAGAGAAATGTTTTATTAATATCTTTTGTTGTATTTTAAAGATAGACCCCAGAAGAGGACGCTCATAACTTTGTATTACACGACATAGTAAGTAAAAGAAGCCTATGCTATCCTTAGGAAGCACATCATGCCTAAGGTAGTCATGAATATAGGGACATTGTATTTGAATATTAACATCATAAACTATTACGACAGTAAGTCAAGAGACTAAGGGAAATTCTTTAATGTAACTCAGTGTTCAATTGACACTTGAACACCTATATAAAATGATTGAGAAAAGAAAATAAATATAAGTTGCCAGAAGGAGAGTGTATACCCCACCTGATTAGATGGAAGAAGATCAATATTGAAATGACAGTGGATTTGCAAATATCTGAAAGAAGCATGTAAATACTGGTGTCCACTGTCATATTAAGATGGATGAAATGGGTTGTCGTAAAGAGCTGACACTCTTTGTTTTAAATGTACCATGTTTTAACCTGTATAATCGTTAGTTGAATGTGATGTACAGAAGGGGAAATACCTTCTTTTCCCAGGGTACAATCTCGTGTTAAAAAGCCAGACCCTGAACTCCTGGTGAGGCCTTATGGGGTGTGAGGAGGTGCTTTCAAGCGAAATACAAGCCCCCTACCACTGGTACTGCCAGGACTTCCTTGAGACAGGGCCAGGGTCACTGAAGAACCACATCAGCACTATACACCATGTATTAAAGATAAGTGCCACGTAGTCGGCACTTGATCTCATATCCACTTTATATAAATTGTAATAAAAGTTGAAAACAATAGAGTCGATGATGATCCACCCCAACCCACCATCACTTATCCATTTTTTAAAATAAAGATAAAAAGAGGGGGAAATACATATCCTGTAATAGATAGCCTTTTCATTCTTAAAGACAGATTACTTACATTAATTATTATTCATTGTATAAATGCACATTTCTTATTTTGAATTAACAGTCCTGACCCAGATCATTTAGGGTCAGGAAAAATTAAATGGTACTATACGTGATTGCCAAATTTTACCCAAAGTCTTGTTCATTCGATATTATTAAATTTTAGTTGTGTATGTTGTATTAATAAATCATCACCTTTACATTACCCTAGACACATAGCAAATTTAACATACAACCTAAAATATAGCCCGAGTGAGATCTAAATGTGGTAGCACCGTAGGTACCCTGAGAATATATAAACTCTCAACAATTAGACTCAGGGACGTACACAGCTTAACCTCACTCGGTGTACACGTAGGTGGATACAACACCCATAACACCTCATAACATCACCACACATACGTAGAATGATAATGATGACGGCTGTAATTAACACACTTGAATAATGTCAGCCGTGCTCTATATTCTGAAAGTCACCATTTCTCTTAACGGCAATGTTAGTAGTATTATTTTCGTGACACATATGAATGTGGTTATAATATCAGTAAGGAACTAAGGTACTTGCTGTAAATTACTCGAATAATGGCTGTCTCACGTTATAATTCCTAACGCATACAATTGTGACAAAGTGTTCTTAAGCTATACCCTGTACCTTTTTTTTTATTATCGTTCTTATTTTATGTATCTCCTGTTTGTGCTCTTTCAGCATCGTTTTTAAAGTAATCTTTCGTAATCACGGCTTTTACTTAAGTGTAACTTTTAAGCTCACCTTTGACATTTCCCAACCTTAACTTATCTTTTGGAACACACCTGGCTCGTTAAACAAGTTATTGCTGGTGTGGGAGACGGCCCGATTGGCCATGGGAAGAATTCTTGTGATACTTTAATCCCCTGTTTCGACAAAACGAGTGTCACCACATTTACAATAGCAAACTCGCCAGAACGATCGACAATAAGGACTCACGACACGCACTGAAATGTTCGTTTCGAGATAGGAGTTCACACTGAGAGTGATATATTGTCTACGTGGCGGGACAATGAAAAAAATTAAAGCAAGCCACCCGCACCAGCAAAGCGACACTCGAGCCGCAAAATGAGGAAGACTTGATAACCAGAGGGCAGGCAATTTCCGTATCGGGTGGCCAATCCAAAACCACGGTTTGTCTCGCAACCGAACACACTACATAGAGTTGATGAGGTGTTTTGGTTTGGTTTGGTGTTTTTTTTTTAAGGACTATCTTCATTGCACACGGACTACTGCATCAGTGCTCCTATCTTCTCCTTTAATCACACAAGCAGTATCTCAGCACAGTGCACGAAATCCGTTGCACTGGCAAGAATCCCAATGTGAGTATATAGGAATCACACATTCTATAAATATGTTTGTAGTGGGTTGGTTTTAATTTTTAAATTTTGCCAGTGCAGCTGTCTTATGGCATTCTCTTTACGATTTCCAAATGCCGTGGGATTTTAACGTACGAAGCTTGCAGATGAGACTTCCTGTTTTTTCGCCCTTATCCGAAAAGACTAGGAATCCGATCTCACTTCTCAGGAGACCAGGGGGAATATGACATCATTAGGACCACTGGTTCTGAAAAAAATTTTTTTATACATTATGTTCCCTCCACTGGGAATCAAAGCTGGTACCTTTAGAATTCGAGGCTGACGCCGTATCTCTTAGCCACTCCGACCCTAACAATAGTTGGCTACTAGAGAGCCCACCCACTTTTGGCAATTGACATGCCCTTAAATTTCCCGTGGGCATGCCGATGTCGCAGGGCAAGATAGACGCTTAGTTACTGGATTAAAGTGCCAAGTCATAGGACACCGTTCCACGGCTTCCCACATACTGGCAACCCGAAATATAACGAAAAGTTCGCCAGGGTGGATTTTCCAACACACGCGGAGCATAGAGTTACCCACAGCATAGCCTGTTCACAACTGATACGTGTCGTAATGTTAATTATTCCGGAGATATTCTCCGTGGCCAAAGTAGACTCTAGGGGCCGTCATATAACACAAAATCAGCATAACTGCCCTCAGCGGACCAACACCTCCTTCCCAATTTTACGAACATGCAGTTTATTCGTTTTGACAAAAAGCTCCATGGTAATAGATATATAGGCCTAAAGGCAAAATGCAGTAGTACGTATTCGTCCAGTTCGTTCTCTATCAAACGCTGGTCATTGGCAATCATTCAAACTTTATTTAATGTAGTTCTTTGGACATCTTTATGAGTAGGCACACGTTTCCTTACTAGAATAAGCCAGGGACACCTCAACCAAGTATATTGATATCCTGGTGATGGAATAATTCAGGAAAAACACAGAATACTGCAGGAGCTCAAAACACATACGTCCGCACACTTCCAAACACAAGCCGTATCCCTCTTGCAGACGATCACCTCACTTCTGCTTCAAATTTGTTCACGTCTGCCAGTAAACTATATCGCCATGACGTCACTTCCTTAATTAATAAGTGACTCCGTATAAAATAAACAAAAAGGAGCCCTGTTAAGCTGCCTATTATATCGACATAATAGTTATGAAGTGTAATCATAACACCAGTATGCAGTTTATTCGTTTTGACAAAAAGCTCCATGGTAATAGGTATATAGGCCCAAAGGCAAAATGCAGTAGTACGTATTCGTCCAGTTCGTTCCCTTTCAAACGCTGGTCATTGGCAATCATTCAAACTTTATTTAATATAGTACTTTAGACATCTTTATGAGCAGGCACACATTTCCTTACTAGAATAAGCCAGGGACACCTCAACCAAGTATATTGATGTCCTGGTGATGGAATAATTCCGGAAAAACACAGAATACTGCAGGAGCTCAAAACACATACGTCCGCACACTTCCAAACACAAGCCGCATCGCTCTTGCAAACGATCACCTCACTTCTGCTTCAAATTTGTTCACGTCTGCCAGTAAACCATATCGGCATGACGTCAATTCCTTTATTAATAAGTGACTCTAATATAATAAACAAAAAAGGAGCCCTATTAAGCTGTCTATTATATCGACGTAATCGTTATGAATTTTAATCATAACAACAACCTGTTCCATCATAATTTCATTTCTGTGTGGATGTATAATATTCACACCTGTGAAATTTAATCTTATATAGTGTTGTTAGGGAATTTGCGAAGGGAACAGGAAGTTAGTAAATTTTAGAAAAATTATTGTTAATTTTCCTTTTTCAGTATTTAAGATTGCTTTCTGCACTTAGCCTCATAGCTAAATGTACGAAAGTCTGCTTCTTTTCCATTATTTTTATTCGTTAATGGTTAATCGAATCAAAGATGATTCGTCTATGATAATATAATGAAGTAATTCATAGGAATATACTTCACCTTAACTTAGATTATTAGATCATCATTACAGACTTACATGAGCACACACTTTCATTCTGAATACATTTAACAATTGACATGTGCGCCTTATGTTATATATCATAATAAGAGAATTAAAGATGTAGTGATCAGCAAGGAAGAAGCCATATTGAGGAATAAGATAAAAGAAAGTCAACTATTGATATTAGATGTGACACTAATGAAGACACTTTTGTGTCTTCAGTCCTGCAGAAGTCTACACATTATGTGTTTGTCGGCTAATCGGAAAGAAGCTAGTAAATCGTACGTCCGGATAGCAGAATTCACAAGATGAGACGTCATACAATTCCTAAGTTACAAAATGATCTCCAAGCCGGCGTTTGTATGCGTTCGTGGCGCAGCATTTCGTTCACCTGTTTTTCAAGTGCTCACGAGGTGATTCTCCTATATATCAAGTTAAACTCCATCAAAAGCTTATCGCCCGAGTTAAGTTAAAGCATGCCCAAGTTGATTCTTCTATATATCATCTCACTCATACGCTTACCTCCTGAGTCAAGTTAAAGCAAGCACAAGCTGATTCTCCTATAAATCAAGCTTAACTAACTGAAAAGCTTATTTCCTAAGTCAAGATTACATACTCACAAGTTGATCAGTCTATATATCAAGATTGTTTGGTCACAAAGGTGGTTCGCCAAGATATCAAGCTCAAATAACCAAGTTCAGCTACTCACTACATCAGTGCATGAAGCAATTCATCTACTCTCGTCGTGTATTGCATAACGTAAATTCACTCATGCTAGCTTCACTGCACGAAACTCACTTGTTACCAGATGATCATTTTGTGAAAACCTCCTGTTTAGTCAGTGCCTTTTCAAGATCAGATAGCAGACATTTTACTGAGACAACTGTCAACGGGTTGTCGAAACGAGAGAGACTTACAAGCGACATTACATCATACAAGTTCTCACTACGACACGTGCGAGAGTTTCAGCTATACTTATTCGTCATGGAGATAACCCACACAAGATACCATTCACATACAATATATACATACCTGTCTATAATCATACAGTGGAGGAAAGTTGAGAGACACATAGAAAGTGTAGAGTGCGGTAACACTTCATATATCACCTCATCACTTCATTATTCTTTTAGGTTCACTCTCTGATTAAATTGCCACATTTCTTACATTTCATCTGTGTGTGTGAATTGTTTTTCACCATCATCCTTTTTTCTACAAACCTTATATGTGTATATATTTAATTAATAAACCGTACAGCCGCTGTGATCAATACCTAGTTCGTTAATGTACCACTCTTGCTGTCTGTGTTAAGTATTTACATATAGATAAAATACTTCACGTAGAGGAGGTTGAGGACTCTTTCTTTATCTAATGGAGAGTATTCGGGTTCTCCTCTTTTTGTCCTTATCTCGAATAGGTCTGTTTTTTTCTTTACGAGCCAAATACTGAAGAACTTCTTGACAACACTCCATTGGCCATCCCCATTAGACGGTAGCGGTGCGATCGTTGGTGCCCAGCTGTAGTGGTTTTTGATGTTATTGTGTGGTTGCTATGTTACCTAGTGTACTGGATGAGGTCAGCTGTGAAGGCTCATGATGATAAAAGTTTATGTGAGTTACAGAATGCCTTTCTGCTACCATTTATGACCTCAACAGACTTATTCTGCTATTATGTATGTTAGCTACGTTTAATGTCTAGGGTAATGAAATGAGATGTGTAGGTAATTTAAATACACTGACACACACATGAAAACACTTAGTCTAATAATAATAATGATAAGCTCTATGATCAACTCAACTAACACTGGCTTTAGAAGTTAAAGTTATAATTTTTTGAATTTATTTAGTCCTGAGCCAAATTTTCTTATGGTCAGGACGTATGAAACAATATGTATTTATCAATAAAAGTGCATATATATATTGCATAATCAAATGAAAATTTTGTACATAGATATATGTTTACATTAGTTAATGTTAATACTAATTACTGTGTCTTTGGAAAACTAGCACTGGATGTTTAGTCGGGGTGGTGTCATCACGCCCAATCTTTGTTTATAATGTTCATTGTCTTTGAAATATGGACTGAGGTATAGTGTTTGTACAACAGGATTTTATTTATTTATTGTGGATAAGTTGGATGAATCCACAGCAGGCCAGGTTTTCACTTATCTGGCCTGTGATGATGCAGTAAAGAATTCAAGCGGCCCACTCCTCACAGTAGCTGGAGTAAAATGATAGGCTGCTTAGGCATCCACTCTTGTACTTCTACACAGCATCTGGCACTTGCATAGTGCCAGACCAGAAACTCTGAAACCAAAATTTGTGCCATGTGTCAACACACTGCCTAATGCACCAATTTTATACACATAACAACGAAAAAAACATTACAAAGATTGGGTCAGATCTCTCTGACCAACTAAGCACATCTCACCCAGGTGTTACCAAATAGCACCAGTTTCCCATGACTGCATTGCATCCGAAATATGTTCAATAGTTTCCTCTTCCATCCAATAAGGTGGGTGATATGTTCCCACTGATCTCCAATATAGATCTTTCTTCTATAGTCTTCGATATGTTTTCCTATATTATTTGTTTGTCTCTTGGCCCTGGACTGCTGCTGGGGACCTAGAGTAAGCACTCACTTGTCGTAATCATTTTTCATGACATGGCAGTATCAATCACTCAAAATATTAAAATATAAAAGGTAAATGTTTTTTTTCTTACCACAATTCAAAATTGAGAACACAGTTAAGTTGTACTAGCAAAACTACCAATTGCGTCTTCTAGACTTTTTAGATTCAAACACGTGTTCAGACCGTCACCATTTTTTTTCTTTTATCTCCGTTTCCACCCCGTCTAAACAGATCGTTCGTTTAGTCTGCATGTTATAACTAGTTAGTTTCAATGGCGCTAGAAAACGCGGGCATGGGCGAGAATGTATCAGCGTATCTTACCAATATTTTTATCCCTACATGTTATTTTACCTGTTATCTTTATAAATGGAGGAATTTTAACGTTGCATCACTGTAATTTCACCACACATCTCCCCACTTGAGAACATGCACTAATGCAAGTTCCAAAACCAGTGATACACATAGATAAAATTACTCCTCACGCCTGCCAACTACTCTAATTTTGATCACAGGGGTGCCTACTGAGGATATCTGCACCGACATTCTGTGACCCCGGGATGTATTGAATATTAAACTGATATGGTTGCAACTATAAAGACCATCTTAACAATCTTGCATTTTCATGCTTGGCCTGAGATAAGAACACGAGAGGCTGGTGATCTGTCTGGACCACAAAAGTCCTACCATACAGATAGATTTGGAACTTTTTTATTGCCCAGATTAACGCTAAACATTCTTTTTCGCTTGTGGAATATCCTTGTTCCACTTTGTTCAACTTGCGGCTTGCGTAAGCGACTGGGTTCAGTTCCCCATTTGGTGAAGACTACCTTTGCAACAGAGCCGCCGCCAGGCCTACATTGCTTGCATCTGTTCTCACCACAAAGTCCTGAGTCAAATCAGGCAATTTGAGAATAGGCTTGCTAGTTAGTTTTTCCTTTAACTCTTGAAATGCCAATTCACATTGCGCTGACCAAACAATTTTATCTGGATTTCCCTTGCGAGTCAGATCAGTCAGAGGAGCACATATAGAGTTAAAATTTTTGATATATTTTTGGTAAAACCCACATAACGACACGAATGATCGCACGTCTTTTTTTGTTTGCGGTCTAGGTGCTCTCTGCAGTTTTTCCAAGTTCTTGGGGTCAGGGGTCATGTTACCCTGATATACAGTATGTCCCAAGAATTCCAACTCTTTGCATTCAATACAACATTTTGTTGGTCTAGCAGTTAAGGTCGCTTCCCTGAGCCTATCAAATAACATATTCAGAGAGTTAATGTGTTCTTCAAATGTCTCTGTGGTGACGAGAATATCATCCATGAAATTTGTGATACATGGATTATTTAGGGGGTCCAACAATTTGCGCATCATCGTAGAAAATACACTCGGAGCATTTTTCAATCCGAATGGTAGCATGTTGAATTCATAATGTCCTTCCGAGGTGCTAAAAGCTAAATAAGGTCTAACTTCAGGCTTCACTGGAATCTGGTAATACCCTTTGCTAAGATCCACCTTCGAAAAGTATTTTGCCTTGTTCAATCTGGCAAATAACTGTTTTGTGTCCGGTAATGGATCCACTTGTCCTTCTGTGACAGCATTCAGTTTCCTGTAATCTATGCACAGTCTATGTTCCCCAGACGGTTTCCTCAACAACACTACACTGGAGCTAAAAGAAGATTCACTGTGTGAAATAATCCCTTCTTTCAACAAATAATCTATCTCCTCCTTCAATGCCTTCTCCTTAGCGAACGAAACAGAATAGGCTCTCATACAGATTGGGTTTGAGTCTACCAGTTTCATGTCATACTGTAGCAAATTTGTATGTCCTGGTTTATCTGTTAATACATCTGTATGTTCCTCCAGAACCTGTTGAACTCTCTCCCTCTGATTTTTAGTCAGGTACTTACTGACTTTTACCTGTGCGGCTGTCTCACAGGGGTGTAATGGGTATTCATGTGAGGTGAGTGGTTCCTTTTTCATTTTAGTTGCGATAGCCAGGTTCAGTAAGGGGGTGCTTTCCTGGAGTGGTCTGTCCAGATACTTCTTTAAAAGGTTTACATGATATATCTTTTCCTTCCCCTTTTTGTCAATTTTATAGATTGTTCTAGACACCTTCTCTAGAACCGTATATGGACCTTGCCATCCAATTTGCAACTTATTCTGGCTGCCGGATAGTAGAAGAAGCACTTTCTCTCCCACAGCTAATTCTCTGTCCTTTGCTTTCCTATTAAAATACGCTGCATGTTTCTTCCTGGCTTGTCTCAAATTATCATTTGCCAGTTTCCATCCAGCTTTCAGACGAGTGGTCAGCTCGTTCACATATTGATATGATGAGGTAACAGTCTCTTCTGCTTTCTCATCTGTCCAGGTCCTTAATAAGGCTTCTAATGGACCTTTTATTGGCCTCCCGAATAACAGGGTTGCGGGAGCCATCCCGCTTGAACTATGTGGTACTTCCCGATACGCAAACAACGCGACGGGCAGAAATTGGTCCCACATATCAGGTTTTTCATGTGCCAGCTTCCTCAGGATAGAAATGAGAGTCCCATTGAACCTCTCTACCTGGCCGTTCCCTTGTGGATGGTACGGACTACAATGAAAGTGTCTGGCTTGAAATAGCTTAAAAACTTCTTCCGTTAGTTTCCCTCTTGAAATGTGAGCCATTATCAGTCAAGATTTGATGCGGGAATCCTAATCTTGTGAATATTGTAAGTAGTGCTTCTGTCACATGTTTCAAATCAATTGATGGCAGGGCTACCGCCTCTCCCCACATAGAACAAGTGTCCACCAAAGTAAGGATGTAACTGTTCCTCCTCTTGGTCCGAGTGAGAGGTCCCACAATATCCATTACAACCGTCTCAAAAGGTGTTACCACTATGGGCATTTCCCCTAGAGTTGCAGGAGCAGTCCAATGCTTTGGAGCTACCCTTTGACATTCTGGACAGGATTTGACATATCTTTTTATATCTTCCGTTATCCCTTGCTAGAAGTAATGACAAGCTATACGCTGTCCTGTGGCGCTGATCCCCATATGACCACTGAAGGGAATCGCATGCCCTAGTTCCATCACTTTCTCCCTATATGAAGCGGGATGAACCAGCTGGTTGTGACCATTTGTTCCAGTTCCGGCCTTCCTGTATATTAATTTGTTCTTCATAAAATACTCTCCCTTGCTTGGAGGTGTGTGGCATTTGGGCAATTTTTTAAAACATGGCTTGAGTGTCCTATCCTCAGCCTGCGCCTTCCTCATCTCTTCTGGATGAGCATTTATAGGTTCACCTTCTTCCTCCTTTGACTGTGACCTGGTCTGCACTGTCGCCATGATCACAGGTCTCTCAGGATTCCCCAAGAAGACGTATCTACACCCCAATATCAGAGGGTAGATTGGTTCATCTATCACTGCTGCTCTGATTTCTTCTTCCACATAGCGAGTTTTCACCGTTATCCTTTCGATGGGAAGTGTCATGAGTGGTATGTCCTTAGTCGCCCCTTGTATTTCCACTGTTTCTGTGGTATACTGACTTGGGTCCACTAGGCTAGCCTTCACAACTGAATCATAATCCAAACCTGTATCATATAGGCACCTTATGGTGACCCCATTACAAATAACATCCTCACAAACTGGGGGGTGATAAGGTTCCTGCTGTCCATTAGGATTAACCTTTAATCTCTGGTTCCCCGATTTCATTGCAGCAATGTTTGAAGGTTTCCTTTTACAAAATTCGGTGTTATGGTTGTCTTTCTTACACCATTTGCACCATCTCTTTCCTGGGTTAAACGGTTTTCTTTCATTATATTTTTGGTCATTGAACTGTGAGTTTCTATCACGATAATCATTTCGTGGCCTATCAAAGTTTATCCTACCTTTATTACCTTGTTCTCTGGTATCAAATTTATTAAAGTGCTGTGGAGCTTTAAAATTTTCTATATGTTTCTTTTTAGAGCCACTTACCTCTGCCTGGACTGCCTGATACCTCTCAGCGACATTCAAAAGCTCACCCAACCTCTCTGCACCTTGTTCCATGAGAAATGTTCTCAGGTCTGGAGCCATGGACTCTCTTAATTGCTATATCATGATCATCTCTTTGAGATCTTGGGTCTTCCCCAGAGCAGTCCATTTCTCCAAATAGGTTTCCAGTCTGGCAGAGAATTGGTGGTATGTCTCCCCGGACAAAAGTTTGGCATTTCTAAACTTCTTACGATAAAATTCACCATTCTTTTCATATCTCAATAACAAAGCCTGCTTTAGCATGTCATAATTGTCTTGGTCGTCTCTATTCATTTTAGCAAAAACTTCATAAGAAGTACCTCTAAGCCCCTGGGATAACTTAAGACTCCACCTCTCTCTCTCTAACCCATACGTAGTAGCCAATAGTTCAAATCTACTTAGGTACCCCTCTATGTCATCGTCTTTCTCAACAAAATGGTCTAAATGAAACCCCATAGCTGAGGTTGAGGCTCCCTGACTAGGCGTGGCATCTGAGGAAAAGGGGCTGGCACCATTTTCAGGAGCATGGCCTTGAATTTCCAACTCCCTTAGTCGTAATTCGTGCTCCCTTTGCAATCTTCTATCTTCTGCCTCAGCAGCCTATCTCCTTTCTTCTGCCTCCCTTTCGGCAGTCAATCTCTTTTCTTCTGCCTCCCTTTCGGCAGTCAATCTCTTTTCTTCTGCCTCCCTTTGCTGTCGTTTTTCTTCTGCCTCCAATGCCCTAGCCTCCTTGTCAGCCTCAATCTGCAGCCTCTTAAGTTGTTTGTCAGCCTCAATTTGTAACCTCTTCTCTTCAGCTAACCTCCTATCTTCCCTTTCAATACACTTGTAAGCTTCTGAAGTTACATATTGAATTAAAACCTGACCATCCATGTTCATTTCCTTCGCCGTCAGCACAGCAACCGATCTGAATTTGGCTAGATCAGCCATACTATATCACACAATTTAACAATGACTAAGGTAAATTAAAAATTCTAATTACTAAGGTAATATACTAATTAATTAATTACCACTGGCTGTGAAGATTCATCAACTTTTACTTTCCACTTTTACTTTTAGGGACACTGTTAAATTTATACAACTTATGCCCCCACTAGTTTAATTCCCGGACCAGGAAACCCTAATATCTTTGATAAACCTAAATCCCGGTAGAGAACTACCCAATATTTGTAGTTTTTTTTTGATGTTATTGTGTGGTTGCTATGTTACCTAGTGTACTGAATGAGGTCAGCTGTGAAGGCTCCTGAAGATAAAAGTTTATGTGAGTTACAGAATGTCTTTCTGCTACCACTTATGACCTCAAACAGACTTATTCTGCTATTATGTATGTTAGCTACGTTTAATGTCTAGGGTAATGAAATGAGATGTGTAGGTAATTTAAATACACTGACACACACATGAAAACACTTAGTCTAATAATAATAATGATAAGCTCTATGATCAACTCAACTAACACTGGCTTTAGAAGTTAAAGTTATAATTTTTTGAATTTATTTCGTCCTGAGCCAAATTTTCTTATGGTCAGGACGTATGAAACAATATGTATTTATCAATAAAAGTGCATATATATATTGCATAATCAAATGAAAATTTTGTACATAGATATATGTTTACATTGGTTAATGTTAATACTAATTACTGTGTCTTTTGAAAACTAGCACTGGATGTTTAGTCGGGGTGGTGTCATCACGCCCAATCTTTGTTTATAATGTTCATTGTCTTTGAAATATGGACTGAGGTATAGTGTTTGTACAACAGGATTTTATTTATTTATTGTGGATAAGTTGGATGAATCCACAGCAGGCCAGGTTTTCACTTTTCTGGCCTGTGATGATGCAGTAAAGAATTCAAGCGGCCCACTCCTCACAGTAGCTAAAGTAAAATGATAGGCTGCTTAGGCATCCACTCTTGTACTTCTACACAGCATCTGGCACTACCATAGTGCCAGACCAGAAACTCGGAAACCAAAATTTGTGCCATGTGTCAACACACTGCCTAATGCACCAATTTTATACACATAACAACGAAAAAACATTACAAAGATTGGGTCAGATCTCTCTGACCAACTAAGCACATCTCACCCAGGTGTTACCAAATAGCACCAGTTTCCCATGACTGCATTGCATCCTAAATATGTTCAATAGTTTCCTCTTCCATCCAATAAGGTGGGTGATATGTTCCCACTGATCTCCAATATAGATCTTTCTTCTATAGTCTTCGATATGTTTTCCTATATTAATTGTTTGTCTCTAGGCCCTGGACTGCTGCTGGGGACCTAGAGTAAGCACTCACTTGTCGTAATCATTTTTCATGACATGGCAGTATCAATCGCGGGATTAGTACCAATTTTACGGCTCGCCAGTTCAACTGGCACGCGACGGTAACGATAGCTAAACTAGCGCGTAAAAACGCGGTTTTAGCTCACGTATAGTAAGAGTTAATGAACAACTATGGCATCCAAATATCCCAGCAAAATGCTGACAGGGAAAAACAAAGCGACCTCTCCTGGTCGATGGCCAGAAACTCAACTAACTTTTAGCGCCCGAATTCGTGCGCACTTCCGTCCAGGTCACATGACCAAAACGGGTTTTAAATTAGTATCAGGGTTGTAACTCTCAGCGTGACCAACTTAATATTTTGTCGAACATATCTACTGTGACATCCAACCCCCGCCCACCCACCTTAAGAAAGAAAACGAAGTTTTCTTCCACCGGATGAGTCACGCGTAACCCCTTTCGGAGTATGGACGAACAAAATGCCGAGACGGCACCTCCTCATCTACCTGGAGAATGCCAAAGTTGTCCAATACCATTGTCGTTCATGCCTTCTCACCCTATGTACTAAATACAGTATGAGAATGAACTAATCATCCCAAGTACTGGTAGTCGTGAAAAATAACAACGACTGTCCAGACCTGGTCTATCAAATACAATATATGTTACAAATTAATTATTCATATCAAAGTATCAATAATAAGACATCATTTCATAGTACAAACAATCTGTCTACACACTGTAAATATCCATATATTATAACATGATTTATACATACGTTGAGTATAACTTTATCCATACTGCCTTTATGGAATTATGACACAAAAATCACATACCGTAATATGACTTCATAAACATCAACTCAGAAGATTATACTACATTTCTTCCATAAATCAAAGTAAATACTCTCTACGGATGCTCCTGTCCCACACCAACTTCATAATCTGGCCAAGACATCCGCTACAATATTATGTACTCCCTGAATAGGTAAAATAGTAGAGTTGAATTGCTGCAGCAATAATGCCCAGCGTGTCAACTTAGCACTGGTGGATTTAGCCGACTGCAAAAAAAGCAGTGGTTTGTGATCTGTTTGGAGGAAAAAATGCGCCCCCAATAGGTATCGTGCCAGCTTAGACACCGCCCCGACAATCGCAAGGCACTCTCTCTCTCACTTGTAGAGTATCTAGTTTCTGCTGGCAACAACTTCCGACTGACATACATTGTAAAGCATAACATATTACAACATAAACATGTATTGCAAAGTATCACATGATATCTACACGTTTACAATACTCAGATGTTCATATCAGAATAGGACTGGGGGCATGAGTCAGACTCTAAGGTTCGGTTCGCATGAACCGAAACATCTTACTGAACACGAACCCGAAATCTAGCCCTAGCTATTGCTGGACTATTAGCAGATGGTTCTGAAACAACGACATATGCTTCTGCCTAACTGCATCACGCGCACCCCAACTATTCCCAAAAGTCACCCGTGCCATTTTGGTATTGTCGCGCAACGACAATACCTCCACGAATCTAACCGGCGCGACCTCATCAAACACTCTTCTGAGTGTGCGCCAACTCGCACTAAGGGGAACGTTACGCACCCAAACTGTGCGATCACTAGCTTTCGGACCCTCGTATAAGTTCCTACTGCTCCTAATCATGTCATTTGGTACTTGCCGCGAACCGCGTCTACGATGTACCTTCTGGTCATCCCCCTTGGGAGTTTGGTGATGCTGAGCCTCTGCTCCAGCCAGACCCACGGGACTATGCACTCCGCATACATTGCCAACGATTAAATCGGCAATAGGATTTTCGAGTACGAACGCGTTCACTCTCCCCGTTATGAACGGAGTGTCCACAATGATATACATGCTTGGGGGTAAGACTCCACTTTGCCCCCGAACGTGGTGCACTTTACCGTTTTGCCTGTAAGGCAGGAGTCGTCGATACACGACCGACGCACCCCAATTGTGTTGCATCCAGTGTTCCTCAACACCCGGACTGGTCTATACTCCACCTTGCCTTCGTGGAGAATCAAATTTCCAGTCTCGTGGACTGCCGATAGACATGGTGCCGCATGCCCGCAGTGAAGCACTAACCTCTCGTTCGCGTGGAACAAAGGGCGGCACCCCGCACAGTCCTCATTATTAATTGTGTCCAACACAAACGCGGAATTCGCGTGTTCTATCGGGGTGGGGCACCTGTCAGCGCAATGATTCTTGCCACCACAATTGGAACACATGCGCTCTTTCTTCTTCTCATCGCGTGTACTTTTGTTGGAGTTTTTCGATGACGAAGACCCCGCATCAGAGTCAGAAGTTCGACTCTCTGAGGAACCACTCCTCTGCTTGTGATGTTTGGTTTTATACCAAAATCGGTCTTCGTCCCGAGAATCTTCAAAACGTACCTGTTTACGCGCCTGGCGCTCCTCTCCGTCGCTATTACAAGGGGATTGACATAAGTCTTGGGCCTGACCATGAAGGACATGTCACAGAGAGCTGAAATTTTGTATAGTGTTTATTCCTTTTCAATATAGCCACCGGCTGAATTGACACGCTTCTGCCATCTCTGCTTGACCTTGAAAAGACCTTGGGAGTAGAACACCCTATTTTCAAACTAAACCAGTCATCACATGCCAGTATAACCTCTTCATCGCTGTCAAAATGATTTCCTTTTAGCTGTTTTTTAAGATTTGGGAATAGAAAACAGTCTGATGGAGCCAAATCTGGAGAATATGGTGGGTGTGGAAAAATTTCAATATTCAAATCGTTGGCTGCTAGCTGCACAAGCCGTGCTTTGTGAGAGGGCGCGTTGTCTTGAAGCAAAGGAAGATTTTGAGTGCGCGTTATCCCTCGTTTCCTGGTCACAACCTTTCTTAGTTTGATGAGAAGATCTGCATAGTACTGTCCATTAACTGTGTTGCCACGAGGCAGACAATCTTTCAAAAGGACACCTTTGCTGTCCCAAAAAACAATCAGCATCACTTTTCCTGCATATTTCTGCGCTCTCGGCTTGACAGGTGTTGGGGAGCCCGGGATTTTCCATTGCATGCTGGCAATTTTGGATTCGGGGTCATAATGGTGTACCCAAGTCTCATCTACTGTCACTACGGTCTCCAAAAAACATTTTGACTGACACTTTTTGAGCAACTGTTGACAGCAATTTACCCTCGTTTGCTTCTGTTCACGTGTCAACAGTCGCGGAATCCAGCGTGCACACACTTTTCTCATGTTCAGTCTGTTGTGTAAAATTCTATAAACTGTTCTTTCATTTAGTTTTACTCTACTAGCTATCTCCACAATTGTTATTTTTCGATCCTGGTCAATGATTTTCTTCACTCTTGTTGCATTTTCATCGTTGCACTCTGAGGCTGGTCTACCAGATCTTGGCAGATCAGCAACATTTGAGCGGCCGCACTTAAACTGTTGACACCAGTTTTTTTACCGAAGTATATGAAGGACAAGAATCATGACACACTGGTTCCATCTCCCTGTGTATTTCTGTAGGTGTTTTTCCCTGAAACATCAGAAATTTTATCACAGCTCTGGCCTCCTTCTTTTCCATTGTTTTGTCAAATCTTTGAAGCAGCAGATCCGGTCAATAGGGTACATTGCGCCGTGCACCGTAGCGGGAAAACCCATTAAAGAAACAGACGCGTACTTCACACATTCAGTGCAAATATGATGAACTTTAAATGTGCCAAGTTTCATCTTCCTCCTGTAACTCCTTCATGGTCAGGCCCAAGACTTATGTCAATCCCCTTGTACTTTTAAATTGTCGGTTCTGCCAACTCGGCCGACCGTTCCTATGAGATCGAAAATTCCCATAGTTTCCTCTACGCGGCTGATAGGGGCTGGAACGCTTCTCATACTTCTGCTCTTGACCCCTGTCTACATTGCCTGACTGATTTCGCCAAGGATGGCGCTAAACTTTGCCGACTCCGGCAACTAAGTCTTCTGGCAGACCTGACTTCTGAATGGGTTTGCCCGGATGGGCCAGGACATAATGGTGCCCTAATTGGGTCATGGACTCTATGTCCTTTGGTTGACGTTCCTGAAAAAACGCAACCAACTCACTAGAACACGAGGACAACACTTTGTCTCGGAGCACCAAGTCTAGCAAGCCATTATAGTCCTTAGGAATTCCCTCCTTTTCAATCCATCTATTCAGCAGGAGCTTTATCTTTGAGATAAAGTCCTCGAAGTCCTGGTCTGCACTTGGCATCGCGTTTTTAAAACGCGTCCTGTAACCGTCAGCATTCAGACGGAACTTCCGGAGCAACCTTTCCTTTACTTTGTCGACTTCCAATATCTTCAATTGTATTTCTTTATCTATCATCTTCTCTTCCAGAGCTATTCTCATTCTCTCCTTCTCTAATTCTACTTGTATCGCTCTCTCCTTCTTCTTTTCTTCAAATTCTCTATCTTCTCTCAACTTCTTTTCTTGCCATTCAAATTCTCTCTTTTTTAGCTCTAGCTGTTCAGCTCGAGCATCTCTTAAGGCATTCTGGTTCTCAACTGAATAAAATTCAGCTTTGGCATAGTCATTTAATTCTTTGGCTGTGTACCCACATTCTTTCCCAATCTGAATGAAAGCCTGTAGGTCCATGATGAACACTCAGAATACTCACTATTATCTCTGGCGATAGATTTTGCTATAGAAAAAGATAACTCTCTGCTTGCAAAATATGCAGTAATAACAGTAAATATTAATATCAGTACTCCAATATACACACACACACACACATATATATATATATATATATATATATATATATATATATATATATATATATATATGTAAGTATATAACACGTCACCTCTCACTGTATACACATCATCAACCTTTATCTCTTATAGTATATAGTTTTACTTTGCCACTTGGCTACTGTCTCATCACTGTGAAAAATTTGGTCTTTCTGACCACTTAGTCTCTGAGATACACTCAAACAAACTTACAATAGTCGACAGTTGTATAATAACAATTAATGAAACTTTCTGGTGTTATGACACCATTATACCAACTTAGTCACAAATCAGGTTTTACTTCAAAGTCTGTTACTGGTACCCACACTGGTGCTATACTCAGATAATACTTCACTTACTACTAGTCTTAATAATCGCTGTAATGCAAGTGTTTCTTATGGCAAAATGAGCACTACACAGATGAAAGAAACACACACACACACACACCACAGTACGAAAACAAAATTCCAGTCACGAGGAACAAGATGATATACCAAGAAGAGTAGAGGTAGATTAATATATACAATGCGTGACTGCACACGAACGAAAACAAGGGATACCTGTAAACGTATTTTCAAGGTAGCAAGATGGAACAAGAGAATACACCACTTAAACACAACAAAGAATTACTGAATGTACACGACAATGTAAATACAAACTACACGAATACACCTAACACCAACAGGGCTTGGAATGTTAAGCAGGGCAGTCGCAGGAAATCCGTCTGCCTTAATCCACCACAAAACAAACACAGCCACACCCTATAAAGAATCGGTCTAATCCAATCTTTTCCCACGAAAAGGCCAAGAATGGATTAAACTCACCACCCTTCCTCCCTTGGACACACAAATACAAAATTACACACTAAACTAAACAACAACTACACTCAACAGTGAAGTGCTGAAAGCTAGCTCCTTCACTAAGCACTAACAGATCACTTCAGTGAAAGTAAACTAAATAAACTATAAGTACAATTATTCTATAATGTATCAACAGCGGCGCTTGATCCAGAAGCTTCCTCAACACTGGGGATGAATAATGAAAACAGCACAAACAAGACTCCACACTTGTACATCCAAACGAAAAAACATATAAGTCCAGGAAATCAGGCTTCTCTTGACAGTCTGTCTGCCAGTATATACACTACTGTCACCAGGCACGGTACTGCATAAATATCGATGAATACGAACTGTTCTATTTGATCATAATATAGCACTGTCCACAATAGATCACAGAATGTGTACTCCAAGATCACAGCAGTCTTCAAGGCAACGTATACTGGACCCACACAGGTCAGCAAGCTTCACTGCACATAAGTATTCACCCCTGGCCTGGCACATCAGTGTAGTCAGGTCACGTCAGAGGCGTTGACTTTCACTCCTGGTTGGGCCCATCAGTGTAGTAAGGTCAAGACAAGATGTCCAACACGATGACCTGAGGTACCATTCACCCTATCAACCTCTTATCATCTACAACTTCCTAACACCAATCTCCTTCCACCCGATAAAGTGGTTGACCAAGCTATCTCCCATATGACACTCCACTTGCCTTCTGGGACAATCTAACTATATGGTACCAACACCTTGTGGTAAGCTGGGATTATATAAATAGTTATAGGGGACTTAGTGTACTGACTGAGATCAGCTGTGAAGGTATCTGTATCTAATAAGTGTAGTGTGTTCAGATGACCTTACTTTGCTACCACATTTAGACCTCAATCAGACTTATTCTGGAATATTGTGATGACTACGTTGAATGTCTAGGGTTATGATAGTGATGAAGTGTAAGTTCACAACAACCAACAGACAGATAAACACTTTAATTAAGATCCACAACACTTTACAACACTATGACAAGCACATACATATAACACTCTAGAAGACTAGCTTAAGTAAGTCAAGTGTTAACTTTTAAATTATGTATTAGTTTCTTTCAATAATAGATATCCTGATCCAACTACAGAGTGAATCAGGAATCACAATCAAATGTAAACACAATGTTTATGTACAAAATTTATACAAAGGATCTTTGTCCTGACATATAATATTATTACAATATGTGTGTAGGGTTGTGATGTAGTACTATGAGGTAATACTGGCTTTTGAAGCTAGGTTGTTGTTTGTCATTACGAATTCATGTGTTTGTTTCTGGTGGAAATAATATTGAAGGGTCCACAGTTCTTTTTATTTGTAAAACAATAACTGTCCCTCTTGATTTAGTATTACTGTCAATTTTAGGGTGGGTTATACAAGGGTGAGCTGCTCTGGCTGACGAATTCTTAACTCATGTGTCGGCGGCAGGAAAACTGTCTCCTCTGCTCGCTTGCTTCTCAGTTATCTTGAAATACACCACTGGTCGATATCTTGGACAAGGAGTCTGCTGCCAGCTCTCTGGATCCAGCAAAACTCAGACCAGGTGCTGCTCTAATACTTCAGTACTACGGTCCCTGAAATAAGAAGGTTGTACCTCCTTCTTCAGAACTAATATATAATATATTTCCACACTGAAGTACAGGACATTACAAACACAGAGTTCAGCGCTGTAGGCCAACTGCTATCTTATCATGTGACAATATACACCAGTATTCCTCTCCCTAATGGTTACAACGCCTCTGCAATTCCAGCATTAATTTCTTCTATACAATAGGATAGGTGTCATGTTACTATTTGGTACCTATGCCTCCTCTTGACAGCTTTTACACTAATATATGAACCACACACATACGGACACATTTTATCATTTCCAACAAATATGATAAAATGAAAATTGAATCGGTATGTGTCGGTATGTGTGTGGTTCAGTAGCAAACAGAAGGCAAAGCCTAGATATTGCTCCACCATGTAAAAGCTTGTCAGAGAGGAGTATAACTGCATAGGCATATATAGGATTGCCAAATAGTAACCTGACACCTATCCTATTGTATAGAAGAAATTAATGCTGGAATTGCAGAGGCGTTGTAACCATTAGGGAGAGGAATACTGGTGTATATTGTCACATGAGAAGATAGCAGTTGGCCTACAGCGCTGAACTCTGTGTTTGTAATGTCCTGTACTTCAGTGTGGAAATATATTATATATTAGTTCTGAAGAAGGAGGTACAACCTTCTTATTTCAGGGACCGTAGTACTGAAGTATTAGAGCAGCACCTGGTCTGAGTTTTGCTGGATCCAGAGGGCTGGCAGCAGACTCCTTGTCCAAGATATCGACCAGTGGTGTATTTCAAGATAACTGAGAAGCAAGCGAGCAGAGGAGACAGTTTTCCTGCCGCCGACACATGAGTTAAGAATTCGTCAGCCAGAGCAGCTCACCCTTGTATAACCCACCCTAAAATTGACAGTAATACTAAATCAAGAGGGACAGTTATTGTTTTACAAATAAAAAGAACTGTGGACCCTTCAATATTATATATAGGAAATATGTCTAGCTTACCACAATTCAAGGAAATATACACAAGTAACGTTGACTGGCGATGAATTCTGGCACAATTTTGATCTGCCTTATCCCAGGCTTTTATTAGAAAAATATTAGCTTGATCTCAACGCACTTGCTTCTCACAAAATTTATTTTCAAAACTGGCCCTGAACTGACGCTTCTATTTGACTATATCGAACGTTCTAACCAATGAGACCATGTTTACAAGAGCCTTTGAAAAAATTTTACCCATCCTACACGTAGCCATTAACAACAATAATAGTATTTGCAGTTCGACTAATAAGGTTTCGCCTTACATATTACTAAAGCCAATCAAATCGTATCTAACTTGTTGGCCTCATTTTCCCTAAAGCAGTGTTTTTCAAACATGCCATTATAAGCAAATATGATCTTGTGCTGTCAGACAACCCCACTATAGTATTTTGGCTATAATTTGTTAATTACTAGACTATTTGCGTAACACATAACATATTCTTTGTCAGCAAGTCCTAAGTCACACAAATATATAAGTTTAATGAGGCTAAGTGGCTTCGTTAAAAATATGTATTATTCTAGGATAGTCGTGTATTTGTTTTTGTTTTTTTACCACCCGTTCACTTCTATACCAAGGGATGTCTTCTGTACTGTCAGACTAATGTCAGGAGCTTAGACATAAATCAGTAGAATCAGTTTTATTTTTAGAAACGCGTGTATGATGCTGTAGGCTTTTACTATCGAACGTGGAAGCGTTACAGTTATGCAGACGAAGTAGAAAAAGGGGATCTCTGGTTCAGCCATTCTGGCGTTCTACAACACAGGCGTACGATATTGTGAAAGCACTGATCTTTCACCATTCTTCTTTCTTTCTATTGAATTACTTCGTTAGGCTTTACATTTATTTTCTAATTTATATGTGTGGATTAGAATTTTTCACCACAAATTCTCCCCACTTAAAACAGACATCATATGTCAGTCCCTAAATCTATATACACATAGAGAAATGTAATATTATTCCTGGTGATCACTGTGATTCTCATCACACGGATGGCGGCTTGGAAAATCAGCACCCAGGTTAGTTTTTCCAGAAATATATTCTATGCTGAACTGAAATGGTTGCAAAAGCAATGACCATCGGAGTAACCTCGAATTTTCATGCCTAGCCTGCGCTAGAAAAGCCAGGGGTTTGTGGTCCGTTTGCAACTTGAATGCCTTCCCATACAGATAAATATTGAATTTCTTGATCGCCCATATTACTGCAAGACATTCTTTTTCGCTAGTTGAGTAGTTGGTTTCAGCTTTATTCAACTTTCTGCTAGCATATGCCACTGGTGTTAATGCCCCATCCAGTGAATCTGACTTCTGTAACAGGGTAGCGCCCAAACCGATATTACTTGCATCCGTTCTCACAATGAATTCTTGACTTAAATCAGGTAATTTCAAAATAGGTTTGCTTGTGAGCTTTTCCTTCAATTCCTGGTAGGCCAATTCACATTGTGCTGTCCATGTAATTCGATCTGGATTTCCTTTGCGTGTCAAATCAGTTAACGGTGCACATATGGAATTAAAGTTTTTGATATACTTTTGGTAGAAACCACATAATGAGACAAAGGATCTCACGTCTTTCTTGGTTTGTGGTCTCGGGGCTTTCTTTAGTTTCTCTAAATTCTTGGGGTCAGTGGTCATGTTTCCCTGATGGACTGTGTGTACCAAGAATTCTAATTCTTTACATCCAACGCAACATTTGGTTGGTCGGGCTGTCAAATTCGCTTCTCTAAGTCGATTAAACAACATGTTCAGAGCGTCAATGTGTTCCTCAAATGTTTCTGTCGCTATGAGGATATCATCCATGAAGTTTGTGATGCATGGATTATTCAGAGGATCCAACAATTTTCTCATCATTCTAGAGAAGACACTACGCGCATTCTTCAATCCAAATGGCAATCTTTTAAATTCATAGTGTCCCTCTGAGGTACTAAAAGCTAGATAAGGTCTAACCTCAGGCTTTACTGCAATCTGATAGTAGTATTTGCTCAGATCCACTTTTGAGAAATATTTAGCTTTATTCAGCCTGGCAAACAGCTGATTTGTATCCGGCAAGGGATCCACCTGACCTTCTGTGATAGCATTCAGTCTCCTGTAATCTATACAGAGTCTATGTTCTCCAGAGGGTTTTCTCAAGAGCACCACACTGGAACTATACGAAGATTCACTGTGTGAAATAATTCCTTCCTTTAACAAATAGTCTATCTCTTCCTTCAAGGCTTTCTCCTTAGCTAAAGGAATCGAATATGCCTTCATACATACAGGTGTGGGGTCTATAAGTTTCATATCATATTCCAATAAGTTTGTATGCCCCGGTCGGTCCGTTAACACCTCTGTATGATCATCTAGAACCTGTTGCACTCTCTCCTTCTGATCTTTCGTTAAATGTGTACTAATTTTCAACCCTGCCGCTGTCTCACAGGGGTGTAATGGATATTCAAATGATGAAAGTGGTTCTTTTTTCATCTCCATTGCAATAGACAAGGTCAACAAATGTGTCTCGTCCTGATTTTCTCTTTTAAAATATTTCTTCAGGAGATTCACATGATAGATTTTTTCTTTCCCCTTCTTATCTATCTTATCATTTGTTCTAGATACCTTCTCTAGAACTGTATATGGACCTTGCCATCCAATTTGCAACTTATTCTGACTACCGGGTAGAAGAAGCAGTACCTTCTCTCCCACAGCCAAATCTCTGTCTTTAGCTTTCTTGTTGTAATAGGCAGCATGATTTTTCCTGGCTTGTTTCAAATTTTCATTGGCAAGTTTCCAGCCAGTTTTTAAACGAGTGGTCAGCTAATTCACATATTGGTATGATGATGTAATATTTTCCTCTGCCTTTTCATCAGTCCACGTTCTTAACAGATTACATATGGACTTTGAATATTGTTGACCTGTTTTTACAGGTACCGGTATGGTCTCTTCCACTAGAAGCACTGTAGTGATGACTTTTCTTCCCAGAATCATCATTCACAAAACGACCGCTACCAATTTTTTTCTTGGGGCTCTCTCCCCACTTAGAATTCTTGATGAGAGATTTCCTCTCTACATCTTCTTCCTCCAGTTTACATAAGTCCGATTGAGGGATTTTCGGCTTATCCTGGGGTAAGACATCTTTTTGCACTCTCTGCATAGTGGCCATTGTAAAACAGTCAATTGAAGATTTTCCGTGAAAAGGGGCTTCCCATTCCACTCGGTCCACTTTATTATTCCTCCTATTGTCAGACCTACGTTTGCCCAGTGGCGTGTCCAGGTCCTGATCAATGTTCCCACTTGTGGGTGTTCCCTCATGTGCTATGCTACACCTTTCTACAAAATTCTCAATGTCCCACCTTGCCTTGAGCCAATAATAATTGTGAGCCACCTTTTGGATGATGGTACCTATCTTCTCATGGTCCCCATCTTTTTTCACATGTAAGCTCCTTATTAAGTCTGCCCTATACCTTTTAGGAAGTACCAGCTGTCCCTGACCTTTGGATCTAGTTCCGGTCTTCCGGTATATCAGTTTGTTCTTCATATAGAAGTCTCCTTTTCTTGGAGGTGTGTGACAATTGGACAATTTTCTAAAACAAGGCTTGAGGGTCTTATCCCCAGCCTGCGCCTTCCTCATCTCATCTGGAGTGGTATCTATCAGAATATCCTCCTCCTTTCTAGAGGTCGACCTGACCTGAAGGGTGGCCATATGCACAGGTTTCCTTCTACAATGGTCAGTATCATGATTGTCCATCCGACAATTGGTACACCACCTCTTTTTTTAATTGAAAGATTTTCTTTCATCAAATTTAGTTTCATCGAATTGTGGGGTTTTATTTTTATTTTCATACCGTGGCCTATCATACTGGTGCTTACCTTTGTTATGATCTCTATGATCAAATTTATTAAAGTTTTGTGGTGCCTTAAAATTGTCTACCTGTTTCTTTTTTATTACCTGTTACCTCTGCTTGAGCTGCCTGATATCTTTCAGCAACATTTAGTAATTCACCCAGCCTCTCTGCACCTTGTTCCATGAGAAACCTTCTCAGGTCTGGAGCCATGGACTCTCTTAGCTGCTCTATAAGGATCATTTCCTTAAGATCTTGGGTTTTCCCCAGAGCCGTCCATTTCTCCAAGTATGTCTCTAACCGTGCAGAGAACTGGTGATATGTCTCACCTGACAGTAGTTTAGCATTCCTAAATTTTTTTCTATAAAATTCTCCATTCTTTTCATATCTTTGCAACAGAGCCTGCTTTAACATGTCATAATTGTCCTGGTAATCTCTGCTCATTTTGGCAAAAACATCATAAGCTGTACCACGAAGCCCTTGTGATAACTTTAAGCTCCACCTTTCTCTCTCTAACCCATACGTGGTAGCTAACAGTTCATATCTATTTAGATAGCTCTCGATATCATCGTCTTTCTCAACAAAATGATCTAAATGAAAACTCATATCTGAGGTTGAGGCTCCCTGACTAGCAGTGGCATCGGAGGTAAAGGGACTGGCACCATTTTCAGGAGCATGGCCTTGAAATTCTAACTCCCTTAGTCGTAACTCATGTTCCCTTTGTAATCACTTTTCCTCCTTTTCTGCTTCCCTTTCTGCAGCCTGTCTCCTTTCTTCTGCTTCCAACTGTAACTTCTTAGCCTCAGCCTCCAATGCCCTAGCCTCTATGTCAGCCTCAATCTGTAGCCTCTTAATTTCTTTATCTGCCTGTAACTTTCTTTATGCTTCAAATTTTCTTTCTTCACGTTCAATAAATTTGTCACATTCAGTAGTGACATAATCAATCATAATTTGCCCCTCCATTCCCAAATCTTTAGCAGCCTGCATAGCAGCAGATCGAAATTTTGCCAGGTCTGCCATTTTCTAACAGGCAAATGTATACAATGTTTGACTAAACAATTTTATCTATGACTAATTAAACTAAGGACAACCACAAGCACTGAGAGCTCAACCTTATTTATTTTCCACCCAAGAATACCTTTTAAATTTGGATAATTCCCAGAAGTAAATTACCCCCAATATATATGGTAAGAGAGTGTTCAATCTCCCGGACAGGACCCCAACATATGTGGTAAGTTGGGATTATATAAATAGTTATAGGGGACTTAGTGTACTGACTGAGATCAGCTGTGAAGGTATCTGTATCTAATAAGTGTAGTGTGTTACAGATGACCTTACTTTGCTACCACATTTAGACCTCAATCAGACTTATTCTGGAATATTGTGATGACTACGTTGAATGTCTAGGGTTATGATAGTGATGAAGTGTAAGTTCACAACAACCAACAGACAGATAAACACTTTAATTAAGATCCACAACACTTTACAACACTATGACAAGCACATACATATAACACTCTAGAAGACTAGCTTAAGTAAGTCAAGTGTTAACTTTTAAATTATGTATTAGTTTCTTTCAATAATAGATATCCTGATCCAACTACAGAGTGAATCAGGAATCACAATCAAATGTAAACACAATGTTTATGTACAAAATTTATACAAAGGATCTTTGTCCTGACATATAATATTATTACAATATGTGTGTAGGGTTGTGATGTAGTACTATGAGGTAATACTGGCTTTTGAAGCTAGGTTGTTGTTTGTCATCACGACATCATGTGTTTGTTTCTGGTGGAAATAATATTGAAGGGTCCACAGTTCTTTTTATTTGTAAAACAATAACTGTCCCTCTTGATTTAGTATTACTGTCAATTTTAGGGTGGGTTATACAAGGGTGAGCTGCTCTGGCTGACGAATTCTTAACTCATGTATCGGCGGCAGGAAAACTGTCTCCTCTGCTCGCTTGCTTCTCAGTTATCTTGAAATACACCACTGGTCGATATCTTGAACAAGGAGTCTGCTTCCAGCCCTCTGGATCCAGCAAAACTCAGACCAGGAGCTGCTCTAATACTTCAGTACCACGGTCCCTGAAATAAGAAGGTTGTACCTCCTTCTTCAGAACTAATATATAATATATTTCCACACTGAAGTACAGGACATTACAAACACAGAGTTCAGCGCTGTAGGCCACCTGCTATCTTCTCATGTGACAATATACACCAGTATTCCTCTCCCTAATGGTTACAACGCCTCTGCAATTCCAGCATTAATTCCTTCTATACAATAGGATAGGTGTCAGGTTACTATTTGGCAATCCCATATATGCCTATGCAGTTATACTCCTCTCTGACAAGCTTTTACATGGTGGAGCAATATCTAGGCTTTGCCTTCTATTTGCTACTGAACCACACACATACAGACACATTTTATCATTTCCTGTTCAATTTTCATATTATATATATATATATATATATATATATATATATATATATATATATATATATATATATATATATATATATATATATACATATATATATATATATATAGGAAATATGTCTAGCTTACCACAATTCAAGGAAATATACACAAGTAACGTTGACTGGCGATGAATTCTGGCACAATTTTGATCTGCCTTATCCCAGGCTTTTATTAGAAAAATATTAGCTTGATCTCAACGCACTTGCTTCTCACAAAATTTATTTTCAAAACTGGCCCTGAACTGACGCTTCTATTTGACTATATCGAACGTTCTAACCAATGAGACCATGTTTACAAGAGCCTTTGAAAAATTTTTACCCATCCTACACGTAGCCATTAACAACAATAATAGTATTTGCAGTTTGACTAATAAGGTTTCGCCTTACATATTACTACAGCCAATCAAATCGTATCTAACTTGTTGGACTCATTTCCCGTAAAGCAGTGTTTCTCAAACATGCCATTATGAGCAAATATGATCTTGTGCTGTCAGACAACCCCACTATAGTATTTTGGCTATAATTTGTTAATTATTAGACTATTTGCGTAACACATAACATATTCTTTGTCAGCAAGTCCTAAGGCACACAAATATATAAGTTTGATGAGGCTAAGTGGCTTCGTTCAAAATATGTATTATTCTAGGATAGTCGTGTATTTGTTTTGTTTTTTTACCACCCGTTCACTTCTATACCAAGGGATGTCTTCTGTACTGTCAGACTAATGTCAGGAGCTTAGACATAAATCAGTAGAATGTCAGGTTTTCCAATAAGAGCTTAAACCTGTTTTCAAAACCTAACTTCGTATCGTTAATGTTTTTTATCACTGTTTATTTGAAAAAATCAGGCCTGCATGCCTTTCGCGTGGGATTGGCGTTCACTTTTTAATCGCGAGACGACGTGGTACCATTTCATGCGTTCCTCCGTGCATCTCTCTTTCTCTCTCTTCTAAGCCCGACTGTCTTTTAGGTTAACGTAGTGTGTATAATGACATTAATGCTAGTATTGGTATCTAGGTCATTAAGCAGTGTGCCTATCAAGGTCGTCTAAGAAATACAGTACCAGTTTTATTTTTAGAAACGCGTGTATGATGCTGTAGGCTTTTACTATCGTACGTGGAAGCGTTACAGTTATGCAGACGAAGTATAAAAAGGGGATCTCTGGTTCAGCCATTCTGGCGTTCTACAACACAGGCGTACGCTATTGTGAAAGATCTGATCTTTCACCATTCTTCTTTCTTTCTATTGCATTACTTCGTTAGGCTTTACATTTATTTTCTAATTTATATATGTGGATTATAATTTTTCACCACACACCTCAAACTCCACTGCTCCACCTGGAAAAATACCACCACCTTAAATGACAAAGACGACCACACTACGCTGTGAAACTAACCTTGAACCGCGACTGTAGCACCAAAAATACCTTGTAACACACCGACAAACCTACTGTCTAAAACTGACTGAACTTGAAAACAATACCCGTACACTGTGGCCGTGAAAACAGAACTGGGTTACGTATCGTGACGCGTCACACTTGACCAACTACGATACACAACTGACTGACTGACAACCATACTGACTTAACACTGGACGACCGATACCTCACTATCGGGACTTAATAATAAATAAGAAGGCGCCAACACGGCTGCAAACTTCTAATACTCTGTGTGCACAATTCTTACTGGCCTGTATATAGCAATTACAGGCTCTACAGCCTTGCTATCAAATATTATAACATACTGACAAACCACTGGCCCCACGGCCTACAGAATAGACGAGCCATCCAGATGTCAGATACAACAACCTATTCACACTGTGGATTTAACACATGATAATCTATACTCTCTGGCTCATTATCTAAGGATACGACCAAAGTATGCAATAGCTGACATAGATTAACCATAACACTCGTAACAGGTTGAGTTCCCTTTAATAATCATGCACATAATGAAGCCACACACGGCTAGAGATACATATGCAATACAATGCAACAGAAATGCCAATATAACTTGCAATAATCAACAATCAAATCTATCATCATCAAAAACTCGCGCGTATGTCATACCGAGTGAACAACACAATGACTTTCGCTCACCGGCTAAGTCCTGCATTCTAATAAAGCCATACTTAAATACAAATGACTTCTCATCAATGGTCTACGAAAAATGTTGATAGAAACTACACCACCGTTCCAGAAATATTTAAACTAATCTTGACCACATGAATAAATGACAAGCACCCTCAATGAACAACTATGGCATCCAAATATTCGAGCAAAATGCTGACAGGGAACAACAAAGCGACCTCTCCTGGTCGATGGCCAGAAACTCAACTAACTTTTAGCGCCCGAATTCGTGCGCACTTCCGTCCAGGTCACATGACCAAAATGGGTTTTAAATTAGTATCAGGGTTGTCACTCTCAGCGTGACCAACTTAATATTTTGTCGAACATATCTACTGTGACATATATATATATATATATATATATATATATATATATATATATATATATATATATATATATATATATATATATATATATATATATATATATATATATATATATATATATATATATATATATATATATATATATATGTGTGTGTATAATGAATAGCATTATTGTGATAGTCATAACTTCTGATAAATAATTTCCTTTGTGACAGGCAATTTATGTAATTCTTCTTCTTCTTCCGTCCTTAGCAAAAGACCGACCAAGCAGTCAGAGGCCATCACGCCGTAATCGGTGTGACAAGCCAACGGGTGATCAGCCCATTGGGCAATTTATGTAATACCATTTACCAAATATTCAAAGTAATGTGGACAAAGAAATCTACGCTCCCTCCATGGACTTGCAGGAAATAGAGGCATGATGTGTAATAATATTCAGGCAAAGATTTTTTTTTAACGGTACCTGTTGAAATTCACATTAATTAATGATTGTTCTCTCCAAGTACTAAACTTAATATATGTTCAGATATCTGAAGTAGGAAGCTCAGGACCATTTAATATGATTTCAGAAAAGCGAACTGGGTCATTTTTAAAGAACAGGTCGATGAACTCTGTCAGAACATTACCTACTCAAACAGCATAAATAAAAACATTCCCATTTTCAGTGAGGCAATCATCGAAGCAGCAAAGAAGTCAATTCCACGTAGTAAACGACGAGACTACAAACCCTACTGGAGTGACAACCTGGAAAAACTCCAAAATGACCTGAATAAAGCACGGGACACTGGGGAGCAAAATCGCACCGTTGACAACGTCTAGATGTGTGGCAGTAAGGGAAGGAAGAGTGAAAAGTCTAACCTGAGTTAGTATAGAGGGGGTAGAAAAAGGGGATGCGCAAAAAGAGGGTTGCGCATAAGAAGGGTCAAAACAGAACAGAGGTTAGGCACGTTTTTCTCAGCAGGAGGAGAAGCGTGATTCAGGCCGAGCAGGACAGGTACTCAAGTAGGAGATGTAGCCATGTTGAAGTCTATAATGAAGTAGACAAGGTGCTGTATAATTTCTTACATGCACGGATACAAGATTGGGTAGCAATAACCCAACATATTGATACTATAAATTCTTGACAAGACTGAAGAACGAAGGAGCGAGTTAGGCTCCACTCAGAAAAGGGTACGTAGAGTGAATTAGTTACGTCCATACCGTAGTCCTGTTACTCGGCTAAGATAGTGGCCATCTAGAACCAGGGAAAGGAACAACCCCGGAGGAGTCCGGTTATCACTTCAATAACCTGAACCGAAATCGATAGTATCAATGGACAATGATTTGCTTAGACGGAGGAAAGGATGTAGATACTAGTAACATCTGAACAATAGTAGATAAAAGACATTATAATATTAAATATAATTTTCAATAGTGAGCGAGTATTAAAGAGGAAGTGTGACGGGCCAAGATTGTTGGATGTCCGGTTAACAGCAGTGTCCACATTGTAAATAAACAGTATTCCAGTTGACTTTGCGGTCCCTATTTGTATAGATGATCTGCTTAGCGTTATGTCGTCGTTCACTCTGTGTGTTGTAACCATTCATTAATCATAAAGTTGATTGCTACCTTCTGAGGCAAAGAAATCCTGGGTAAGCAACGGCCACCCAATACGAAATGGTGCAGTGACTACGCTGTAACAGAGTTACAACAGAACAAAACGTGCTTATAATGAACAAAAGAAACCTGAAATCCGAAGCAGCTGGCACCAGAAGACCAGTAGTCTCTACATGGATAAGGACTCAAGCAATCTATGCAACATGGCAAGAGTAATAAATGAAGAAACAACAACCAGCTTGTTAAGTTATTTTATATTCATAGAGGGGGAGTTAAATGTTTGAGATCCTCACGTGCACGTCTAGTATTTTGTAGACGCACATTTGAGCGCATCTAGGTTAATTGTATGTTATATCTTTTGCGTACGGCCGTGCACCATTATTAAACGGGTATAACGCGGTATGTCGCGGTGATTTGTTGCTATACGGGAAACGTACTTGAGGCAGATCCAGATAACTAGCGTCCGGTATAGACGTGATTGATTATGGTGTTTTTACCCAAGTCAAGGGAAGACACGAATATGTAGCAATTATGATCATATGAAAGATGAATTCACTCTTCTTGAGGGAGCTATGCCAAGAAGCTTGTACTTTGAATATTTAGCCTAAAACGGCTCGTTTTAAGTATCTTGCCTCCGATACTTGGTCTCTTGTAACGTTATGGCAGAGCTTCAACTTGACCAGATATGTCAAGTTGCTAGTGCGTCCCACTAACACTAGGAGCTGATTGAAGCGTAAAGGAATATAGATAACTACGTAAAGAATATTAACATGGTCACTTCGTCAGAACCATGTATACTACAATCCGTTAACCTTGATGTGGTAACGGTTAGTGCAGTCGGTCAACGTCTTTGGTAAATTGTAATTATGCTATGTACATTTTCTTACCATGACCATTGCTGATGAAGAATGTCTGTAAACTACTGATGTCAAGTTTCGTCATGAATAAATATGTTGTTAACACTAACTCTTCCAACGAGTATAGTGTTTATCCGTGCCAACTGGTCATCATGTATTGACCCATCTTGCTTCGTTACCGGGGCCTATTATCATTAACCAGATCATCATCATACGCCAAAGAAACGGCCCACATTATATTCGTGTTACCAAGAAATACGTCGGCCACATATTGTAAGTCCGACAGCCCTGACAACATCAGTGACAGTCCAGTAAAGAAAAACCACCGGTAACAGTATTGGCGGCCAGTGTAGAAGGGAAATTTTTTTTCGAGTAAAGATGCTACTACAAATCCCTACAACGTTTGTTTCAAGATACGTCGACTATTGCGATAAGAATTTACCATCCACGACACTGTTGTGTGGAGGTTTGCTGTTTAACGGTCGACCTCACTGAACTTTGCGTGGTCAATCTGTACATCTTGTCAAGCCATATTGTGAAGGACAACGATGGATCGTAGTACGGATAGTCTTTTGCTCACCATGCAGCGCCCGATACCTATCGACATTGCGTTCGCGAAGACCGGGATTTTTTTTCAGATAGGTGGCTAATTGTATTTGTGCACCTTGTCACTGCTGCAAGTTTTAGTCGAGCCTTTCTTTTATTATGTCCACATTTAATCTAAATGTTCTATGTTCTATGTGCCATGCGGGAAGGTTGGGCAGGGACCTACGTGGGATTCATCCCAGCTTCACACCAGGGCCCACGTTAGGCGTTCTTTAGGGGCATTTGCAGATTTCCCGCAGTGGAAATTCCGGCTTATATTTGCCGAAGGATTTCGGTCCACTGTGCTTGGTTGTCTGTGACACCTTAGTGTTTAGGCGTAACGTACTGTTTTATTGTTGTTATCGTAGTATTTTATGTGCTTTAGTTTATTGAGTGGTTTTGTTTGTAACCGTCCTTCTTTACCTTACTATTGCTTATTTGTATACAAATTTTATGTCTGTACATTGTACAGTCACTTGTCTTGTTAATTTTTCTTGTCGCAGGCTCATTGCATTTTGCAATACCTTTTTACTTTAATTCTTTAGTTGATTTTGCGAACGTTTTCATTCGTATTTTGGTATCTCGTCTTCTTATCAGTTGTTCTCAGTATCTTCATCATATATTGCCTGTCTTATATGCTCTATTTTTTTTCTAATGTATGATTTATTGATTGATAATTACTTGTATTGAAATTTTAACATTCCTGAAATTAAGAGGAATATAAACATAGGTGCTGTGGACAAGAACCTGTCGCACATTAAATAGGTGATACTTTTAATTTATTCAACAAATATTTGACTAATTGAGTTAGCAACTCATAAACTTGGACAAGATGTCTAGATTGGACTATTTTATCAAGCAGGGTAAGGCGCTTGTATGGACTCTGGTGAGTTACAGCGATTCGCAACCTCTGAATATGCGAAAGCCCAGGAACATGAATTACAGAAATTTCAGTTGGAGGAAAGAAAACGTCAGATGGACGCTGAAACACAGAAAATGCAAAAGGAAGCTACTAAAAACGTAAATCGTAGACTTCACGAACAGCAATTATTATCTTTAGAACTTGAGAGGATCAAGTTAATGAATGAGAATAATACACAAAATTCTACTGAAACTCAAGCAACTACACACAAGAACCATTCTGGTTCTTACAAGATCAGGTTCCTACATTTAAGTCTAATTCCGACGATATCGTATTCTTTCTAAATAGATTCGAAGCTATATGTGAGTCTAAAAAGATAGATAAATCAGAATATTGTACACGACTTATGGGACTTCTCACAGGAGAAGCTTTAACAGCAGTTTGCATGGTGGAAGGACCTAGTAAAAATGACTACAATACTATCAGGGGTATTTTACTTAAAAAATATCAACTTGACGAAAACGGCTATAGGCTCCGTTTTAAAAGCTTACTGCCAGAGAATGGAAAGGACGTCTTTGATTTCATTGCAACTATACATCTTACTTGTTCTCGCTGGGTTGAACTTTCAAGAATAGAGCACACATACAAAGCCCTCGTGGACTTGATGCTCAGGGATAAAATGATATCCTCAGTCAACCCTTTATTTCTCTCCTTCCTGCATGAACGAAGGCCTGCTAACCTGACTATTACAGTGGAATTCGGTCGTCAGTTTCTTACCGCACATCCAAACATGGTTGTTAGCAACTCTAACGTCAGGGAAGCATTACCAGTGGCATCCGCTATGTCTTACAATAATAACTTGTGACCTAGGTCACAAAGCATTGTTCGTAATTTTGGTAGGGGAGATTACCGGAAATACAGATCTCACCAAGGGAATCTATTCCGTAGCAATTCTCCTGCTCCAAGGGACTGGAGACAATTTAATGGACCACAACATTTCAGTGAAAACAATTCGGAAATGGTAGACGTGATAACCACGCTAATAATTGGCAACCTTACGGTAATTCTTATAGAAGCCACAACTCAGGTAATGGACATATTAATCAAAGGGAAAATAGGTCTCGTAACCATTCCAATTGGAGTTCTAATCAATACAGAGGTCCCAAAAGAGAAAATAGTTATGATCGTTCTCGATATAGAGGTAGATCTCCAATTCATGATAGATCTATTCGACATGCTAGCTCAGCTCAACATGAGCCTCAAGAGATTTTAAATCAGGGTAGCAATAATACTGTTACTAATGCCGCTGCTACTTGTTATTTTGATTTTTATCGTGCATCACAGTGCCCTGAGTGCACGACTCTATTTCAGCCTGAAGCAGTTACTACCTTAAGTTGCTGTCATCCTCTCCCGACTCTTCCAGCCTTATCTGCTCATGATGGAACGAATTCTCTTACTCTACACAATGGGTTTGTCAATAACATACCGGTTAAGGTACTTCAAGATTTGGGTTGCACGACTGTTGGAGTCAGACAGTCACATGGTTCACCCGTCTTGTGCTACAGGTTATGTCGTAAAATGCGTGACGTTTGGTGGCACAGTTGAAACTTTTCCAACTGCCATCGTCCACATTGCCACTCCATTTTTTACGGGGTATATAAACGTATGCATGCTCCCGAATCCGATAGCCGACCTTGTCGTCGGACAGTTACACGGGGTACAAGTATGTACTCCGGAACTGATTGCTGCTTGGGAACAGCAACATCAGCTTACTGCTTACACATTTACGACTATGGCGCAATCTTATCCCCAGATACATTCTGCTAATGTGGTGGGATATTGTGGTACTAATAATACTGATGTTCATAATACTAATATTGGTGCTTTTTTGAGCCCAGGATAACATACTTCAGTTCGTCGTTGCCTAAACTATAGATCTTCTTTGAGTACAATTAAGGAGGAAGATCCCTCTGTATTGTCTGCACACACTCCAACTTTATTACCACGGCTGAATCTACATCCAGTCACGTTGTTTGCAACTGCTCTTGTGCAATGACTGTTGGTTTATTTGCCAAATGTAGCGCCTTAGTTCTTCGGGCATTTATATATCTTGTGGGTATATTTACCTTTCTTATTGGGCCGGTTCGCAAAGTTTTTTCTTCGTCCACGACTCTTTGTCGTACTTTGCTTTACTTTTCAAATTCGACGTGTGTCCAAATTCATTTGTGTCTGTTTTTGCGTCTTTGTTGCATATCAAATGTTTCTTTCATTGAACAGAATCCAGGTTAAGACATTAGTTCAACCTTTTAGAGATATGCCGTTGTCAACTGAGTTTTCTTTATCATACACGACGACTCAAATCGTCAGTCATCATTACATTCTTAATAATTTTCCTTTTGACGTCGGTATAATTTGTATGTTCATTACTTTTCTATATGCCATTTCGCACATTGAGCTGATTATTTCGTACTGTTTCTTGTGCCTGTATTTTATGCACTGCATTGTTCTCAACACGAGTTACATATCACTCTGTTCCCTTACGTGGAAAATTATGTCGTCCCATATCGTTAATCGTTTCATCTCTAACTTGTCAACTATCACTGCCACTCTTTCTAGTCTGTTAAAGAAAGGGTCGCCTAACATGGTTCAGTGTGGTTACAGGATTGCCTGGCCACTTTAGATAGGATTAAGTTATTGTTTTCCTCTGTTACCAAACAAAAATATTCCTTTAATCATTCGCAGTGACGCCTCGTCAATGTGGATTGGTGCTTCTCTGATGCAAGACTATTCAGGAACACTCCCCCCTGTGCTATACGTCTCCCGGAAGTTAACTGCAGCTGAACAACGCTATTCTGTGGTGGACCGCGAACTTTTGGCAATGGTCTGGTCAATACTCAAGTTACAGCGTTTTCTACTTGGCGCCCACTTTGTCGTCGAATCGGACCAACGTTCACTTAAGAGTAAGGACTTGAAAAACTCTAAATCTGCACGGCACGCAATTGCCTTGCAGCCTTTTAATGTTACTGTCAAAGCCGTTCGAGATTCCGACAACGTGGTGGCTGATCTATTGTCCCGTTGTCTAGAAGAATCTTCTGAGACGCTGGATCACTTCACTAATTGACACTCATACCACCATTATGCTGCAACAACATTTTTGTACTCCTCGCTGTGATTGGTGTCAACACGTACTACATTGCGTTTGATGAACTCGCTTACGTCTCATCTTCATGATCGAACTCGGAGTATCTTTTATTTATACATAACTAACTAGATTTTTTAATGACATATTGTGCTATTACATTATTGTGCTTGTTCAGCACATTTCTGACTTCTTTTCGCTAATTCACAGTGATTGACTTGATAGTGCATCACTGTAGATATATAAGACTATCCGCCATGACACTTTTCCGCGAGTGATTAATTAATGACATTTTTGTGTTAGGATGGAACAATGTGACACTTTTTAAGTATTTAGTTATCAAACTTTTCTATAACCAAAGTTCTTCTCTATGCGATTAGTTTAATTATCAGTCATTCACATGACACGATTGCATTGTTTAGGCTGTTCAATTTATCTACACACTTGCTATATACATTAGGTATAGCCTCCTTATCGTATGGTAGCGCATCATTCGCGCCTGATATATATTTTATGCGCATAGCTATTTAATGATACCATACGTAGTACTTATTAGTTTAAATAGTCTACCTAGTGTTTATTCACATCGTACTACTTTAGACTGTGTTGCTTTCTTCTCGTGTTTTTCTTTTGGGAATTGATTTGAGTTTCATTTCGTTTTCCACACTTGCGTTTTACACACGAACGATACGCATCTCATTTTTTTACAATGTTGACATGTTTTATCATCTTGGTTGATTTATCTTAATTGTTTCCCCATTTATAATCGTTCTCCATTTCATGTCATTTCCTTTGTTCTTTTCACTTATCATTTCATATTTAGTACATAGTTGATCTATGTCTCTTTATCTTTCAACTTTTGTTTGCATTTGGTCTTTTATTCTCATTCCACATGTTTTGTCCTTCTATTATTACTTTCTTTCTTCATTATTACACTTATGATGTTAATGATAGTTGTCTATTGCTTAGCTTGATGGAACTTGACTGACCTCACTATTATTAAACAAACGATTTTTTTTTTGGCGGGAGTCGATGTAAACTGTTATGTTATTTTATATTCATAGAGGGTGAGTTAAATGTTGGAGATCCTCACGTGCACGTCTAGTATTTTGTAGACGCACATTTGAGCGCATCTAGGTTAATTGTATGTTATATTATTTGCGTGCGACCGTACACCATTATTAAACGGGTATGGCGCGGTATGTCGCGGTGATTTGTTGCTATACGGGCAACGTACTTAAGGCAGATCCAGATAACTAGCGTCGGGTATAGTGATTGATTATGATGTTCTTACCCAAGTCAAGGGAAGACACGAATATGTAGCAATTATGATCATCTGAAAGATGAATTCACTCTTCTTGAGAGAGCTATGCCAAGAAGCTTGTAATTTGAATATTTAGTCTAAAACGGCTCGTTTTAAGTATCTAGCCTCCGATACTTGGTCTCCTGTAACGTTATGGCAGAGGTTCAACTTGACCAGATAAGTCAAGTTGCTAGTGCGTCCAACTAACGCTAGGAGCAGATTGAAGCGTAAAGGAATATAGATAACTACGTAAAGAATATTAACCATGTATACTACTAATCCGTTAACCTTGATGTGGTAACGGTTAGTGCAGTCGGTCAACGTCTTTGGTGAATTGTAATTATAGAAAAGAAAGGAAAGGATTCCGTTACACGCCCATTGAGGCATATTGGGAATATGGTATTAGGCCCATATTTTCTTGACCATCGGCACACTAGGGGTGATGTGGTCAGCATCACGCCGGCCACCTTAACCTTCCCAGAGTTGCTCTGGTACGCAATTGGGGCTGGGTCGACCCAGGAGCCGTTTGCAGCCTTAAAAAATCCCACCTCATCTGGGGATCGAACAATAGACCATAGAGCTAGGAAACCAGTGCACTAACCACTATGCTACCGCGGCTCCCGAATTGTAATTATGCTATGTACATTATCCTACCATGACCATTGTTCATGAAGAATGTCTGTAAACTACTAATGTAAAGTTTCGTCATGAATAAATAAGTTGTTAACACTAACTCTTCCAACGAGTATAGTGTTTATCCGTGCCAACTGGTCATCATGTATTGACCCATCTTGCTTCGTTACCGGGTCCTATTATCATTAACCAGATCATCATCATACGCCAAAGAAACGGCCCACATTATATTCGTGTTACCAAGAAATACGTCAGATACATGTTGTAAGCCCGACAGCTCTGGCAAAATCAGTGACAGTCCAGTAAAAAATACCCACCGGTAACACAGCTATTGTAAGATTGTCATCAAGGAAAAATGAAAAACTCCACATAGGAAAGACGGCAGCAAACATCCTGGCAAATTTATACAAGGAGGAAAGCACCACTTCATTTCCACATGCGTGTATCCAGTGAGTACATTGGGAAATAAAATAAAAGCTTAAGCACCAAAACCCATATACCTGGACGAAATCATCCTTCACTATGACAGAATTAAGAGCTGCAATAAAATCACGGTATTTACTCCTCTTGATCTGCAGTGATGGTCCAACAGTGGCCAAAATTCAGAGTATCTCCTGAGGGTCTTCAAAGGTGTCTACCTTTCGCTCAAGATTACACTTCAAATATGAACTCAAAACGAAAGGGATTGATTACCCTAACCAGCAACAGATGGTTGCTGAAGTCTCGACATAACAAGAATTGAGGGAAGGGAGTGTAAACAATAAATCAAAAATACCAAATACTGTCAGAGGTGGGAAAAACTAAAGTGAAGAGCACATAATGGATTATAGGATTATAGGATGGCACAGGTAAATGTGACATTTGAGGTTATTTTGTCACACATAATAAGACTACAAAACAAGAAAGGTCAACGAAAAGATGGTATTACAAATGAAATGATCAAGAATCCGGGACGTGTAGCCAGATACGAGCTCCTCCTAATCTTCAATCAATCATGGTGTAATGAAAAATTTCAAGATCGATGGCGAGAAACAATCATCATCCCCATCAGAAAGAAACAAACGGAGAAAACAAGTCAGTCCTGCTACCGACCAGTTAGCCTACTGAGCTGTCTGGGCAAGGTCATGGAAAAAAATGGGGAACTCATGATTTCTGAAACATCTGGAAAAAAAAACTCATAATCATCTTCTTCGTACACTTTCAGACGTCTACTTGAATATTTTCAAAGAAAGCAGTAGTCAGTTTGAGGCTATTTGCATCTCTGTAGAGCTTTTCCACGAATGGTACTGGTGTCGGCCATACGAGCTTTCTCTCTTCCGCACATGTTGGGCAACTTTGTAGCAGATATTCAGCAGTCATTTTATCAGTGCCATAGTTACATTCATCGGTAGTTCTTGTCTTTAGCTCGTTGCATAGATGGTATCTCAATCTGTTGTGGCCAGTGCGGGTTTTTGAAGATCTGAAGATTACCACTTGTTCTCACCTGTTGAGCTGGTAGTATGCATCATTTTATGTGTGACCTGGATGCTCTACATCACAATTCTTTCTGTATCTGATTCTGATAAAACTCTTTGCCTCCTCGAAAGTTATGCTTGCATTAGGCTGAGGTAGCTTTCCACCTTCTTTTGCCAATATGTCAGCCTCTTCATTGCCAGTGATGTTATAATGAGATGGGATTCATTGGATCACAACTCTTTTGAATCGTTGACATAGTTTGTGGAGCACTATTGTTAGGTCATCCAGGTCTGCACTAATTTGGCTTGTTAACATTGTAATTACTGACTGCATCAGTAAAAAAAAGCAACTTGTCTCTCTGTGCTTGTAACCTCTGCTGTAGTTTGACAGGCCTCTGCCTCTGCTCTGAAGTTGCTTAAGAAATGTCTCGTTGTCACTGACAGCTTTTTTGTGCACCAGTGCTTAAGATCAGAAAGACATCTCCACCTCCATTATCTGTTGCATCTGTTGCTGATCCATCTGTGTCTGCATGGATCCACGTGTTGCGTGGGTAATGTTTCTCTATGTATTTTGTCGCTATGTTGCAGTCCGGCTCTTCTTTCTTTTCAATTCCAGGAATGTTTTCTATCATGTCAGGGAAATGTTGTTGTTTCCAAACAGGAAGCTTGTGTGCAGTGTAGATGGGTTTAAAGTTGATATTGCATTTATAGAAACTGTTCTCATCTGTGTTTTGGTTGATTCTACAAAGTTGAGTATTTACCTTCTAAGAGCATTTATTCTATGGCACATTGGATGGTTTGTTAGTCTCTTAAATTTTTCAGCTTGTTGCTGAGCCCTGCTGTCTCTTCTTTCCTCCATTGGCTGGAGGCATGTAATCTTTTTGAGTTCTTTTATAGGTGTTGTCTTCATGCCGCCCGTTATAATTCCCATAGCATGATTTTGGAGTCTGTTGATTTTATCGAAGTTTGACTTTGCTGTTGCCCATGCTGCAACGTCATATTCTATGACTGGTCTCACTCGCCCTATGTATAACGTCTTTAGCACTCTCTCATCTGCACCCGAAGCTGTTCCAGCGTTTTTTCATAATTGTCATTCTTTGCCTTGCCCTCATCTGGTTTCTGTCAACCTGTTTTTTTTTTTCAAGTCAGACGGCGATCAAAAGTAATGCCTAGCTAGTTTGGATTGTCATTTAAACGTCGATTTTCTCCTTTTAGCACTAGTTTGGAGCTCTATGGTTTATTCGAGAGGGAAACCACTGTGTATGTTATTTCATTTATCTTATTTATGTTTTGGCCCACTTTCCAGTGATCTTTGTGATTGCTGCATCCGTATGTTTGCAGTAGTGATAAACACTTCAGAGATCCACAAGGCTAAGTCGTCTGGAAATGAGGCATTGTAGTATATCGATATCCCAAGAAGTAGAAAATGCCTTTCAAGAGAAGGAAAATGTCATGGCTGTATTGTGGAACTGACAAAAGCTTTTGATAAGGTATGGAAAGAAGAACTTCTCTTTAAGTTGCTCAACAATAAAACTAAAGGGAGAATGTTCAACTGGATACGAGACTTCCTCCGATATCGCATAGCATGAGTAAAACCTGATGGAACATTGAGCCTTCGCTTCGCTCTGCAAAAAGGTGTACCACGACGAGGAGTTATCGCCCCCACACTCTTAATTATGTATATAAATGATACTGCAGACAAACTGACTAGGCATATCTCCAGGACTCTCAACGCTTATGATTTTGCTGACTGGTGTGTCGCAGAAGACTTGCCTACAGCAGAGTTCAGTATGCAGGCAACCCTAAATTCCATCAGCAAATGGATATCTGACTGGGGAGTATAGAAAATCTCTCCAAGACAGTAGCAACCTGCTTCTGACTGTCAAATCTTCAAGAAACGGTCAAATTGCAATTAAATGGAACTGAGCTTCTATATGAGGAAAAACTCAACATACCTTGGCGTCAAGTTGGATAAGAGATTCACGTAGAAGCCACATCTAAAAGCAGTGAAACAGAAAGCTACAAGGAAGCTCTCAAGGAACAGGCTGGCACAAGTTGGGGGGGGGGGGGGGGGAGAAAAGATTGAAGAAAAGTACAACCCTAATGAGTGGACAGATTGATCCGCAAAGGAAACAGTGAAGAATGGTAGAGGAGGCATTTTTACTAGATTCATAAACGGGAGGATCAATCGTAAGGTCTTCCCAACCGAGAAGATTTCCTCCAATTTCAGGGCAGAAGCTATGGCACTACAGCAAGCTTTGAGAATCCTTACTAGATCAGAAAAGCAGCCACCAGCTAAGATAGTAATCTTTTCTGACTGTAGATTACCAGTAGAATCAATACAGAACACCAGAAATGAAAACACAATGCCTGAGATCAGATCTGAGCTTAACATTATCCAAAAGTCATCAACCATTGCCATTCAGTGGTTATCCTCCCTTTGTGGAATCACTGGAAATGAGAGAGCCGATGCTTTATCTAGGAGTGGCAGTGATATGGAACAAGTCAGCCACCTATTGCCCTGTCGAGCAGCTAAAACCATCATCCACAGCAAGTACAAATACCAGTAGAAGAAGGAAGTTGATATGTACAACTTATATGACCCCATCCACCAACTTATTAGACACCAGCAGACCATCATTTTCTACATGAGAACTGACCATTGAAGATTACTAGACCAACTCTATCGCTTCAGGATATCTCTTAACGAATAAAATGTCCACGTGGAACCGTAATCCAGACCCCGTACACATTCTCCAAAACTGCCCAACTCATGATGACCCACGACGCATGACCTGGCCAGACGGTGCTAAACTCAGGCAGAAGCTACGGGCTGCCACGTTGACCTAGAAAAGACTGTGGACTTCGTCATGGCGATAGGTCTGAAGATTTAGCATGACTACAAACTGAGCGCAGAAGAAGGAGAAGTAGAATATGAAAAAGAAGAAGAAGAAGAAATAAATGGTCACCATGCGCCATGTTAATTGAAATATAAGAAAGTTACATTTTGTTGCATAGATTCATTACCGTTTTCTGGAAAAAATTAATCTGATCATAGTATTTGTCACGAGATTGCCTCTCCTGCTCTGAAGTGATGGTCCTACAGTGGCCAAAATTTAATTATACAGTGAATGTCTTTAAAGGTATTTACTCTTCGCTCAAGACAACTCTTTTAGGGACTCTTCATAGGAAATTTCAGTAATCAAGAACAACGCTGAATTTATTAAAGCACTCATGAACTTTGCATCTGCCCGCTACTTCTATGAAGATAAAGACATATTACCTCGTTTCTGAGCCCCCAACTGAATTATTCAGTAACATATTACTTGAATAGCTCTGTTGTATTTATATTGGATAACTGATTCAAACGTGTGCACATCTCTCTGTAATATACTACTCGTCAAAAGTCAAGGGCCACTTAGAATAACCTTGGTTGAAACCATAAAACAAATCTGATATAAACGTAATTGGTATCAGTCAAAACGGCATTTATTGAATACCAAATTGACATGTCACGTAAAGAAATGGAAACACACGTTCAAACGCAATGAAGCTGCGAAGTATGTCACCCACCTTGTCAAAAGTCACATAATACATATTGGAAAAATAGACATTTCAAAATCGGGTATGACCACCGTTTGCAGCAAGGCATTCAAGACAGCGTAGACGCATCGAGTTCCACAAGGGTCCGAAGAGCATCCTGAGGAACAGCTTGCCATTCGTGAAGCAGAAATGCAGTCAGCTGTGCAACATCCATTGGCAGGGGGTGATTTGTTGACAATCTTCGACCAAGGACATCCCAGAGGTGCTCAATCGGGGAAAGGTCAGGTGAATGAGCTGGCCACGCCATCCTGATGATCCCATGTTGCCGAATAAACTCATTCACCACACGAGCTCGATGGGGTCGAGCGTTATCATCTTGGAGGATGGCATTACCACCTATGGCCTCCAGAGCAGGCTGAACAATTGGCCTCAAGATTTCGTTCTGGTATCTTGGGCCGGTCAAGTTGCCTTGGATGATGTAGAGTGGGGTCCTGCCGTGTCTGTAGAAGCCTCCCCAGACAATGACAGAACCCCTACCATAACGATCCACCTCTTATATTGTGTCATCAGTAAATCGCTCTCCTGGTCGTCTTCAAACTCGAATCCTGCCATCATTGAATGACACAGTGAAGCGAGATTCATCAGTGAAGAGAACTTGACTCCATTGTTGCCTTGTCCATCGGATGTGCTCGCGACACCAAGCAACACGGGCTCTGCGATGAGCAGGAGTAAGAGGGATTCTGACTGCAGGACGTCGAGCAGCCAGTCCAAATTCATGTAAACGTCTGCGAATGGTGCTTTGACTGACATTAACGTTTACCGTTTGTCTCAGCTGACATCTTAGAGTGGAACAAGTCACTGTTCGATGGCGCAGGGCTGACAACAAGAGTTACTGGTCATCATGTCTATTGGTGCATCTAGGGTGACCTGGCCGGTATCGATCCTCCACACTTCCTGTGGCCTGAAATATCTCCAAAATTCTTTGGATAGTAGAGTGTGACACTGCAAGCCGTCTAGCAGCCTCACGGACAGATAAACCACTTTCAACCCACGCTATAGCCCTCATTCTTTGTAAGGTGTCAAGACTTCTTCTCGGTGGCATGGTTTTTGCAAAGTGATGAAACTACCCTAAGTCTGCTGATTGTAAAACAAATTAAGAGTGAACTCTGTTCACGAGAAGTCGCCATTGCACGTGGAATGTCAATCAGCACGATTACTTCACCTGTTTGGTTGTACGGAAGTTTGAAAAAAACAGATTAAAAATGTGAATTTATGGTCAACAAACCAAATTGCACGTGATCACCATGGTTGTCGGTGAGTTGTTTTTATGCTTAACGTGCATAGAGGACTGTCAGATGAAGATATTGCACCCATTTTTACTAAAAACTTCCTTCATTTAATCATTCTATGCGCTTATATAAAAGTGTATTGAAAATAATAGGGTGGCCCTTGACTTTTGACGAGTAGTATAATTAAATCAACTATTAATTTTTAAATACATTTAACAAATTTAATCATCAATTATTGTTTAACACGAGTGAATAAATAAGTGAATTTAGAAATTGAAATAGGGATTTTTTCCACACAGAAAATTAAAGTGCAGGTTTTTGTTGCTGTTGAGGAGAGTGTCTTTTGCTATAGTTGGGTTAAAACCACTTAACTGGCCAGATGTTGGACTGGATTTCTGACTGCTCCGTCAATTGTAGACCTCTTGGGTGAGGGCAGGTCCCAAGCTTTGTTGCAGGGGTAACCGCTCCGAACGTCAAGGCAAGAACCTTCACAGGCATCTAGCGTTGACTGCAAGCTCTTGATCCACAGATTCGTATCAAGCTAGTATCACACACTGGTATCTCCAACTTGTACCACACACTGGTATCATCAACTTGTACCACAAACTGGTATCATCAACTTGTACCACAAACTTTAGAAAAAACAAATGTCTCTGCTAAGTTTTGGTTTCCTAACACTAGTCAGGCGCCTTTCCACTGTCACTTCTACTACCCTTTTTTCTCAGTAAAGTTATCTTCCATGAGCATAAATCATAAACTCAGTGGATGGGATTGAAAGTCATCTTTACTCTCAGTTATCTTGATGAAAAAATGTGACTTGACAGCGAAAACGACTTTTGCCTGGTTTACACATGTCTAAATATACATATATATACATATAAGCTTCTAAGAGATGGAAAAGCGTCTGGACCTGATGGCATTCCAGCAGAGGCCATCAAAGCAGATATCGACACGGCTACAGAGATGTTATATAAATTATTTTGTAAAGTCTGGGAAAAGGAAGAGATACCAGCAGAATGGAAGGAAGAATATCTGGTTAAGGTGCCTAAGAAGGGCAATTTACAAGAGTGCACAAATTATAGAGGAATAATGTTACTATCAGTGCCAGGAAAAGTATTAAACAGGATTATCTTTGAGAGATTAAAAGAGTCCATAGACAAGAAACTGAGAGATGAACAAGCAGGTTTTCGACAAAACAGATCATGTACAGACCACATAGTCACTTTGAGTATAATAGTAGAACAAACTCTGGAATGGAATTCACCACTATACAGTACATCGGATTTGTGGACTACGAAAAGGCATTTGACAGTGTGGACAGAGAATCGCTTTGGAAATTGATAAGGCATTATGGAGTTCCCCTGAAGATAATTAATTTGATAAAGAAAACCTATGAAGACATGACATGCAGGGTTCTTCACGAAGGACAGCTTACAGAACCGTTTGGGATAAGAACAGGAGTGCGACAGGGATGCTTCTTGTCTCCATTTCTTTTCTTACTAGCAATAGACTGGGTTATAAGATCATCGACAACACACAACAGATATGGAATCCAGTGGACTCTGACTAAGCAGTTGGATGATCTGGATTTTGCTGGTGACTTGGCTCTTCTGTCCCATAACCGTAATCAGATGCAGGATTAAATGAAAATACTCGATGAGAGGTCACAGCAATTGGGTCTGAAAATACACAGGGAAAAGACAAAAATAATGAGAATAAATGCAGGTAATGATAACAGGGTTGAACTTGAAGAAACACCAATACAAGATGTAGAATCGTACATATATCTTGGCAGCAATATAGACAAAGTTGGAGGGACAGACAGTGATATCAAACTAAGAATATAAAAAGCAAGAGGAACTTTTATTGCATTGCGAAATATATGGAGATTAAGAGAAATCGGATCCAACACGAAAATAAGAATCTTCAACTCAAAGTTGAAGTCAGTCCTATTGTATGGCTGAGACATGGAGAACAACAAAGACAACAGCCAAAAAGCTACAGACTTTCATAAATAGGTGCTTGCGTAGAATAGAGGGATTTAAATGGTATGACAAGGTTACCAACGTGGAACTGAGGACAAGAACTAGACAAGTGCCAGTGGAACAAGAGATGAGAAGAAGACGATGGCGATGGATAGGACACACACTGAGGAAACCGGTTGATAGCATTACAAGACAGTCTTTGTTCTGGAACCCCCAGGGCAAGAGAGGCAGAGGTAGACCAAGAAGCACATGGAGAAGAGAGCTGGAAACAGGTGAAAATGATGAGGAGAACTGGAAAGAACTTGAGATGATGGCACGTGACAAGAGGACTTGGCATGTGTTTGTTGAAGGCCCCTATGCTCCTTTGGGAGTGGAGGGTTATGAATGAATGAATATATACATATAAACTTATGGGAGCCGCGGTAGCATAGTGGTTAGTGCACTGGCTTCCTAGCTCTATGGTCTATGGTTCGATGCCCATTTGAGGTGGATTTTTTTTTTTTTTTTTTTTTTAGGCCGCAAACGGCTCCTGGGTCGACCCAGCCCCAACTGGGTACCAGAGCAACTCTGGGAAGGTTAAGGCGGTTGGCATGATGTTGACCACGTCACCCCTAGTGTGCCGATGGTCAAGAAAATATGGGCCTAACAAAATATCCCCAATATGCCCCAATGGGCTCGTAACGGAATCCTTTACCTTTACCTTTATGAAAAGGTTAATTTAACAAATATGTACACTACGAGGGGGGTAGGGCTGGAGTGTGTTAGGGATAGTACCTCACGGTGAGAGGCAGTCACTTCCTCTTTTTGAGGATGGCCTGGATCCTATTTGGTTCCCCCACTCCAGTTCAGCTCATGTATGGCTCCTCGAGTCTGCTTGTGTACGGCAGCGCCACCCCCCGGGCAACGGCTTTGACTGGCCGGCAGAACTACATGAGTAAATTGAAAAAGGGAGGTCCCCCTTACACAGTACACACAACTGCTGGCCGAACGGGCGGATGATCAATACTATTTTGACAACGGCTTCTAGGGCAGGAGTTGGAAAGGCCTGGTATCGGGCTGAGGGCGCACCATGGACTGTAATGGTAAGCGGCCAGAACCATCCAGAAAGCAATGGCAAACTACTGGATGTACAATGCCAAGAAATCCATAATAGCCTGGAAAAAACAGTGATGGAAGGCATGGTCCCTGGAAAAAGGGGAAGGGGTCGACCTAGACGACGGTGGACCCAGGACATCACAGAGAGTCTGAACTTGTCTTTGGCTGATGCAGGTCGACTTGCTCAGAATCGTGATGCGTTCAGAGCAGCTGTAATGGAGACAACGTTCTGGAAAGAATACGTCACATGATGTACACTACGATGTTATTATCGTCCACTCCCTGCTTTCACATGGAGCCTGGGGCTACTTCAGCCTTTGGTTCCCTGTTACAGAAACCGGCACGAAGCAGTCACCAGCGCTTGTTGTGGTGGTTCATGACTCTATCATTTTCATATGTTGAGGCGGCAGCCTCTTATGAATCTGTACAACCACCAGGAAGTTAAACACGTCAAATGTCAAATATAAAATGATAAAATTGTATACGTTACAACTTACCCTCTTATCGAGTAATATTTTTACAGACTCTGGCACAGGAAGACTCCCGAATAATGTCAGGCCACAGGTTTTGAGGCCGTCTTACAGGTAGTCGAAAATTACTTTAATTATAAGCCCACGATTATCCTGTTTGTAGGTTCCGAGGACTTTGTGGTTTCCAGTATTATAAAGTCGAGTTTTCTTGCTGGTTAATTTAAGAAGATCCTCAATACTTGGTCCAATCCTGTTTATTGAAATCTTACTTTTCTTTGGTCTT